>JARBWK010000004.1:33026870-33728980 GCA_030556195.1 Anolis apletophallus | reverse complement strand
GTTGCTCCAAATAAAGTTCCACTTGGCAAACAAAAAACCTCCACCTGGGCCGGATTGCCACTGAAGCGGCGGGTGGGCTCACCCCAGTGCCGTCCGGCCAGGTCCGCAGCTCACCCAATTCTCGTTGCATCTCTTGCACCTGGGCAACGGTCAGATTAGCCATGGCAAAAGAGGGGACGATGTGAGCCAGGGAGCGCTGCCTGCGGTTCCTGGTACGTCCCGAGGTGCGAAAGGGGTTCGAGGAGTTCTCCGGCCAACTGTCTGTCGCCGACTTAGAACTGCCCCTTTACACACACACGGAGACGTAGCAAAGGCTAACTACTTTATTAAGTATATAAAACAGTTCAAAGGTAAATAGTCCAATAATATGCAAGTGTTCAAAGTATAAAGCAAATAGTCCAAAGTATCGTAGCAAATAGCTTGAGCGTGGCAAGGCTCCATAAAACAATGCGGAGCAGGAAACAGGACAAGGTTTCGCAATCCAATGCGAATCAAGGACCAGGGCGAGGTGCCGCAAACCACTGCGGCTCAGGAAACAAGGCAAAGGCAAGGCAAGGCTTGATGACCACTATGGACTTGTGGTCTCACTCCGCTTCGCGCCTATTCAGTATAGACGTGGCCGGAGAACTGAGGATCAGTTCCCACGGGGCCGTACTTAATCCCTCGGCCGGGACCCCCGACGATCTAGGGCCCCGGCGCCTCCAGTCTCTACTTTCGAACGGTGACGGTCTAGGGACAGATGCCAGCTCCTCCTGCCCTCCTCTATGTCCCTGCGCCTGTTATGAGAAACGGCCCGCTCTTCCAGCCTAGTATCGCTATCTTCCTGAGAAGCAGCCTCCCCCGAAGTTTCCCATCCGCTAGCCTCCATCTGCTGCTCGGCCAGCTCCTGGGAACCTCGGCCATTTGGGAATTCATAACTATCTCCGCTATCTGCTTCGCTGCCTCCCATCTCCACCTGGTCCGCTCCTTCCCCGGGAGAATGCTCCCATTCAAAATCCCAGGCTAAACTCTCTGCCGGTGGACTGGGCAAAGGCACGGCTGACCAATCTTGCTCTGGGCCTTCCAACTCATCCTCCGAGTCCCTTTCAGCCTGTGCGGGTCCCAATGCCAACGGGACCCCCGGTGCATCACCCCTCCCCCATGGCCCGGGCGGACCCATGGGTGCTACAATATGTGTGTGCTGATGTGTGTGTATAAGTGTATAATGTGTGTGTGTTCTTATGTATATGTGCATGTACATATGTGTGTATTCGTGCATGTTTTCATGTATTTGTGTGTATATGTGTGTGGTGTGTGCTGATGTTTGTGTGTATATGTGTATATGTTTGTGTATGTTTTCTCTCTCTTTCTGTCTCTCTCTTTTTCTCTCTCTTTCTCTGTTTCCTCCCCCTCATTTCCTTCCTTGCTCCTCCCTCCCTTCCCCTCCTTGGCCCCTTCCTTACCGATGGCGGGCTGCCCGGGCGTGGCGGAGGGAAGAGGAGAGGCCTTCCTGCGAGGAGTACGAAGTGGAGGAGGGAGGAGGCGGAGGCTTGCCGGGAGGAGGAGGTGGCGGCGACATGTGGGGCTGCTGGTTCCGGTTTCCTCCTCTGCCTCCTCCTCCGCCTCCTCCGTGGAAGGGGGCGAAGGGTGTTTTGTTTTTGTGTTGTTTTGGGGTCATGGGGAGGGGTTAGGCTGATTCGCGGGCTTTTTTTAGAATTTTGGGTAGTGCATATGCGGGTTGCTGTGTTTCGCCGCAAAGGTTATTGGGAGATGTAGTTTAGAATGGGTGGAGAGAAGATGGCATCGGTTGAGCGTGTGAGGGATGTTTCGTGTCATAGGTAAGAAAGGTTTGTGGGTTTTTGTTGTTTTGGGGTGATGGGAAGGTGTCCTCACCCCTTGTGTTTCTTTTGGTTAGGGATAGTGGGAAGGGAGCAAGGTTGTGTTGCGGGCAGGGAAGTTTGTTGTTTTGGGCTACAGGGCTTTGGTGGCCATGTGCGTGGGAAGGGGGGCAGGGTTTGTTGTTTATTTGTTGTTCTGGGGTGGTGGGAAGGGGTGATGGTGTGTTGTGTTTGTGTTGGTTAGGGATGGTGGGAAGGGAGCGAAGTTGTGTTGCGGGTAGATTTTGATTGTGGCGTGGGCTTCTGTGGCAAAGTTTGTGGGATGGGGTCGCCGTGTTTTGCCGGCCATGTGCGTGGGAAGTGGGGTAGAGTATGTTGTTTATTTGTTGGGGTCGTGTGTTTGTTTGTGTTGGTTAGTGATCGTGGGTAGGGAGGTGTGTTGCCGGCAGGCTTTGAGTGGTGCATGTGGTTCTGTGGTGAAGTCCGTGGGATCGGGCCGCTGCGCTTTGTCTGCCATGTGCGAACGTTCTAAACGTTCGCACTGGCAGCGGAGAGGCCAGGGTGGGAGTTCCGTTGCCAGTTTTTGGGGGCTGGGTTTTTGGGGTGTTGCGAGGTACCTAGGGCTGGTTTTTTGGCGCTGTAGGTACCTCGTGGTATGGTTCATTCTGTTGCCCAGTTTGGTGGTTCTGGGATGTATAGTTTCGTTGTCTATATACGACATTGCACGACCGTTCAAATATATATATATAGATTGTTGTTTTTATTGTTGCTACATCTAGACGGTCGCAACTGTTTCATATGACATCAACTTGATTTCATAAAGTTTATCCCTTAGTTCCTTTTTGCCACAATGAGCTCTAAATATTTTGAGCAAATTTTATATTGGAAGCACATCACTGTGAACCACCCTGAGTCCCCTTCAGGGTTGAGAAGGGCAGTATACAAATACCGCAACTAAATAAATAAATAGCTACCCTATTTTGACAACAGGTGCTTGCTGCCCATAAACCCTAATTTTCAAAATATGGAATTGTGTTGATATTTTTGATAAATGTATAGTTGGCTCAAGAAACATCAAAACTTTGTAAATTTTCCAACACCTGGATAAGAGTTGCTACACAGCTTATACAAAATTTGGGGCTCTTCCACATAGTCATATAATCCAGAATATCAAGGCAGATAATCCACAATATCTGATTTGAACTGGATTATCTGAGTTCACAATGCCATATAATCCAGTTTGATAGGGATTTTATACAGTTGTGCGGAAGGGGCCTTAGAGGGTTGTTCAGTCTTCAAAAATCATAGAAGCACAGTCGGAAGAGACCATGAAGGCCTTTCAATTCAGCCCACTGCCCAGCAGAAATATGCAAACAAAACACTCCTAAAAGATGGCCAATCAGTTTCTGTTTAAAAAATCCAAAGATGGAGACTCCAAGACAGTGCATTCCATTGTTGAACAGGTTTATCTTTTTAATATTCAGATGGAATCTCTGAAATGAAGGAAGCTGAAACAAATATAGGTTTGTATAATTTTTGAAAAATTACTAAAAGAATCCAGAAAGCCTTATCCATGGGTTAGTCACTAGTGTAATCAACTCTTTCCCTGAGTAGAGTGGTGAAAGGCCTTTCTCAAATAATGGCAAAAACATTGAATAAATAATACTGCATTCACAAAAAAATGTGATACATTTGTCTTTATTTGCTTTTAGTTACTGTATTTTGATATTAATATAATAATAAACTTTATTTATACCCCGCCCCAGTGGGGACTCGGGGCAGCTCACTTGAGGCCAAGCCCAAACAACAAGTTACAATAAAATAAAATACAAACACCAGCAATGAACAGAATAAAAAAGATACATACATATAAATAAAAACAATATACAATATCAAGTCAATACAGAATTTATACTATGATATAGTATAATGTTAGGCCTATTTTAATAATAGCTCTCAAGCACCTATAAAGTACATTTAACTGTCACCTACTGATCCTCATGGGTTCTGGTTAGCTAAGAGGTCATTGTAATTTCTATAGGAAGGCTCAATTCCTATATCCTAAGTGTGGTGTTCCAGCCCAGTAATGGAGTGCCCCAGCCTAGGGGCATAGTGCCCCAGCCAAGTGTTCCAAGCCAGGCACCAATGGTGCCAGTAGAGCAGGGCCAGGATGAGGAGACTGAAGGGCCTGAGGTGGACATTTCTGTAGATGCAGATCTATCATGGGATAATGATTGGTTGCATGGCTACTGGCCCGAGGAAGGGGTTAATGAAGATTCAATGGAAATAAGTTTTGAAACTGCCAGCGAAAACTTCTGCAACCTTGACTCTCACGGGAATCCATCTCCCTTGCCAGATGAGGCCCAGGGAATTAGGGAGGATGAACTTTCCCACCAAGATAGGAGTCCACCTGGGTCGACTAACGAGCTGGCTGGTTTTGATAGAAGGGCAAATATCAGATCTATGAGGAGAGATTGGAATTTGTGACGTGGAATTCAGTGGACTCACAGAAAATAGATTCTTTTTAAGACTGGCTCTGAGAAAATTCCAACAGACTCGAAGCTACTTTTGAATTGGACGTTCCTAGCTCCTGGTCTCCAAGTTCAAGTGATTGCAGGAATGGTTTGCCTGCTGAATCATGTATCCTGTTTGCCCACAGTTTTGGTTTGGGCTTTGAACTCTAGTTTCATGTTTTCGGCCAGTTTGTTTTGGATGACTTTTCCTGGGATTATCACCGTTTTGAGAACTGTTTCCAGAATTACCTTGGGACTCACTTTTTGCCTTATATCTTTACCTTTTGGACTATCTTATTCTAAATAAAAGTAGTTTTTAGAGCTTGCCTGTGTGTGGCGGGCTTGGAACGGGGTACGTTCCAAGCCCGAGTCGCAACACTAAGTGAAATAGGATAATATTTCTTCGAATACCGTTTTAACAGATGCTATTGTAGACATATAAAAGTATCAGCTTTGTAAGCTCTTTTCTGCCGTATGTTAGAGTAATGTCGGAGTTTCAACCTTTTGCAAAAGTGCTTAAGACCTGGCTTTTTGGGTGTGCATTTAAGTAATCAGACAAATTATCAAATAGTTACTGCTGTTTTAACGTTCTATGTTTTAATGTTTTATATTGTGAAATGCTATTTTAACTGTAAGTCGCTCGGAGCACCTGGTGGTGAGCGACTAATTAAGAAATAAAGTGAAGTAGTGAAGTGAAGTAAAGTGATTTTCCTAAATTGATCCATTTTCTACCTTTTAACTAACTTAATCAATTACTTGATTAAACTAAAATACATTTGAAGGTTTCAGCAATTCAATAAACTGAAGGGCACAAGTTTTTTTCCTGTGACTTTGCAAACAATTTATTAAAGGTAATAGAATATACTACATATTGATAAAGGTGAAATAGATATTTCTGAAATAGATATTATTTCTGAAATAGATCTACTGCCCTAGAGCAAGAAGACAGCTACTATCCAACAGCAGGTTACAATTTAACTAAATTCTTTGTTGGATAAATGGGTTTTAAAAGAGGATTTTAAAGACAGGATGCAAACTTAAAACCAGATGCTACTATCCCACCAATTTAAATCCAAGTGACAGAACTAGATATGAAAGAAATTGGCTCCCCTGAGAGAGCCATTGAGCACGTTATCTGTCTACTTAATTTGGTGCTCTATGTGATGTCTAATATAAACAGGTGAAGTCCATGAATGGACCAGATTGAACTGGTAGAGGAAGATGATGCTTTTGCTTGGCTAC
The DNA here is from genome assembly GCA_030556195.1 of Anolis apletophallus. Taxonomy (NCBI): domain Eukaryota; kingdom Metazoa; phylum Chordata; class Lepidosauria; order Squamata; family Anolidae; genus Anolis; species Anolis apletophallus. Next base: position 33,723,408 of record JARBWK010000004.1, on the reverse strand, counting down.
CTGGGAAGGAGGATCCTGCTCGGGGGGTGGCAGAATCAAGTTAAAGGAGCGTGTAGTGGCAGATTACCCAGGGATGGTAACTCAAGGGAACAGTTCGTTAGCCATTCTAGACAAAAGGTTTAATGTGGACAGCTCAGGTGGCTCCTCCAGAGAGAGTTAGTCCTGCCAGAGTGAAAATGCCTATTTCAGATCCTAGACTTAGTACTATTTAATAGTGGGGTGGATAGGGTAAAATTGGAGAATAAACTTTTTTGACTGGATGTGGAACTTCAACCATTGATTATTTTGTTATTTCTTATGAGTTGGGAAATACGGTTTATAGTTTTGAAGTGGGTAGATGTACAGAGAGTTACAACCTCCCGTTCATTGCATGCCTACCCTTTCAGAGCCAGGATGTCCATGCAGATTTTGAATGACTTTTGTTGTCAGAAATGTTATTTATTTATGTTATTTCTATCCCGCCCATATCAGCCCAAAGGCAATGAAGGGCAGCGTGAAATAAGAGCATTGAGTGTTTATACTCACTGTACTGTTAAACTCAGGAAATAGTCTTAAAATATGACTGGTGCCTGCTGATTTTGATTCATAGTCTTTATGCAAAAACATGCATGAAAGTAAGCTGTAACAGGGTAAGCCACTGGATTAAGGCCATCCCAACACATGCAGATATAAAATAAGGGTGTGTGCTAATGCCTGCTTTGCTTAATTTTACATCACCTCTTTAGCTAGTAGTCTCTCTAGTTCAAGTTTCCATCTCCTTAACCTAGCAAGTAGATCTTTGTCAACCTTCCTTTATACAGATGATGTGGTACTTCTCTCTTTATTAAATGCTCTGGGTAGTGATTGCAAAGATAAAAGGTAGTAATTAACTACAATAAGTCCAAAATCCTAGTGTTTACTAGGAAACAGAGTATACATAAGTGGCAAATAAATGAGCATACAATTGAGCAAGTAAAATCTTATAAATATTTGGGAGCAATATTTTTGAAAGCTCAATCTACTAATGCCATTGCAAATGCTCAGAGAAGTATCAAGTCACTTACATCCTCCTTTTTTTGTTAAAGAAGGACAACATGTTTCATCAGCTTTACAAGTCTTCAATGTTAAGGTATTTCCACAGATGTCATGTGTGCACACAGTGATGTGCATGTAGTAATTTTGCTGCCATGGAATCCACACAGATGAAATTCTGGAAATATATGCTTGGCCTTTCTAGTTGTGTGCCAAACATACTTTTACAATGAAAAACAAGCCAAGTATTAATTCAGTTCTGAGCATGCATCCTTAAATTAAATTTCTCATTAAAATGTTTTTTTTACCCCAATGGGACTGGCCCTCTTAATATTAACTGACCAGTTCCATTCCAGATAGAAAAAGACACTGGATGAGAAACTAGGTAAACTGGTTTTCTCCCAAAACCCCATTTTGGCAATGGGATATATGAAAGCCAAAAAGGAAATACACTAGCAAATTATAGATAGTGAGTTGCAGTACCATGTAAATGCAGCTATTATATATCCTGAATTCAGAGGCAGTGGTCAATTGTTTGTTAGCAAGTCATTTTAGTATTTTAACTCTTCCTAAATTCAGAAAAGCATTCACCCTAGCTAATTTTAATGTTTTACCATCAGCCTTATTAGAGTTGGCGCCCCCTTGTTGTGGCGAAGAGGCTTGCGTACCCTAATGAAGTTGTGAGCTATCCTGGCAGTGGCATAATAGCCACCAGTAGGGCCTCCCATGTCAGACAGGTCACAACCAAAAGGTCTGACAAAGAGTGTCAAAGGGCAGGATGGGCTCTCTAGCCTTTTGGCAACCATCTCTAGCCTTTTGGCAACCATCCTAGGAGAAGGAAAACTCTGATTTCAAACCTGGGCAGATGGTGCTCGTTTAACCCTGTAAGGTCAACCATCTAAGAGAAGGAAACTTGAACCAAACCTATGACCTGAGGATGTTGCTGCCACCATCCTAAGCTTGCTAGGCCCTGGCAGACAAACCTTTGGTTCAAAGGGTGAGGTCAGTTCTGGACATGCTGCGCTCCACCAGAAAGGTCCATTGCACAGGGTTGAAGGACACATCCAACCTCCTTGGTCATCAATGTGCTTGTAGAAAGCATGGGATGAGTCCTTCCTCAATCTTCATTCATGAAGAAAAGCCAAGAGAAGATATTCTGTTTCCCATATAGAGGTATAACAAAGTTCCCTACGATGGACGTGTATGTCCTTGTGGTGATGGCTCAGTGGATATGATAAGACATGTTTTGTTACACTGTTCCTTCAACAGTGGCTACCAACATACTTTCATCCACACAATTCTACAAACATTCCTGAAAGAATTGGTGGGTTTTACATATACTACTTGCTGGCAGATCAGAATCCAACAGTAACAGTTAAAGTGGCCGGTTTTTGTGCCAAGGCTCTTGCTTGTCACCAAAAAATGACATGATAAACTTAAGGAATGTTTACCTGTATTTAATAATATCTACTTTTTAAATATAATCTTGTTATTAATAATATTTTTTCAGTTCTACTTGTTTGTTTATTTTATCTGTACTGTTGATTGTAATATGTTTATTATTATTACTTATTTATTAAAGATATTTTAATACTTTCTATGCCATTTGAGTCTTTTAAATATATCCTGCAACAGAACAACAGCAGCAAAAATAACAACTGATGTGTTGATGTTCAACAGACATTACCAAAATTGTGAAAGATTTATAAATCTGAAAGACACATTGATGTTGATTCCAACTGAAATCTGTCTACTACACTTGCCATGGTTTTATTGTTGGAAGGAAAAGTAGAGTAATTTTACCCCGAAGGCAAACCATCTGCTTTCTTTGGGTAAAAATGGAAAGAAAGGCTATATCTTAAAGTTACTTCCTTGAGCAAAAAGCTGGCATGGTCGCAAGCCACAATCATTTGTCATGTTTAATGGAGTGAGGATGGATTTTAATGTGTTAACTTACACATTCAGGTTTGAATTGAGTATGTCTGTGTGGAAATGGGAAACAGAAAATATCTTAGACATGCATATTAGATATCTTTTGTTTATCTCTCCCCGCCCTGCCTCCAAAGAAGAACAAGAACATGTTATAAAAGGAATACAAAGACGGCAAACGGTCAATGAGCTTAAAAGTCCATCTTAAAAATTCATAAAATAAAAATATATCTGAGCTTCACTTCAGTGGTCTTCATTAATTTTTGCTCCATCCAGTCAAAGTTTATATTTTGCCATTTTTTAAAATCTAAAATCAATGACATAGAAAAAATAATATTGATTTTCATGGAAATATTGATGATAAATTACACAAAAATCATGAAGGACTTCAGTTAGAATGATCATGTAGGTGTTATTCATGTTATTCTATTCATGGTCCATGAATATAACTTTCTGGGCCCCACATAATACATTTCAAGTATTTGAGATGTGATGATTTCTTTTCAGCAAAGAGTTGTGCTCCTTCCTTGAAAAGATTGGCCAATGGCTCTTCTTTAAAAGAAAATAGTCTGCAAATAATGCCTTCTACAACTCCATGTAAATGAATGGAGTGATTGCTGGCTATGGGACAGCTATTGGATAACTTTAGCAAGTTTCTACACCTGTTATTCTGTTACGGGGACATGACCTTGAATTTATTATTGCATCCCAGACTAGATCGTAACATTTCATTCTAGCAAGAGTTGGAGACTGCTTTGGTAACTTTATAAAATTATTTGCTTGAAAAACTAAATAGAACTAGTGTATTCCTATGACATTTCTTTCCAGTTTCCAGTGTTTTCTGAAACCATAGTATCCTTGTTATCTTCCAGGTTGGTTTTATGGTAAATGTTCCCTTCTTTAGAGGACCAGTTTTAATAGGTTGAAGCAGTAAAACATTGCTGAGAACTTGAAACAGTTTTTTTGATGGATGTTCCCCAGTTTGGAACTCTGCCAAAGAAGGAATTACTCGTCTCATCTCTAATGAGCTACTGATGGGCAAAGACATTTAAATTTAAACAGAAACTGAGGCTTTTTCCAATGTTTTATCTGATTTTTAAAATTATATTATTGCTGGTTTAATGTATAGTATGACCTCTGTATCTGTGGGTCATTCTAGGGCCCCATGTGAATACCTGAAACTGTGGATAATATAGAATGCTATATTTTTACTATAATTTGACCAGAAGCATACCATAAAATTGCACTGGACATCTAGAGAGGCCTATGAACACTTCTGGGAGCAATATTTTTGGAATGTAGGTAAATGAAACCATGTATATCAAATCTATGGATAAGATTGTTCTATTACATTATATTTTATCATGTATTGCGAGCTTGAAAAACATTTTTAAAAAGCTAGAATACAAATATAACAAATAAATACAAAGAATTGTGTGATAGGTTTCATTAGATTGGCCTCAGTGGTTGTATTCCAGGTGGTTTAAATCTTGATACATTTTACTGACCAAATTGCAAACAGAACATTTAAAAAATCCTCTAGCATCGACACTCTGAATAGAATTGATCAACCTGAATACTCTTTTCTAATAGTGTTGATTTGTTGTGGGAAACTCACCAAGGAGATGAGTGGAGATCTCTAATGTTTTATTTATATCCATGGAGTTAAACTCTCATAAGGGAACACAGAAGAAAACACAGGTAGCGGTACACCCCCCTTCCATATCTGCAGGATCAACATCCATACTTCTATTTATCCACATCTCACAACAATTATCCAGCATGACTCTATGTTTCTTCATTTCAATAGGGTCCACTATTATCTGGGGATTTGTATTTTATTATAAAGGTGGAATTGTAGTTATTTTACCACCATTGTTTTTAAATAACCAAAGTGCAAATGAGTGTAAGAAGGCAAAGGACCTCTGGAATATTACAGTAAATGACTTAACTACTATAAAAGAGATGGCTGGATTGCATAAAAAGATACTCCATGTGAGTCCTTCCAAACAGGGCCCTGTTGGACTTTCACTGGAGGTGTCCAAACAACACCTCCAGTAAAAGAGGATTAATTCGGGTGAACCCTTCTTTGTCCTGAATTAATTTGATACCCCATTGGATCCAGGCCTTTCTGAAAGGCCCACGTCTAATGGGGTATGGGCCCTGTGGGGACTGACTACTGGATAGTCTCACAACTACCCAGGGGCTAGTCCTAAGAGTCTATCTCAGTTTGTAGGGCCCCATGAGCCCAGAGAACTGAAGAGGGCACCCCCCCCCCCAACTTAATTTTTTTTAAAGAAACTTATCAGGCTACCATAACACCTGGCATGTAGAAATGACATACCAAGAGGTAGGGAGGGGAAATTGCTTCTGACCCCCACCTCCTGCCACATTACTTCTATATACCAGAAGGCCTTCAGAGAGCTGTAATGGCAACCTGGCAAGTTTTTCTTATTACAAAGGCATTTTGGGGTGTTTTTTAGGGGGTGGTCCCATGACATCATGGTACGTACCACAATGGCATGGGGACAGCCACCTGGGAAAGCCTGGGTTTTGGGTGATGTGTGGAGACTTAAACAGACACCGAAGCAGGTTTCTTAAACCCACTTCGGCATAGATTCAGGTGAATCTGGAAGCGCCGTGTGCCTCATATAGGTGTTGAATTTCACACTTCAAAAAGAAAGAATTGCTGAATGTTCAAATATGTAGCTGTTAATAACATCAATCATCAAAATGCATTCTTTTTGAAATTAACATGGTTTAAAGGAAAATTTAAATTTACAGACATCAGAGAATGCTTATAATAGCTTATATATTGCTGCAAGTCACATTGATCTCTTTGTGTGAAAGGATGTAAGATAAAATAACTTAATAAAACAGCACTGTGTTTCACAAGTGATTATCAGCAATGACTTTTTAAAGAAGGGTTTATCAAACACAGTAAAAGCTCATGAAGTTTGTTTCCTGGTAAAAGAGAGACCATATCCCCTTCCCTACAATAAAGGTCAAGTACTTTAATTCACAAGATGCAGAATCACTTGTTATTCATTGTCTGCTTCTGCAATATACATTTATTGTTCTGCATACAATAATGTGACTGTTTAGTTCATTCATAAAGCCCAGTGAGAACATTTTACATGTTGAATTGCCAGAATAGGTTATAAATGAAGTGTTAAAACATTATCTCATTTTTTTCGTCTTTTCATGTGAAATCGTAATCGTTTCATGTGAGGGTGCAGCTTCTTGCTTGTACAGCAAATGTGTGAGGATTTTTTTAATACCCTGCAAAATGTGATAAGAAGAATGCTACAATTTTCATTCCTTTCATATATGAGTGTCGATGAAGAGTTGGCTAGCAACAGCGAGGGCATTCATATCAAGCTAAATACACCTTACAGTAAATTTACTGATTATGTTAACGCTGAGTCAGCAAGTAGATAGGGATAAGGCATATTTCAAACTTCAATGAAGAATGTGGTTTTTAGTTTTATGAATAATGTTAGAAACAGTTTAATGAGTTAAACTGGGTCCAGTACTAGCAAACTAATATCCCTTGGTTATAGAACAACAGTGGCCATTATTCTGTGATAGAGACCAATGTAATTTTTTTCTTGTGGAAGTAAAAACAAAATTGTACACCAAACAGAAGTGCTTCATACTAATGAAATCGAAACATCATATAAAAAGAGCATGCAAGCTGTATGTTGGTTTTTCTCATATAAAGGCAAAATATGAAAGAAGTAATATGAAGTTTAATTTTTTTTAAGGATGAATAGAATATTAACCTATATAATTCAGTATTTAGCGTGGTGGCCAAGAATAGAAGCTTTTGATTTATATATATGCAGTTTATGGTAAAATAACCCCTCTGGTTACAGAACAAAGAAAAAATTGATTAGTAACTCCACCCAACATCATCTATGCTGTCTTCTTCAAAACACAAGATTTAAACTTAATGTTCTTACAAGCAGATGCTTGTTTTCGTCAAAGTACATGGCAAACTACAGGATGTATCAAAATTATCTTTGAAATTTAAATTTTGTGTAGAATTGAAATTGTAAAGATATTTTAACACTTTGTATAAATATATGAAGGGCTAAATATGGAAGTATCTGAATGTTGATGGTCTTAGTTTAGTAAATGTACATTTTAGGTTATGTTCTTTGCATTGAAAATACCTAGATGAACTTCCGGACTGCACATTTTAAATCTAAGACAAAAAAATCCTGCGACCTGACAGCAGGTCCATGCACAGACCTGTCAGTTCGGGATATGGTCCCCCGCCATCATCATAGCCTCCCTCTGTAGCAAATCAAGATGAAGGCTGACCAGGGGACATCCAGCAGAAGGTTTTTTTTAAAATTAAAAAATCACTTCTTTATGCGCTAGACTGTATATGTGTACATGCAAATATCTTATTATAAATATAAGCAGATTTGCATGTGTGCATATGAGGTCCAGTGCATAACAGAATGATTTTTTTCACCTAAATCTTAATTCAAGCTCTGTTTAAGATTATAAAGTGTAAAATAGAGAGTTTCAGAGAGTTCTAATTAGTCTCCATTTGTGCTTTTGGACCACCTGTGTGTCCGTTTGACAGCCCAATCACCTGATCAGCTATTTTGGGCTTTTAAAAAAGGCACATGTACTGGAGCAGTTTATGGGGTTGGGGGGAGTAAAACATGTGTTTTGCACGACTACAGGGATATACTATCATACTAAGGTACACTTTTCAGGCTGAAATGGGTTTTAAGGACACTGTTTTAACACAAGCAGTTTAGTTCTTAACCTGATTTTTATGCACTTTGGCTAAATGTCATTTAGCACCTCCCCATTTAACCTAGTTACTTATGGGTTTTGCAGCATGTGTAGAAGGGCCCTTAAAGAAAGTACAAGACCAGTTATTTTGTACTGGGAAGTTAATTCATTCGCGATGTTGTAACTACAATTAATATTATTTTCAGAACAATTTTGTATATATGGATGTAGCACATGACTAGAATTGAATTTGTTTTTCCCTAGGGCTAGAAATATTTGAGTAACTAGTGTATTTGGATACACAAAAGGAGTATTTGAAGATGTATTATACAAGAATCAAGTGATACTTGCTTGACTCTATAAAGTTGCTAGTTTTAAAGGGGGAAAATAACTTTATAGTGTCAAGCAAGTATCACTTGATTCTTATATGATGCAACTGTCCACTAATTCAAGCTATATGTTTGTGTCTATTTAACATTGGAATTCTTTGTTTATTTATTGGAACTACTGTAAACTTCAGAGGACTATCATGGTCATTTATGCTTCTTCCTATTGCTCATGAATAAGAAAATAAATTTAAGCACAAATGTAAGTCTCATGTGCTCCCTTAAATATCATATTTAGTTAGTATTCTGTAACAACTACTTAATTAAGTGTACTTAACTAAGTAATCTGTCCTGATGCTCAACTGTAAAGTTGATAGAAACAGTCACCTGTGCTCCTGTCATTGACAGAGGAGACTTCATAGTTTACCTGTGGCTGCTAACTGGTAAGGTAGATGGAATGGGAACATCAAGATCATGGTAATGATGACATAATTTTTACTAAATAGTTATTGTGAATATCGAAGAGTTATGGATGGGTGAATCTATAATCACAACGGTTACTTTATCAAAATTGTGACACTATTGCCATGATTGTAATCCTTCCTCATTTTACCAGGCCTAACTGGCATGGGAAGAAGGAGGTCTATGCTGCCAGCTTTTGGAGGAGGAGTCAATGACATTTCCATTGTGTTTGGGAAAATATTGGTCAATGGGAAGTTAATCTCCTGTATCAGAAAAGCTGAAATGGAATATTAGCTGATATTTAAATTTATACAACATTTTAAAAGATAGTTAATGCTCTTTGGTATTAAAATTGATGTACCTTCTGAGGTGTTTTAAAAATATGCATAAAGTATTACTTTGTAGATATGTGAAGATATATCCTAAGAATACAATGACAGATCCTTTAGTAGTATAAAATATGTATCATTATCAAGATAAATTATGCTGGCAGTTAAGACAGATTGAAGGTATATTTATTGAAAGAGAACTGATTGACATTGATTCTTATAGTTCTTTATAAACGTTTAACTAAAAATAAACTGATGAAATAAAAAAATGAACCTTTTCATTGTGCATTTTTCACACAGAATAGGTTCTAAACTGCAAAGATGCTCATCTGCCTCTTCTTTATGGTTTCCCAACACTTGAGCAAGAAATACCATTTCAATATTTTTGCATCCCCTTTTATGGGTTGGATGAACAAAAATGAGGGTTCCAACTAATTTATGCATAGTTTCCCTATATCTTAATATATAATAGGATACTGAACTAGTCCAAATAGGGAGAGGAAACCATTTTGTACCTAATTTGTTTTTGCAAAGGATATCCATATGAATTCATATTGCTGTTGGAGGTAAAGTCAGTCATAATGTAGTGCCATGGTTGACAAACTGTAAAAGCCGTTAGCAGGTTGTTAGTTATTGCAGCTCCAGCTATCCTCAAAGAAATTAATGGCCTGTCATAAGCGGAGACACAGGGTATTTGGAAAACCACTAGTTTGAACTAACCTCCTACGTTGTTTCCAAACCTTCATATTTAGAAAGTGCTATCTGGTTTTGAATGAGTGGTTTCTGCGTGTGATTATAGATATAGACTATATTTGATCTGGGCACTAAAATTGTAAATTGTTTCCTACTCATTGGAAAACTGGAATGCAGCATAAAATATTAGGAGCATTGTTTAAAACATTTGCTGTGGAATAAAATTGAGTACTAGTTAGCTTTAAAAAAAACACCAAACCTGATTATCTTTCTACTTGTATTTTTCATTAGGATCTCGCCTTCGTCAGGAAGACTTCCCACCCCGAATTGTAGAGCACCCATCAGATGTAATTGTTTCTAAAGGAGAGCCAACAACATTGAACTGCAAGGCTGAAGGAAGGCCAACTCCCACAATTGAGTGGTACAAAGATGGAGAGCGTGTGGAGACTGACAAAGATGATCCCCGGTCACATCGCATGCTGCTCCCTAGCGGATCTTTATTTTTCTTACGAATTGTACATGGACGCAGGAGTAAACCGGATGAAGGAAGTTATGTTTGTGTTGCAAGGAACTATCTGGGGGAAGCTGTGAGTCGTAATGCTTCTCTGGAAGTAGCACGTAAGTAATACATGCACTTCTCAAACATCATGTAATGCTTTGCAACTGTTTTGATTCAAAACAAGGATAAGTACAGTTCTGTTATCCATTCCCACATTTATTTGCCGAGTTGATGTTAATATGAAGTTTATGGAATTGCTCAAAGGTAGGAGTGCTTATCAGTTTCTTTGTGAAATTCTATATTTGGTACAATGACTTCATTTTTTTCTCTGATTCATACTAAGATGTTTCTTTTTGCTGCATGTAACCATGATTGGCACTGGAAGAAGCCTAATCTTCCTTTCAGGTATAATTAATTTCCTTTTGAAAATACAGTTAATCTTGGATTTGCTACAGCTAAGTTATAAATCTCTATCATTAGGCATATAGGCATTATCTATTTATCTGATTTTGTTGATACCTCTATTCTGAAAAAATGTTTGTTTTTATGTTATTTATCAACTGTAGTTCAGTTTCATAGTCCTCATATTATGCATAGCATAAGCTGAAATGATTTAGTGATATAGGCTAAGGAATGGATCTTTATAAATCTGATACTGAAGATATCTGAGGTCTTAATAATTGCATAGCCATTTTGCCTTAGAAGAAACCCATTATCTGAGATATATGTGAAATACATTCTAGGTAAAATATTATTATCCCTGTTAATTGTTCCAGGTTAATTAAAACCAGTAGGATTTTGGTATGGCTCCTTGGAGTAGATTTGTTTTGAGTTACTGGTGAAATCAATCTAAGAAATACTCATGTGACTTGTTTGAATAAAAACAGATTCTTGTTTGACCGTTAAGTTAACTTCTGTGTAAAAGTTGTTTTAGTAGACATTGGTTATGTTAATGTCTGATTTGTGCATATTGTTTTTAAAGCAGAAGTGATGAATCTGAGGCTCATATAGAGTATATGTGTTTCATTACTACCAAGCTGAAAATACAGATCACACAGAAACATCTTTATTGGGATAAGGAGCACATTTGATCTCACTTAGCATTTAGAAGGCGCATCATACCTGTGTAGTAGGCATGGTTAGGTCCAGTCAGAATCCTCGTAATTCGGATTAAATTTGGATCAAAATTTCTTTTTGAAGTGATTTCGAAGTGATTTGGGAAGTATCCTTGCCATTTCGAAGCCACTGTCACCATCTTTGTTCCGACTCAGGAAGTGAATTGAAAAAGACCCAGTGTTTGGAGGCAAGCAGCAGCTTGCATGCTGGGATGCTTACCTCCAGCCAATAAGGGGAAACCATGTGGGGAGGGGAGGGGTTTTGGCACAGCAGCCATTGCCCTTTAAAAGGCCCGCACGTGTCTCGTGGGCTCATTGCGAGCCGGGTATGCGAACAGAAGGGACTAGGCAGCTTGGGTGGGAAAGGTGTCACACCACGGCTTTGCAAGGGAACAACAGGGTTGGGAACAAATTGGGGAAACTGGCTGGAAGTAGGCCCCTTGTCTGTGGAGTCTCCTTGTGTGTGGGGAGGGAAGAAGGGCAGGGCAGCTGGGAGAAGTGTTCTTCTCTTGCCTGCCACTGCCAATTTCTCTTTTTGAAGCAGTGATTTTAACTTTCAAAAGACCTCAATCCCCTTTGGGTTACACCTTGGATTTTGGGATCCCAGAAAGTCTCTTTAGACTTTGGAAAGTCCATTTTCTACTAATAATTTCCTTGGGGAACCGCACCATACCATTTTGGAGGCCCCTTTGTCTTCTTTGGGTTTCACTTAATACTTTTGGAAGCTAGAAATCTCCTAATCTAATCATTTCCTTGGAGAACCACACCATACAACTTTGGAGCCCTACTTTTTGTACGTTTTTGGAAACAAGAAATCTCCTATAATCTGCTAATATTTTCTACCACTGTGGCAAGTTTTGTCAGTAGCGGTCTAAAAATGAGGGAAAGGGAATCCTTCAAGTTTTGCCTGTGCTGTTTGCAGTTTTTCATGCATTGCACAATCATGCCTGCCATTAACGAAGCAATTCAGAAATTTCAGAAAATTCCGACTTTTTTAAAAAAAATTCAGAAATCACTTCAGAATTGAATCGCCAGCACCCCCTACATCTGAAACAAGTTTTGAACCATTTTCCCCTTGATCAAAAAAGCCTACTGAGTAGAATGGAAATGAAGAGTGGATTGTACATGGCCCTTATCACTAGTATCTGTAGTGACTTTCTTTAATTTCCTTTCCATCCCTCCCCCTTTCTTCCTTTTCTTCCCTTCGTTTCCTCTTTGTTTCCTTCCTTTCTTCTTTCCCTTCCTTCCCTCTTTTCTTCCTCCTTTAATTTCCCTTTCTTCCTTCCTCTTTTCTTATCTTCTTTCTAGCCTCTACCCATTTTCTACTTTTTTCCTTCTCATTCTCCTTTTTTCCTTTTTCTTCCATCTTCCCTCCTTCCAATTTCCCTGGCTTCTTCCCATCCAGGGTTACCTGATTCTCTGGTATTACATTCCATTGCTGGAAGATTTGGGGAGCCACTGCCCTTTTTGCAACTGCACATTACATTTGCACATTACAGGCAGCCACTGTCCTTTTTTGCCATTACATTTGCCAGCAAATTCTTTTTTTGGTTTCAGAGTTTTGAAAATTGAGGTGTGCATTAGATTTGATGATCAAAAACATTTATCTGGTAAAGACCACTAGTGTTCTGAATATGGTTTGAACAATTAAAATTGTTGTATGATTAATGTTCATAAATAATTATTCAATGTTTTAACCTGCTACTAATGGCCTTATTTTTTCTAAGGAAAAACGTTGCTAAGTTCTTTTGTTTTTTTAAATAGTTTTTATTAAGTTTGTCAAGAATTAAAACAATTCGATACATCAGTATCACAGCATAGGGGAAAGGGAGTACAAATAGAGGGAGAAAAAATCAAGCTCCTATTGAACTTGAGAAAAGTTAACATAGTAACCTGAGATAATAGTGCAAAAGAGGAGAAAAAAGACAAAGATACAGTGGGAATTATATCCTTAAGTCAGAAAACTTATACCCTCTACCTTGAGGGTGTCGTCAAAGATGACCTATAAGGAAATTAACTATAGAGAAAGAAAAGTCCTTTAGGAGTTCGAGATTAATTAATGTTGATTTGGTTTCCAAGCTTGTTCTGCTATAATGTTCCATCATCTTGTTGTTTATGGTTCCTGGTCTCTGTGGAGGGGGTAATGAAGAAGGATATCTATAAGTAGTCCATAGTCTTTCCAAATTAGAATATTTTCAGCTCTATGTTATATTCTGCCTTGCAGTAATCCTTGGTCTTTGACCAGTTCAATGTCTCTTGCTTTTCTTTATCCGAATCTCGGAGCCTTTCTCCTAAGATCATCATTTGTGTTGTATTCAATAATTTGAGGAACCATTTCTCTTTTGTGGGAAGTTCGCTGGTTTTCCAATATCTGACTAGGACTATTCTTGCTGTTGTAGTGCACAGCAAGAATATGTCCCATTCCTCATTTGTAAATTCTTTATCTGATAGTCCTAGCAGGAATAGATCTGGTCTTCTCTCTATCTTCTTTCCCAGTATTTTACCTATCTCATTTTGAACCATTGCCCAATATTTACCCACTTTCTCACAAGTCTACCACATGTGGAAAAATGTACCATTTGTACAAGAGAACTTCCAACATTTTGGATTTAGGTTTTTGCAAATTCTGGCTAACCTTTCCGGTGGTAGGTACTACCTATATATTATTTTTAACCAGTTCTCCTGATAGGAGTAGCAGGAAACTCTTTTTAGATTGTTTTTCCACACATGTGACCAAGTTTCTTTTTTGATTTTGTATCCAATGTTTCTACCCCAGATTTTCATATATTCTCTATCTTGGTTGTTCTCAGTTTCCCATTTTAACAATATTTTATATAGTTTCCCAGTTGCTAAGTTGTTAAATGGAAGGATTGATACCCGTCATCATCACACTAGAGTAAATAGTTCCTTAAAAAATAAAAGTATATATTTAATATTAAATACTTCTGATTTTTTGTGACAGCTGTATGTCTCTGAATGTGCAATCCCCCCAAGTTAAGTTTTTAACTACTGCAGCTGGTGATAGGTCGTGCATGAACTGAAAGTCAGATAAAAATGTCCTTAGGGAGAAAAAAAGTGGATGTTGGTTTGGATAGTTTTTCTTTTAAGGGAAAGATCAGAGAACATGAAATCCAATACTAAAACTGTAGAGAGTTTTTCAAATACTATCATGTAACCAACTCTAGATTATTTTACTGTTTTTATAACTTTGAAGTTTTCTAGTCTGAAGTTTTCAGTTTGATTTTACAGGGAAGTTTCCTAGGTTTGTCAAATAAAGGTGCTCTTTGTATTTCTTTTAGTGAAAACTGAGTTTTTTTGTGCAAGAGGTGCTGTTAAGATAGATGGAATCAAATTAATAATAATTAATCCTCTTGGTTGCTGGAGAAGTCATCATGTTATGCAGTTCTGGAGTATGGTACGGGAAGGCAGCAAAGCTTCAGTAAGAAGAGGAATGAGCAGAAATAAAACAAAGGAGACTAGAAAACCCTTTTACTTTTACAGAAGGCACCTATAGATCCAAGTTACTATTGAATCATATTCAGGATTTTTGCTAGCCTGTTTTAGATTAAATATTTGACAATTTAGGCCATAGAAAATATCTGACTCTCTTTCATGCCTTTCTTTTCCTTTGGCTTATTTGTTCTCATGTGAACTCAATTGTACATCCATGTTTTTTGTGTGGACACAACTAGCTTTTGTTTGTTTGTTTTACATGATGTTTTTGGAATGACTGGAAAGCATCGTGCATGAACTGAGTAACATCTTCTCAACATGCACTGAGGATACCAGATCTGAACTTTGAAGCTAAACAGGATCAGCCATCACTAGTACTGGAATAGTATACCTCCGATTAATACCAGGTGCTTTGGACGATATTTCAGAGGAAAGAAATAGCAAATTTGCTTTTGAATACAGTTGACCCTCCATATCCATGGATTCTGTATCCACAAAATCATTATATATAATGGTTCTTGAGCATTCATGGACTTTGGTCTTCAAAGGGGTCCTGGAAACATTGTCTATGAATACCATTCCTTGCCTATGAAAACCCTAAGAAATTTGTGAGGTCAACCTAAGTTGATAGGCAGCCTGGACACAGACACACAGACACACACACATACCCCAACAATTCTCCAAACTTATTATTGTTATTTAGCCTGCAAACAAAAAGATTTGGAAACAGAGCCTTAGCTCAGCTTGGAATATACATTCCAATAGTTTTTTTAAAAAAAAACTTTGCTTCTGTTACTAATTTGAGCAAACAATCTGATCCTTGAAAGAAATATGTTCCAATGAAAGCAACAAAATTTAACTTCTTTTAGTTGACCTATTTATCTGTTCTACTCGGACTGTAGTACTTGTTAGATTTCTTAAAGATTTTAGATTAAAGATTTTAGCTGAATCTCTATGTATAATGAAGCGGAATGTTTGTATGTTTGTGTGTTTGTATGTTTGTGTGTTTGTGGCAGCGTTCTGATTGGCTCCTGTAGCAACCCAGTTCCCTTTCGTGCCTAGGGGGCAGCACCGAAGGTCCCACTTGCATTAGGGCCAGTTGCAGCTGATGAGGATATGGAGGAAGGGGCTGAAGAGTTAGCAGGGCCTTCCTCTCCCACAGAAAGCTTGGCCTGGGATGATGAATGGCCGGACGGCTATCAGAGCTGGGAAAGTCAGGATGACCCTGAGAGTGATTCAG
The DNA here is from genome assembly GCA_030556195.1 of Anolis apletophallus. Taxonomy (NCBI): domain Eukaryota; kingdom Metazoa; phylum Chordata; class Lepidosauria; order Squamata; family Anolidae; genus Anolis; species Anolis apletophallus. Next base: position 33,707,593 of record JARBWK010000004.1, on the reverse strand, counting down.
ATCAGTATGAGAAACCAGGTGGTTTCGGGTCGCAGGAAAGGATCAGGGAAACAGTAGAGGATGAGCCTATGGAAGCTGAAAGGGAGTTCGGCTCTCACGAAGATAGTGACCCAGGTGCTGGGAGGCAAGGACGAAGCTTTGATAGGAGATGGAGCATTGAGTCCAGCAGGAGAGATTGGCACTGCAGCCTAGAGCGCCAGAGAAGCGCTAGATCCCGTAGCACAGATTGGCGCAGAAGCCTAGAGCGTCGGGGGGCCCGCCAAGGGAATTAAGTATAGGATCCGTGGGAAAGGATCCTCAGTAGCTCGGCCACTTCTGTCCTAAAGGGAGTGAAGCGAGTGAAGATCCATGGAGCCAGGATTGGGCTCGTGCCATGCCAAGAAGTTTCTTGGGTTTACTTTCATGAACTTTGTCTTGTTTGCTTTGCCACGGACTAAGTCTGTTTTTGATCCGCTTTGTTTTGCGGAGCCTTGCCAAGCTTTTGCCTTTGGATTTACCTAAGACTCTTACCTTATTGCTACTTTGATATTTCGATACTTTTTATGGACAATTACCCTTTTCACCTGTTTTTTATTATTCAATAAATAGTTAGCTGATTACCGTCTCTGTGTGTGTGATTAAGGGGCTGGGCCGAGACCCTGCATCGTGACAGCTCCCGGCCTCTACATTCTGACAACATGATTGGTTGCCAGTGAGGGAGTATTTGCATAACGCCTCTAATTGGCCAGCCAACATGAACATTCCAACACTCTAAACTGCCAGAGGGGGCTAAGGCAAAGGCCTCAGGCAGTTGCCAACACGAACATTCCGACACTCTAAACTGCCAGAGGGGGATAAGGCAAAGGCCTCAGGCAGTCAGCCATGATGGGAGTTTCAGACCAAAACACTTTGCGGCTCCCAACAAAGACAGAACAAGACCAAACTTGGCACACAAAACCCCCAAGACCCACTCTACATCCTGGTGCTGTTTGAAGGAGGGCAGACCATGGATGATGGGACTTTAAGTACCTCCAATCACTTCCCCAGACTGCTGCAAACCTCATCCACTGACTGATCAAGACTGAACTTGGCACACAGAACCTCCATGACCCACTTTACATCCTGTTGCAGTTTGGAGGGCGGCAGAACATGGATGATGGGACTTGCAGTACCTTCCCTCACTTTCCAAGACTGCTGCAAACCTAATCCAATGAGTGATCAAGACCAAACCTGACACACAGAGCCCTCATGACCCACTCTACATCCTGGTGCTGTTGGGAGGGGGATGGACCATGGCCGATGGGACTTGCAGTAACTTCACTAACTTCCTGAGACCACTGCAAGCCACGTAAACATCTGATTAGGACCAACCTTGGCACACAATGCCTTTCTCAAATAACCCGGGCAGGGCCGTGTCCCCAAGCTAGTAAACTTATAAAAATAAGTCTCGTAAGAAAATTAACATATCTGAAGGGATATCATGATAGAGTGATTCCTTTGTACTACAAGTTTATGTTGTTTTCTTAGGCCCTACAGGTCATAACATACTGTTTAATTATTTGTGTTTGCTTTTCTTACTTTCTTTTGAACTTGTATTTATTCCTAGTTGGAAATGGTTTATATTTTCAGAGGTAAAATTTTGTTATAGTCTATAAGACTTGTAGCATTCTCTATTGAACTGTCTTAATGGGTTAGGAGCAATGTATGTCATCCTTAACAGAGCTCGAGCCTTTTATCAAATGCAAATTGATATATCTGAACCTCTGATCTGCTGACCAGTAGAAATTATCACGAGGCATATCTTGGATAAAGTACATAGATAGGATTTCAGTTTTGAGTATGAACTCTCCACATGAAAAGAGAGAGCCTGTAACTCATAGCACTGGCTGAGACTGCCTCTGATCTAGGCAGAGATGGTCATAGCAGCTGTAGCCCCAGGTGCTAAATATGAGACAGCAGCTTGATCTATCGACCACTGTAAGAGGGGCTCTGGCCTAAATGAAAATTCATGAAAAATTGATGAAGTCCCCAGATTATTTTTTTCCTTTTCCTTTTTCGGTGTTGTGCCAGAGTAGTGGGAAAAGATTAAATGAGGTGTTGAATACTTCAGTGGCAAGGAGGTTGTGGTTCAAAGGTCAAAAGTCACGAAGAAACTGATCATTTCCCCCCTCCTTTTTTCTGAAACAAAACACTAGTCACTTATTAGCTTGGTTTTTTTCGATGGTTTTTTTTGGGTATTAATTAAAATAAGAACACCTGTACTTTATATATATATATATATATATATATATAGATAGATAGATAGATAGATAGATAGATAGATAGGCGAAGGGGGTTTACATTGGTGACACCCCCACCCCCAATCCTAAAAACCCATGAACTCTCCACATGCCTTACTTTTTAATTCATCAGGAGAACTAAATGTAACACTGAATCCTGTAACTGAAGTCTGAATTTTGGTCATCATTTTTCAGGATTTCCGTTTGTAGCGATTTCATTTAGAGAAAGAAAATGCTCCTGCATTATTAATAGGTCACAGATTGCTGTAATAGCAAGCTCTGGACCATTGTCCAAACAAAATGATTTTGCTTGCTTCAAAATTGAAAGCAAATTGATGCTTTATTTATGATAGTAAGAGATTATAGTCCTTGACTGGATTTAAAAAGAACATTGCTATAACATAAACCTCATATTTTCACACAATATGTCTCATCATGTTCTTGTTCATGTTCATCTAGTATTTAGCTTCCCCCCCCCCCCCCAATTTGTACTAGAGAGTATATTGTAACAGTAGGTCTTCCTGAAGAATATCTATGAACCATCATGTTTCAATAAGATTTAGGAGGAGTTACAGGAGGGAAGTTGCAGAGGGAGTTGCCCAAGTCTCTTTTTCTGTCTTCCATGTTACCTCAGTCTGGAAGTATGAATTGTCACAGGCAGTGAAGCAGAAAAGGGAGGAATGTGAAATATGGTATGTTATCCTCCAATGAGTAAGGACACCATCACAATGATGGTTTTCTCTGTCTCCGCACACTGCTGGCATGCTACTAGCATGATGCAGGGAGACTTCTGGTGGGGCTCAGTTGGGTTCCGTGGTGGCAGCATGCTAGGAGCACACAGGCATGGAGCCCTGAGGAGTCGGGTGATTACCCAACTCTTCATAGAAGAAGCCAGGGAAGCACTGGAGGAAGCCAGGCACAGCAGGGAAACACTGTGATATGGCAGCCCATGACTATCCATGCAAGAAGATGAAGGGATACACTGCCCCATGATTTCCCCTACTGTCCTTCAGCTTCTCAACCTTCGTGTGATGAGGTCTCAAGTCAGTCATGGTTTTTGTAGGCTGGGATTATAAGAAATTTAGAAAACTGTGTGTCTGAGGACTTTGATGCAGTTACAAATGGCCTGAAAAACCTACAACAACCCAGTCATCTCGCATCATGCTGTTCACAAATAATGGCATATAGAAGAGATCTCAGGTCAGTGTGAAAAGAGACTTCTTATATGATAAACAGTTTTGATTCCTGGTAAAAGCACGAGTTAGTAGCTATTGCTCTCAAATGTTGTTCAATTGCACTTCCAGTAATGACAATGTTGATGATAGAAATAGGGTGTTGTACTCCGATAACATCTGGAGATCTACAACTGCCTACCTTTGATTTAATTTTTTAATTATTTTTTGTGTGTGTCAGGAGCAATTTGAGAAATGGCAAGTTGCTTCTGGTGTGAGGGAATTGGCTGTCTGCAAGGATGTTGCCCAGGAGACATGCAATGCTTTACCATCCTGCGGGAGGGTTCTCTCATGTCCCTGCACGAGAAGTTGGAGCTGACAGATGGGAGCTCATACCGCTCCCCAGATTCAAACCATTGACTTTTTGGTCAGCAGTCTTGCCGGCACCCACAGTTTTTAGAATGGGAGATACTAGTTGACATAGAGCAATATAAGAATCTGAAAGAACAGGTCAGTTGTGGAAACGGGCATTCTTTCCAGAACCTGACTCTTTAATGAAAAGCCTCAACATGTTGAATCTAATATGAAAGATCTTGGTCTGAGACATTTGGAAACTACTTCCTGTCAAAAGAGACACTACTTGGGCATTACTGTATAGATTAGCTAAATATTTCATCATAAAAGAATATGCTCATTTTCTTTTGACCTGAATCTTTTTCTGCACTTATTTAATTCACAGCCACTTTATATATCATCTTCCTTGTACTTTAGCACTGTATGCTTTCTGTAATGTTTGGTTATGAAAAATATTTGAAATGGGTCCTTGTAGGTTTTTCAGGCTGTATTGTCAAAGGCTTTCATGGCCAGAATCACTGGGTTGATGTAGGTTTTTCACGCTTTACGGCCATGTTCTAGAAGCATTCTCTCCTGACCTTTCACCTGCATCTGTGTTGTAAGGTCTGTTGGAAACAAGGAAAATTGGGTTTATAGATCTGTGGAAAGTCCAAGACCCTGTACTTTCCACAGATATATAAACCCAATTTTCTAGTTTCCAACAGACCTTACAACCTCTATGGATGACTGCCACAGATGCAAGTGAAACATCGGAAGAGAATGCTTCTAGAACATGGCCATACAGCCTGAAAAACCAACAACAACCCAGTCATTCTGGCCACAAAAGCTTTTGACAATACATTGAACATGTGAAATTTCTCCAGACTACAGAAATTGTCTTCTGAGCTCCTGATGTGACTGGAAACAGGAGAAAGGGAATCGGTCAGATTCACCCATGTTGAATAATTTCAGTGATGTGGAGGAACGAGTGTTCTTAAGAACTGTCCTTTGGGTCTCCTATAGAGTAACACGATTGAAGGGAAAGTCAACTATCCACAAAATGGTATCTGTCTTAAGAAAGGTGCTTTAGGTCTCCTATGAGTGCATGGTTGAGGCGGGAGAAGGTGATCCTGTGTAATGGAGGTAAGTAAATTATTTATTTTCTTTAAAGACAGACTCTAATGCAAAGAAGACAATCCTACACTTAAATGGACAGTTCCCCCTAATTCCCATAGCTCCATCTGATGAAGTCCTTAGATTGCATCTACACTGTAAAATTAAGACTGTTTGCTATCTTTATTCCATGTACATATATCAAACTTAACTTTTTTTGTACCAAAAATAGGCATGTGAGGAAGTGATTTACCTAGAAACGAACAGGAGCAGTGTTTATCCTTTGACATAGGTTGCAGATTCCCTGTCCTATACATTAACAGAAAGTGGTTTATTTTCCAGAAACAGAAATTGACTTCCAGCTCTTTTAGGTTTTGCTTTGTTTATTTTTGGCATTTTTTGGGTAGTTTGAGCGGCCTCGGCACAAGCAGTTGGCTGTCTGCCATGGTTGCATATCTATGGTTCTTTTTTCCTTTAATATTAACTGTCACGCTGTGGTACTGGCATGAGAAAAGTTGTATACAAGGTAATAAATAAGACAGTTATTTTACAACCGGGTGGAAATCAGGCAGGCTTCCAGATATGGCTGGAATACATTGCATTACTCAATTTTGTCTATGCCGACTACAGTGTAATTCTATTCAGAAGTAAGATACATTGAGTTCTGTGTGACTTATTCCCAGTCAAGTGTTATAGGACTGTAACTGTAATCTACTTTTTTAGCTTGGTGTAATACTACAGTGTTCTCTCTGTACTTCGTGGTTCACTTATTGCTGACTCGCTGTTTCGTGGATTTCAAAAAATATTAATTCAAAATATATATCATGATATTTTTGCTGTTTTGTGGGGTTTTGCTGCCGCCGTTCTCCAAAGCATTTTCCCTCTTCAGTCCTCCCTCCCTCCAGTCTTGAAGGGCCTTTCCTTCACTTTATTTTAAGTTTATAAAGACTTAAAATAGTGTATAACTACTATGGTTTTTCACTTATTGTGGGAGGTCCTGGAACGTAACTCCAGCAATACGTGAGGGAACAGTGTATATGGAAAAAAGGGGGCTGATTGGTATTTTTAACGTGTTGTTCTCATCTTGGTAGTGTTAATCACACTCATATTGCTTCCTTTGTTTTTGAACTTTGATTTGCCACATTTTAAAAATATTTTAGGAAGTGTTCTCACTTCTATTACACATTCTCCTTGACGAGGCATTGCAAGATATGCAGCAGTCATCACTGCAAGTGTTTCTAATGTTATGTTCTAATCATATTCCATTTATATAGGTTAATTTCTGTTCATCTTTTTTTTTAAAGCTTTGTGTACTCAGGGTTTTTCTAATTTTAGTCAGCTATATAAAAGTGTTGCTAATTAAGAATGCAAAACACTACACTGTATTATTTAATTCATCTTTTCACACCTTCATTCCTTCTATTTGGGAAATGTGGAAGTACAATTTTAATACTAATAAAAATGATACCAATTGTTGTGTACCTGTAGGAGAAAGAGATTGATAGCATAGGCTTTGGAAACATGATACTTTATCTAGTGGTAGTTTAATTATATTTCGACTTTGTATGTTTTACTATTCTGTATGTTTCTAGGTATGTAAGGTTTATTTGTACTTTTTTTAAAAAAATGTAGCCACTTCAAGTTCTAGGGACAGGAGAAAAGTGGATCAGAAATACAATGAATGAGTACTTAAATATATAAACAAATGATGATGAGAGTTAGTTCATAATAATTGAGACTGAATAAAGCGATATTTGATACCTGCTCGTTACCAAGGGTGAAATGAGGAAGTGTTTTCAGTTCACTAAGGCCCCTTCTGCACTGCCATATAAAATCCAGGTAATCTGCTTTGAACTGAATTATAGCACAGTGTAGACTCAGATAATCCAGTTCAAAGCAGATAATGTGGATTATCTGCTTTGATAATCTGGATTATAGAGCAGTGTAGAAGAGGCCTAAGTAACATAAGGTATCAGCTACATAAAGCACTATTGCTGTCCCCATGACTTCCATTGATATTATTGACACTATTTTGTTAAATGTGTACAGTTGCTCAACATTAGTATTAGTGAATATTCTATTACTGCCTTGTTCAGGCAAAGACAGTAGCCTTGATACTTTGACAAATAATCACAACACCACCATCATCACCTCTACACACAAACTTCCTTTTGCTTGGATATATCCATTTTGTTTGGACACAGTGAACACAAAAAGGCTTAAATAAATTGAATTCAAGACATAGGGAGTAAATGTGCTGACTCTCCTACTGATTACAAAATGATGTGTAAGGCTGTGTCCATTCATCATCTTTATATATCAGTTTAATTAGGTAAAACAAAGACAAAACTTGGTTCTATTTCAGTGCCCATATTCATATTTAAACATTATGTAAACCAAAGAGATCTCACAATGTTAAGTGATATACAAAGTTCTAAAATCAAACAAGCAAACAAACAATAAAAGAAGGGTTACTTTCTTTTTAGTCACAGCAGCTTTCTTCCTTTGTTCCATTCAAGTGAATCAAGTGCCCCCAGATATAATTTGAGTCGGGAGATACTTTGTTGCCTGTCCACCCCCCAAAATAAGGAGACTGACAACAATAACTTGGGTTCAAATTGGGCAATTTTTATTAAATTTACCTATTTAACTTTTTCTACACTAACTGGGGTGAGTCTTGAACTTGGTGAGAGGCAAAGCCGAGGTAGCATCCCATACCTGGACTACTCCCCGGTGATGTGGGCAAAATACCTGGGTCCCCTGCAAATTTACAACTGGGCAACCTCTAAGAAAAATTGGAGAAGCCTCCCCCAATGTTCTTGAGGCCAGATTCTCAGCAATTTAAGGCCAGTTGATTTCACCTCACCCTGTCAAAGTGGTCCTTCAGGTGAGTGTTTTAGCTACAGGTCTTCACCCCTGAAGGGGGTGCCTTGGGTGTATGCCGAATATCCGATCTTCCTCTCTATTTACGCTAACCTATTTAGATGCCACACCAACCCAGCTAGCCCCTAAAAGGCATCATAGGGTACGCTAAAAACCTTCCTAGAACCTAGGAGAGGTAAAAATTCATACCCGGCCCCAGCTGGCAATCATGGATATACTGTCAAAATGGGCGGGCATGGTGGGTCACTGAAAAAGCTCAGAATGAGCCAAGGGGGCTGAGTCTCAGGCTTAGCCCAGCTCCGCCCCCTATTCTGGGTGGTTCCATGGAACTAACCATTCTCCTCCATGAGGAGAGGCCAATCTCTCTCCACCTCTACTGCACAGGGGTGGAAAGCTCCTTTTATCAAAATATGGCAAGAAGGGAGAAGGTAGGCTTTCAGAGAAGCATGCTTTGACAAAAGGGCGTCCTCCTTTTCTACTATGCATCCTTTTTGGGTTTTCCCACTATATTTCAAAAGAATTGACAAATTGCCTCCCTGAAATGGATATAATGGAAATTCCCTAAACAAAGGATTGTTGCATCAGGCTGAGGTAAGCAGGCTGAGGCTCTCCAGATGTTTTGGACTATATTTGCCTTCAACTGTGGACAGATACAAAGACAGCTTAGTTTGAACACAACTTAAATTTTTCATTGTGCAATAAATGATAACACTTTCTGAACATTAGGGTTTGGGACATAATTGAATTACGTTGAAGACCAAATGTATTTGTATTTATGAGGAACCCCCCACCCCCTTTCCCGGTAGTTTCTGCTCTAATGGAAAATGTTTTTGAGCTTTCTTTCTAGTTTAGGTGGATATGGATAACTTTAAAAATCTGGACACTGAAATCTTCAAGGTCGCAGTGTTTGTTACAACAGAATGTTCCAAAGAATTTGAACATTCACATTTTTTTTGCTGTCACAGCATTTTCTATCCCTGCTCACAAATACATTTTTTTAAAATACAGGAAGTTCCCAAGTTACGGACAAGATAGGTTCTATAGGTTTGTTGAATTTGTATGTATGTTGGAATAGGTACTTTTTAAAGTTTAACATCAGCCAAAATATATATCTTTTAGTTTTGGATAGCAAAAGGGCAAACAACTCTGTTTGTTTTGCTGTCTATGCCACTGTTCAGAAGATTTCATCTGATTTTCTGTCCTTGTGATCATTGGATTCTGAAAATTTTGCTTGTTGTGGAAACAAGGATTGGCGATAAAGCTTCAGTGGAGACACCCTTTCCTCACGATAACACTCTCAGGAGTGATTTTTTCCTTCTTAAGGATATATTTCTGTTGTCTCATCCCCATTTTTTACTTTGAGTCATTTGTAAATCAGATGTTTGTAACTCAAGGACTGCGTGTACATGAAGGGAATGTCTCGCGTGCATGCCAATATTCCAGATATTTCCCAAAAACTAGCCATATGGTAACAATAGGAGGCTATCAGACATAGCCCTGCAACAATGAATTATTGTAGCACTTTTTTATTGTTGTTTTTCAGGCTGCAGCCTATTTTGTCATAGGCATTAACTAATTTAGGAATTGGTAGAGAGCATATATAACAAAGTTAATCCCTAAAGATTCAAAAGTTTGTAACTGAAAGCATTGTTGAGGCAAAAGCAATGAAATACTAAGGAGCCTAAAGTTTGCCAGTGAAACAATTGCTTAAGATGGCAGATTTGGAGCAGACAATCCTGGTGAAGCATGTAGCTTACCCTTTATGAGAAAATCAGGTTAATAATCCCTCAGTTTTTGTACACTGGACTGGCCAAAAGATGTGATGAACACCAGCTTCAGATGAAGATCTGCTTCAGATGGGGAGGAGAAAAGTTGCAGCAAATATTTTGTCCCAACTTCTTGCTCTCTGCTCCGTTCCCCATATAATCGTCATTATTTGACATATTTTTAAAGTGTTTTTATTTCTGAAATATTTTGTTCCTTTCTATAAACATTTTGTTCCTTTCGCTAGATATCCATGATTGAGAAGTAATTGTGCATGCCATTACTAGAGACACATAAAGAGTTTTGAGAACTTTTCATTCTGCTGATAATTTCTCAAGTAGATTGTTTTCTGAAAGTTATTCATGTGTCACTTTTTATGGCAGAAATTAAAACAATAAGCATTAATAAAAGTATGTATGTAGTTATTAATACAGTGAAAACAGGAAAAGAACGGCTTTGAAGTGAAATATCTTTTTCTCAAGGGCATAGATAATGGGAAACTCCACAGACTCTTCTGTTTTTTCTCTCTCTCCACTCCTCAAGGCCAGATGGTTTTCCTGTCAGCATTGACAGTTCTTTACTCAGCAGATGCAGTGGAATTATCACCTTCTGGGTCTCTGTTTCTCAGTGGGAGCATCCCTTGTCAGTCATGGCCTTTGAATCCTCCTGTAGCAGAACATTCCTCTCTTGTGAACTTTGGCATTCCTCAAACTGAAACACACAATACATATACAAGCTGCAGGGGCTGTACATGGAAACTGCATGTTAAGAAGATTTGAATTTTGTGCCCCTGTGCAGTTTTCACTCATACACTCCTGGAGATGAATTGCTCAAATGAGTTTTCTAGATTAGTTCATTTCTTTATATGGAATAAGTACCGTATTTACTCAATTCTAATCTCATTTTTTTGGACTAAATTACCTTCAATGTACCAGGAACCAGTATACTATTTTTGTCTACTGGCTACCATTGTTTCTTTATGGATCTTACCCTGAGTGTTTGTATCTGTTTAGGTAGGCAGGCTCTTTTGCTTGTGTTTTGGTTTTACCATTGTTTCTTTCCTGGAAACTTGTCAAGCACTGGTGACCAATACCCTGGATCCTTGTTTTGACTAGCACTGCATTAGATTAGATTAGACTTATACATAGTGCATTTCCTATAATATTCTTATAATATTTCCTGTAGTATTTTAACATTGTATATACTGCGTATTCTATAATATTTTTAGAATATATCGTAATGTGTTTCTTTCCTAGAGACACGTTAAGATATGTTTACTGTGGAGATAAAAAGTATGTTTCCAACCTGTGTGTATGAGTGTTGTTTCTATATATGTCAGACATGAATGTGACCTTTACAATAATTTACTTGGAAAAAGGGATTGCAATTTTCATCCAAGCTAGTAGTTTAAAAATTAGTTATATGTCCTGATTTTTTCCCCCAGTGGCCATCACTGACAGCTAATAAATGCTATTTTGGCATGTGTCAACTATCTTTGATATAAGACAATCTGTCTCAAAATGAACTGACATCTTGGGGGAGTTTAAGGGCAAGCTGAGGGTATGCCCTTATTTCAATGTATGTGGTATCAACAGCAGGATTTTTTAAAAAAAATCAGTGCTCATGTCAGCTATTCTTTCATCACCTATCCTAGAGTTGTCCATTGAGATGACCTCTGAAATGTCTGGTGTGGTGACTGATGTAGTTAATGAGATCCAGTGACACTGTGACCCCGACCCCTTATGGCCTCAGTTCTTCTCATCCATCTTCTTAGCCCCACAGGCTGCAAGGCACTATGTGGAAACAGGATTAAACAAGTGTGAATAAACAAGTTCAAGAGCTTTCTGTCATGGCTGCCAGCACAGGACAGCAGTGAAGTGACACATTAATATCTCAGAATTCCAGGATTGTTGGTTTGTTACTTAGGAGAATACCTAATTTCTCAGTGTTTCATCAAAATTCTTCTATAATGTACAGTATCATATTGAGAAAGACAAGGGAGCTGACCTATTTTCTTTTCTTTTTTTAATCCAGCCAATTCCCACTCCCTATTGTCATTAAAGGCTAGGTGCAGGAGAGGACACACATCTTCCAGGATTTTTGGGGGGAATGCACACTAAGAATCAACATTTTACTTGTTTGTGTTAAGATTTGTAAAGAAATTGTTTTATATTAAATTTAAAAATGGATTTTTATCAGCATAAATATGTCAATGCTATTCGGGCTGTTGTCTTCATCAATAAAACATAACTTTCAAATATTTTAATTACCGTACTTATGAAAGTAAATATATTATTGTAAGGTACAATGTATGTTATGTGTGTGGCTACAAAAGGGTAATGTTTGTCCTCTGTTTGACAAGGCCTTCTGTTTACCCCATGGCACTTTTTGATAAGTTGACCAGTTGGTGATTAAACATATTTATTTAGTTCAGTGGGTCAGAGCTATTCAGACAGATAGAAAATTACTGATGGATTATCAGTTTCAGTATCTGTGACATCTGGCCTTGGCATAGTTCATCATCTGAGAATTCATAACACATTTGCTTGGACAATAACATGCTCGGCTACCTGTGTGATTGTAGATCTGGATATTGGAAACATTTTGATGAGCATTAATAGGACAGATGCCACAGAAATTAAAAACTTATCAGTGTTTGCAGAACTCAAACACATTTTAGGAATTTCAAATATGTGTTTGATCTGGAGCCATTTGAAATTTAGATACAGAATATCAAAGCTAGATTTCATATCTTTCAAGCATATGCATACTCATTTTATCTGTTTTATCTGCTGTTTAGTTGGCATTGGCCTGTAGAAAACTTGTGAATGAGAGATCTCCAAGAGATAGGTCATCATCAGCCCTGCTGAGACCTTACAAACCAGGGCCATGGCTTCTCTTGATTCATTTTAGATTGTCCTATCATAGGATTTCCAAGGTAAAAACATTCAGAAGTTGTTTGCCGGTGCAATATTTTATGTGACATTGACAAGAGGTAGCTAAGCTGTCACTATCATTGGCTTTGATAGATTCTGTTGCCACTGTTACCCTCATACTGTAGCCTATTTTCATTGCATTAAGTTTTTTGTAACATTCAATTTGACTCCTCAGTAAAAGGCTCTACTAGTAGCACAATCTAAATTCAAAATTATATTTAGTAAAATTCCTTCAAGAAACGAATGAGATGTAACTAGTTTGCATGAGCAGTATTTACAATTTCCAGCATTCTACAGTACAGTATTATTATTTATTATTCATATTTGTGAGTCACCACATTCGGCGTGGCTCGGGGCGACTTACAACAATGGACTAAAAGTTTAAAAGCACAGTATGAGACTAAGAACACCATTCTATGGCACCCATAAGTAAGACACTTATACTCCCAAGCTATTGTTCTAGGGATTGTTTTACCATTTTTTTAATCTAAAAAAGGATTTCCTAATGCTTAGAAAACCTCACTGGGAAGTATACAAGTAGCTATCAATCTACTGTGACATTCTTTGCACGTTTGGAAGAATTAGGCTCAACAGAAATGCATGGGTTTTCTCCCTAAATATAAATGTGTTCTTTAAATAGAAAAGCCATGTGAAATTTTCTATATTATAGAGCAGTAGTTCTCAACCTTTGGTCCTCCAGGTGTTTTGGACTTCAGCTCCCATAATTCCTAAAGGCTGGTAAACTGGCTAGGATTTTTGGAGGTTGAAGTACAAAACACCTGGAGAACAAAAGGTTGATTACTATTTTTATAGAGCTGTGATTGGTTCTTCAGGTGTTTTGGACTTCAGCTCCCAGAAATCCCAGCCACTTTACCAGTTGTTAGTAATTTTTAGGAGTTGAAGTACAAAACACCTGGAGGACCAAAGGTTGGGAACAACTGCTATAGAGATTTAACTTCCCAAATTACCACAATTAAAAGCAAATGTCATTTCATCATAATACCTACAGGTTTTGCATTTCTATTCCTCTTCACACACACACACACACACACACACACAAAACCTGCTCACACATACGAGTAGATGTCTATCCTGGGCACTTCATTCTATGCATACGATGAAGCAGATTTAGTCTATAAAAGCTTGTGCCACCAAGTTCTTTTTCTCAGTTAGTGTAAAAAGTGCTAAGAGATCAGTTAGCATACTGATCCAGACCAGCAGGGCTATGCCTTTGCATTCTCTTTCAGGAGAGTATGTCTTATTTTGCATACTGTGTAATACTAAGATTATGGTACAAGAAATGGTGAGGGGGGTCTGGGGATCAATTTCCCCTTGATTAATACATAGGTTGCAATCCCATTCCAGTATGCCAAAATACCTGTATTCATAAGCATCCCTCTCAAAATGGTGATTAGAAGTGACATCAAATCCCTTACAGTTCCCATTTTGATTTTATTGTGAGAAAAATAGAAGTGGGGTGTATTGAAGTGAGTGCTCATAAATTGATTGAGCTTTTTTGCAAAATCTCATTGTTATTTTTGGATTGGGAGATTTGGGGAATGGCAGGGAGATTTTAAGAACCCCAGAACTAGGTCCAGGGACCTACTTTCTCCAGGTCTATATGAATCTGCTGAGGGATGCTATCTGGGACAATGGGGTTTTAGTGTCACCAGTGTGCTTATGATAAAGGGCTCTACCCTTCCTTTCAGAAGGATTTTTTTCAAACTTTGTGCTCGATGTCATTTATATTGCTTCTGAACGTGGAAATCAGAAGTTCTCATTATTGCAGATACTTAAAAATACACACTCCACTGATCTCATGGAAGCAAACTATGACCCCTTCTACACTGCCATATAAAATCCAGATTATCTGCTTTGAACTGGATTATATGGCAGTATAGATTCATATAATCCAGTTCAAAGCAGATAATCTGGATTATCTGCTTTAGGCAGTGTAGAAGGGGCCTAAGACAGCAGTCTTCAAGATGTTTTGAAGAAAAGTCATTTTTGAAACATAAGGATCATTAAGTTTGAAGCAGAAATGAAAAGATGGAACAAAGAGAATAGGTAGCAGGTATATCTGTGTGGTAAGAATAAGAAAAGTGGATGTGATGAAAAAAGGTATGATGAACAAAAGTGGGGATATAGGACGCTTAAAGCTGATAGTGAGAAAAATAGCAAACCAGTGTAAGAGGAGATAACATAATTATACTGACAGGGAACAAAGTTGTTTTGCTCTTTTTTTTGGAAAATATCTGAATTCACTGTAGTATAGAGAAATGACAGAAGAATTTATATAAATGAACTCAGAAATGATTATACTACCTTAAATTAATTTTATCTAGATAGGAATGTGGCCTTTTGATCTCTTAACCTATAATCATTTTAATTATTTCATCAGGGTTTTACAGAAAAAATAGTGTAACTGACATACACATAAATTAGCCTGAAAGTGCACTCTGATTCTTTTGTCCGTGCTGTGGAAAGGCAAGGAAGCAAAACTACGCATTCACTTAGAGGTGACAATAGTTCTGCTCTCTCATTGATAGAAGCATACAAGAATTATTAGATGCTAGCATTTACATCAATTGTTACAATGTCAAACTTGCCATTTTAATATTCTTAGTTTTCCAGTTCAGTGAGTAAATATAATAGAGATCAATTTATAAACCTGTTTAAGTACAATTCCTTGGCTCTTCCTCTTTATGTTTTTAAATCTCTTCATAAAGGTCTTTTTTAAAAGTTATAAACTACATACATTTTAAACATATTTTAAAATATACTATTTTAATTGTAGTGGGAATTCAGAAAGAAAGCACCTGGAATTAGGAAATGCTGAAGTTCTGTTACAAATTACAAGAATTTTAGCAAGTTTCTCAAGTATTCTTCTAGGCCAGCTTCCCTGACTTGAATCCTTCAAGACTTTTTTTGGATTTAAACTCCCAAAATTAAACATGCTAGTTTGGAGTGATGGGAAATGCATTATAGCACGCCTGGTATGTGCCAGTTTGAGAAAGCTTGCTTAAAGGGTTCGAAGAAAATAGATTAATATAATTTATTGATGCACAACCACGCTGAGATGTGAGTATATCATTTTTCCTTTGTACAATAATTAACAATAGTTATATTTTTTTATTTCACAAGGTTAGTCCCTTTAGTTAGTTTCACAATTTTATGAAGTAAGGTGTGATGTATTATTATTATTATTATTATTATTAACAACTTTATTTTTGTACCCTGCGACCATCTTCCCGAAGGGATTCGGAGCAGCTTACATGGGGACAGGCCCAATAAAATGCAGATTAAAACACACACAATAAAAAAAAATAGACAAAATAAAATCAACCGCAACATCAGAAAAACATTACAATCGCATTACACATTTTAAAAAAAACAGTATAATTGCTGAGAGAATAAGTGCTGAGTGCGGAGGGATCAGGGAAAGTGCAATTGTTTCTAGATAGGGCCCAGGGAAAGTGCAGGTGAACAAATCTGATTAAGGTCATAACTGGAAGGATACCAACCTTAGGCATTTACATGGGTTTATATTAGTGGGTTAAGGGGGGGGGGGTGGAACATGGGGTGGCATAAAAACATATGATTAAAAGGTTACCTTAAAATCCACGATTGGGTGAAAAATGTGATAATATGAAGCACTGTATATCCCTGCACTAAAAAAAAAGATAGTTCCTTGTGATATTCTGGTGTAGACTGCTTTAGTACTTATCTGCATTTTATAATCCTGAAACAGATGGAATCATATTCAAACACAAAAGGAAATCAATTCCCATGAGAACTCTCTCCAACCATTCATTTGTTTTCATATTTCTGAAATTAAACAGAGCTTGAATTTACACAGTGGGCACCAACAAAGGGAAATGGGTTTCAAGAGGGCAAACTCAAAGACATAAGGCAGATGAGGAAGGATGATGACACAAAATTTGTTTGTGTGTACTTTGTTTTATCCACACCAGCACTTCTGAAGTGCAGTGCATCTTGGAGGATCAACAAGATAAAAAACTAAAAGAAAACCTCCAGCGGATATCCGGTACCTTTTGTGGTTTCATTCAATCCACATTATCCAAACCATTTTGGAAGCCGTGATACCATTTCCTGAAACTAATGGCACTGTGTGAGGACTCTCCTTAAGGTACTGGGGTTTTTAATCCTATCTTCTTAATCTGTTTGAAAGGGCCCTTAGTCAGGATATAGCTATAGTTTTTATAAATTACAAACATAGTAACACTACTACTGGCCTTGCAAATGGAGTTGGAAGAGAAAATTGTTTTTAGGGATTGAGTTCTGCCTGAGACCCCATCTACACTGCTGTATAATCCAGTTTCTGAATCCAGATTATCTTCTTCGAACTGGATTATCTGGCAATGTAGGCTCGTATAATCTAGTTCAAAACTGAAAATCTGGATTTGGAAATTGGATTATATGGTAGTGCAGATGGGGCCTCAGAATAGATAAGATGTAAAAAAAGAGAAGGGATGTAATTAAACTGTATGTTGCATAATGTATTTTTTATTTAATCTACATATTTTCCAAGGAATTAGATGATGTGATTGGACATTCATTTTAATAAGGAAACACAATTGAGATACGTTTTATATGTTTTTAATTGGTTCTGTATGGTTTTATATTATATTGTAAATGTTTTAATTGTATTTTACGGTATCCGGGCATCCAATTGTTGCCAACTGTAAACTGCTTTGAGTCGCCTTCAGGCTGAGAGGGGTGGTATACAAATATAGTAAATAAATAAATAAATAAAATAATTCTATGAAGTTAAAACAATGAGTTCTACTTTTAAAAAGGATATTTGTTCCATTGTACTAAGTGCAAAGCTGTATTTCACAGCCCAAGGATCTGATCACATTAAGTCTTTTTCTGAGCTTGTTTGCATATGAACTTTGATGGGCTGTATCAAATGACGTCTGTCCCCAGTTGTCATCAACCCATTGGAAATCGTGTGCAAATGGTGGCAGAAATGGAGTATTTGGACACGGGATTCATATCGTGTTTTAAAATACAAATCACATGAAATGCACAGCTTTTATGTGTGATCGGCGAAAGAGGAACCATTCCATCCTCTGTCTCTTTTGGGGGCATGTCTGTGGGTGGGATGCCCACAGACCCTGGAATTTGTCATGAAGGAAGTCATCACCATTTGGCTCTTCTCTACATGAGGAGAGAAGACCTCTGTAACAGCTACTTTGAAGTCTTCCATCCTACCAGTATTCTAAAGCCCCTTCTCCACTATCATATAATCTAGTATCTGATCCTAGATTATCAACTTTGAACTGAATTATATGTCAGTTCAGACTCATACAATCCAGTTCAAAGTAGATAATCTGGGATCAGATACTGGATTATATGGCAGTCTAGATCCATTTTAAATTAGTGCTGTAAAAGAGACATGTTAGACAAAAGGAATCTGAAACAAGCCAACCAGAGCAAGGTTATGTCATAGCTGCCAATATAAAAGTGATGTTAGCATCAATAGTATAATTATTGTTAACTTGCTTGATAAAATGAAATACATCTCATAAAAGAATCAGGAGCCTATTCATGGTATTGATTATGATATCGGGGGATTAGCAAGGAAACACATAGCAGAAATTAAACTTGTATTGTTCTGCTCCCTAAGCTAACTCCCAGGTTTCGACTAACAATTACTTGATTCAACAGATGGAAGCTTATAACTGAATTGGGTTTCTTTTTGACTGCTTCCAAGAATATCCTCTTTCTAGCTTCTTTTCTGTGTTCTTGGTTCAGATTTGACTTCCGTCAACACCTCCTGTTTAAGTCTCTTTTCTTCTTTAAACTGTAGACTTTGTTCCTTCATACTTTAAACATGTTTTTCCAAGATTTAAATGTAGCTTCCTTAACATTTGATGTGGAAGATATCACAGTCTTAGGCCCATTGGCACCTTCAGAATGACTAGCTGCAAAGGAGTTGCTGAGGAGAACTGCAAGCTCTGCCTCTGGGGGGTTTCTTGAAGGGATGAGGTCTAATTAAGGTTCCCTCCCACACAAAATTATACAAAAAGGAACTAAACCCATTCTAAATAAAGGGGCAACTGAGGCTGAACAAAGAAAACAATAAAAGCCTCTATGGGGGCATGACATGCATACTGTGAATCTATACCAACCTTTCCAATCCTATCAATCTTGTTCTGTCTCTTGAAATCATTTCCAAGTTATATGGGGTTTTGTTAGCAAAATTTGTTTAGAGTTGTCTTTGTCTTCTGAGGCTGAGAGAGTATGACCTCCCAAGGGCACCTGGTGGGTTTCCTTTTCTATAGAGCCATAGCCCAAAATGCAAACCACTATGCTATGCCGGCTCTTGGCTGGGAATATACTTGCTATTCAACTCATCTATAAAGCACCACATTTGCATATAGCAAGCCAGTGAGTGATGCAAAAGTATAATTGCATTAGTGTTAATTTATTTATTTATTTATTCGATTTTATATTCCGCTCCTCCCTGCAGGCTCGGGGGGCGGATCACACAACATATAATAAAACACCAAATACAACAAATATTAAAAATATTAAAATTACAAATTACTTAAAACTCATAAGACAATGATCAGCAGGCAGAGTACATTATAGGATAACAACTGTGTAGTAAAAAGCATACATTTTCCTAGTTACATTTCCTAGTTAGTCTCTTTCACAACTGATGTGTGTGAAGAAGTTGCCATGGATCATGTCAATCATAAGCATCCCTAGTTCATATGGGTCAATAGGGAATCATAGAATAATAGAGTTGGAAGAGACCAAATGGGCCATCTAGCAGAACCCCCTGCCATGCAGGAAAAGCACAATCCAAGTATCCCTGATACATGGCAATCCAGCCTCTTTTTAAAAGTTTCCAAGGAAGGAGCTTCCACCACACTCCGAGGCAGAGTTCCACCGTTGAACAGCTCGTACGGTCAGGAAGTTCTTCCTAATGTTCAGGTGGAATCTCCTTTGCTGTAATTTGAACTCATTGCTCCAAGCCCTAGTTTCCAGAGCAGCAAAAACAAATATGTTCCCTCTTCCTTATGACACCCTTTCACATATTTATACACTGCTATCATGTCTCCTCTCAACCTTCACTAATGCAGGCTAAACACACCCAGTTCTGTGCTCCTCATAGGGCATGGTCTCCAGACCTTTGATCATTTTAGTTACCCTCTTTTAGACACCTTCCAGATTGTCAATATCTCTTTTGAACTGTGGTGCCCAAAATTGGACACAGTATTCCAGGTGAGGTTTAACTAAAGTCGAATACAAAAGCACAATGACTTCCCTGGCTATAGACACTATGCAGCCCAAAATCCCACTGGCTCTTTTAGCTGCTGCATTATACTGTTGGCTCATGTTCGACTTGTCAACGAAGACTTTAAGCTCTTTCTCACATGGACTGTTGTTGAGCCAGACATCACACATTTTGTACCTTAGTATTTCATTTTTTCTGCCTAAGTGCTCATATCTTACATTTGTCCTAGTTGAAATTTATTTATTTTATTTATTTATTTACGATATTTCTATCCTGCCTTTCTCAAGCCTAAAGGCAACTTTTGTTAATTTTGACCCAGCTCTCTAATGTGTTAAGGTCATTTTGAATTCTGACCTTGTCCTTTGTAGTATTAGCTAGTCCTCTTAATTTGGTGTTATCTGCAAATTTGACAAACACGCCCCTAAACCTTCATCCTAGTCATTAATAAAGACATTGAACAAAACTGGGCCCGAGTCCGAACCCTGCGGCACTCCACTAGTCCACTGCATTTTCTATGAGAGAAAGAGTACTTTGAGCTAAGATGGTTTCTTGCTTCCTTCTTCAGCTGCTGGGGCTCAACCTAATAAAAAAAGTTTAACTAGATCTTCCTGTATATTTCACATTGGCACAAATTCTGTGCTGTACTGATTGGTTCCACCACTTTTCCTGTAAAATAAAGGAGAAACATTGCCTACTTCCTATTCTCCATAGCTCTACTGCACCTTTTTAAAAGTGCCTTCAAAAAATCAATATGGTGACAAATGAATTGATAAATAGGTATGATGTGTCATCTTTAAATATAATTTTGAAGATGGATGGTTTGTCTGAAGTCTGAGGGCAGGAGGGGATGTACAAGATTGATGGCTTAGGTTACCATTTGATACAGTGATAAGAAAACCTTTTATTTCACCTGTGGAGCCAGGTTGATCCTCTGATGTTTGATCCAGAGGTAATTGTAACATAACATACTGTCATCTGAAAAGCCATTTAGGGAAATGGCACTTAATTGTTTCCCTGTCTACTCATTTCCTATTCAGAGCACTCCTCCAAATGTGCCTTCCTCCTGTGGAGTGCTTGAAATGACAAGGGCAAACATATTTGAAAATATATGTTTGAAAACTACTGCAGGCGTGATAAAAAGCTGAGTTTCCACCACTACTTATCTCCTCTTGGAACAGCTTTTTAATAAGAGAAGCAGCAGTATACAATTACATATGTATATACTGTAGCCTACAATTTTTGCCTAAGATGTAGGGTTAAAAATAGATAGAGAAATGCATCATCTTGATGATTTAAGAGATAAACATCTGAAAGTACCATTTGAGAAGCAATATTCCTTCGAGGAGAGTAGAACCACAAACATGCAACTAACTGAGATCACGACCCATTCATTTGATACCATTCCACTTAAAAATATATATTTCCCAAAACACCTTGCCAGAGAGGCAATTTGCTTGTGTTGTAAAATTTAAGAGGAATAGCTGAGATCACCAGACTGAAAATTTGTATTTATATAGCTTCTATTCAGTGTGTACTGCACATTTGACCCCATATGATGGAGTAAATGAAAGCTCTAATTTAAAGTAATGCAGTCAGTTCAAAAATATTGTTCTAATAAAGTTATGCATTCTAATTGAAAGATTTATGGTGATCCATTTAGTTGTTACTAGGTTATTTGTGACAGCAGATGCAAAGTAACCTGATTAGAGGAGGCATTGTGATGCCTTGTAGCTGCAGAGAAGAATAAAGCTTCAAACCATTGTCATGGCCCATTCTCTAAAATGCATTCAGTACATGATTTAAAGGCAGGCATGTAGTCATTAAATTTAAGTTTGCAGCTGCCTAGCTGGAGATGGTAACATTTAAAACACCAAATAAAATAGCAGAATGCACTTCTGGTCAGTTCACTGTTCCTTCAGAATTTAAAGCTGCAAATTCAGGAAGGTATTGTTAAAATAAACTACTGTGTTATGAACTTATGTAACAGTATACTAATAAATATTGCTGTAAAATAAACACTGAAGCATGAACTAGATTATGAAGACAAACAGGATGCCTCATCTCACTACTTAATGCTGCTTGACTTTTATCTTTTTTTCTTGTGCTTTTAGTGGTTTCATATCATTTTGTAAACAAGCTTTAATTTCTTTCTTTCTTTCTTTCTTTCTTTCTTTCTTTCTTTCTTTCTTTCTTTCTTTCTTTGCTTCCCAAAGAATTGGGTAGAAAACATCTTACCCGACCCCTTATCTGATGCTCTTTGTAGAAGGATAGTGAAGATGTAGGTGAACATTCCTTTGTATAGAAGAAAACAATAAAATTTAGAAAGTGACATTTAACATGAAATTATAATCATTGGTATGAATTTTGCATGGCCCTTTATAAAAGACAGAGATGAGTGTTTGAGCTATTGCCTCCCCAAATGAGAGGTCAGAAATTACAATAAAGTTATCTTGAATAAGAATGTAGGAAGATCCAATGTATTTTATGCCAATATCAGGTGGGGATTCAATTGCCTTTCAGCCCTTGTAAAGGTATCCCAAAGCAGTTTAAAATAACATTAGAAACTAATGATGCAATCTAAACAGTAAACAAAGTTAGGAGCAGCAGTTTATAGGTAATGAGATTGAAAAATTAAACCTTTAATCTTTTCATTAAAGATCATTAAAAGTCAGATGAAATAAAATTTTAGACAATTGACTAAAAATATCCAGTGCTGGAACCAGTCTCATTTTCTAAAGGAGTAGTTTCAAAGGTAAAATATGATGCAAGGAAAACCATATCTTACATTTCCATCATTTTAACTTCTTTGTGGTTTGGGCATCAAAATATGAATGGTTATATCAAATATCAGCTTCAGCTGACACACCAGCTGCACCCTTTCCTAGATTTGGAGGCCCTGGAGATGGTAGTGCATGCACTGGTAACCTCAAGGTTGGACTTCTGCAATGTGCTTTACATTAAGCAACCCTTTTGCCAAGTTTGGAAACTCCAGCTGGTTCAAAATACAGCAGCTAGCTTCGTTACAGGAACATATAGGAGTGAGCATATTACACCTATCCTAAAGTCACTCCACTGGCTTCCAATATGTTTTCAGGCAAAGTACAACCCTACATACTTTGGGTCCAGGTTACCCACAGGATTGCCTTCTCCCATACAATTCACCCTACACACTGAGGTCCTGGGGGGGAGGGCTCTGCTCCAGCCTGCCAGAACTCGACTGACAACCACCATCCAGAGAACCTTTTCATCAACTGCCCCGAGACTGTGGAATGACCTGCTGGAATAACTTCGACAGCTAAATGAGCTGTCAGAATTTAAAAACAATATATAGACCTATCTCTTCCAGCAGGCGTACTCAGCCAGTCTTTAAGCATGAACTTAAAATGTTCTTCCTTCATTTAATATTTGTTTTGTGCAATTTAATAATAATATGTGTATTTGTAGTATTTTACAAGGTTTATGTTTTTAATTTTTTTTGGTATGTCACTGCCATATAATAAGGGACAGTTAAATTAATCAGTCTAGTGCCCGCTGTTTCAGAGGACCAACTTGAGAAAAAAATATGAAAATATGCCTTTAATTAATGGTAAGAGGTAATATTTTAGACACTCTATCCATATGTTACTTAGGAGCTTTGTACGAAAGTACTAAACCATCAGACCTAACCAGAAAATACAACAGTTTCTCCCTTCCAAGATTCTAAAACTAATCAGATTTTACTCTCTTTTAATGAAAATTGGATGATTTGTGTACTTAATTTTTAGCCTTCTCCTACATTTATGATGTTCTCGTCTTCAAAACATAAGACCCCTGAATTATCAATATATGAGATAGATTATACCTACTATTCCATACAATGTAACTGTTAATAAAATCAAGTGAATTTAGTGAGACTTGCATCCAAGGAAATGTCCATAGATTTAAACTGTAAAATAACATCCCACCAAGATTTTCCTGTATTAATGAAAATGAAGTAAAATGTACTAGTTTCCGTGTGAGAATTTTCCAGTAGATAATATCCCAATTTATTAATTTCTGAAATATAACCACCTTCTAATACTGAAAAAAGGAAAAAGATAGTTTGATATAGTGATTTTGTTCACCATGACTTGTGCACAATTGTCGCAAATAATACAAATAATAGAATGCTTCTTTTTTTTCCTTTAAAGAGTTCATGAGCTTTAAAATTAAAATTTTAAATACTCATTTTTATCACTGGATTAAACTTGTATCATGGTTTGAATAACAAAGCAGGGATTTTTCTGTAGCAATCATTTCCTCAAAACCCTTAGGGACTTAATATGAGCCATGTTGTGTAATGCCATCCATGGCTGTAATTCATGACATGCCTCCTTTTTTGTTTGTTTCTTTCGTTTTTATTTAGCTTTTGTTCAAGTTTGGGAATAAGAAAGGAAAGCTTGAGTCAGCACCTTCCAAAAACATGTTACAGAAAAAGATAGCGTTCTTAGCAGCCATGTGTCTTAGTTCTGCTCTTTCAATTATACATGAAAAATGCTGCAGTGGGCAAATTTTGACTGTTTACATCTTTACCTGTCAACACTTCTGAAATCTGTTTGGCACCATGTTACTCAGTGCTCTTCCTGATCAAAGTAAGGCTTGTTTACCAAGACTTCCATAAGATAACTAAAATAGCCAGAAGATAGAGAGAAAGAGAGATAGTTTAGGATTGTTGCTGCTAATTTCTCTTCTGATGTAATCAAATCAGTACAACCACCCAGCCAGAACTCATAACCCTTAATAAGTCACTCTACTCGATTAAGAGAAATTGATTTTCCTCCATCGAGGATCATAGTGATCGTGATAAATATTGTATCTGCTGATCACTTTCTTCCTTCCCTGCCAATGTCCATTTGTTTGCTGGCCCACAGGTAAATGAACTGGGGAGATGACGTGATATCATTAACTGCAGTTGGTGTCAGCACTCTGACAGCTGCAGAATTGAGTGGCCATGCAGATCAGTGCAGGAGCCGATTGGATTGTGAGCCTCCTCTGCAGCAATTACACCCACTTAAAAATTATACCATCAACCTTAAATGTTGAAAAATATGGGTTAGCAATTTCTAAGTTTAACTAGTTGGGCACATTAGTAGCTGGGAAAATGACCAGCTAATGACAGTTATTAGAACAGGAAGTGTGAGGAAGAAAAGAGCCAAGGTGTGATTCCTTGACAAAAGAGCCATGGCCGTGTTTCTAAGGAACATTGAGTGACTACATGAAAGATGCACCTCAGTAGAGCCAAGGGTGCAAGTGTATACCTGGTATGCATGCTGCAACCAATCTCATGCCTTCTTCTAATTTGATATTTCACATGATGGAGACTATCACCATTTCATTAATATGTACTGCTATGCTATGACAATCTCTTGGTCTGACTGACAAATAATCCCATGTTTGAATTTTCTTTGTACCCAAATGTTCAGCATTAACCAATAGTGCCGGTCCAACCAGGGAAGTCAGCTGTCAGTGGTTCTTTTGTATAAACTCTTGGACTTGGTATGTCCCATGCCAATACACTTTAGTCAAGCAAGGATGTGGCCATCAGGTTTCATAATCCTAATGGTTGTTGCAAAAACTCACGTGTACCTTTTATATGAGGTTGTATCAGAAAGTACTGAATAAAGAATTTATTTATTCCAAATATTTGTACTCCACCCTTCTTAACCAGCCCCGGCGGCTTACAGCTGGCAACAATTTGATGCCCCCATATACACATAATAAAATACAATAATTACATACAGATAAAAACATCAAATCAATTCAATTAAAACTGGTTTAAAATATTACAAGTGAAGAACATGCTTCACTTGTGAAATTCATCTAAATCGTCCTTTCTCGACCTCCAAGGAAGGACTCAGGACGACTACGAACAGGCAACAATTTGATGCTGAAATAATAAAACACATCTTAAAATACAATCAAAAGCCTAAAAAAATATCAAAAATCCATCCAAATCGTGGTTCAATAAAATCTCATCAGAGGAGTTGGAAGAGACCACAAGAGGCATTCAGTCCAAGCTCCTGCCATGCAAGAATAGCAGAATCACAGATAGCCATGCAGCCTCTGTTTAAAAGCCTCAAAGGAAGGAACTTCTACCAACTCTGAGGGAGAGAGTTCCACTGCTGAACAGCTCTTACAGTCAGAAAGTTCTTCCTAGTGTTCAGATGGACTATCCTTTCTTGTAATTTGAACTCATTGCTCTGAGTCCTAGTCCCCAGGGCAGAAAAAAACCCTGCTCCTGCTTCCTTTCCAATCTGCAAATTATTTCAGTGTGAGAAACAGTCAGGTTCCATGATTTGTGTATTTTTGTCAACTGCCATGACTGAATACAACCCACACTTATATGGAAAAAAGTAAAAAATACCTATGCTCTTAATTAAGATTATTTTTCTATTAAACGTTTTTTTCCAAAACATGAGACTTTTTGTTAGTATAACTATATTTTTAGAATGCCAGTTAATTTCCCCCCCAAAAGTTTCCCATCCCAATCCTCCTTTTACCACATCCACTGTTTGGATTATTGTCATTGGGGTGACAATAATAATTATTGGAGCCCTATCACTTCAGAGACTCCAGCAATTCGCTTGTTCAGTTTCTCCTAATGTAAACCACTGAATCAATCTAAACCTTCTGAAGTTCTACAAGAATTTATACAAAGTCAGAGTGTCATGTAAATGTCAGCTGCAGAACATGACATGACCTTAAGGCATTGATTATGCCTTTACTCAGACATGCCCAAGAGCCAGATATGTGGCATGATGCATTCAAAAGAAATAAGTTTGTCTACAGAAATTAATCTTCAGAAAGGTCATTTTATTTCACAGAATGGAAACACAGGATCTAAGTACAAATCATTTGTAACAACAAAATGAGCAAGAAAACTTAACTATTGCCCTTTCTTTTTCCGTCTGTTATGCCCAAACCTAGAAGGATGCTAGCAGTGCATGAGTAAAGGGGGTTTCAATTTCAATTTGTTTTACTGACAAATAAAAACATTTCTCAGAATGTGCTGGTCATTCATCAGAATTTTTCAAATTTTGGGCAGGAAAAATACACTTCTAATGATTGTCACTTTATATGATGTCTTATCGAGACTAACCCGTAGGCTATGGGTTATACCTAGTGACATTTTTGCTAGAGGAAATAATTTCTTCTCATGTAAGAGTGGGAATGTTTTACTTATCCAACAACTACTGCTACAGGCCTTGACACCATATCCCTCTTCTCCGCTGGAAGTTCAATCAAGAACATAGGGGGTGATATACAGGCCCAAGTGGGTAAGAAGTCCCTGTGAAAAGTAGTTGTGCACACCTGTTTGAATAGAAGTGGTTTATAGTTGTACAAAGCCATAATATGTTGGAGAAACAATCTTTTTAATGTCTTCACTCCCTGCTGTGATAGTCAACATATACACAAAATACTTCGGTTTGCTGGCATTATTTATTTATTTATTTAAAAGCTTATTTATTTATTTATTTAAAAATTTTAGATCCCGATCTTCTCTACCTCTGTAGAGGGACTCAGACTGGCTAACAGCAAGAATTCGATGCTAACACTAAAAACCTTTAAAACATACATAATCCATTAAAATACATATAAGATAAAGTGCATATAAACCATTCGCCAAGATAAAATTATGTCCAACTCAGTCCGCACATTATGGTCAATAACAATAAGGTTTAGACACCGGTCTGCTTACAAATAAATCAACAAGCTCTGTTCTTCTACTATGCATACATTAAAACACCTTTCAGATTTTATGATAGTTATGTGGGAGTTGTCAGACTGCCTATTACTTGATTTTATTATAGTCAAATAAAGGATATATAAGATATGCATAGATAACGTTCATACTGTATATATCACTGATAGTTTGCCCAACAAACACGGTGGTACTGTTGTTGCATTCTTCAAGAAGACTGAAGTAAGAATCTTTAGTTATAACTGAGATATGAGAACTCATAACTTCCATTGCTATATTTATTTATCTGAACACTTTGTAAAGTATGCATTTGAAAATGAGCAACAGATGCTTTAGTCAAGCTGCCTGGTTTTCCTTCTGTTTTTCTTCACTTGTTTTGACAATTATGAACAAAGGTCATTCACTTTTACCTCGGGATGAATCTTGACAGTACTGTATGTCAGCAAGAAAGGTATAGCTGCAGAAAACATCAGAACATTTGTCAACATATGAAAATCCCTGAGTACAGCATCATTTCTTATGATCACATCTCGACAATATTATGATGTGGAAGGGGCTGCTTTGGTGTTGCTCATATAGCATTGCTGTCTATTTTCTCTTTCAGTAGCTATGAATGAACAATTATCATTTTGATTTGTCTGTACTGTGAAGAATCAAAGCAAATAAAAACAGTTCTGTTCAGAGTGATAGTGATCAGCTGAACTACTTAATTTCCATTTTGGTTTTCCAAGAGAAGCTTGGAAATGTGTAATGACATGTACTGGTGGATGTACAATTGAAAATGGAAAGGCTAAATTATTGTAGATTAACTTGAATGTATGCCATAAAGCAAGAGTTGAATTAGAGCCAAATTAGAGAAAATGACAGATCCTAGTCCCTGGCCATGTATTTTCAAGGGAAATAAAGGATACATGAATGTGTAGGTCTCTATATAGACCAAGAGGTTAGTGCTCTCAGTGATGTCAGATTTTACATCATCAGTCATCTGTTACAAAAAGGCATAGGGAACTTGATACTGCTTTTGAAATAATAGATCAAAACTGACAGTTTCCAGAGGACCAAGAAAAAAAACCTAGCAAACTTTTCCATTGACCTTTAGAAACTAATAAATCCATAGTTTGAGGTTTTATGGGCTAGAATACCTTTGTCAAAAGTTGATAACACTTTTGCTAGGTATCGATTTTAGTATATTTATTTGTACTAGTAGCTCATTTTTGTTTTGAGGAACAGAGATGTACTTAACAAGCCTGCTATCATTTTATTTTAAGTATCTAAATCATTGTGGTTAAGTTTAATTGATTATCTTCCATTTCTGTCTATGACTCGTTTTCCTCGAAACCATTTTAGTCATACACCTGCCATGAGGAACACCGAAAAAGAAGAAAACAATGGATTGCTTGGCAAACACACAGTTATTTGTCGTCACTTTTCCCATTGTTCACCCTCTCAGTTATTCATTATGGTAATGGGACTTTGTGATGTGCAATTTCTGGATTTATGACTCATTCTCGATAAGCATGAATCCAGGATGCATGTGCATCTTTGATAAGGTTCTAATTGGATAGCGGTGACCTTTCTGAATGTAATTCTGGGAGGAAGATTAAAAAGCAGTGCAGAAAGTGACAGGTTTGGGACAGTAACATATGAATTTGGCTCTGCTGGCAGGCAAGAGATGTACGCCATGATAAATTAGAGGCTGGCCAACTAGGCTTCCTGAATTATTGCTCATTTTCCCTGCATTCTTGGGTAAAATCTATTGCACTCATGGTGCCAACGTACCCTACTTCCCTTCTGGCTGCACAGCTTGCTTACTGACTGCAAACACTGGTAAACAGTTCAGTTAATGTAGTCTCACAGGACACTAATAGTCACATACTGTATCAACAACACATGCACTCTGATATTTCCAGACTTTTGTAGGTGTACTTTTAAAATTATAAACATCTCAGTGATTACAGGAAACAGCTATTTGCTGTCATTTGTGTAACCTCAAACAAGAAAGAAAATCTATCCAGTGTCAAACTGAATGAGTCCCTGAGTGAAAATGTGCATTACCTCAGTATTATTGAACACACATTTCTGCTTAATGTATGAATTTTGGAAATGGACAGAATAAAGGGGTAATTGGGGTAGATCTACTTAAAAGCTGATGGCATCAGATGGAGGGGCTTTGAAGAAGGAACGTACTGCTCAAAACACAAAATGGTTTACATTAAGGCGGTAATGGGAATTTATGTTTAGTTAATTCTGTTGATGTTCAAAAGTATAAAGTCATAGGTATCCCACTTTCTTAATGTTTCATTTAATACTCCTTCTATTGACATTTCTTATTGTTGTTACTGGAAAGTAAGCAATATTTGGAATTGATGATGAAACTTAACACATGCCAGATTAGAGCATTTTGTCTGGAAAAACAGTGCCTATTATAGATATATGCCTAATAAAGGATATCTGATTCTATTTGGAGCATTAAATAGCTTTAAACGGCCTCATATATAATTTGTGTTCCATTAAAGTTTCTAAGTTTAAGGAGAGCAGAGTAAAAGCATTTAGGTTAAATGAGAATTGGGACTATTATCTAGATTTTGAATTCAACATATGGCAATAAAAAGGTTGCAGTTCCCAGCAATGCTATTTCTTAGGTGACAAAAATATCAAAGTTAAAAGCTTTTCCACGGAAATGCCAGACATACTAGCACTGAATTGGCAAATCAAAAAGGATAATAGTAAAATAAAAAGATGGGAATTATTTCAGTAAATCATTTCATTTAAAAACCTATGTATCTTTTGATTGTTTGTTTTAGCTTGAAAGATGGAAATGGATATTATTGAGCTAAGAAAAGTATAATTAAAATGTTATACATAATTATGAATCCTTATGTGGTTTGGCTGGTCATGAAGAAAACAAAAATAAGAAAAGTCACAGTAGATCAAATCAACGCCCTTTCTAATACTGCATTATGTTAACACAGTGGTCAAAATACACCATCAGAACATGGATACTTCTATGAGTGTTTTCCAACAAGTTATAGAGAGAGACATATATCTTCTGGTGCTGAAGTAAATATGTATTTGTCAAGAATAATAGTTATTGATTGACCTATTAATACTTCAAAACATATAATAAAGTAAATTCAAGAGGAGGGAACACATTTTAACACTACCCTCTTTGTAACCATTTCCACCATTTTCCCAAAGTGCAGGGAGTGAAATTCTGAGGATTAAAGTCATCTTTCATTGGAAGTGTGCCATGTGATTCAGAAATCCAATTTTTCACTATTCTTGGTCAGCTGGAGAACCTCCCACAGACTCATCACACCAGAGCATGGATCCACTTCAAATCTGGTTTCTGCCTCCTGTACAATTCTGAGGTCTGGAGTTTAGTGAAGCCCAGGCCCTACCTGGATAAGCAGGCCCCTCCCTAAATTACAAGCCCCATAATTCTACAGGTGGCAGAAATGGGATTTAAAGTGGATCCATGCTCTAGTGTGATGAGTTCCTTAGAAGCTCACCTGTTGAATACAGGAGTGAGTGGAACTGGTATCTTCCCTCTTTAATTTTATTCAGGCTTTAGAATGTCTAAATGAGACCGAAGAATTTATTCAATCCCTTCTAAAAGTTGTCCAAATTGGCATCACTAGATCTTGTGATAATTGATTCCATAGTTTGACTGTATGCTTGAGATTAATTCTTTGATCAAACATGACACTGCCACTATTGAGCATCACAGACTAGATATTGTTATGCCAAGTTACTGAATCCCTTGTTTTCTCTTGTCTTGAAATTAAATCCCTTGTTTTCTCTTGTCTTGAAATTAGACCTTTGGGATTAATTGCATCACTATATATCCCAATTTGAAAGAAAGTGAAAAAAACTATTTCTCACCTTTCTCTCAAATCAAGTATGAATACTGTAATATATATTTTATAAAACAGAAGACTAAAGATTGGGTATGAACAGAAATCCACTTACTGTCCTCAAATGCATAAATGAAGCATTAATCACAATCAATAAACTCCACATTTGCTGCTGGTTTCATTGATGCCATCCTATTGTGTATGAAACACTAGTTGGGACTAGGCATCAGACTGCATACCTATTGCCTTAGTAAGGTACATGTGTGCTTAGTGTGAATCCATTTGTGTTTAGTATGAATTTCGGTGGTGGCTCCTTGACTATGGAACTCCCTCCCCAACAAAATGAGATCAGTGCCCTCCCTCCTGGCTTTCAGAAAAAAGTAAAAACTTGGCTATGGGACCAAGACTTGGGCAGTAAGCAATACAAGGAATGATCGGGGATTATATGCAATTGGTATTTGATATTTGGAACAGTCTTGAACCATTACTTTTTGATTATGTGATTGTAACATTTATAGTAATATGCTTTTAATGCCACATTTTAATGTTTAAATATTGTTATGTTTTTATGATCTAATCAACAGTTATATTTTATTGTGGTTTTATATTAGGTTTCATATGTATTTGAGGCATTAAATTTTGCTATAAATATGTTGGAAACTGCTTTGAGTCCCGCCTCAAGGGGAGTATAAAAGTGAAGTAAATCAATAAATAAAATACTTATGGGAGTCAAAGGAACTTGCATGTGGTTTCAAGTTAGTGTCTCATTTAGGCATGACCAGATCTATCATTCTTTAATGTCAGCTAGGTGGCAATCATTAGATGTGCCATTAGTCCATGTGTAGGATTTTTTGAGGAAGTGCTTGAAGGCTAGGGGAGATTTATTGCCAATTGCCACTTGATAGAGGTGAAAATAGGCACATCCATAGGCGATCATCAACTTTCTCCTATAGAAATCTTGGAACTGTTTTCTCTTTTTTAAAAAATGCCAGATTGCTTAAATATATAACTTTAGAAAATTATCTCGACATACTTGCTGGAAAACAAATTGAATACTTCCTCTCCTCTCACATTGTCAGTGTATGAATGCAGTTACGGTACCATCAGTGTTTTCTATACCATCTGCAGGAAACCTGTATTTTACTGCATGTGATTAAAATGCAATAATTTTAAATTTTTATTTGATAGGATCAGAGGAAAAAGAACTCTGAGGAAATGTGACCATACATGGACCCGAAACTGCAGTTTCTCTTATCTCTCAGCCATTGTCTGAAAAAGAATTACCTATTTTTCAGTTCTTATTAATGGGTCTAATTATTCTCCAATGAAGGCTTTAAAATGGAAAACACACAGCATATAAAAAAGGGAAAACATTCATGTGTTTTATTATGGCTAATCATCTTTACTTTCTAAGGAGCTAAAGGGAGTGGAGGTAAATATATGATGATTGGATGTGCCTCTCTATTTTAAGTTATGAATAAGAAAACAGACTCAGCATCCCAGATGCATCCCAAGCTGCTGTCTGTCCCAGTGCTTTAATGTTCCAGGGTGGAAAGGACAACACTTTGCCCCCAATCTACAAACTCCCACGGGCTGCTGTGTCGAAGCCAGGAAAATCAAAGAGCCACCTACTGACCCTGCCTATTGTCTGGCCTTGTCGCCTTCTATCAGTGGCATGCCACAATCAGTGCGATACATGTGTACTTCATGCTTGCTCAGGGTTTGCCAGAGCCCTGTCCCTTGCACCTGTTTGCTTATGCATGAGCAGTGCATGTTTGAATGCAAAGAGCCGGTCAGGGAGAAGAAGAGAAAGGCAGAAAAATCACTGTCAGTAGTAGCTCTTCATTATGAAGTAAAGAGGGGGGGGGGGGGAGAGAGACCATGTCATAAGAGGCAACTGAGACCTTTGCCAGAGCCCTTAAGTATAGTGCAAAATGGGAATAGATGTGACAGTTAATCACAGTATATTAGTTAATAAATAAAGTGTGGGCATGTGTTTAACCCCCTTCTTTTCTTGCTTTCATGTAGAGCTTTCCCCTCTTATTGGATAAAGATCATATAACTTCAGACTGCATTTCTAAGCACTTGGTATGTTGAGTCACAATTTATTGCATGACCAAGTAAAACAAAAGAGTGTGCCCAAAAATGTAATATGTAATTTTAACTTCGTCTCACTGTGGGGCATTTTTTTAAACAGAACAAATGTGCATAGGTTTTTCTATCCTTAATTTTTACGATATGGATACCTCTGCAGTTCCTTTATAGATAAAATGTATTCACCTTGGAACAAAATCCATATATATATATATCATTGAATGAATCCTGGCTGTCCATTTCTTCTCTAAGTTGGCCCTGACTTTACCTGCGAATATAGTCTCACTCATAATTGATGCCCTGCAAGCAGAATAAAATAATGAGAAATCTCTTTATTTTTAGGTCACTTTCTGTTGAATCTGCTCTTTTGCTTGTTTTATTATAAAGTGACATGCACATTTGATTGCTTATATAAACAGATGATGATGATGGTTGTTAGTTATGCTGTGCTTGGGTAGGTTGATCCTGTTTTAGTCTGTAAAAGTTCCCATTGGTAATGGTGTGAATTAATTTTGTCTTCTAACTGTTGCTTTTCCTGTGCTCTGTGCAGGTTGAACAAATGATCAATCTTGAATTATCTGACTAATTTCCTGTCAGAAACAGATTTAATTATTGAAATGAGTATATAACTGTAAATATGCCAGCCAGGCCCGGATTACCCATAAGGCCACCCTAGGCCATGGCCTCGTGTGGCACTTTTGGGGGGGCAGCAGATCTGGACCCCAATTTTTTTAAAAAAAATTCCCCCCCAAAAATTGGAAAAAAATTCAGAAAAAAATATTTTAAAAAGGGCACAAGCACCATCCACGCCGCCCCCTCCCTTTGCTCTGTTCCCCTTGGCTCTGTTTTGGGAGGGAGGGAGGATCGGCTCTGCCCCTGACTCCGCCCTTCCTCGTCCCCGGCTCTTTCTCCTCGCCGGTGCGGAGCCGATCCTGCCTCCCTCCTAAAGCCGGCCTGAAAAGGGCGATTTCGGCCGCATGGCGGCTTTAGGAGGGAGGGAGGGAAGGAAGAGCAGCCATGGGGAGGCCCCGCATCGGCTCTGTGGGTGGGGCTTTTCTTCCTCCTCCTCCTCCTCCTCGTGCCGGCAAGGAGGTGGGGGCAGAGCGGGGCGGAGCCGGGGGCGGGGGATAGGCGGAGCCAGGGCAGGGAAGGGGCGGAGGCAGACCCTTTGGCCTTGGGTGGCAAAAGGGCCTGATCCGGGCCTGATGCCAGCTATCTCCAGTGGTAAATATTAAAGTTTATTGCTTTATTAACACTATTTACTATTAGCCATTCTGCTTTCACACATATGGAGCAATAGCAGCAAAGCCCAAAAAGAATGCTCAGTCTTGTCTTCAACTGTACAGCATTTGGTGATTAGTGTGTTGGGAACATTTGGTTTTTTAATGGATTTAGAATCAAGTACATTTTTTTCTTCCAAAATTATCAAAATTTGAACAATTGATTTTCAGGTGGGAAGCGTGCTTAATAAAAGCTGTTTCTGTTCAATGCCTTGACCCTTAACCTATGGGAATCACCAGGGATTCCTTTTGACCCCCAGGGTTGTTCAGTATATGTATAAAACCATTCGGAGACAATGACTGAGGTTTTTCCCCCTTAATTTTTAGCAAACACAATATACATGAAATTGCTAAGAAAAATTGACTGGAGTTTGGGGTCCAATGTTACCAGTATGCTGGTGGTACCCAACCCTATCTATTTTTTCTGTCTATTTTCACAGAAGCTGCTTAAGTGATATACCAATGTCTAGCATTAATTGACTGAATGAGGGCAAACAAAGTTAAACTTAATTTGCATAAGACAGAGATGGTCTTGTTAGTTGAAAGAGAGCGCAGTGGATGGGTATTCATCATATGATTGATGGGATGCACTCCCTCTGAAATATCAGGTTTGTAGCTTTGGTGTACTATTCAAATTATCTCAGAACCTAGATGCCTAGAACTGTATTTGCACAATTCAAATTTGTTTAGCAATTGCAGTTATTTCTGGATTTGTTGATTTGGGCACATGCTTTCTATTTGGACTACTAGCTCATTCCATATGTGGGTGCCTTTGAAAGGTGTTTGATAAACTCAGTGTATCCAAATGTTTGAGCCAGGTTGGTGCTTAGGATTTATAACTGCTGTGTTAACAAGAGCTCTATTGAAAACCAGTTCTTTTTGCAAGCATGATTCAAAATACTGATAATAACCTACAAAACACTTTTTTGTTTTGGGTCACAAACATCACCACTAGCACTTTAAGCTGAAGGGGGTCACGAACCAGCTCCGTGGTGGTTCCATGATGCATGTAGCTTATTTGGCCTAATATAGGCAAAACACTTAACAAAACTGCTTCCACAGGAGTTTGGGGAAAGCTGCAAAGTATCCTGTGACTTTGTTAACGTTTGAACCATGTTACAAAGTCGC
Organism: Anolis apletophallus; assembly: GCA_030556195.1. NCBI lineage: Eukaryota > Metazoa > Chordata > Lepidosauria > Squamata > Anolidae > Anolis > Anolis apletophallus. The sequence goes on along the minus strand of JARBWK010000004.1, from coordinate 33,671,782 downwards.
AGGATATTTTCTCCAAATTCCAGTGTAAGTCATGGCTACTGGTACATATAAACAAATGTATTACTTCCTTTTTGGGAACTGGCTGCAGTTGGGGATGGCATCTAACCTTGCCTCCTTGATCAGCTCTTTACAATGTATATGGGTGTGAAAATGGAGCTGGAAGGTGCTTGGTGCATGGAGTGATAATATCCAGAGCACTGAGGTGATTGGAAAAGGGGGGAGGAGAGAAAGATTCACCCCCCCCCCCTTTCCATGCCACCTCAGTGGTCTGGCAACCATCACTCCAGATGCTGCATAGTATCCAGCTCCATTTTCATGCCAGAGGGGATGGGGCATCTCAAACAGCAGTTATGAGTCATGGTCAAGTGGTGTAATAAAAGTTCTGGAGCCGCTTGGCTGTGTAGCTGCCATCCAGACAAAGAAGGTTTGGAGACATTGTGTGTGCTTCCATCCACCTGTCAAGATGCACCCATTATCTTTCTATAACAGCCAGGTGAGTTATGAGATCTAGGGCAAATATTTAATCAATCCCACCACATTCACAGGCACATTTCATAGGTAAAAAAGAGGAGGCCTTCTTGATTCTGGTTGGGTACTGGTTGTGGGGGGTCAGGAGCAGGTGAGGGTTTTGCCCTCCTTTCTGCTAGAGATCCCTGTGTACAACTAGTGGGCCACTGTGTGACACAGAATGCTGGACTAGATGGGCTGAGGCCCGATTCAGCATGGCTCTTCTTATGTTCTTATGTTCTTATTCTTCTCTGTATTGTGGTGAGCAAGCCTGAGATACTTCTAGTGCTTAAATTTTCCCACTGTGAATAGCCCCTGAGACTGAAGGGCTGGTGAAACAGTATATCTGTGACAGATCTCTCATAACAAATGAAATAAATGTTTGTTCCTTATAATTGTAGAAGAGATACATTACAATTCCTAGTATTATCGGGAGGATACAAAGTCAATTCAACTATTTTCAAATTGATATATTCAATAGATATGCATAACTGTAAGTTTAGAAATAGCTTGAATATATTTCCAATGCTTTCAAGTACAGTGGCGTTTGCTGCCTGTCATGTCATTGGTGCAGTGATTGTACTTTTTGGTCTGGATATTAATGTTGCTATCCAAGGCACCCAGCTTGTGCTGAAAATGGAAGGCCAGACAGACTCCGTACCCGATAATTTCCATCTGTGCCTTGAGGCCGTAACTGGATGACTACGAGCTAGCTGGTTGAGGGTGAATCCATCGAAGACTGAGATCCTATGGCTGGGTCACCTGGATGGGGGAGAATGCCAGCTGCCTACCCTGGTTGGCGAGGCATTATGCCCGTCGTCTTCAGTAAAAAGTCTGGGAGTCCAGTTGGACTCACTGCTGACAATGGAGGCCCAGGTCTCCACTGTGAGCAGATCCACATTTTTCCAGCTGCGACAGGCTAGGCGGTTGGCACCTTACCTATCCAGGAGTGACCTAGCTATGGTGATCCAGGCGACGGTCATCTCGAGATTAGACTACTGTAACGGTCTCTACATTGGCCTTCCTTTGGCTGTGATCTGGAAACTTAAGCTCGTGCAAAATGCTGCAGCTCAGCTGCTCGCCGGAGTGCCGGTGAGATGCCATATCATCCCCATTTTGCAGCAGTTGCACTGGCTATCAATAGAGTACCAGATTGCATTCAAAGTGTTGGTTCTAACCTTTAAAGCCTTGTATGGTCTAGGGCCGGTGTACCTGAAGGCCCGCCTTACCCCATATATTCACCAGAGATCACTACAGTCAAAGGAACAAAACCTCCTTGATGTCCCTTCTATCCAAACTTACCACTCATCAGCTACTAGGCAAAGAGCCTTCTCAGTGGTGGCTCCGACTCTATGGAACACTATACCGGATGAAGTTGGATCAATTAGAGAACTGGCCCCTTTCCGGAGGGCTTGTAAGACTACCCTTTTCTGGCAAGCATTCAATCTTAATGCCCCCTCTTAAAACTCGTAGAAACTTGTATTTACATGTATTGCGTTTAATGTATATGCTTTTAGATTTTGTGAACTGCCCTGAGCCTAGGGGAGAAGCGGTATAGAAACTGAAATAATAAATAAATAAATAATAAGTTCATTTTGGAGATGTAGTTCAAGCTTCCTTTTGTGGTTTAATCTTTGCATAGATTAATTGTACTAACATCAAAGCCACCAGCTACTACCATCTCACCTGTTTTAAATAAAATGGATGTGCTTATACAGTGGCCCCATCTACACTGACCATTTAATACAGCTTCAAGTTCAACTGCAACAGCCATGAAATGCACACCACCAATGCGCACTGCAATGTGGATTGAAGGGTATACAGTGTATTAGAGAAACTTGCAAGAACAACCAAGTTAAGCCCTTTAATGCACTGTAGGATATACTAATATATCCCAGATCACAGGGCAAAATTGGCGGTGCAGAATGCAGAGTGCATTGTAAACATTCACCCTTGTTGAAGCATGTCATAGGATTCAGAACGAGGGGGCAAAGAGGCTGTTGAAATTTTTTTGCGGGCATAGCTGCCTAACAGGGGGTTGACTGACCCCCTAGGGATGGCTAATTGATTACCTTCACCCTTGTTACTCCATCCCTTTTTCATCTCTTATGAAGGGGGGTGGGTAATCTTATTGAGCGATGTGACTGTGCCTGCATAGCATGAACACAGCAGGAAGAACGTTGTATCAAACTGAGAGCAGCAGAAGTGGGAGAAATTTAGGAGGGAAGTTTGTAGTGCCTAAGACCCCAATCTCTCTAAGACACTTACCTCTTTTAGTGTCTGGCTTCCACAAGAGTCCTTACAACTAAGGCCTCTGGGAAGTCTTACTTGGAAGATTGTCTGAACAGACAGAGGAAATAGGCTGAAAGCAGATGGTTTTCACTCCAGATGGTAATGAAGACAGCTTCTCTGCCTTCTGGGCATCCATGAGAAAAGTGTGCTGTGCAGATATTAATGGGCTGTTAAACCACCATAGTGAATCAACAGGATTCCTGCCAGGGATGATAAGGACAATATCACCAGATACTATAGCATGAATGTATAGTGTATCCATGTATAAAATGATCTGGTGATGCTATTCTTCAAGGGTTTCAGAGACTTAGAGATGGTATAGATAAACTGATTTATATGATCTGAAGAGATTGTATCAGTACGGTTTACAAATTATTAGGATGGGAATGATAAAGACTCGGACAATTCCTCCTGTAACATTCGTTGCATTAATTTAGCCAGTGAAATTAATCATCATTAAAGTGAATAGAAAACATTCCTTTTCATGACCCTATGCATGTGAAAATTTCAAGAGCCCCAGTTATCAACCACTCTTTTCAGATACTGAAAATTTGGGGCTATTATTTTCTTTATTGATTCAGTATCTATCACGTGGTCTTCCTTTATCTGAAAGCCTTCTACTTTTTCTGCGTTATTACCTTTTTCAATGAGTCATACATAGCATGTCATGATAAGTAGAAAGTACAGTGCTATTTTCATTTTTGTTTTTGTTTTGTTCATGTTTCTTTTTGCTCCCACATTTATTTGGGGTTTGTTGTTGTTTGTAGAAGTCCCATATTTCAATTTATTGCTTTGTTGTCAGCTTACCATATATATCCATGTAAAAGTCAACCTCATTTATTATTGGAGTGCAGGTTTAGGGGACAAAATTATGGATTTTTATATGACCCGTGGCTAAGTCAAGAGGGGAAAGCACCAATGCTGAATCAAGGGGCAAGCCACACCACTGCTGCAATTTCCATGCTGAGGCATTCATAGAACCCAGAAGCGGCACCAGGATGGAGTGAGTAAAAGGAAGTCAGTGCTTCATATAAATTTCCTGGAATGAGTGAAGCTCTTGCTATTCACCACCCTACTCAGAGAAAGGGATGGTTTCTTTCTTGATAAGAAAGTACATCCTGACATTGACCTTTGATAAGTCAATCCAGGTTTTTTGGGGTTTAAAAAAAACTAAAATGTATAGAATTACACAAAAAAAATCACATCTACATGTGGAACATGGAAACCAGATAGCATTCAATTATATATCTGTACAATTATGGAATGTATATTGTTAATTCATAGATTCTATCTCAAGAGGCAGTCGGTTAGAGTCCATCTAAATATACTACAAAGCCCCAGCCTAGTCATACGCTTTGTTGCTTTCAATCAATCCTGGATTCTGCCATGGTGTTTACAACAAATGGCTTTCAAACTGCATCCTGACTTCAAATGAATATCAATCCCACTGGACAGTTATTCTTATCTTTGTCATTTTTTGTTGCTGCAGCAATGGCAACCATAGAACTCCAGAGAGTTTACGGCCATCTCTGGGCGCCCTACCAAATTCAGCAAATGTGTCCCCAAGACTCCTGTTTTACTCATGCCATAGAACATGGGGAAGGTGGGATGGCAGCATGGCCCATGTGAATAGGAGGGCTGGTTCCAAATAAAAAACCAAGCCAGCTGTTAACCCCCCCCCCCCCCCAAAGCCTGGAGCTGCTTCAGGGATGCTCTGGAACTTTACCTAATGTGGAACAGAACCATGTTGTTTTTGCCCTACATTGAGACCAGGAAGGCACTCCTGGATATCCAGGAGTGACTACTTGCCCACTTCAGGGTATGTGGCCTATGTTAGCAGGACCTTAGTCATCATCTTTTTTAAAAACTACAGTCTCATTTTTATTAAGGATTTAATTGATAGTTTTACATTACTGTTGTTTTATGTTAGGTTTTCATGTTTTGTAAGACATTGAATTTCACTGTGAATATATTGGAAACCGCTTTGACTCCTCCCAGGGATGAGAAAAACGGTATAAAAATGAAATACATAAATAAACATCTTTCTTGTTGATTGGCATGTATATTGTTTTCATTTCCATATATATATATATATATATATATATATATATATATATATATATATTAGAATTGGGTGAAAATTCTCCATAGTCTGAAGGACCGCAGTTTTATAGCCCCACATGCGACCACTTGCTCAGCTGGTACGTAGCTTCGGGCTTGGGTGCCACCAGTACGCTGATGATACCCAACTCATTCTGAAGATGGAGGGCCGACCCGATTCCGTACCCAATAATTTCCATCGTTGCCTTGAGGCCCCTTACTGGATGGCTGCGAGCCAGTAGGTTGAAGATGAATCCGGCTAAGACGGAGATCCTGTGGTTCGGTCGTCCAGCTTCCAACCCTGGACGGCGTGACATTATGTCCGTTGTCAGTCGTAAAGAGCCTTGGGGTTACTTTGGACCCTTCGCTGTCAATGGAGTCTCACGTCTCCACTGTCAGCAAAGTGGAATTTTTCCATCTTTGCCAGGCGAGGAAGCTGGCCCCATACTTGTCCCGATGCGACCTGGCCACAGTGATCCAAGCCATGGTCATCTCGAGGCTCGACTACTATAACGCTCTTTACATTGGCCTTCCTTTGTCGGTAATCCGGAGACTTAAGTTAGCGCAGAACGCTGCAGCTCGACTCCTCGCCGGAGTCCCGACGAGCCATCACATCACGCCGATCCTGCGTGAACTGCACTGGCTTCCTGTAGAATGCCAGATTACCTTAAAGGTGTTAGTGTTGACTTAAATGGTCTGGGGCCAGTGTATCTAAGGGACCGCCTTATCCCATATCATCCCACTAGATCCCTCCGCTCTGAAGAACATAATCTCCTGGTTATTCCAAGCCCCAAGACGTTCCATCTGACTGCAACCCAACGAAGGGCTTTCTCGATTACAGCCCCGGTTCTGTGGAATGCGCTGCCGGCCGAGATTCGATCTCTTAAGACCCTTCTCCCATTCTGGAAGGCCTGTAAAACCTTGTTGTTTCGGCAGGCCTTTGGAACGTGAATGGCCATGGCCCCCCTCTTGTTAAACACCATCTGTATTGTGTTTCTGGTTGATGTAATGTTAATGAAATATTAATTGTGAGATTTTAGCTGTGTTTTTATTAACTCATGTAAGCTGCCCTGAGCCATTGGGAGAGGCGGCAGATAGAAATTTGAATAAATAAATAAATAAATAAATAAATAAATTTTGAGAGCAGTTTGCAGTTCTACTTTCACTATATCATCTACTACAAAATTATTTTATGCAGGCATTATGATATAAAGTTCATATTTGGAAGCCAAAGCAACAATCACAACAAACTTTATATCATCATGCCTACATAAAATAGTTTTGTAGTAGATGATATAGCCAAATGTGATCTTTTTGTTGTGGAGAGGCAGAATCACATGCAGTAGAGGCAAAGAGAAAACATAGTTCTTATATTTACTGTTTTCTTCTTTTTGGATAGTAATATCAAACACATTTGTTGCAATCTACCATTGTACAGTGCTGGAAAAATGGAGGCAAATGCCATTGCATTCTAATTGGGCATGAGAACAGAACCTACATTTTAAAATGTTGCCAGATTCATGTTTTTAATCAATTCAAACATTTGAATGGTTACATTTTTGAACACTGGGATCTAACAAGGTGCATGTTACCAAGCATCTGGAATGGAAGCACACTCTATAGATCTAGCAAACATTTTTGTATAGATAACATTTAATATAGATTAGTTACAGTGCCTTTGGGGATTAGCCTCTTTCAACTAGCAGAGGATATCTGTGTGCTGAGAATACACAGAGATGCTTTCAGCACTTCCAAGCTGTAAAACAGTATGTTCATCCAGAATTGGTCATTGCATGTGCATAGTCTCACAGATTACTTCTGGGTTACACACTTGCTGTAAAACAGTATGTTCATTTAGAGTTCAGTGCTGGTCATTGTGTGTGGGTATTGTCACAGATTACTTCTGGGTTACACATTTTTCTGATATCTAAAACAATATACATAATATCACAAATACCTGATATGCCCAAATTCAAATACTGGTGGGGCTGGGGGGAGGATATTGATGCTGTTATTTGGGAGTTGTAGTTGCTGGGATTTATACTTAACCTACAACCGAAGAGCATTCTGCACTCCACCAACGATGGGATTGAACTGAATTTGGCACACAGAACTTGTATAACTAATAGAAAATACTGGAAAGGTTTGGTAGGCATTGACCTTGAGTTTTGGAGTTGTAGTTCACATTTCATCAGCGCTGTCTTCGCGCAATCCTAAATATACACTGGACTGACTATGTGACGAATGTTGCTGTCCTTGAGCAAGCAGGGATCATCAGCATTGAGGCTACGCTATTGCTGACGATGCTGCCCTTGTTGCCCATACAGAAGCAGCTCTGCAGCACCTGACATCCTGCTTTGCAACAGTTGCAGAGCTGCTTGGGCTGGCAGTCAGCCTGAAGAAAACAGAAGTTCTCTACCCCCCACACCGCAGGAAGAACACCATCATCCCCACGTCAGCATAGGCAAATCTGTGCTTAAGTCCGTTCAGCAGTTCATCTCTTCAGACGCCAAGATTGATAAAGAGATAGATCACAGATTAGCAAAAGCTTCACAAAAGAGGCTGGAGTAACAAACACCTGAGGCAAAGCACCCAAACCAGTGTGTACAGAGCTACCGTACTGTCTATTCTCCTATATGGGTCTGAAACATTGGTCACCTGTCGCCAACACCTATGACTCCTCGAATAATTTAATCAGTGCTGTCTTTGCACAATCCTAAATATACACTGGACTGACTATGTGACAAATGTTGCTGTCCTTGAGCAAGCAGGGATCATCAGCATTGAGGCCATGCTATTGAGAACACAGCTGCGCTGGGCAGGGCACATCTCTAGGATGGAGGACCACCACCTCCCAAAGATACTACTCTATGGTGAACTCGCCATGGGTCAGCACAAGAAAGGCTCCTGTGGTATTTCAGCCTGGTATTCATGTACATGCTGGGGATGATGGGATGGTTAGGGCTGAGGAAGATGCTAGTGATGTTGATGTGAATTCTGAACTGCAAAGTGATGTGAAAAGTGAAATGTCAGACAAGGCTAGTTCTCCTAAGAACGGCTCCGTTCCCATGGTTGTAGATTAACATTCCTGTGTAGGAGATAACAGCCAGGCCGAGATTGGGACACCTAGAGATTTTAATGAGGCTCCTTCTGAGACTCCTTTTGACCGTTGGGATAACATTCGCACTTCTAGGCGTGATGCCTGTTTGAGGCGGAGTGGGCGGCTGGCAAATCAAAAGTAATTTTCCCTTTATTAGAGCTAGCTAGAAAATTAGCTTTCAGACTTCAAGCTTCGTTTGGATGTGTTTCACGTCATCTTGTCTCCAAGCTTTTGCCTGGCCTAGGACTGGGCCTGTTTGTTTCTGATAGATGCCTTGTTCTTCCATGGGATTCTATATCCAGCTCTATGCCTTGTTTTTGATACTACAAACTATTTGAACTGTATTTTTACCTGTGAAATATCTTCTACTTTTGATCTGCTTTTAACCCTTTTGTTGGACATTATATTTGCTTCAATAAAAGCCTATACTTCATAGACTGCCTGCTGTGTGTATGATCTAGGGGGGTCGCCTTGGTCTGAGTTGCAACAGTGCCCCAAAAAAGAGATATAAGGACTCACTAAAACAGCATCTCAGGCTTGGCCAGATTGATTACCAACAATGGTCCACCCTAGCCTCACACCGGGAGGCATGGAGACAGACTATCCACAATGCTGTGGCCTCTTTCGAGAAGACACACTGAATGAGTCTCAAAGAGAAATGACAACGCAGAAAGAACCACAACTTGGAAACAGCATCACCCAAGGAGACTTTCTGCAGTGCTTTCTTCAACCGGACTTTCCTATCTCAGATTGGCCTTTTTAGTCATCAACGTGCTTGTAGAAAGTGTGGGATGAGTCCTTCCTGAATCTTCACTTGAGAAGAAAAGCCAAGAGAGAACACATTTTCCAGATGACTTAGATCTTTTCACCATCATTAAGCAGCCTCAAACATTCTTCTCATTTTATGCATATTATAAATTATATATAAGCCTATATAAAATTTTGTTTGTGAGTACATATGTATGGGTTTTAGGTACAGTTTAAGGTTCTAGAGAAAAAGTAAGCTATGGGAGTGGCGGCATACAAACTTGAATAAGAAATAAATAAATCTATAAAAAAGTTGACAACTGCTCTAAATAGTATAGAGAAGATTGACTTGGTTGGGCTCAGTAGTGCACAAATAAAATCTGTGTACATTTTCTTTTCTTTTTTCCTTCTTTTTTCTTCTTCTCTTCCTTGACCTCGCTGTTTTGACTGCTAGTGGCCTTTCTAATTCACAGTTTGTATTTTGTATATTTTATCTTACCCTCATACACTTAGCCAGGGGTAAAACTAATTTGCAAGCTAGCTGGAAAGTGTGCAAAAAAAACAAGGAATCAGGGGTGAAGCCTTGCTGAAATGTCAAAATTGTGGCTTCTTTCTTCTCCCTCCATTTTTTCCTCTTCACTGGATATATAATTACCTCGTTGTTTCAATAATGTGCTGAAAAAATTAGAGGCAGTAAGGAAAAAAAATCTAAATAGGAAGACTTACTACAATGCTCTTTTAAAATGAAGAATTTAACTAAACCACTCTAAAGTCCCCTGCTGCGCTCAGGCGAATTGAAATTAATTCAAGACGGCAGATAAAAATTTTAACCAACCCGAGTGGAGATGACGGATGTGACAGCTCTCAGTTAAAATGTCTTTTAGTGGCAAATGCATGCATATTAGTCAAGTGATGTGACATAACTGTCCCGGGTGAGAGAAGATAAACCAATGACCATTTGCATTGAGAACAAAAGAAATTTTTTAGGGGTAAAACATTGAACAAGAAAAAGAATATAACATACCATTCTATATAATGTTGTCTGTCTTAGCTTAAAGGAATGTAAATGACTGAACCTTTTAGTCTTTTTTTCTATCTTGTAGATGAATGAAATTAAAAGAAATGGAAATAAAAATAATAAATGGAAATAACCTGCATGAAAAACAAATGTGTGGCTTCAGTTCTATGGGCACTTTCTGACAGTAAGCCCCTTTAAATACAGGTACACTTTTGTGTAAATGAGGATGGAATTGAACTACATGCATTCATTCTTTTGAGAGGTGTGTGTGTGTGTGTGCATGTGTGTGTGAGGGAGGGAGGGAGGGAGGGAGGGAGGGAGGGAGGGAGGGAGAGAGAGAGAGAGAGAGAGAGAAATAAATTAGTCCCAAAATGCCAAATCAACTAATCTAAAAAAGAGGTGGCACCAAATGAGTACTATCTAATGACCAATATGGTTTAGTCAATATAATGTATTATGGGTCAGTTTTACATAAAAGTCAACTAAAGTTTTCATTTGCTTTGAAATAATACAGCCAAAAATGAATATGAAGATCAGTACATTTTAAAGAGAGAAATAGACTTCTTGAAAAGAAAACACTTAAGCTGCTATAGTCCAGCAGTAAGTGAGGCTTACTATGTTAAATTCCTTTTAGATTGGCTTTGGGAAACAGATGCCTAGAAGTCACAGCAACCCCCCCCCCCCCCTTTAGATTGCCCATGGTAATTGAGTTTTGGGTATTATTCTGCTTATTTTCGCCATTATAATCAAATTGTATTATCATAATACTGTTATTTGGATGCACCTCTTACTGCTTTTCTCAAGAACATTCAAGGCCACATCTGGAGTGTATTACCCTTATATATGTGCTTAGCACGGCTATGGAGAATGTTGACTTTTTCTTGTTTCCCTCTCTTATCCCCTTTTTTCTTTGTGTAATCATTAGACAAATAATGTCTATAGTCTAAATATAAGAGCAGAAGCAAGCTGCTGCTTTAAGTAGTCAGGAAAATTCACTTGCAAGTTGGGGTACAAGGTATTCAAGAGTTTTTGGCATAAACTATACACCTCCTTTTATTTGCAGATGCTTATACTTAACATAAAATCCTGTTTTGCTTTCAAGTTGTTCAGTCAGTTTCTGAATTGTCCCTGTATCTAATATCTGGAGGCAGTTATAGTACCAATTGTACTGTTCTTTGCAAGATAATTATTCAATGTGTCAGATGATCACACCTTTTATAAGAAATACAGTGTTCAATAAAATGTTAAATGCAGCAATGCAGAAAAGAGGCCAAGGAGTAAAATGTGAAATGGTGAAGTGCTCTATATGGATTGTGAGTATGATAGGCTGGTAGCTAACTAACCATTAATATTTTAACAAGACTAGTTTACAACATAATTTGAGGCTGTCACAAGACATTTTTCACACAGAGAACATTTGTATATGCTTATTGAGGGCCTTTGCCCAACACCTAGGTGGGTGACACTTTGGGAAGAGAAGGTGACTTGGCAACACCACTAGCTGGCCAAGATCTAACAAAGAACAAGAATAATTGCCACTAGTTCAAGGGGATGGGAACATTGGGGAGTGCAAGATTAGCATGAATTCCTGGATAACAATTATCAAAGAACCGATTACCATTCACCAGCATCTGTGGCCTGCTGCAGATATTACACTCTATCTAATATCACCAAATATTTTTAATGAATTTTTTAGATGTTGAATTGACTTTTTAGCAAGTGGATTTGGATAATTTATAACAAGTTTGAAGAGCTTGAGAACTCATTTCTTTTAAGTTATGTTGGGAGTGCCTGAAAGGAAGGCTAGTCATTTCATTGAAATCCCTTGTTCATGCGGGTTGGAGTGTGGAGTTCCCCAGGGTGCCATCTTGTCTCCCACCCTCTTCAACATCTATGTCCAGCCCCTGGCCAGTATTGCTAGGAGCCATGGTTTCTGCTGCTACCAATACGCCGACGACACACAGCTGCTGCTGAAGCTCGACCCAGGGACATCATCGGTGCCAGACAGTTTCAGTCAAGGGCTGAGAGCGGTGACAAGCTGGCTCAGAGCATACAGACTCAAAATCAACCCGGCTAAAACGGAGATTCTCTGGCCTGGCCGACCCGACCCTCACTCACCACTACCACTCTTCGAAGGCGAGCCCCTATCCCCGGCTGCGGCGGTGAAGAGCTTGGGAGTGATTCTGGACGAGAGACTGTCGATGGAAGCCCAGATCCAGGCCGCAGCTAAGGGCGCCTTTTTCCATCTTCGCAGGGCCCGACGGTTGGCCCCCTATTTACCATCAGAGGCATTGAGAACTGTGATACATGCCACCATCGTCTCGCGCCTTGATTATTGCAATGCCCTATATGCGGGCCTACCTCTGTCTACAACTCGGAGGCTGAGGCTCATTCAGAACGCAGCGGCCAGACTCATCTCTTGGGCATCTGTCAGAAACCATATCTCTCCAATTTTAAAAGATCTTCATTGGCTGCCCACAGAGTTCAGAGTGATTTACAAACTTATGGCGCTCACCTTTAAAGCACGGCATAATATTGGGCCAGCCTATCTGGGTGATCGGCTGACAGTCCAACGCACCGAGAGGCCAGCGCGTGCCATAAATGGTGATCGTATAGCCATCCCTGGGGTGAGAGAGGCTCGGCTGATGGAGACCCGACGGAGAGCCTTCTCCGTGGTGGCTCCCATGATCTGGAACACCCTCCCGCCTGCCCTCAGGGCCACATCGGCCCAAATCAGATTCCTATCGGACCTGAAAACCTGGCTCTTCTGCCAGGCATTTGGGGTTTGATCGGACGCCTGGAGACTGAGCCTTTCTGGCGTGTGTACCTATGTTTTAAACTGTTGTATTTTTGGGTTTTTAAATGATGTAAGTCGCCCGGAGCACCAGTGGTGGAGGGCGACTCACAAATAATAAAGTTATTATTATTATTATTTCATATGTTGAAATGAAGTAGAAATGCTATAACAATCTATAAATAGTATTTTCCAGAAAATTGGAGCAAGATCCTAGGGAGAAGTCTAAAAATATGGAGTCTCTGATGGCCTCTGTTGTATTGTGTTGTTAGTTGAAAGATCAGGCCTGGCATAGAGGATATGGGCAGGCAGGGTCTTGGGACTAATGGAGGTCAGCAACCAAAGTGTTTCTTCTAAAGTTGAGAGGCAAAAGAGAGGACATGGATAAATGAAGTTCAAAAGTGTAATTCTTTCAAAGTAGGAATGTCAGATGAGTTTCAGTGTCTGTCACCCCAAACATAATTTTCATTCAGTCCATACATTTCAAATGTAGAGAATAAAACAGTGGAAATCATTCATTTTTAAAACTATGTTTTTATTACCTCATTAATTTTGCCTTCCCTTTTTCTTTGGGTCCCTAAACTATATTTCCAAATGCTCAACTAGGGTTTAAGTTACTGCAGTGCTAGAAATTTGAAGACATTGGGATTCGGAATTCTTGTTTAAAAATAGAAATGCCCCTCATCTCCTTATAACTGCACCCCAGGGCATGAGTACAAATAAGAAAAATAAGGCACCAAAAAGGATGAATTACAGTGATACAGAGTTACTTGCCCATCCCCAAAATAAAGAGACCACACAACATTTCATTGGGTTCAAATTGGGCAACTTTTATTTAAATGTTACCTATTTAACTTTCCTTAACTTAACTCAAGGGGTGTCAGGAATATGGTGTATCCAGGCTGGGTAGCATCCCTACCCAGCTTAATATAAGTAATTTATGGGCGAAAGACCTGGATTGCCTGATTATCCAATCAGGGCAACTCTTTAAGAGAAATGAGTGACAGGTCTCTTCTCAAGATACAACAAGTACGGTAGGTGTGTCTTGCACCTATTTCTTCAATTGTTACCTGCAGTTCTAACCACCTCTTTCCCACCATTGATGCAAATTTGGTTGAAATGTAGTCATGGCAGACAGAAAGTCCTGAAACACCATTTTGCTTTTATTTAAATGTTTCGTATTATCATAAACACTCTAAACTGTCCACTTGTACAATTGTTATGGAAATTTACTACTTTGATTATGATTGCTGGTGTTTGCCTGCTGTAGGTAATAATTTGGTTTTCTTTGGTGACATAAACTGTGAAAACTTTCAAAGATTTTTTGATTACCACTTAAATGCTATGCAAGACTAGCTGTAGAATGTGAAAAGGGGGGAAAGAGTCGGTCACTTGAGAAGAAAAGTAACTCGAAGTATTGAATAGCTGTCTCATGGAGGAGCACTGTTTGGAAAGCTATTAAAAAGTCAACACAACTATGCACACACTAAAGGCTTGAACAAATAGTTTATCAAATGAGTTGTCTTATTCAAAGATACATAAAACTCGGAGATTGAGAATTAAAATGATAGTCACATTTGCATACTGCAAGATAAAGTGGACTCGAAAAATGTAAATATCCAGATCTTACTCTAAATGGGCCTTAAATACATTGATAGTGTTTTCTAATTTGTGCTTGGTTTTACATTTCTTCTTGTATTTTGCTTACATTTCCCTCTTCATGTGATTGAATAATGCACACACAGACACAGAGCAAGTTTGAGTCTGGCAATATTCAGAACACACATTTCCTTCTCAGTTCAGCTACTTATGAAGAACTTTTAAAAGGAGCAATTCATGTGTTGTTTTTTTAAAAAAAGTTTTAAATAAAACTGAGAGGCAACTTCTGAAAATAGGTTCTATGGTTAACTGGATAGAGTATATATAACTAAGGTATACCCAGTTAACCTTAACACACGTAATGATATTGTTTCCTATTCAGAAAACTCCTCCATCTTTTCAGCAGGACATACTGTAGGTTATTGGGAAAAATTACATTCTAGTGGCATATTACCTTTCTTCCTTGAGACAAATCCTTCTATTATGAGAAATGACTGAAGGATGGTAATGAGCCTGTGAAATCCATACTTGGGAGTTTATAATCTGTGGATTATTGACAGCCACAATGTCACCACCCATTAGATTTCATCCTGTTATTGAACCCTGGAGAACTCAGTATTGTCGCTTAGTGTATTGATTATTAAGACAAATAAGGTGCATTCCTTTAGGATTTGGGTGGCTTTTCATGCAGCCTGGTTATAAAATATGGATTATGCAGCTCAATCGCTTCGCTGCCAGTACATTATTTCCAAAACATCATTATTTCTAAGTAATTGCCATTCTTCTCTAGATCCTCTGTATCACAGTTAGATGTTGTTGTTAGTATTTGGTGTAGAACAATTGAGGATTGCAATTTGGTACTGGTATTAATCCTCTCTCTCCAGCACACCAGAATTTGGAAAAGCCGTTTTGGATGGCTGTCAGACCACAACACCAAAAATGAGCACCTTTCTGCTATAGGGTGTTAATAGTTGCTTTATCAATATTATAACCTATATTAACTAACCCTGCAGGACTTCAGCATGTACCTGAAGTCATGTATACAGACAATCCAGCCTATTTCCTCAAGATGGTTGCTGAACCAATGCACTGCCATGACCTAAGAAATTTCTAATCTTATTCCAAAGAGAAAAGAACAAAATCTCAAAATATAAGGATCTTTTTTTAGTTCTATTAGATATTTGCAGTTAGCAATCATGCATCCACTAGAGTGGGAATAAGGTCCATTGAACTGAGTTTACATAAATACAAACATACAATGATATCATGCATTCTACACCAGTGAGAGCTATAATACTGCAGTGGTTGAGTATTAGATTATAGCTCTTTAGGGACAAGGGTTTCATTCCCCACTTAACCGTAGAAACCCATTGGGTGATCTTGGGCACCCCATACTCTTTCATCCTCAAAGGAAGACAGTGAGGAATCTGTAGTCACTAATGAATAAAGTCCTCATCATACTGCTGCCCTTCTTTGCTCCATTTTGCCAGCAATCACTGGAGAAACCGAAGACATATGTGGCAACCCGCACACCATCCCTATTTCCCCTATTACATGGGGGCATCAGGACAAGATACGTTTGAATCCTGTCCCTTCCCCCATCAGACAGGGGAAATTGTGGCAAGGCACATCGGTGCCTGTCGGAGCTACTCAAAAGACAATTTACTCACTGTGGTTGGAGGGGAAGCTTCTTGCAACACTTTCTCCCCACTTCAGCCATCAGTGGGACAGGGCCATGGTCTGTGTCATATGATGACATTTGGCAGGATTCATGGCCAAAGAGGAGCAAGGGGCAAAAAAACCCCCATGTGATAGGGTGGCATATTTTCCTTAAGGTCACTAAGTTGGAAAAATTTTTTGGCATATAACATCCACCCACAAACACACACACACACACACACACACACACACACACACAACAAAAAACAACAACAACAGTGAATCCGCTAGAGTGGAAATAAGGCCCACTGAACTATGGAACTTACTTCTGAGAAGATTCAGTTATTTTCACACATTCTGTGACAGTAAAGACACCATGTTTCAGACATATATTGAAAATATCTCAATGCCTTTCATAGAAACTTGATTTCCAGCCTAATGTCCAAAGCTCATTCTGGTTATGCTTTTGCAATCCATTCATTTATAGAAGGAAACATTGTGTATGTGAAACATTAACTGCATAGGCCCTTAAGTGAATTTGCCTGCCCACCCCTGAAATAACGAGACCACACAAGTATAGTTGGGTTCAAATTATGGGCAACATTTATTGTAAATTGTTATCTATTTAAATCAGTCCTAACCTAAACTAGTAGGAACCAGGAACTTGGTGACAAAGCCGAGGAGGTATTCCAGTCGGCTATACCCCTCGGCTACCAGTGGCAAAAAACCTCTTTTGTCCCTAACCAAAACCAAACAACAGTTAAACAAGTGGACAGAAGTCTATGTCTGAAAAATGTCCCAATCGGACTCTGTCATTGTATGCCCTTAAGCCTTGCCTCCCCGAATCTACCATTCGAGTGAGTGTTTGAACAAATGACACACCCCCCATCCTGAACTGTGGGGGGGGGGGGCTGTATGAAGACAACTTGCAAACTCCTCTCTATTTTCCGCTGGTCTATTTAAAGAACAGACCCACCATACTGTCTAGCCCCTAAACAGTCTAGGGCTAGGCAAAAGACCTTCAAAAATCAAAACGAAGGAAAAAATTCCTCAACCGGCTCCCGGTTCCGCCGACTCCGCCAGTTCCGCGACGACCAATACTATACTGTTAATGGGCGGGTGTGGTGGGCCGAACCTCGGTTCAGACTGAGCATTTCCAGGGGGCGGGTCGGCTAAAGGCTGGCCACGCCCCCTGGTCTAGATGGTTCCAGGGAGGAACCATCGTCCCATTTTTCATAGGGGGAGGCAAACTTCTCTCCCTCCCCCTTCAGGGTTTGGAAAGTCCTTTGCCTGCCCACCCCTGAAATAACGAGATCACACATGTACAGTTGGGTTCAAATTATGGGCAACTTTTATTGTAAATTGTTACCTATTTAAATCAGTGATAACCTAAACTAGTAGGAATCAGGAACTTGGTGACAAAGCCGAGGAGGTATCCCAGTCGGCTATACCCCTTGGCTACCAGTGGCAAAAAACCTCTTTTGTCCCTAACCAAAACCAAACAACAGTTAAACAAGTGGACAGAAGTCTATGTCTGAAAAATGTCCCAATCGGACTCTGTCATTGTATGCCCTTAAGCCTTGCCTCCCCGAATCTACCATTCGAGTGAGTGTTTGAACAAATGACCCACCCCCATCCTGAACTGTGGGGGGGGGGGGCTGTATGAAGACAACTTGCAAACTCCTCTCTATTTTCCGCCACCGATGTGGACAGGTGTCCACCTAGTCCACATCCCCCACCAAGCTCTCTAACGCCAACTGAATCCCAAGCTGCAAATTGGACAAAAACAAATCGTTACCTACCTCTGACAGAACGTCACCACCACCGGCCCATCTGAGCCGTGGTATGATGGCCGACCAAACAATATGAACATGCGGCCAGTGCCGCCAAATTCGAAAAATGTCATCTCTAGCCTGCTGGTAGAGCGGCCTACCTGCTAGGAGACCCAGGTCATTTCCACCGAGGTGGATGACCAAGACGTCCGGCGGTTGTGAGCCCCTGACGCCTAACAAAAATGGGATCAAACCTTCCCAACACATACCTCTTTTTCCTCTCCACTCGACCACAGCGGTGGAGGAAAAACCCAAATGTCGGCCATAGGAAGTCCGCTGGGCATGCCGCCCTGCCCAGTGGATGTAGCTATGACCACATACCAGGACGTTTCGCCTATGCACCGGCTGCATCGGATCTGAAACAATATAACATTTTTAACTTAACTTTGAACGAACGTAGCCCTTATAAGCATTTGACTTCCATCTGCCCAAAGCCTTAATTCTGTCGACAGTGTATCCCATCTCTGATGCCGTTGATGCCGCCCCGATACGAAAAGAGTGGGTGCCAAATTTGTGCTGTGCAAGCCCCAAAAGCTTTAACGCTTTGTTCGTGACCGTCCAGAACTGATATTTAGTTAAAGGCGTGCCGTCAGAATGACAAAAAAGGTACCCGGGCTTGGATGCTCGAAGAGCCAGGTATTCAGACATGGCCCTTACTGGACACAAGTCCACATCACTACAGCTAGTTAAACTAATTGCACAGCCTTTACCTTGCTGATCTGTTTTAGATATTCTAATTCCAATTTGTAAGGCGTTCTGTATCAACGCCACGTCTGAAAAAAGCAGAGCACTATGGGATGTGTCAGTTTTTGACTTAGCAACCAATTCGCTTATTCTAAGTGCCCCAAAAAAGGCCGTAAGCGCCGCTGAATGGAATAATAATGTTTCGTAATCCGACGAGCACAACTTTGGCCAGGTGTGGTGCAGACCCTTAAGGATGTCGGGAGTTAAAGGTTCCCTATCACCTTTGGGCCGCCTATATTGGTTTGACCACCCTGCCATCAATTTGTGTAGCCGAAAATCATTGGTCCCATCGGGAAGGCCCTGAGCCTTCAACCAATAGGCCAAGGCTGCCAATTTGACTCGAATTGTATGAGGGGCTAGTCCCCGCCTTCTGGAATAGACACAGAATTGCGCCAAATGCTTGTAAGGTACTGGAAAAACAACAGGTAAACCATAATTCTTTCGAAACTCAGAAAATTCTTGAACACACTTCAAATAAGATTTCCTAGAGCTAGGAGCCAGTGCGTGTGCCATACCCAAGGTCACCTCCTCGCTCCAACCATCCAGAGATGGTCTGGCATGGGTTCCGGCCGGGCGTCCGCGTTGGGTGCTAACTGCCAGAACCGCTCCGTCTGCATACGAGACAGAGCGTCGGCCAATGAATTATCTAACCCAGCGATGTGAAAAGCGCGGAACAATATATTATGCTCTAGACAGTGAAGTGTGAAAATACGCAAAGCAGTCATAACCCTTCGTGATTTGGAAGTAAGGGTGTTGATTACTTGGGCTGTGGCCATATTGTCGCACCAAAAGTGCACTGTTGAATTTGAAAAACTATCCACCCATAGTGTAACCGCCATTATGATGGGGAAAAATTCTAAAAAGGTCAAATCAGTTGTTATGCCCAACGCATGCCACTGCTGGGGCCAAACCTGAGCACACCAGTGCCCGTTAAAATATATGCCAAAACCTATTGAGCCCAATGCATCGGATGCAACTTTTAAAGCATCGCGCACCATCAGCTCCTGCCGCCAAAAAGACACACCGTTGAATTTCGATAAAAATTTTAGCCAAATTTCCAAGTCTAATTTTATAGACCGGGTAACTCGAATATGATGATGGGGCAAGGTTACCCCGGAAATGGCGTCGCACAATTTGCGTAAAAAGGCCCTTCCCGGTGCCACAACCTTGCATGCAAAATTTAAATGTCCAATTAATGTTTGGAATTCCCTCAGGGTTGCTTTTTTACGCACTAAAAATTGCTGAACCCTCTGACTCAGGTCTGCCACCTTATCAGGAGGCAACCGGGAAAATTGCTGAACTGTGTCTAGCTCCACACCCAAAAAGGATAACACCTGTTGTGGGCCCTCAGTTTTTTCTTTAGCTAACGGGATCCCCATTTCCGCGGTAAGTTGTTGAAAGGCCTGTAACAGCGCAAGGCAATCACCCGACCCGCACTTCCCGACGAACAAAAAATCATCAAGGTAGTGCACAACACCCGCTAGGCCCGATTTCTTCTTAGTAGCCCACTCAATGAATGTGCTAAAAGTCTCAAAGGCTGCGCACGATATGGAGCAGCCCATGGGCAAAGCACGGTCCATGTAGTAGAAGTCTTGGAAATAAAAACCCAATAGCTCAAAATCTAGGGGGTGCACTGGGAGCAGCCTAAAGGCGGACTTGATATCCGATTTTGCCAATTCAGCGCCCGAACCAAATTTTTTAAGAATGGAGACTGCCCTGTCAAAAGATGTATATTGAACAGAGCATAGTTCCTCTGGTATTGCGTCATTCACCGAACTGCCCCTGGGATATGACAGATGATGAATGAGGCGAAACTCCCCTTCGGCCTTCTTGGGTACTATGCCTAGCGGGGAAACCCTAAACTGAGACGTGGGCGGTGATGCGAAAGGACCCAACACCCGTCCTTCCCTAAGCTCCTCATCAATTTTCTGTTGTACAATTGTCTCCATTCCCACTATCGATTTAAGGTTTGGCGCCATCCTTGGCATGCGTGGTCCATAAGCTGGAATTCGAAATCCATAACTAAAACCCTCAAATAAATAGGCTGCCGCCGCCCTGTTGGGGTACGACTGCAACCAATAAACCAACTGATCTAATTTAACTGGACTGGGGCCCTTTTGGAAAAGAAGGGGATGTTGTATTTTTTCCAGGCGGCTGACCTCCCCGGTTGTTGCCCCGATTGGGCCTTTGTTTATTGCAGTGTTTGGCTGAGTGCATTCCCAAACATATGGTGCAGGCGTGTAGGTATTTACAATTGGGTTTGTTACATGCCCCTTGGGATACAATCTCCCAGCACATCGGCCTACGCTGGGGCTGAGATTGCGGGGCTGCCTGCCGAAAGGGCTGACCCTTTTTAAAGTTTTGGACTGTGTGCCCGCTATCAGCTTTCTGGCTGAATGCGGTCTTGGTCGACTGCATTACCTCCGACCAGAGCTGATTATCTATAAGGTCCCACCGCTTGTTGGGCCGGCTCGCCGCCTTGGAACGGAAGCGTTTGTCATACTCGAGCCATATGTTACCTGGAAACTCAGTGTCGGCATTATAGATAATATTCTGATATATCACTAAAGACATAACCCAGTAAGGTGAAACATCGACTATCAAGGCCATGTAAATCATGTAACAGGCCAGCCAATTCTCCCATGTTTGCTCAACTTTTTGTTTTTTAAGCTTTTCCTTAGCCTTCTCATCCAAATCATCCTTCTCTTTTTTGTCTAGATCCCTGTAATAGAGAGAGAATATGTCCACATATTCATTCCTCCTGACCTTGTCGATAACCTTTTGAGTTAGATGTGAGGCCAGTTCCGCGACCGACAAAATGGGAGTTGCCTCTTGGGGCCACTTATGTGTTCCCCAAAAATGATTGGCCGGCCCTGTCCTAGCAGCCTCCAGCGTCGGAGCAGGCACAGCCAGAGCTGATGAACTAGTACTAGCCTCACACCCTGAAGTGCCCGCTTCTGACTGAGTGCTGCGTTTTGGCGTTGAGTGATGCTAGTGTCCCTGATCCCAGGGCGATGTAAGTGTGGTGTTCATACCCGTAGAAGTGGTGGCTGTCTCGGTCAGTGGCATCTGAAGGACTTCCTCCTGGACCGGCGCCGGAACGGAAACCGGACCCAACTGCCCAGTCGCGGTTGGGGGGATAACGGGCTCCATGCTGGCCGGTGGCTCGTCCTGGTGTTCTGGAACCGGAGCCTCCTGCGGGGGTTGTCCTTCACCTTGCGCTCCGGCACCGACACTGGCTTCTAGGCGAGACATGCGAGACATTAAATGCTTCACTATCAACTTCCTGCTAGCGTGCCGCGCGGGTCGCTGGCTCACCTCCCCCCCAGCCCCAACCGATTCTCAAAATCCCTCATTCGCGCCATCAGCGCAGTCAAGTCAGCTGGGGTCGGCTCGTCGTCATCCGAAGACGTCATATCCGGGGGCAGGGAGCGTTTTGCGGCGGTCCTCTCAGCTGGGCCCTTCCCCTTCGGGCCTGGTATGTTCTTCTTGGGAGCCATCCTCGAAAAAATAACACACAGCGACTGTTAAATACCAGTTCCAAATGAGCCCCACCCAGGGCTAGTTAGCCGTGAGGGCCCCATGCACGGCGCCATGTCGCGTTATTTCCAGTTGCTGGCTGGGCACCAATAGGGCATCCCCCAGCAATTTTCCATGTGGCTAAAAACCTGTCTCGTAACTTGCTTAATCCAGATAAACCAGTATGTATCCCCTTATGCAATCACGTACAGTTGCTGTTGTTGATCAATGCAGTGGGTTTTTTAAATTATTATTATTATTATTATTTATAATATATATATAAATAATATCATTATTTAATTATGTAACATCATTACGTTAATCTAATCGTTATTAGATCATTACTACCCGTTTATCAATACACAATTTCATAGCTAAATCCAAAAAACATTGAGCCTGGGACCCAAAGTGCAACAACTGCAAGGTTTAGGTCAACAGCCTGCCAGACCGAAAGTCAGTAGCTCACTTAACCAAAAAGCCACAACTAAAATTAGTAATTAATATCAACAAATGATCAACAAACAACAGCCCCCTGGCCTAATATAAAAGAGGGGGGGAGGGCAGTGCCATTTAAAATTAATCCTGACCAAACCCCCCCCCCAGTGCCCTCTATTGCCATTGGAAAAAAATGGGCCTCGCTCAAACAAAATGGCCGCCATGCCTGGCCATGGGGGCCGCCATTTTGTAGCAGCCACGAGGCAGCTGCAAGGCCACCCGTGCCAAAATGGCGGCCCCCCGATAGGATGGAGGGGGGGTCGAAATACACGATCCCCAAATACCCCCCACAGGGCCCCAGGATGCCACCACCATTCCCCCCGGCAAGGCCTAGCCCGGGAGAAAGAGGGGGGGGGGTGAGGGGACAAACGGCAACCCTTCACCCCCCCTCAAACCACCCTCACCTCCGAAAGATTGTTGCTTGGCGCCATGGGAAAGAGGGGGAAGCGCCGCCATGACGCCAGCTGCCTCCCCCCCACCCTCCATCGGCCGGAGCATTTTTACCTCCCCCGCGGCCGCCCAAGGTGTGCGCGCAGGAGGTCAAATAAAACGGGGGGATGCCCCTGGCGCCCGCCCTACCCGGCCGTGGCCCCGGTGACCCGGACCGCCAGGCTCCGGTGGCGCCCCTATCAGCGCGCCGTGGGCGGAGGGAGCCAAAGGGATCAGGCCCGCGGCGCAACAGGGCCAAAGGGAAAGGCCCAAGCCCGCCGCAGCCTCCGCATGCTGGGGGCGGCCTCCGTCGAAGGCCCGTCCGAGCCAGGCCGGAATGGGCCTGGCCCAGGTCTTGCCGCGGGGGAAAAGCGGCTGCGCCCGCAACCGGCGCGCCGCTTTTCCCGCTGAGTTGCCTCCCACCAGGGAGCTCCCCAAGCCAGGCCGTGGTGGGGGGCAGGGAGGGGAGAAACCCCCTCCCTGCCCAGGCCCCCAATACCGACCTCCGTCTTCCTGGTCTTCTTCTCTTCTTGGGCAGGAGGTTCGAGCGAGCACGTCTTCCTCCCTCCGAACCTCGGTTCAGACTGAGCATTTCCAGGGGGCGGGTCGGCTAAAGGCCGGCCACGCCCCCTGGTCTAGATGGTTCCAGGGAGGAAACATCATCCCATTTTTCATAGGGGGAGGCAAACTTCTCTCCCTCCCCCTTCGGGGTTTGGAAAGTCCTATGTTGCACTTTTTAAATCAATGTTAGTAGCTTCAGATTTTTACAAATTTTTCAATGTTTCAGTTATGAACATGGGCCAA
This sequence comes from Anolis apletophallus, assembly GCA_030556195.1. Classification (NCBI taxonomy): domain Eukaryota; kingdom Metazoa; phylum Chordata; class Lepidosauria; order Squamata; family Anolidae; genus Anolis; species Anolis apletophallus. Next base: position 33,648,143 of record JARBWK010000004.1, on the reverse strand, counting down.
GGAGACTAGATCACATGCAGTATATGCTAATAAAACCCTTAATCTAAAATGATTTATCTTAGTAGCTCACCTCAATCTGTAGAGGTTTATTTGTAGGATGTATGATTGTATAAAACATTTCAGATTCTTTTAGTAACAGAATTTGCTGAACTTCTCTCATCTCTCATTTAAAAATAAACAAACTACCAAACAAACTTTGATTCCCCGAAATTAAGACTTCAAATAAAGGATAAACTAATTGTGGCCATGGTAGTGCAGTGGGTTAAACCCTTGTGCCGGCTGAACTGAATCCATGATACAGGATGAGACAGGATGAGCTCTCCTCTGTCAGCCCAGCTTTTAATTCAGGGACGTGAGAGAAGCCTCCCACAGGTGGCTTCAGGTGTCCCCAGGGCAATGTCCTTGCAGATGGCCAGTTCTCTCACAGCAGAAACTACTTGCAGTTTCTCAAGTCACTTCTGACATGAAAAAAAATTGTAGCCAATGGGCACGGATAAGTACTATTTGGTATTGGCTATAAAATATTGTATATATCAGTCTTTGCTTTCTTTACATTATCTTGTTTCATTTTGTGTCATTTATTTCCTTGAGGATTCTCATGAAGTGCCTTTGTACTGATTCTTTTTAAACAGACATACTGGATGATGACAAGGAAATGGGGTGGTTGGGGGGGGGAACGACACTAACATTGTTTCTGTTTCAAATATTGTGTGCTCAGATATAAGTTCACGTCCTTGTTGGATCTAGATATGGGGATTATTTTATTTTATTTTTGTTCTGTCAGAATGATTCTGACATTTCTCATTCAAACATATTCCTCAATTCACAAGGGCTCTACATTTATTCCTTTCATATCAACCGAGTTCTAACTAGCCTCATGGGGCTACACTGACAATCTTCCAGTGTTGCCAGTTGCCAATCCCCTTGCGTGCAAAGACAATGCGTACAACGACTGAAGCACAAGGCATGTAATCAGCTGTATGGAACTCAAGGCCCAGACACAAATTGGACTTCCACTCAGCTAGTTGTTGTCCAAGTACACCAGAGAAAAAGAGGATCCTTCCAGTCTGACTTCTAAATTGCCTTGCTAAATCCTTTTGCAAATGCTCCAATTACACCCTCTACCATGGCAACCTGCCTGCTTTTAAAAATGTTTATTTTAAACATATTGCACAAGTGTTATAAATGTATGCTTTGTTGCCATCTTTCAGTATATAAGCACTCTGTGTGAAATAGAGGAATTTCTGGCTAAAATCTTGGTTGCAATGAAGAAGAGTAAAATCATTTTTTATAAATTCTTTTAATAAGCTAACAAAATACTTGTGGCACCAAGTTGAAAATAAAGAATTTCCTCCTCTTTTTAAAGGTCACAAGGACAGCATTAATTTGTTTACTGCATATATTCGTCTCTTTAAATGGCATTCTTTTTTCTCGGGGGGAACAATCCATCTGTTTTGTCCCATTGCTGAAAAGTGCAGATGCACAAATGTTCAAAGATTATGCAGTGTAGAAAGGGAAAGTCTAAAAGTGACACATGTTTTAGCTCATCTGGAACATTGCTTGAAGTTTATAATAACCGTAGTTTTTGAAGCTGCACACATCATTATCTATGGGACATAATTTATTACACTTGAACAATATATGGTTGTTGCTCTAAGGAGAGTACTTTAGCTGATTTCTACATGTTTAAGATTGCGGATTTTGTCTCATATAACTACTAACTTGGTTCATTCAGTCTTATGACTTGTCTCATGCAGTCTTTTCCCCTTTGGACTGTTCATGTAGGGTTATGAAACTCAAATGTGCTTTCCTCACAATATTAGGATAGGGCTTGTTTTTCTGCCAGGTCCCTAGTCTGATTTGTAAAAAGCTTACTATTGTGTTGTGCTCAGTATCCTGCAAGATGTTTGAAGGCTACTGTGTGTACAGACCTCAGGTTGAGAACAGGGAGAGGAAAATAAGAACATGGCCTTGGTGAAGATTGGATGGCATTTACCTATGTTCTACAGCAGGGGTGCTCACACTTTTTCAGCACGTGAGCTACTCTTAAAGCAACCAAGTCCAAAAGATCTACCTGCCCCCACCGCCTTGCGCTCCCGCGCGCTCTCACCACCGCGCATGCTCCTGCTGCTGCTTTCCGCCCGCACACCACTTCTTCCGCCTGCAGGGCATTGCAAGAAGAAGAAAGCACGAGGCGGGGCATCCAGAGGGAGCACTCCGTCCTGCCTGTCTCGCCGGCAACGGAGGCGGCACAGCTGCTTTTGGACGAGAGAGAGGCAGGGCGCTCCCTCCAAAGGCCCCGCCTCATGCTTCCTTCTTCCTGCAATGCCCCGCAGGCGAAAGAAGCACTGCGAGAGCGGAAGCCAGCAGCAGGAGCGCGCGTGCGTGCAGGGTGTGCGCGCGCATGGCAGGAGCACCCCATCCGGCTGGTGAGGTCCGAAGATCACATGGAAGAGGGCCAAAGATCTACTAGTAGCTCCCGAGCTACCTAGTGAGCACCCCTGTTCTACAGACTGTTTTTCTGATCCAGAATAAAATAAGGAAAGTTCATGCTCTTTATTTTCTTCCACTCTAGTTATAAACTCCCAATCTTTATGTAATTCATTTTCTGTACTTGAACATGTTTTTGAAGTACACTTGTGTAAATAAAAATGCAATTTAATTTTCTACAAAAAGCTGAAATGTAGGGACGTTTTGGGTGTTGACTTTGTATCTACCTCACCCATTGAATTTAGTTCAAGAAGAGTTGGGAGTAATATAACGTAATTTTATGCCAGCAATTTTAGATACAACCAGCTTTCCATTCTTGAATAAGTTGTATGCTTTGGGTAGATTCAGATGGGCTCGTAATTGATGTATTTAACAGACAATTTCAGGCAGCATGGCTGATAGTCTGGCATCAGCATAGTAGGTTCTACAGAAAGTGGGAAGGGATCATGCTATCAAAATACATATCTAACTTTATCATTTGGGTCGTATGGGTAAAAGTAATGCTTTTACTTCTCTGTAAATATTTTGCTACTTTAATTAGACAATCAACAGTGTCCTCATTTGTATGTGAATATAAGCCATTCTAACCATACTTGAATATGGGAATACTTTATTTTATACTTGTAAAGTCGATGCATTAGAAAGAATGGTTATGCCACATGAATAAATGTATGTAGACAAATAATATAATCTCATTTTCTCCTTCTCTGCTCCATTCTTTGCAAACATGAACATTAAATCTGATGATAACATTTGGGAATAATTAGTAACGGCATACCTGTTACATTCAAAGAAGAAAGCTAGAAAATCCAATCATTATAGATGATAAATAGTTAAGAAAATAGAATGTCCATGCCATTCTTTTATGTACCACCCTATTTGCATGGAAATAATGTTAACAACAGCTATCACATGACTTTAATGAGAGTGGGAATTTTTCCTCATGGATGGAAGCCAGTGGTGGATGGTAATGAAACCAATCTTTAAATGAGTTTTTAAAGGGTGCAATACTTTATCACTGGCGCTGTTGTCATCACTCAGGCATCCCTTCCCTCTTTGGAGTGCAGTGCTATTAGTTGCAGATTAAGAGTGATGACAGAATTGAGTTCTAAGCATCCCCTTTGCAGTGTCAACGGGCCTTAATGATAACATAGTGCTGCTTTCCTTAAGGAGTTTCATGTCTTATTCAGTGTAAACGGAGAAAATGTGGCATTTTAGAACCAATGATGTGTTTTGCTATTGATGCTGTCAGTATGGCCAGCTGCTGAGAGAAGAGCTGTTTGTCAGATCCCATTTTCCTTGGTGATTCATCAAACAATAGAGGTTCAAGCATATAATATAAGGAAAGGAATGCATAGCTAATAGGTTAGGATCGAACAAAATAGTATTTTTATGAAACTGGCATCAGCTCTGAAGCTACATTTAGTGACAGAAAAAATGCTATTTACATACCTCTCACCTAAATATATGTTTAATAGTCAGTGAACAGTTATTTACAATGCTGTATGGTATATCATTACTAATCTGTATCATAACACCTAGCTATTTAAATCCCTGAAACATGCATTTCTTCATATACAAGGAAATATGCTGTGGCCAACAAAATGAAACAAATCTTTCTAGTTTACTAACAGAATATTCTGTGATGCAGAATACAGCACCTTGATTTGTTCCTATACTATGGCAGCTTTTTCCAACAAAAATCACTTTCCAGATCATCACAGAGGGCAAAGAACTATAAATAGGCAGTGGAAGTTCTATATCAGTAACCTAGGTCATGCCCTCGCTATGAGCTCTGGGCCCAGTCTATGACAAGGGTAGAGAAGAAAGGAAGATTAATGTGTCAGCACTTCTTTTCCACCTGTTACAGAAGTCCTAATATACTCTCTAATAATCAGGGTAACTGATCATATGATTATCTATGCATGTATGTGAATGTGATTGCGTATATGTGAAGGTGTGAGGTTGTTAAGTATAGATAGGGTTCCACCATTACTTTCTGCTATGAACATATTGGTTCAAGGGCAATTCTGTTTTTGTGTTTAATAAGGAGGATTACTTGCAGGCTTAGGCAAGTTTCCTTGAATTTAAGCATACCAAAGTTTTGTATTGAAACAGGAAAAGTTGTGAAAAGGTATTCTTGAACTAGATTCAGTGAAAGTTCACAGAAAGAACTCTTTATGTGATTCCTGGTTACTCCTTTGAAACAATGAACAGCATAGTCCTCTACATGTATCGTGATAAATAAGTCACATTGATTTGTGTGGGGCTTACTGCCAAGATGGCAGTACTGATGACATCCGTCGGCAACTGGATCGGGGAGGCTCGGCAATCACTGATGACATCCGTCGGCAACTGGATCGGGGAGGCTCGGCAATCCTAGTCCTCTTGGACCTTACGGCGGCCTTTGATACCGTCGACCACGACCTGCTTCTCCATCGCCTGGCGGCCTCTGGGATCCAAGACAGAGCTCTGGCCTGGCTGGAATCGTTCCTACGAGGCCGCTCGCAGCGGGTCGAGTGGCAGGGTCAAGTCTCTTTGTAAAACTAACTGGAGTGTGGAGTTCCTCAGGGTGCCATTCTATCTCCCACCCTCTTCAATATCTACATCCAGCCCCTGGCTAATATTGCTAGGAGCCACGGGTTCTCCTGCTACCAATACGCAGACGACACACAGCTGCTCTTGAAGCTTGACCCAGGGTCATCATCAGTACCGGACAGTTTCAGCCTAGGATTGAGGGCGGTGACGAGCTGGCTCAGAGCATATAGACTCAAGATCAACCCAGCTAAAACGGAGATCCTCTGGCCTGGCCGTCCCGACCCCGCCCACCACTTCCACTCTTCGAGGGCGAGTCCCTGGCTCCAGCCCGGCGGTGAAAAGCCTGGGAGTGATCAGAGACGAAAATCTCACGATGGAGGCCCAGATCCAGGCTGCAGCTAAGGGCGCCTTTTTCCATCTCCGTAGGGGCCCGTCGGCTGGCTCCCTACCTTCCACCAGAGGCCTTGAGAACAGTGGTCCATGCCACCGTCGTCTCACGCCTCGACTACTGCAACGCCCTATATGTGGGCCTCCCCAGACAACAACTAAGAGGCTGAACGCATCCATAACGCCGCAGCCAGACTCATTACTGGGTCATCAGTGAGGGATCACATCTCCCCCATTCTTAAAGAACTCCACTGGCTGCCCCTAGAGTTCAGAGCCCTTTACAAACTCCTGGTGCTCACCTTTAAAGCCCGGCACAACATTGGGCCTTCCTATCTGAGTGACCGGCTGACGACCCAATGCAGCGAGAGGCCAGCACGCTCCATCAACGGTGACCGCCTGACTACTCCTGGAGTGCGGGAGGCTAGACTGGCGGAAACTCGGCGGAGAGCCTTCTCCGTCGCGGCCCCTTCGACTTGGAACTCACTGCCGCCCGCCCTCAGAGCCTCTCCGACTCTATCTGGATTCCGCCCAGCCCTGAAGACCTGGCTCTTCCGCCTAGCGTTCGGGACTGGCTCGGTACCCTGGACTACTTGAGCCACCCCTCCTGTTTATATTCCATGTTTTTAAACTGTTGTACATTGTTCACCCTAGGGTTTTAACTGTTGTAAGTCGCCCGGAGCACCGCCGGTGGAGGGCGACTCACAAATATTAAAGTATTATTATTATTATTATTAAGATGCAGTGGGGTGCTAAGGCTGGATCACGCTGCTTTTGCCAGAATTGGCCATTGACGTTTGTCTTGCAGTCTCCTGTGTACCATAAAAACCTTCATTAAAACTTTTCCTGCTGAAATCCTAATTGGATCCTGACCCATGAGTGGAACCCAAGCAAATCAAACCGTTCTTTGATTTATCTTATGACTTCTTGTCTTTGTCATTGGTTTTTATCCCAGAAAGAACTATATGCAAAATCATTATTCCATTAGTTGACGAACACCTAATTAATTTCTATAATCAGGAGGTGCAAATTATCATTAGTTGTTCAGTCTTTAAATGCAACACAGGCATATATAAAATAGTTTTACATATCTTCCCATGAAGCTAATATTTAGTTCAATAATTTAGTTTAATTACATTGTTGGGAAAGCATGTGACCCAGTTGTTTCATTTTGCAAAATACAGGTGAATAATGAGAATGACTTTTGAGATAATTACATTTCATTTCAGAAGGCAGTGCAGAATGTGCTTTCCGAGCTTAGAACCAGTAAAGTTAGATTATTTTAGGGCTATTAAGGTCTCCATAGAGATTTGATTGCAGCCCACCTTTATATTAAACTGACAAAGAAATTGTTTTCAAAAAGCAAACTCCTATGCATGCATTGGTGAAGGGTAGCTTTTCACAGCAAAGACCTTTCCAGTGCATTGCAGACCATAAAAGTGTTCTGTGCCCAAAGGACTATTGACTAGGGTTGGTATTTCGTATTAAGAAAATAATTTATTTCGTAATCGATCTGTTCAAAAGGCTAATTATGAGGCTTACCGCACTTTTCCTGCCAAACCGGAAGTGGACTTTGATTTACGCACTTTGAGGGGCCAAATTTTCGTTTTTATTGAAATTATTTCGAATGCCCCCCCAACAGGAAAATTTTCCCCTCCAAAATAGCTTTCCAGACATTACTCACAGTCAGATCGGGGCCTTTCCATGCTTGGAGCCTAATTTGAGTGAAAGGCCTTCCTCCAGGAAGTGAAAAAGCACCCAAAACCATAGAGAGATCCAGAGCGCTACTCCTAGAGCGGCTGGGAGGACTGAAGAAAAAAGTCGTTTAAACCCCCTGGAAATTAGCCTAGATAGAAGGACAAGCGAGAAGGACATGAGGAAGGCTGAAACAATGGGAACAGAGAATAAAAACAGCACGGAGAGGAGAAGGAAAAGTGCAGATTCAAGGAAAAACCAGAGAGTTCAAACGGAGCTCCTATCCTAGAGTGGCTTGGAAAACTGAAGGGGAAAAGCTGGAGTGAGAAGAGCTCTGGAGAAGGTGGGCAACTATTTTATAATAATATATTAATAATATTTATTACTTATAATTTCCTGGAAGGAGGCCCCTGGGCATTTTATTCTAATAAAAATATTAAATATAATATATTTATTACTTATAATTTCCTGGAAGGAGGTCCCTGGCCTTTTATTCTAATAATAATAAAAATATTAAATATAATATATTTATTACTTATAATTTCCTGGAAGGAGGCCCCTGGCCTTTTATTCTAATAATAATAATATTAATAATAATATATTTATTCCTTATATTTCCCTCCGAGAAGGCCCAGGCATTTTATAATAATAATAATAATAATATGAATCCATTATATCTCCCTGCAAGCAGGCCCAGGCATTTTATAATAATAATAATAATAATAATAATATATGAATCCATTATATCTCCCTGTAAGCAGGCCCAGGCCTTTTATAATAACATTAATATTAATAATAATATATGAATCCATTATATCTCCCTGCAAGCAGGCCCAGGCCTTTTATAATAATATTAATATTATTAATAATATATGAATCCATTATATTTCCCTGCAAGCAGGCCCAGGCCTTTTATAATAATAATAATAATATATGAATCCATTATATCTCCCTGCAAGCAGGCCCAGGCATTTTATAATAATAATAATAATAGGTCCCAGTGAATTGTACTCCAGAGGGGAAGGGAAATGTTGCCCCTTGAGTTGCCTGTGCTTAAAACAGTGTCAGTCCTGTTTCCCTGCTTTGGATAATTTAGAACTAATTACGAAATTCGTAATTACTTACAAAACAGTTAGGAATTTTTTTGAATTTTTTTTGTAAGTCATTACGTTAAGCATCAAAAAAATCCCCCCCCCATTTGATTTTAGAACCGCGATTTTTGGGTTCTAAACCAAGTCTACTATTGACTATTGCAGAATCGAATGTGCCTAATCCAAACACTCAGAGCCATAAGTTACAAGGTAGGATCAAAGTAAAATAAATGTCACGATCACGGACTTGGCGGGCCCCTTAATCACACACACAGAGACGTACTGAAGGCTAACTACTTTATTGAATATAAAAACAGTTCCAAAGAATATATAGTCCAATGATAAGCAATTGTCCAAAAGGTAGTAAGCAAGATTGTCCAAAGTAACGTAGCAAAGAGGCTTGAAGCTTGGCAAGGTTCCGCAATCCAATGCGGTTCAGGAAACAAGGCAGGGCTCCGCAAACCAATGCGGATCAAGGACAAGGCAAGGCAAATGCAAGGCAAGGCTTGATGACCACGACTGGCTTGTGGTCCCACTCCGCTTCACGCCTATTCAGGAAAGACGTGGCCGGAGAACTGAGGATGCGTTCCCACGGATCCTATACTTAATCCTTTGGCCGAGGTCCGCGACGCTCTAGGCTTCTTCGTCTCCAATCTCTGCTCACGGACCTCGGTCGGTCTAGGACCCTAGACCAAGCCCTCCTGGTAGACTCAATGTCCCGTCTCCTATCGAAGGAGCGACCTTGCCTCTCAGCAGCTGTGTCGCTATCTTCCTGAGAACTTTCCTCCCTAGCACTTTCCCCTCGGCGCCGTCCATGTTTTCACTTTCAAGCTCCTGGGAATTCCTTCCCCCGGGGTGTTCATAACTCCCTTCGCTGCTTCCCATCTCCACCTGGTGATCGGAATCTATGCTAGGCCCAAACATCATCTCATCCCATGCCAAGCTCTCTGTGGGCGAACGAGGCCCATCCGAAGGGCCCTGTGCTTCACCCCAATCATCTAGCTCATCCTCTGAATCCACATCTGCTGCTGCAGGCCCTAATGCTAATGGAACCCCAGGACCTATTCCCTGCCCTCCAGGCACAAACGAGAACTGCTGTGCTACAATAAAGTAGATGAAATAATACAAATTGCATGATACTGGGTGAAGTAGGCTATATTTCAGTGGAAGAAATTTGATAAACCACCTCTAAAGTATTATTTGCTGGAGAAAACCTATGGAATTAATAGGATTGTAATAAGTTGATAGGAAACTTGAAAGCACATAGACACACATGCCACTTCTATTGTTACCATTATCTGAACCTAATCAAATTCAGTATCCAGTTTCTCTGCCCCCTTGTTTTCCCGGTATGTTTTATTTTTTCCCCTGAATGGGCTTCTCTCCTGACAACAAACACATGCAATTCATGCTCAACAAAAACATGGTAACCCCCCCCCCCCCCAATATGTTACATTGTGGAGGAGAGAAAATATACCCTTGATGAAAAAGAAATAGTTGGTTGAGATATTTCTGTCCTAGGCACTGTTTGTTAATTGGCAAAATTAGACACAAATATCCAATTGTAGTGCATGAGGGCAAAACAAAGCAAACATACTCTTAAGTTTAAATAATGTGAAAAAAGGCCGCTTCACTAAAAAGTCAAAATACATTGAACATTCATCACTAGACATTTTAAGCTATAAGTAGAAAAGATAAATATGTTGGGTTTTTTTTGGGATCTGGGATATATGTGTGTATGTGCAAGTGAGTGAGTGGAAGAGAGACTGCACACATTAGTCCACACAATAATTAAGTACTTTGAGTTGATTATTAATATTCTCAAGTTTTTTTTTCCATTAGGACACAATTTCAGCATAATTGTATAATGGTTCTTTTGTTAATGGAAATAGAGGCGACATGGATGGGGGGAATAATAGGAAAATTGAGGAAAATGGTTTTACTAGGGCAGGCTGCTTGGGTGGGAAAGGTGCCACGCCACTGCTTTGCAAAGGAAGGACTGGGTTGGGAACAAATAATTTACTTGGGGAACCACACAAAACCACTAAGGAGCCCCCTTTGTCTGTTTTGGGTTACACGTTGTAGTTTTGGAAACTAGAAATCTACTACAATCTGTTTAATAATTCCCTTCCTGAAGCCAGGAATACAACTTTTAAGAGACTTTCCTCTCCTGGGGTTTGACTTATGTACTTTGGAAAACCAGAATTCCCCTTTGCTGTTAATAATTCCCTTCCTGAAGCAGGGAATACAACTTTTAAGAGCCTTTTCTCTCCTGGGGTTTGACTTCTGTGCTTTGGAAAACCAGAATTCCCCTTTGCTGCTAATAATTCCCTTCCTGAAGCAAGGAATACAACTTTTAAGGGTTTTTTCTCTCTCCTTAGTGTTACAAGTTGTACTTTTGGAAACTAGAAATCTACTAATCAATCTTTTCCTTGGCGAACCACACAATAAAAGTTTGGAAGGCCCCTTTCCTCTCCTTGGGTTACACATTGTACTTTTCGAAACTAGAAATCCACTAATCTAATCTTTTCCTTGGGGAACCACACAATAACAATTTGGAGGCCCCTTTCCTCTCCTTGGGGTTACATGTTGTCCATTTGGAAACAACTTGGAGGGCCAGGGTGGGACGCTGCCATCTCGTGTTCTCATACTCCATTATACACCATGATGCAACTGATGTAAATCACAAGTAACAAAGTTGAAATGAACATACCTAGCCACCAAAGGTTACAAAGGTTTGGTTTGGAGGATAATTAAAAAATATATAGGTCTATTGGTTACTGAGCACACAACTGGTTTATCCTTAGGAAATTATGATGGTACTCTTGGTTTTTAATTTCTAACTAGAAATAGGTGTTCAATTAAAATCCAAACAGAGAAATATTTAAAACAGTCACTTATTACAATTAATAAACTTTGGACTTTTACATTTTTACTGCTTGAGTGGATACGGTAAAGTAGCAAGGTTTCAGTAGAAATTAATGCATACCATTTCGAACAAGAATTTCACTGTAGATAAATGAGCTTTCTTAATTGATTATGGATTTTTTAAAATGACATTTCAAAATTAAAAGCTTGGGGCAATATAATAAAGCAGAAGTCATTGCTGCATTATACACTTGAAACATAATATGTAGGTAGATTTAAGTTATGGTGTTGGAAAAAGAACAACTGACTCGATCTGATAGGATCCTAAACATCATGGGTTTTTTTTCTTTTTGTTCTCATTAATGAGAAAAGTCAACTCTTACCTGCAGAATATTAATCAACAATTGATTTTAATGGTAATTTACAGTTATAGCATTCTTGTGCAGGCTCCTCAATCCCAGAGGGTTTGTTTGTGTACAAAATGTCTGCTGCACACAGTTTTGCTTGGACAATAATGCATATATCAAATAGGTTAATTTCCGGGATCAAATGTGACCACTGTACCATTCAGACAGGGAACTGGGGCACAAGGATGGGGCAGAGAGGCTTCTGAGAAACAGAGAAAACCAAAGATGTGTTATACAAACACTGCCAGTTGCATGAATCTTGATTCTACAAGTAGAATTCTAGAATTAAACTTAAAATATACAAAGGAGATTCTGAAATCTCAGTTCTAGATACAAGTTTAAAAACAGGCTGTTCTATGCATATTCCTTACCAGGCTGCTAAATCATATGATATTCATGCTTTTCACCATATGATCTAAAAAAAGAATCTACATTTGTTACAGACACTCAGAGATGCTGCTCAGTATGTGCAGAAGGATATGCTTTCCTCAAAATTGATATCCGCCTGATTCCTGCAGGAAATGTATCATGAGATATTTCTTGTTGTTTACTGGATTCAAAGATATCACTTGAGGAGATGTCAAGGACTAAGCTAAGCATCTGGAAAACTATATGAATTGAAGTTAGTCTGTCGTGTTTTTCTAGTTCAAAGGGCATGCTTCCCCATTGCCAAGAGGTCTACTGGCATGTTTCCATCTAACTAAAGTAACATACCATCGTTGTCTTATCTGCTATTTCCTCTGGTGTAGTGCTTCTTGGAGTCTGAATATATAACTAGTAAGCTTGTTTGATAAAGGAAGAAAAATGGTTCAAAACTCATTTTGAATGTAGGGGGCACTGGTGATTCAATTCTGAAATTATTTCTGAAATTTTCCAAAAAAGTTGGAATTTTCCAAAATTTCTGAATAACTTCATTAATCGTGGACACGTTTGCGCAATGCGTGAAAAACTGCAAACAGGACAGGCAAAACCTGGCGGGTTCCCTTTCCCTCAGTTTTAGACCTCTAATGACAAAACTTGCCACAGTGGTAGAAAAGATCCTCCTCTGTCAGCATACTAACTTTCAACATGTATAGAAGATCCCGGAGGCTTTGACAATTTTAAAAGTAATTTATAACCCGCATCCATCTCCCCAAAGGGGACTCGGAGCGGCTTATGTGGGGCCATGCCCGAACAACACATCACAAAAATATCAAAAACATCAGAAAACAATAAACACAATAAAAGTAATAAACACAATAAAATAAATACATCTTTGAAAACACAAGAACATGTAAGCTGCCCCGAGTCCCTCCGGGAGATGGAGGCAGGATATAAAAATAAAGTTCCTCTTCCTCTTCTTCTTCTTCTTCTTCTTCTTCTTCTTTACTCTGCGGGTCAAATACATGCTTAAAGGCTAAGAAGAATAGTAAGAAATATTTTATAACAGATATAATGATGGACACAAAGAACTCGGTTAAAAAGAACTGGATAGCAGGCGACTATTTTTTTCTCTTACACCACATTGCTGCTTCTGTTTATATTACTGTAAAATAAACTTAGTTTTCAGTGTTAATAAAGTGTGTGTGTGATATCTTTTAAATTAAATGAAAAGCATACATTAGTCTCAGACAGCGCTTATATTTAACAAGTGTGAATATATTTCTAACAAGTTTGATTAGCCTTTGGCTTCTATGCTTAATATTTGCATCTTTCTTTTATGGAAGTTCCTGTGAGCTTCCCATCAGGGTTATTGGAATTTGGAGCCTTATCTATAATTGCCTACCAATAGGGGTGACATGATGTCTCTCCAGTGCATTAACTTTATCGTTCCCTGTTAAACATTAACACAGCAAAAATCTAAGCTTTTAAATGAGAGGATTGTGTTCATCTTGATCAGTGAAATGAAATTTGTAATTCAAATGTGAAAAGTTAATGAACTTAATGCACAGGCTTGGGAAAAAAAAACTGTTGTAATGTGCCAATTTGGTTTTCAGAAAGATCCTTCCAAACATTCCCATTAAGGTATTGATTTTGTCCATTTAGCAAAGTGAAAGGACAATGAACCTCCCTAATGGTTTGCACATTACACCATTAGTGTCTAGACCACCTTTTGGAAAAGAAACTCATACTCATGTATGTTGAAACTCTTGGAATTTTAACATAAAACATTATGCTTGTGTTAATGCTGGTTTGGTATTTAATAAAAGAAAACAATGTTGACTGCTTCATTTTGTAAAATAGAGTTCTTTGTTGAAACAAATCAACAAAATAAACATGTTGCTCTTGATATTTGATTCTGAAGCTTTGATAACTTGCACATTTTTAGAATTGTGGGGTTTTTTTAAGTAAAGGTTTTATATTCACAAAAACACAGTGGGGACAGAAATATTGTTTGGTACTAGATGTGATTTTAATGAACATTCTGTAAAATCAGAGTTTAGCTTGTTAAACTAAACATGAGTACCAAGAGATGCCAACACAATCTACTTTACTTTCAAAAAAAAATCTTAATGCTCATGCTTAATCATGATGTTAACTTATGGATCTCATACAATGCTTATGATTTTTGCTGCCAAGCTTTGGTCATATTTTGGATTTTAAGGTAGTTCTTAAATGTAGTGAAAGAAAAGCATGCCATCGTTAAAAACATTTTTGCATGGTACAACTATATCTTTTCAATATTTTTGATTGCAGCTGTCCCAAAATAGGTTTTTTAATGTCAATATCCTGACATAAAGCCAAGCTGGGATTTGTAGCACAGTAATGAATACAGAAGCCCCTGTTGGCGCAGTGGATTAAACTGCAGTGCTGAGCTGCTGAATTTGCTGATTGAAAGGCCGCAGGTTCGAATCTTGGGAGCAGAGTGAGCTCCCGCTGTTTGCCCCAGTTTCTGCCAACCTAGCAGTTCAAAAACATGCAAATGTGAATAGATCAATAGGTACCACTCTGGTGGGAAGGTAACAGTGCTCCATGCAGTCATGCCGGCTACATGACCTTGGAGGTGTCTACGGACAATGCCAGCTCTTAGGCTTACAAATGGAAATGGGCACCAACTTCAAAAGTTGGACATGAGTGGACTTAATGTTAGGGGAATCCTTTACCTTTACCCAATGAATATATAGGAGAAGCAGAAACAAAAGCCTCTTTTCCACAAGCATTCACAATAGCGAAGCATGCAGGTTTTGAATAGGAAATATTGGGGATCTTTGCAAACATTGATTATGGCTGAAACACAGTCCTATCTTGAGGTAAACGGTGTCAAAAAAAGTCCTATCTTGAGGTAAACAGTGGTTCTGAGAACAGGAGAGATGCTACATTCATTACATGTTAGGAATCCGATATCCTCAAGATAGAGTTCACATGTTCACTAAACATGCAAAAAACCTTGCATGGGGCATTTTTGCACTGTTTTGTCACTTTTAATCGCTGCAAGGACAGGACTTTCTATGCGCCATCACATGACACACAGCAGGCCCTGTCCACATTCCTCCCAAAGAGGAGGAGAAGCACCAAAAGGTGCTTTTTCCTCTACTACAGGGAGGATAATGCAGTTTGAGTAGCTCCAATGGAGTTACTCACAGTTTCCTTGCAATTTCGTCATGTGATGGCATTGCTGCTCTTTCTGGCATCTGATGAGGAGAGGGAAACGTTGCCAAAGCACCCTCTCCCATACCCTCCATGTGCTGAGGGGAGGAGGGATGGTGCATAGGGCACCACAAGCAGCTCTTGTGTCTTCCCTTTCACCAGTGGTTGCTGGCGCAATAGCACGGCCTGAAAAAGTCATGTGAAGAGGGCTCTGGAATGGGAGTGGATATCCCCCCCCTATTTTTGAGCTTTATACATTCCCTGAAAGTTAAAAATAAAGGTTTAAGCATATGCAATAAAAGGTTGTACAAACCACTGTAAACACACTGCTTCTATTCCAACTGTTATCTGAAGGTAAACATTGTCATCTGATTCTACCTCCCACCCACCATGCTCTGTAGTCCTATTCATTGTGAATGATTGTTCTAAAAACAAAGTTCAGCAAGTAGTTATGATTTTCAGTTTAAATCAAGTATGATCACTGTGTCTCCTGTCTTAATCTGATTTTTTTCCTGTTGAATTTTGAGAGCAAGTTATCTATCACCCACTGTTTATTGAAGCCAGTTAATAGGCTAGTGTTACAAAGCAAATTAACATTCTTGGTTATTACAGGAATCATGGACTGAACTGTAGTATGTGAGATCTAACTGTCTAGGAGGATGTACTGAGGGAAGATATCAAAGAATGTCAGCAGCTGCTGACGCTGCATTTATTCCTGGCTGGAAATACAACATTGGTGACACTGACCTCAGAGCTACTTTGCAAATTGGCAGGAGCAACCATCAAGCATAGTTTCACTCTCCAGAGATGTAATGCCTCCACTAGAGTACTCATTCACTGTCATAGAATAGTAAGAGCTTATATTTACTTCCTCATTGCCAGCATCCCGCATATGTCATGCCTTTACTAAACTGCTTGGCTATTTGCCCAAATATTTCTAGTCACAGCAGTAATAGATAAACTGATCTGTTCTTCACAGAACTGCAAAGGTTTCAGGTGTAGAGAGTAAATGTAGTACACCTCATTTGAATTCCAGTGTTACCTTATTCTCTCTCTCTCTCACACACACACTCTCTCTCTCTCTCTCTCTCTCTCTCACACACACACACACACACACGTGTGTGTGTGTTTTAAATTTCATTTTTACATTTCCTTTTAACAATGAGATTGAATGTGAATGCATAACTTTTTAAGCTGGAAATGAGCTAAATAAGCTGTGCTACCATCAGATGGCCATATTATTTGGAAGGGGTATATATGTTTATGTATGTGTGCAAGCATAGAAGCACATTTGATTCCAGATAGATGATGATATTAAAGCAGAAGAGAGTGAGAGAGACCAAGGATCTATGTACATTACCCACCATTATATGCAGACCTTGAACAGTTGTATGCATCCACATATGGCAAGTCACATTCTATTGATTGGAGTATGGTGGGATAAATGTGTGGCTTCTGCCCTTAATGGAAGCTGATTGTTCAGGGATGTGCCGGCAAGGCTGGTCGATTCTTTAGCTGTTGTTTACTGGGGAGGACAATATCAATTTTCCAGAGGGATGATTGGTGGGATGTCAAGGCTGCTGTCACCCTTTTCTCCTCATCACTGACAGACAGCTGAGTGACAATTACGGTGATGGGGCATTGTCTGCATTGGCATATACACCAGAGGATAACTGGCAAACACAAAAAAGACAGTAGTCCTTTTAAAAAGATATATTTAAAAGACAGTAGTCTTTTAAAAAGATATAATCAGCAGTTGTCAAGATTAGTTACATATATGATGTCTGAATAACAAGACTAGGGTGCCCTTTTGTAGCCACTGAAATGTGCAAACATAGCACAATGTATGCTCTACCCTGTTTAGAAATTGGCCTTAGGAAACACATGAACTACGAAAAACTTGACAACCTGATGATACCCTTAAAAAAATCTTTTAATGAAAAACAATATAAAAGATACAATAACATTAGTAGATTTGATATCTATAATATCATTGGCAGAGCTGACTTCTTTAAAAATGGGCCTTACATATTTGAAAAGTTTAGGACAGGTGATAAAAAGGTACAGCAAAGCAGGCTAAAATGCCATCACGTTAAAATATTAAAAATTCAGTAGCCAAATTAATTCTGAGTCCTGGTAGCCAGTCAGAGCAGATAAGGAGACGTGCCCAGTTTGTCATATTAGCATTCTATCTGCATATACTAAATCATGAAAGCATGATAATGGCTAGATATGTAGTTTTAAAGCCCCTTGTGGATAATTACTTGTGGTTAGATCACTAGTTTTAGCTTTTGCAAGACAAAGCAGTACAACATCAAATTTGCCGAGTTCTAAGTCAACAAGTTTCCATTCAGTATAAGTCTGATTCTTTTGATAGTTGTTTTTCAGTATGATTTGATTGCTATACAGAAAGGTGTTCCTTTAATGAAATGACAGAAATCAAAACAAAATGTATCAACAGCCTAGTTAGTCAAACCATACCTGTTCATAGTTTGTTCACATAGCACATCTGTCTTGTTGACCTAGAGATATTTCTCGTGGGAAAAAATCATTGGGACCCTCTAGCAAAAGTCTCATTTCTGCTGGCCGGCTCCAACAAGCTGATAACAGATGCTACTGCACGTTTTCTCTGTAAAGCTATGAAACTAAGATCTGATTACATAGATGCAATTGGAATTAATTGTGTTGGAGATGAGGACCTGTGAATTGTTATCACCTACCTTAGATTCCCTCCTGCTGGGCAAAAAGGGGGTCTAACTGATGTAATGGTCTAGAATTCTCCTCAGATTGTTTTTAGAATTATTGCGTTGTGACTGTACTCTGTGTGTATTTGATATGGATTTTGACTAATCAATAAATTGTGTTGTTGTTGTCTTGTTGACCTAGACATTTCTTTCTACTTTTTTCTGAATCTGTGTTTGGTTGGTAGTGGATTTTGGGAAGTTTCATTCCATTGAAGCCATTATGAGCTTCATTTTAACAACAGTGATGACAGAGAAGGGATAATGAATATAGAAACTATACTTCAGCAACATTAAAAATATAGGATTTGTTCAATAGATCTTGACTTAATTACCTCAATGTGTCAATCTGCTACAGATGAGTGAAGGAACTTTCTTCAGCGTGGTCACTGTGAAATCCATATCTGTGGTATTTCCTGCATCCACGCAACTGATTCGGATCCTTATTGAAAAGCTTTTGCCAAATCAGGGATTCCAGCACTGCCCATCCACTTCAGTAATAAAGCCAGGCAGCGGGGCTTGAGGCCGTAATTCCTTTTGTCCACGAAGCAGCAACAACTTGGTGTTCTCTACTCTTCTAAAACAACTATTGGTTTGACTCAAGGACTCCAGTTTGACTCCAGTTTGACAGGCTAGTATGACATTTTCTTCAACTTTGAAATGTATGGCCTATGGGGAGAATTTGCTCCAGGGTGACTCCCACCCCCTTTGTGTTTCTTGCCAGTGGGAGGACAAACTACTCCCTCCCTCCAAGATGCCACATCCTCCGAGGCGCAGGCTTCTTTGCCCTTGGCAATGGGCAGTAATTTACCTTCTTTTTCTTCTGTTACCCTAACTCATAAAGCAGGAGGGAAGAAAACTTTTAAACAGCCTACCACCCCTTTGCAGAACCAGGAAGTGGCAGAGCTTGTGTCAGCAAAATGCCACTGCAGCTAGATGCCACTGTAGCAAAATGCCACTGCGGCTTTGTGCCAGTAGCTCTGTTTTAGTTTGCAGCCTAGCCTCTCAGCTGTTTCTATCTTTGGAGGATAGCTTGATCACACTGTCCATGCTTTCCATTTATCCCAGCAGGCAATGGACGCTGCAGCGTTCCCTGCCATGCTTTTGTCCTCAGGAGAGGGAAGGCTCAAGGCAGCTGCATCGCCTGTGTGAGTGATGGTTAGTCAAGGCTTTGAGGCTCAACCCAAAGCCTTGGCTAATCAAGGCTTGGAGGGGCCTTTGGGCTACCATCCTCCCTCTGACCATGCTGAAGAAACTAAGGTTTCTTACCTGTAACCATGTTTCTTCAAGTGGTCAACTGTGAAATTTACACAACCCGCCCATCCTCCCTGCACTCCGTCATGCCTTCTATCTCAGACTGTCTTTCACAATACAGAACTAAGGCCTCAAGCCCCGCTGCCTGGCTTTATTACTGAAGTGGATGGGCAGGGCTGGAGTCCGTGATTTGGCAAAAGCTTTTCAATAAGGATCCGAATCAGCTGCATGCAGGAAATACCAGAGGTGTGAATGTCACAGTTGACCACTCGAAGAAACATGGTTACAGGTAAGCAAACACACTTTCCTTCCCCATATATCTGAAGAACATGAGGTTGAAGAACGATGATTTAACGGTTAAACTAAGACCAGTTTCTTATTATGTCCCTGTGCTGTTCTTTGAAGAAGAAATGGGAGGGGTATTAAAAACCATGGTTCCCTTTGCTTTCTGAAATTTAATTAAGGCAAAAAGCTTTGTTACACAAGAAATTTGAAATCTCATCTTCCAGGAAGCAACAAGACTCACAGCATACTTTTTAAAAGTATTTTTTTTAAAAAATCAGTTATACTTTTGAAAAGCTTTCTGAAAAGCTTTTCCTACTAAAGATGTTATCAGAAAATTCAGAAAACCTCTGCAGTTGGGCTGTTCTCATCCAGATGCATGCCAAAGTTTAGAACTCCTCGATTAGAAAGAATTCCCTTGTTGTTGTGGTAGCAATATAAAAACATGACAACTGAAATTGCTTATCTGACACCTGTAAAGCATGAGAGTATTTCATACTTTCCAATTCATTTTTTATTTTTGATTGATTTTGTGATTTAAGTAAAATTTTAATGCATTTGGCTTTGTAATTTAATTTAATTCAATTTTACAACCGTGGTACTCAAGGCAGCCTAAGCCATACCAATATGAGTGATAAATGACCAAGGTTATTTGGATGACTTCGTGAAAATGCCAAAGAAAAGTGATTATTAATTTCCTCTTTTAAGCTGCAAGCTAATTGATTTTATGCTGTGCTAACTAAAAAATAGATGTCTTTCCCAAGACTGCATCATAAATCCAAGGCCAGGGCCCAGCTCCCAAGGCAATTGACCATCAACTGACCATTCCTTCAGAAGTGAAATACTAGTCATCATATTAGTGAGCCATATGGTAAAGGGGAAAGTTCCTCTTCTCCTAGGCCTAGCATGTAAACATTTGCAATGCAAATCATAATTTGGTCATTAAGGGCTATTCTATATGAAGACTGAACAGAGCGTAACTATCAGGTGACATGGCAACATTAACTAACAGATTGAACTAAAGAAAGAGAAAATTGGTGCTCAAAATTTGCAGAGTTTTATATGGCACTAGCTGAACCCGGCACGCGTTGCTGTGCCCTATTTAGGAGATGTGAGGAAGTGTGGGTATGTTAGGGTTGGTAATGTTGTGACAATGTGTTTTGTGTGTGTATATATGTGTATGTGTGTGTATGTATGTGTATGTATGTTTGTGTGTCTGTGTGTGTGTCTGTATGTGTATGTGTACGCATGTGTGTGTCTGTGTATGTATTTGTGTATGTATGTGTATATGTGTTTGTATGTATTTGTGTGTGTATGTGTATGCATGTGTGTGCGTACGTTTGTGTGTGTGTGTATATGTATGTGTCTGTGTATGTACACTTCCCCACTATCTTTTCCCCCTCCCTCTCTCTGTCTGATTTCCCCTTTCTCTCTCTCGCTTCCCCGTCCCTCTCTGTCTCACTCTCCCCTCTCTCTCTCCACCCCCATCTCTCTCTCTCTGATTCCCCCCCCCGTATCTTTCCTCCCCCCCTCTCTCGGTCTTAGGCCTCCCCCTCTATCTCTCAGTCCCTCTCTCTCGCCCTGCCTCCCGCCCTGGCGCGCATGGGGAGGTAGGGCCGGAGATCGGCGGTCCGCCCTCCGCCGCTCTCCCCGCGGTTGCTGCGGCGGCGCCTCAAAGAACGTAAGCTTACCTTCTTTGAGGCGCGGTCACTGCATCCGTGGGGGGGCGGCGGAGGCGGATCGCCGATCTCCGGCCCCCGCCCTGGCTGGCGCGAATGGGAGGCAGGGCCGAGATCGGCGATGCGCCCTCTGCCACGCTGCCGCGGTTGCTGGCGGCGCCTCAAGAAGGTAAGCCCGGGCGCTTACCTTCTTTGAGGCGCGGTCGCTGCATCCGCGGGGGGCGGCGGCGGAGGGCGGATCGCCGATCTCCGGCCCTGTCTCCCGCCCTGGCGCGACTGGGGAGGCAGGGCCGGAGATTGGCGATGCGCCCTCTGCCACGCTGCCCGCGGTTGCTGCGGCGGCGCCTGAAAGAAGGTAAGCCCGGGAGCTTACCTTCTTTGAGGCGCGGTCGCTGCATCCGTGAGGGGCGGCGGCGGAGGCGGTCGCCGATCTCCGGCCCCTGCTTCCGCCCCTGGCGCATGGGGAGGCAGGGCCGAGATCGGCGATCTGGCCTCCGCCGTGCTCCCGCGGTTGCATCAGCGGCGCCTGAAAGAAGGTAAGCCCGGAGGTTACCTTCTTCCAGGCGCGGTCGCTGCAACCGTGGGGACAGGGTGAATGGGGAGAGAGGGAGACGGGATGGGTTGGTGTGTTGGGGGAGGAGTTTTGAGTGCGCCTGCGCGAGTGCTCTCCCTGTGTTCTTCGCTCGCGGCCAGCGCAGAACGGGAGGCAATGGGCGGCTTTGGGGGGCTGATTTTGGGGGTTGGAAGGTAGGAAGGTGGGTTTTTGTGCCCTATAGGTACCTAGTGGTATGGAGAAATGTATTTGGTGGGTTTTGTGCCTGAGGGGCCATAGTTTTCCCGTCTATACCAGTCATTGCACGTGCACTCTCATTTTATATATATAGATTTAAATTTTCAAAGATGCAGACATTTTGAGTAGTGCCAGTGTGCACAGTGCTCATATTTATGGCATGTAATTTTGCCATTCACATTTGTAGAAACTAGAAGTTTTGGATTGAAAAAATACTGTCTCTAGTCTTTTTTGAATTTCCTAAAATATGATATATGTGTTTATAATCATTTATTCTGAACTTGCAAAAATTTAGTGGAGACACCTTGCTAGATACTAGTACTTGTGTGTCAATGCATCTCTGAGTCAAACATCTCAGAGCCAACCAGCTGAATATTTTTTAATCAACATGTATTCTGTTTTAATTTAAAAGACCAATGCTAGGCAAATGCTGTGCTCACAGTTCTCATTCTATTTCTCCCAACACTAACTACAGTTTCAATTTCCCCAAAACACCAGATGGTCTTATCTATCCTACATTCCCCCTCATTCATCCCAGCCTCTTCCTCTATGGCAGGGGAACAGAGCAGCCACTTCTCAGGCTGGTATGATTATCCTGACATCACACCTCTCCAAAACTGGGCACCACCTGGGAAAATAAAGAAGTGGGAAAGAAAAACACAAACAAATCACGTTTCAGGTTTATGGGGATAAGACTGATGAAACCATTTTTTTTAAATGTCTTTATTCAACAGAATATATTTTCCAGTATATACATAAAATCAAAGACGTGTACAGTGGGGGGAAAGCGGGGAGAAAGGTTAGATAGAATTGGGTAAAGGGAGAAATAGATAGGGATGGGGGTGTGGGTTCAGTTTGGGAATCGGGAAGGCATGGGAGGGGGGGGAGTCTAGTTGGAGATTTAGGAAATTGAGATAAAATTGACTTCCAATCGTCCTGCTTGTGGGGAGGGTCTTCCTTTTCCTTCGTTCCCTCCTCTTCAGCTTCTATCTTTGGATTCTTCTCTATTTTATATCCTCTTTTAGGAGATAGGTCTTTAAGAGTCTTCTACTTTGTATTTTCTGTCCTTTAGGTAGTCTATCACTACTGTCCAATCAGTCTCTCTTATAGGTGTTCCTTTATATCTAGTCAGCAAAAAGGTGAGTCTATCCATATTTTTTATCTCTAATATTTTCAGCAGCAGTGTCTCTTCATCGGGGATGGTTGGTTCTTTCCAGCATCTCGCGTAGCATAACCTTGCCGCTGTACTTAAGAGAAAAAATAATTTGTCTGTGTTATTTTCTAACTTATTTTCATGCATGCCTAGCAGATAGGTCACTGGTTGTAGGGGTATTTTTATTTTTAACATTTTTGTAGAGTCTCTTGGGTGTTTTTCCAATATGTTTTGCTTTTTCGCACGTCCACCATAGGTGGAAATCGACCCCTCCGCTTTACTGCATTTCCAGCAGTTTGTGTTCATGTTCCTGTAGCTTCTACCCAATTTTTTTCAAGCGTCATGTACCACCTGTACGCCATTTTGAACCAGTTTTCCTTTAACCCAATAGAATATGTGTATTTCAATTTTTTCCTCCAAATTTCTTCCCACCTACTTCTGTCTAAGGTCTTGCCCACATTTTCATTCCACCTTTTCATATAGTTTTTTTCCCTCTTTTTTATCTTGGTCCCATTCCAGTAATTTCTTATATATGTTTGTTATTATTTTCTTTTCCGATTTTATTATTATATCCCAGAAGTTGCTCTGTTCTTGAAATCCTAACTTCACATCTTTTGTAAAGTATTCCTTCAACTGTCTATACTGTAGCCATGATATCTTGTTGTTTATCTCAGCTATTTCTTGTTGGCTCTTCAGTTTTATCTCACCATTCTCCTTCTTTATCAATTCCTTATATTTTGGCCAGTCCTGCCATCCTAGTGTTCTTAGCTGTACGGCCTCCAGAGGTGAGACCCACAGTGGCGTTTTATTATACATCTTTGTTTTGTATTTATTCCAGATTTGCAATAGGCCTGATCTCACAAAGTGGTTTCCGAATCTTTTCTCGTTTTTTGCTCCCTCATACCACATATATTTATGCCAACCTGATCTTAATTCTGATCCCTCCAAGATAAGTAATTTTTTCTTCTCTAGCGTCGCCCATTCTCTCGACCACACTAGGGCACAGGCCTCCGAGTATAGTCTAAGGTCGGGGGTGGCTAGGCCTCCCTTATTCTTATTTTCTGTTAAGATCTTTGCACTTATTCTACCTTTTTTCCCCTGCCATATATACTTTAGGATGTCTCTGTTCCATTCCTTTAATAGCTTTTGCCCTCGGATAATAGGGAGATTTTGGAAGAGGAACAGCATTTTTGGTATATCTTATAGTCGATATTTAGTAGGGATATCGGCCTATAATTCTTGACTTTTTCTGGGTCTGACCCCACCTTATGTATAATTGAGATTGTGGCCTGATTCCAAGATTGAGGCATATTTTCTGTATCCCTTATTCTGTTCATGACTTTCTTCAGGTATGGTATCAGCTCCTTTTGATAGGTTTTATAATATGCGGCCGAAAAGCCGTCTGGGCCAGGGGCTTTGTTGACTTTGAGGTTTCTTATGGCCTTTTCTATCTCTTCGGTCGTAAATTCCTTATTTAGTTCCTCCCTTTCTCCTTCCGTTAGTTTCGGGATATCCTGTTCTCCCAGGTATTTTATAACCTTCTCTTCATCGATCTCATCCTTCTTGTATAGTGTATTATAGAAATTTGTGAATTGTTGTTTAATTTCTTGTTCCTGGGTGTAGATTTTCCCTGCCTCTCGAATTTTGGTTATGTAGGCCGATTCCCTCTTCTTCCGTAATTTCTGTGCCATTCATCTCCCTGGTTTGAAGACTGATGAAACCATTTTTTAAGCATGGAGCCCACACATGTTCAGCAGTGACCAATTCGGGATTCAGTGGAAGCCTGGGACTTCCACTGAACCAAATAGTATAAATGTCCCCTAGACTGTTTAGAGTCCAACACAGCCCCAATCTCAAAATTGGCATGAACCCCCACCATGATGGGAGCAGGCATATTGTCAGCTTTTGTCCAGTGTGAGGAAACAAGGCTGGCTTAAGCAAACAACTGTGGAACACAGGATGGACCTTCCACCAATTACGAGGTAAATCCAAACGTCCACAGGGTTTATGATTCCAGAGATCGGGAAAGGTCCAACAAACCGAGAGGATAACTTTTTGGAGGGCTGTGTTGACTTCAAGTACTTTGTGGACAGGTAAACCAAATCACCCTATAGAGTATAAGTATATAATGCACCTTGTATATAACAACACACAAATAATGGGAATAGCATACACAGATATATAAGTTTGCAATACCACAATGGTTTAGTATTTAACACATAGATATATTCATATACATATGATTCCAAATAAGGAAGTTTACACACAGTTGTAGTAACTCACAATGCCAGCATAAAATAATGCACAAAATTAAAGTGGAGTAATATACTCAGATTCCAGTCAAAAGTTATTTCCAGGTAGCATCGATGGGTTCCCTGTTGTTCAAAGTAAAGAATCCAGTAGATTTGTAATCCACAAAGCACGATTGCTTATGTTGAAGAATAAGGGCTCCCAAACAAAAGTAATTTGTAATCCACAATATAATGAAATGCTGACGGTGGTGATGAATCCACACTGTGGTAAAAATAAAATCGGTGATCCACCTATGGGTTAGCTTTCACAGATCCGCCCCGTTTCAAAGCAATCTCATCAGGGTGGTCACAATTCAATAATCAATGTTTTTCTTTATAAATTATATAGCCACGATGGCTGCACCGTGTAGATACGGCATATAAAGTTGCCAGATGGTGTTGACCGAAGGTCCGGTCAATTTTTTTTTGTAATCCAGTTTAGTCAAAGTTAGTTCACTGCATTAACTGTGCTGTTGCTTAATAAAGAAGATGGATAATCTTCATGTAAATTCTCTGCCCCCAGCCATGGGGAGAGGCGGGTAAGAAATATAATAATAATAATAATAATACTTATAATTATAATAATTTTATTTCTTACCTGCCTCTCCCCATGGCTGGGGGCAGGTAAGATTTCCTAACACTTACAAGGTATTCAGTCATTGACTTTTAAGTGGCCTTAGGTTTTCAGTGCTGTAAAACTTGCATTTTAAAAGTGAGCTAAAATGTATTACTAGTTATATTTTAATAGAAATGAGACATTTTAAACAATTGCTAACCTATTATTTGTAAGTTGCCTTTATGTTGTGCTTTTATGTTGTGCCTAATGAGAAGTGGACCATAGTGGATCACACATTGTCATTGTCATTCATGCTTGACAGTGGAATGTTGTTTCTTAACAGTTGTATAATTGAGTGACTTCTTAGACTGCAAAGCAATTTCCGCTTCTTTTTCAATAAAATATTTTTTAAAGTAGCATTATAAGTATACTTTGTTTCCATAAAGAACAACAAGATCATATGTTCTTTTTTTAATATAACATTTCATTTTTAGTCTGAAAACCATTTCTCCACATTTAGAAGTTCTGCAGCATGTCAAAAGCTCAGCAGGGAAAATGCATTCTTTTTAGTTTTCTTGAAAAGGAAAAGGTAGGGCTTAATGGAAAGGGACCTGGGGAGAAAAGGAGTCTGCAGGATATTAGACAAATTGTAGCAGTTTAGTTTTTTTCCCTTTCTGTAATTTTAAGATAAAAGGGGGGAAAGACCTACATTTCCAACAATACATCCTGTGCTTTTTTGAACAATGCTTCTACTTTGTATCAAATTTGAGAACTTTGTAATTGCACTCATCTATTAATTTATTTAATCCAAGTTGTTCCATAATGTTGTCTGATATAGTCTAAATATGAGAAAGTGCATTATTTCATGCATTATCCCAAACACTTATATCGGCTGCTTCATCGGCAATCATGAGATAAGTTATTATCATACTCATTAAACGGTGAAAGGATGTAATCACATCAACCCACTATTCCACTATGGTAGCATTAGTGAAAGTAGTGGATAGGAGCATCTTCAATATCACACCTCCCATCAGTAGCACATCACATCACATCACATCACATAAGAACATGAGCCCTGGCCTTATCTTACTCAACTGCCTAGTATACCTATCCACACAAAGCAGGTAAGCATAGCATTGAATGAAATATGAGAATAATGACAGGATGACTTAAACCTACACTTGTTGATAAACTCTACAAGCTAGCTGGCATCCCCCCCCCCCCCCGGTGTGCGGTGGGAAGTTGCTGCTAAATGTGACAGAAATAAGATTGAACACTGTAAAAGCTATCCCCTGCATGGCTATCAGCCTCCTCCCAGTAGAGTCAACAACAGGAAGACGATCCGTCTAAACCAGGAAATCCCAATAGGATGGGCCCACATGAGCGTCTGCCTCCAGGGGCAAACCAAGAATGGGCAACTTGGAAGTCCCTGAACAAACTCAGAAGTGGAGTGGGCAGATCAAAAGACAACCTAGAAAAATGCAAAGTTTTTTATACAAAATAATAATAGCACCTTACACCAATTTGCCATTCTGTGGTCCCTATGATCATACTTTATCACACCCTTATAACTCTTCCTTCCTGCACTACTATGTTCCGTTGTTGTTGTTGTTTGATGCATAACAAAATTAATACACAGGATATAAGATCACTATGCTGGTTTTTGTATTTGATCACTTGTTGGGCACTTCCCACGTGTCTAGGACTGTGTGATGTATCAGCGAATAATACGTGCAGATCCACGTTGGGTGGCATTTTGCAACTGACAGATGGTAATTTTGTCAGCACTTATTGATTTTAAGTGCAGGCCAAGGTCTTTAGGCCCTACACCCACTGTGCTGATCACACCCACTGTGCTGATCACCACTGGGACCATCTTTACTGACTTGTTGCAGAATCTTTTTAAAAAATATTGTTATTATTTATATTCCAGCATTAAAAATAAAATGGTTAATAGAAATATAAAATGTTAAACAAAAGTAAAACAGCCAACTTGGGAAATCGAGTGGGATGGCACAGAGTAGGATAACCCTGCCTTCTGACATCACATTGCTATCAGCATGTCATCACAGAAGTGGAAGGTACCCATCATACCCAGTTAGGTAACAGGAACATTGGGGGAATTGGGAGAATAATTGAGAGGAAGCAAATCAGTAGTGGGATGCACATAGCATCATGTGATAGAGACCATCACCATAAGATCAGAGGCAAGCAAACCAGTGTGCAAGCTCACTATCTCTGGCTTAAATCTTCCATGACCTGTTCTTGTCGCCTAGGCAAGCACTAAAAGAAAAGGTAAAAAGAAAACACTGATTTTCTTTTTAGTTGTGCTTGCCAAACAGATGCTGGAACTAGTTTTGGAAAGGATGACTAGGAGTGCAACTTCCATCAACCTTAGCCAATGATTAGGAATAATGGGAATTGAAACAGTTATGTGACATTGTCTTAGATTGAGATGCTTGCTAGCCATTTGTAGAATCTAACAGTGAGCACAAATTTCAAAGAATGTGAGAATAGTGATAGACTCACTGGAGTACTATAGAGCGAATATACAGAAGAAAGCTGCCCTGCTCTTTGTAGACGCAGAAAAGGCCTTTGATAGGGTTAACTGGAGTTTCCTATCGCTCTTGATAAAAGAACTAGACATGGGCCATCTCTTTGTCAATGCAATTGAAGATATATATATATATATATATATATATATATATATATATACAGCAATCTGCTAATATAGCAATAAACGGGGCATCTACAAATAAATTCCAAATTCAGAAAGGAACCAGGCAGGGTTGCCCCCTATTGCCCCTTCTTTTCATACTAGCACTAGAACCGTTATTAGAGAATATAAGAAGAGACAAAGAACTAAAGAGACTTACAATATTTAAAGAAAGCTTAAAAATAAGAGCATACACAGACGATCTGGTCTGCTTCGTGGAAGATCCGGGGGAGTCAATTAATCTATGGATCAAGAAATTGGAAAAAATTGGTAAAGTGTCGGGATTTAAAATAAATAAAGATAAAACCAAAATGATAGTGAAAAATATGGGTAAGAAGGAAATAGAAGACCTGGAAAAAGAGGTAGGCATCCTCACGACAAAAAGAATTAAATATTTAGGTATAGTTATTACACCGAAAAACTTAGATCTAGTCAAAAACAACTATGAGAGAGTATGGCAGGAAATCCAAAAGGATCTAGCCAAGTGGAAATTTCTGAATCTGTCATTATTGGGTAGAATCTCCCTAATAAAAATGAATGTCCTCCCCAAGCTCCTTTTTCTTTTTCAAAATATTCCAGTGTTACTAAATGTCAAACTATTTGAAAAGTGGGATAAGGAAATCAGGAAGTTTATTTGGCAGGGGAAATGGTCGAGGATTAGTTGGAAGAACCTAATAGACGAGAAGGATAGAGGAGGGCTGGGGGTGCCGGACTTGAGATGCTATTACGAGATTTGCTCCCTCGAGTGGGTAATAGATTGGACCACGCTGAAAGATACCATGCTGCTAGCCCTTGAAGGTTTTGACCTGAGGGCTGGCTGGCATGGGTATCTTTGGGATGGCAGGGCTAAACTGGAATTTTTCTTTAATGCACACTGCTTCAGAAAACCTCTATTGAGGACCTGGCAGAAACACAGAGAGAGGTTGTTTGATAAAACCCGCAAATGGCTCTTGCCACTAGAGGCCTTTGGCAGGAGGCAATATGGGAAATGTAGTTGGCTAAGCTATGAACTCCTATTGAGAAGACAAGGATCCGAATTTGTAGTGAAAGATCTAACTGAGCTTAGGGAATTGGACGAAAGTCTGGACTGGTTTCAACATAGACAAATTTTCGACATATATCAGAAAGACAAAGTCCGAGGATATGACGGCGGCAATCAATTCTGGGACGAGGTGACTCTTAAAAATAAAGGTAGGATTTCGGCCTTGTACAAAAAGCTCCTACAATGGAGCACAGAGAAGGAGACAGTGAAAATATGTATGGTTAGGTGGGCGCAAGATTTAGGGCACGAGATCCCCCTGAGGCAATGGGAAAGGCTTTGGAGAAAACATTATAAATACACATATGCCTACGACCTCAAAGAGAATGGCATCAAAATGTTCTATAGATGGCACTTGACGCCCGACAAGATTGCCAAATATATCCCTACCTACAGCAATAAATGTTGGAAATGTGGTGTAGTGGAGGGGAAATTCCTTATGTGGTGGGGGTGCAAACTGGTGAGAAAATTCTGGAAAAAGATATATAGAGTAATGAAAGCCGCACTTAATATTGAGTTTAGTTTTAAAGCAGAATATATGCTGTTAGGTTTGTTGGATTTTACTATAGATAAGAATAAAGAAAAATTATTTATCTATTGCATTACTGCAGCAAAAAGCTGGAAGGAAAAGACCTTACCCAGGGAAGATGATTGGATATTTAGGTTGTTGGACATAATAAATATGGACTGTCTCTCAAGAGCATTGTCGCAAGACATGGAGGCTACAGATTGGTCGCCAATACTTGATTTTTTGAAGAATCAAAAGAAGATGGACATTCATGAGAACTTTTATTTGTGATTAAGAACTGTCGGTTTAATCAAGAGGATTTACTTTGAACTATTATAAATACTTATAAGTTAGGACCTAAATGAAGGTCCTTGGGGGTGGGAATGCGAGGGGGAAGTCAAGTGTGGATGGTTTGGATTCGAATGTGGGAGAGGGGGGGGAGTGTAAGCTGGTCAGCGATTATTAATTGTCTTTTGTCTTATGTTTGAAAACTTTAATAAAACTTTTTTTTAAAAAAAAACAACAAATTTCAAATAATGGCAATATGATCACGAGGATAGAAATAGCTAGAATAAGGAGTTTTGACCTGCAGCAGGGGTGGACAAACATAGCCTTCCAGTTATTTCTAGTACATTACTTCCACAAATTCCAGATGGAATTCACAATGATGAGGGATTATGTGAATTGCTGTCCAACCATCAGGAGGCCCACAGTAGTCTGATCCTGGCCTGAAGGCTACTAATGTTATGACAGCATACAAGCCTGCAGAGCTCTTAGTTTGATTTCTTTATGCAGTTTCTCGAGAGAAAAATGTTTCAGGAGATATCCTTTCTCTTTCTGGCTTACTTTAATTGGTGCAAATACACTCCTAAACCACAACATAACTTCTTGCAATTTGGTTTGAGGACTCTCTTGTTACAGTTAATTTTGCTATATATTTTTTCTAAATATTTCAGAATATTCAGCAAGCAGCTTTTAAATTCATTAATATAACCTCTGAAGACTTGAACAGCCAGGTTGTGCAATGCTTAAGGAATTAGTCACATTAATACTAATCACTACTTCCTAAAATGATTTTGCCACTAAATTGTATGTGGGAAAATGTATCAACAATCTCAGTTAAATTCTTCTGCTTGCTGAAGCTTCACCCTTCAACCACAAAAGGATGACCACATATATAGCTATTCCTGCTTTCAGCCATGTTGCTCTCCCCAGTTTATGTGCTAATCACTGGAAGTAAGTTCACAAAATCAATTATCCAAATGTCTCAGAGCTCGCCTGTTAAACCGATATGACAGAGGAACTATGGTGATAACTACTTGACTCAAATAAGTAATCACTTCACAACTGCAGCTCACCACATGAAAAGACTAACCATATTATAATGTCAACACATCATGTGATCTCTCTCTCTAGAATGGTTTAAATTCCACAGAAAAAGCTCACAAGATTATCTGAATAGATTCCATTTGCCTATATGGGTTCCTTGCATATGTTCAATTGAACACTAGGGCTGCAATAGAAAGTGTTGTTAATGCACAAGTGTCCTATCCTACTCTTCGGTTTTTTTGTTTTTGTTTTTTCAAAATCCAGATTTTTATCAACTGTCCAAAACAAACATTTAGTGTAGCATGCCACAAGTCTTCTATTAATTCACTTTCCCAAAAACCTTTTAGTACATTTTATTCCCTACATGACCGGAGATTGAATTTGATGGCCTTTACATCTGTGACTAAGACCTGGTCAGTTCACAGAAAACCCTCTAGAATGCAATCAGTTGTTGCTTCCAAGTGAATTATCCAGAAGTGGATAGCTATGTTTAAGAGATTTGTATGGCTCAGGCAAGTCTCCATGGTACTATGATATTTGAGCCTTACTGAGCATGAGTATGCTAAATTTGAACCCTAAAATGTGAAGCCATATTGCTACCATAGATCTTTCAAGTTTTCATAAATTTTTGAAATGGACTGGAAATAAGACCCTTTATAAATCATTTTATTTTTCTGATTTTATCTAAGGTACAATGAGAATAATAATATTAATAATTATAACAACTTAATTTTTGTACCCCATTTCCATCTCCCCAAAGGGACTTGGGGCAGCTTACATGGGGACAAGCCCGAATTCAACACGATTAAAATATAACACAACAATAAAACAGTATAAAACGATATAAAACAACGACACATAACACAATATAAAACAATCATCAAGCAAACCACCAATGGTCCAAGTAGTAAACAGTTTCTGAGCTCGGGCACATGGGCTGATGCAAATCCTTTGCAAGAACGGGCACATGGGTAAAGTGATGAAGCTGGATGACAAGGTTAGGGAATGGGGGGCAATGTAAAAAGAGCATGATATCTCTAGATAGGGGACACTGGCAATGTATAAAAACTGATTTTTGGATCATATGGGCTAAAATTATCTGGGGAACTATCTAATCAAAAGCCCAATTGAACATCCACGTTTTTTAGATCTTTACAGAAGGACTTCTAAGTCCTTCAAAATTGGTTCAAAATGTATTGATTTTCTACCTTCAAAGAAATGAAACCTATATATATATATATATATATATATATATATATATATATATGCATATGCTGTATGCATATGGGTCCCCGGGTCTAACCATTATGTGTTCTTTTCACTGTTACCATAAGAACATAAGAACATAAGAAGAGCCATGCTGAATCGGGCCTCAGCCCATCTAGTCCAGCATTCTGTGTCACACAGTGGCCCACTAGTTGTACACAGGGATCTCTAGCAGAAAGGAGGGCAAAACCCTCACCTGCTCCCGACCCCCACAACCAGTACCCGGGAAATCCTGCCTGCCTCCATCAACACAGAGGTGGCACTTGGATGTCCATTTCAGTAGCTACTGATTCCCTTGGTATCCATGAATCTGTCTAATCCTGCCTTGAAGCTGTCCAGGCTGACCGCTGTCACAACCTCCTCTGGAAGTGAGTTCCATAACCCAATGACCCTCTGGGTGAAGAAATATTTCCCTTTATTAGTCCTAACTTTCCTACCTTGGAGCTTAGGGAGTGCCCCCTAGTCCTAGTGTTGTGTGACAGAGAAAATATTTTTTCTCTATTCACCTTTTCTATCCCATGCATGATTTTATACACTTCGATCAAGTCACCTCTTAAACGCCGTCTTTCAAGGCTGAAAAGACCAAGGCGTTGCAACCTGATTTCGTAAGGAGCTGCTCCATCCCTTGGATCATTCTTGTTGCCCTTTCTGTACCTTTTCCAGTTCCGTTATATCCTTCTTGAGGTGCGGAGACCAGAATTGTACACAGTACTCCAGATGTGGCCTCACCATAGATTTGTAGAGAGGCAATACAACATTTGACGACCTATTTTCGATTCCCTTCCTGATCATGCCAAGCATAGAATTTGCTTTTTCACTGCTGCTGCGCACTGGGTTGACATCTTCATTGAGCTGTCCACCAAAACCCCAAGATCCCTTTCCTGGTTTGTCTCGGAAAGCTTTGACCCCATCAATTTGTAGGTGTAGTTGGGGTTCTTTGCCCGATGTGCATGACTTTACACTTGTTTAGGTTAAAATGCATTTGCCACTTTGTTGCCCATTCACTCAATTTCGAGAGATCTTTCTGGAGCTCTTTACAATCAGTTTCATTTTTAACTACCCTGAACAATTTAGTGTCGTCTGCAAACTTTGCTACCTCACAATTTACTCCTACATCCAGGTCATTAATGAATAAATTAAAAGTAACGGACCCAAAACTGAACCTTGGGGTACGCCACTTCTCACCTCTTTCCACCCAGAGAAGTGTCCGTTTATTACCACCCTTTGTTTCCTACAGTTTAGCCAGGTTCCAATCCAGGACAAGACCTGTCCTCTGATTCCATGGCTGAAGAGCTTATTTAGGAGCCTTTGGTGAGGGACTTTGTCAAAAGCCTTTTGAAAGTCAAGGTAAACAATATCGACTGGGTCCCTTTTATCTATGTGTTTATTTACACCCTCAAAGAATTCTATCAAGTTAGTAAGACATGATTTGCCTTTGCAGAAACCATGTTGATTTTCCTTCAGCAATGCCTGTTCTTCTATGTGCTTAGTAATTTTTTCTTTAATAATGGTTTCCATCACTTTGCCTGGAACTGAGGTTAGACTAACTGGCCTATAATTTCCTGGATCACCCCTGGATCCTTTCTTGAAGATCGGAGTTACATTTGCCTCCCTCCAGTCCTCGGGTACAGTGCCTGATCTTAGAGAAAGGTTATATATTTTGGCTAGAATTTCAGCAATTTCACACTTGAGTTCCTTAAGAACTCTGGGGTGGATGCCATCTGGCCCTGGTGATTTGTTGACATTTAGTTTAGTAAGGCATGTGAGAACATCTTCCTTGTTTATCTCTATCTGGTTTAATTCATTTAATTCCCTCCCTGAAAAAACTGACTTACCGTATGTTATGTTTCAATGTAAATGACAATAGATGAAAAAGAATGAAAAACTGCAATACCTTGCATTCTTTTTAGTAGTACTGAACATTTAAAAGTATGTCAAAGAGTGGAAGTTGCCTTGTCTCACTTTAAATGTAGGTTTAGTTTCCATAGTGCAAGCTCACTCCCACAAAAATTAAACACCAAGCTTTTATGTCATGCATACATGAAGGTAAAATAAGTTGGAGCCAATTAAAATTAATAGCCTAAGTTTCTAAATTACAGCTCAGCTTTTAAATTATCCATTCTTGTAAATAGATAGACAGATTTGTTAGGAAATTGACATTTTAGTTGCTTTAAGGCTAGTTGTTTGAAAATACTTGAAAAGAAGTTCAGAGTGTGTGAGTGAAATGAAGTCCTGTGTATTTTTGGTAAGTAAAGTCCAAGTCCAAGTTCTCATTTGCAAGTATGTGAAGACTTGAAAAACTGGATAGGGGAACAATGTTGGAAACATGGACTAAAATCTTTATGGTTTTATATATGCGGTGGCTCTTTTCAGCTATCTCTAGATAAAAATCTTGTGGGCTTCGTTAATTCTTGTTTAAAAATAAATCGCTGTTCTGCTCAGGAGTGTCCATAATATTCTCAGTGGGGAGTCTGTGAAGGATGACTATCTGTTATAAAAATAATAAGTCAGTCTCTTCTCCTAATTTTTTTTTCAACAGTTTTCCTGAAGGAAGACTTGAACAAGAGATGTCTGCCCTTGAGGGAAGAGACTGGCATTTGCTGTTTCAAAGTGATCAAAGCAAACGTTCTTCCTGGTTTAGTTCAGAATTTGCCAAATGTTCCATGAAGCCTTGAGGCAATTAAGTGGAATAACAAGGTCTAACTGAATTTGAAATTATTCTTCAACAAATTGCTACAGGTTTTCCTCAGACTAATTAGGACAATAGTTCAAGTCATTCACAGGCAGGCCTTGTACAAAGTCTGTCATTTATTAGGTTTCATAATATTTATTTAGCTTTTTAACCTGCACAAATCTGAAGTTCAAGAGTGGGCAACAATAAGCAAATTAAAAGATTATGCACACATCCCCACACTTGCATGCACACACAAAGAGAGGGGGGAGACGCACACAGACATTAAGGCTTACTCTCAGCTACCTAAACCAAGTTTGAATAAATGCTTATTTCTAAGTGAACCACAAGCATTATACATCTCAGCAGTGCATTTGGCATTTATTTTAGGTCAGATTGCTATGTAATGTTCTTTGCCCAGTAGACTATTTATGATGGGTATATAAAACTGGGGATAAAATCATGAAAAAAAATTGCATGAGAAGTCATAACCGTTGGAGCAATTTATTATTTATGGATCTTTCCTGAAAGATCCATATAATGTGTTGTTGAAGGCTTTCATGGCCAGAATCATTGGGTTGTTGTGAGTTTTCAGGGCTGTATGGCCATGATCCAGAAGCATTCTCTCCCGATGTTTCACCCACATCTATGGCAGGCATCCTCAGAGGTTGAGGAGCCTTCAATCCCTCAACCTCTGAGGATAACATAGATGTGGGTGAAACGTCAGGAGAAAATTGTTCCAGAACATGGCCATACAGCCTGGAAAACTCACAACAACCCAGATCTATATAATGCTTGCATATGGATAATCACATGTCTAATGCATTAGGTAGGAAATGTCTTCCTGTATCTATTTAGCTGGCCAATTTTCACTGTGACACTGGCAAAGCCAAGGGAGGTTGGTCTAATGGACTGTGAAGTTTTGTATTATAGCAGCTTGGTTTTGGCATGTTTTGTCACCTCTACATCAATTTGTTTTGGGAACTGTTTGTAGCAATTTTCTGTAGCTGTACATCAGAGTCTTCTAGAGTTTTATGTATACACCTACATATTCACATGACTTCCTGAGGTGATGCTATAGTTTGAAGGGCAGTTTTTTCCTAATTCTTTAAATCAAATAACTACAGCACAAATATCACATCTTGCCACCACATCTGTTCCACCTGGAACATCCACAAGCTTCATTTTCTGTGTCCCAGTACTAAAGTTGGGGCAGTGCTATCCTCATTAGTTTTAGGTCAGTGACAAAGTTACAAGGGTGCTTTCATGCATCTCTCATCTCACAGGGTTTTTCCAGATTATTGCTAATCCCTATTTACTGGATGTGAAAAGTGGGAGTCAGAGATACTGAAAAAATAGGTCATACTGCTATATATAAGTTTTCCTCCTTCAGTTGCACAATTTTAGAACAAGGGGAGGAAGCAGCATCTTCACTCTGGTATAAAGTACTAAAAGGTAGGGGACTGTACCAAGCAATGCTGGTGTTTTTAAAGTGGGAACCAAGAAACTAAATGTTAAAGAGCAAGCAAGATGAAGAACAGAGGAAGTTGCATAAATATTTGTTCCAACCATCTTTCCATGTCTGAGATGTTTGCCTGACTAGAATTTGGAAGTTGAATTCATGCCAATCCCTACAAATCATAAATTCTTTCTTACAGGACTTTTGAAATGTGTGCAGTGGCGCTCCATCTGTTTTGCAAGTCAACAATGGGATAGGGGGACTTGTCATCTATGATAGATAAACTTGACCAGAGTTTATAGGTCACTGTCTGTTGCACTGGGGAGCAAAGGACTATGGAGTTAATGCAGACACTTCTGCATTGTTCTGATTTTGTGTATGTGTGGTCTGTTGTGACCTATAATGGTTTGAGAAAGCCTCAAGGAAACATCTCAAAAGTGTAGTGCAACTGTATGAATTAGCCATAGGTCTGACAAGTAAAACCTATAAAAACATAGCAGTGCATAGACCTGCTATTCACACTTCTTCTCAGCCAGTTACATTATCTGAGGATAAGTCTTTTTATCATGCTCCTCGAAACAGTCAAATGATATCCTGAGGCCAGGGATCACACTTCATACTCAATTTTCTTGAGTGTTTTTGCACTTATTAAAATTCCCAGTATTACAAATACCTATCTCTTGTGTGTGCACCTTGCTTGATTGCATAGAAATTCACATTTACCTCTGATCTTAAAAACAAAAACAACAACAAAAGACAGGAAATGATTTATTTCAGTTGAGCATCTGTGTGAATAAATAAGACTAGGGCCATAGCCTTGCTTAATTAACTGCTGATTTCTTAATTAAATCTTTCTTAACATCTGTATAACTCATCACACATTATTTGCCTTCCAAACACTTTTCTTTAGTTTGCCTGCCATTTGCATACAGTACATTGTGGTGTTTATGATTACATATAATAATCTTTAGAGTAGGGATCATAGTGACCATTTATGTATATTGGGCAAGACTTGGTCTTCCGTGGGCTTTGATTCTTTCCAGTCCTGTTATTCTGTTCATATTTCTTTGGTCACAATGTGGAGAGAGAAAGAGATAGAAATGGGGAAAGCCTTCAGTTATTCTTATTCTCAATTGAATGCCTAAAAGAAGACCTTAAATATGTAATACTGTAACATTTTTCCATGTAAAGCCAATAGTCTAATTCTTTTCACTCTTTCTTTTCCTTATAAGAATGTAATTGGATTTTATCTCTAAAAGAAAAGCACAGTCACACTAACCTTTAGAAAGAACTCCCAGTTTATTCATTCATTCAAACTATTTCAACTCGCTTCATGATAGAAAAGCCTCCTGGTACCACCTATTAGTTTGACAAAGTATGGAAATTGCTTATAATAGGCAAATATCTATGTAAATTAAGCACACTTTCTATCCTAATTTCATGGATGATTTCTTGGAAAAAATGGTTTGGGTTTCTAGTGTATGTTGACACTGGAAAAGGAATTTATGAGGCCCACTAGGCTCAATGTGAGAATCATGAATGTTATGTTTATTGGCACTGACCACTTTTGTTTTAAGAATACAGCTTTAAAACATGGAGGTGTTAGGGTTTGTTTGTGGGGTTTGTTTGTTTTTTTAAAAAAAGATCACTTATAACATTGCGTATGTTCTTTGTCCCATTTTTAAAATAAGCAAATTCAGTTATTTTAGTTGTTTGTAGGAATTGTTAGGACAGTGATTTCTGTTAAGATAAAAATAGCTACCTTTTTCATGTGGTGTCAATATAACTAACTAACTAACTAACTTTATTTCTTATGAGTTGCTCTCCACTAAAGGTGCTCTGGGCGACTTACACAATTAAAATAAAACAGGTTACACAGTCACCACTTGTTACTAACAATCATAGGCTCTTCTGAAAAGCCATATCTTAAGTGCCCCTAAAAATGTATGTAGATCAGGAGTGGCTCTTTGGTCTGGCAGTAGGGAGTTCCACAAAATTGGGGCTACAATAGAGAAGGATCTCTGTCTTGTGGACTCCAAACGAACCTCTCTAGGGCCAGGGACATAGAGAAGATTCTCATGAGCTGACTGTGGCAGTCTCTGGTGGTGGAGTGGCATTAAACGGTCTCTTAGATGTGAAGGACCTTGACCTCAAAAGGCCTTGAATGCTAGGACCAGGATCTTATAGAGGACTTTGTGTTCAACCAGCAGCCAATGCAAGCACTGCAGAGACAGCATTATATGGCACCTCATTGATGTTTTTGTGAGGAGTCTAGCAGCTGCATTTTGCA
Source organism: Anolis apletophallus (assembly GCA_030556195.1). Taxonomy (NCBI): domain Eukaryota; kingdom Metazoa; phylum Chordata; class Lepidosauria; order Squamata; family Anolidae; genus Anolis; species Anolis apletophallus. Next base: position 33,609,076 of record JARBWK010000004.1, on the reverse strand, counting down.
CAATTTGGATCAGCATATCTGAAAATCTTGTGCTTCTATATTCCACTTACTATCTTGTGCTAAGGTGCCTGTTATCTGGCTATAATGGAAGTTATATCCCAGGAATGGTCCTAGTAGTACATTAAAGGAATTATTTGTATATTATTAGAGTAATATCCATGCCATGTTGCCATGCCCAAGGCATGGGGCTTGGTCATAAGATCTTGGCAGATTCCTTTCTTTTTTGTAAGGCAATATCTTGTGATCTGTAGCCAGTAGCAATCTGGCAGTGGCAATTAAAAGCTAAAAGAATGTATTTCTTTTCTCCATTCTGCCCTATCTCAGATTTTTCCACAGTAATGTGGTTATCTTCCATTTTCTCACGTGAAGATGCAACAATTAACAGTTTGTCAGAACTGAAATGTTCTTGTTGTTTTATCTGTGGTTTATTATGTGGCACTAAACAATCCATATCAGGACCTTCTAAATAATTAGAATGAAAGGGTGTGGGGCAGAATAAGACTCTTTGAAACAGCAATCCCTAGCAGCTGCAAAAGCATAATATGGCTAGGTTTATCTGTGCAAATGTAGCACTTGAGATAGACTGTGTTAATGAGATGAAGTTTCTTCACCTGGAGCCCATCTGTAATTAGGTAAGGAATACTGACAGGAGCAGTGAGTAAGTGGCTGCCCTCCAATGACAACTATTGACTAAACACTAGGTTGTGCGTGAAATTGTGATGCAGTCGATAAAAGCATCAGGCCTTGTTTGGTTTAACCCTGCTGATCACTGTCTAATTTGTTGCTTGGAAAGGAGCCACAAATGTTTCTGCCCAATGCTTAGTTGATGAAAGCTGCTACTTATGCTTAATCTTGCATTTACTAGCAAACTTCCTTTTATGAGAGAAATGCACAGTATATCATGATGTGAGCAAACACAATCTGTTACATTTCCTGTTGACTCACTAGCGAGTAAAAGGAAGTGATTGTAAAATGTTTTTAGGGAAGAACCGATGGCAGAGGGATGATTAGTAGACTAGGTTTACTTCAGGGTAGATGGTAGTGATAACCTTGTGTATCCCATTCCATCTTCTTGGGAATATGTTTCTTTCTTTTTGGGTGCCGAGATGTCTTTACAGGGTCTTCAGGAAGGTAGGACATGTTCTAGTTAAACAAGAAATGATCCATTGTTAGCACAAAATATTATCAAGCATTACAATCTAGATCCCATTTCTCAGAATTGCAGCATAAAAGGCTGGAGGATGATCTTGGAGACGAGGGTTGTTATGACCCATACAAGCTCCATTTTCCTGCATTCGTTGTTGGTTAGAAAATACTTCCATCTTGGAAGGCTTTGAAGAATGCATCTTATGTTTAGCCAAAGCTAATGAGACAGACTATGTATTAAGTATTAAGAATATATTTATGGTTAGTGTTCTATTAACATAGGGACAGAAGTTAACTTTTAAAACATTTGTATAAGTGGAAATATGGACCTATTTGATCCAACAAAGTGATATTGTCATAATTTGGATGTTATTGGGTTTCTACTTTTCAGGCATTTCTAGTAACAACTCAGGATAAAAAAATAGTAACTGTATTTCATCACATAATAGTCTCCTTCACATTATAGTTACATCCTCTTTTGGGAAAGGCAAGATGAGACTTTTCCCTTTCACTGCAAAATAGTTGCACCCCCCCCCCCCTTTTGAAGGAAAAAAAGAGAAAAGGTGCAAATATTTTGCAATGAAATGTGGTATTTAAAACATTTAGCTATGCTCCTAAAGCAGGTCAGAATAATAAGAACTATTTTGTCCCCAGAATGTCACAGTTCAGTCTTGTTTCAAATGAATTTTAATGGTGTAACAGCTATTTAAAGCTCTAGTACAGACAAAGTTCAAACCATAATAGTGCTATTTGTAATATGATTAATAATCCTTTATCAACATACCAAATATGATATTTTACTTTTTTAAAACTGTAATTTATGAATGATGCCTTGAAGCTGCATCGAGCTCCAGTTTTTTAAAAAATCTTATGCCCATGTTTCACAGGAACCTTTTTGACAATGATATCATATAAACAATACTCACCTAAATTCTTGTCATGAATATTTTGTAAAATGTTTCAAATGTTTTGTAGGGAGTGTGAAGAAGATAAAGTAAAGCTGCCTACTTCTGGACTGCTACTGCAGTTCACACAGTGACCAAATTCTCTATTAACCTTATTGCTCTTTCCAGTGAGCAGGTCTTAATCCTTTTTTCATTGATCAGCATTAATTAGAAGCTGCATTATTAAAGGTTCAGAAGAAGTCAAACATACTTATGGAGACAATTTTCTTTCAATAAAAAGAGATACAAACATTAGCACTTGCTCTTCTTAGCTTTGTCTAAATACAAAGTACTAAAGCTAAAGAGTCATCCTGCCTAGATTTTTACTATTCGGTAATTTTCATACTGGCTTTACAAATAACTGGAATTGAAAAAGTCATGTGTGGAGCAGGGGCATACATCTGTGTAAGCAGAAGTATCTTCTGTGCTGCCAAAATTAAAAGTTTTATAACCAAGACATAGTTGAGAACAGCTTGCCAGCTTTTTTAGCTTTATCAAAATGATTGGATAGTTTATATCTCTGTTGCTAGAACATGAATGAAAAGGCAGCAACACACTGTTATTGACCATGCTGGAGACAGAGTGGGAGAACAGAGGTTTAACCTCTGTCTTTAACTGTAAATAGGTCATCAGTCAGTACTAATAAAGTTGTCGATATAAGGTCTATAAAATGATGTAGAACTCAAAATGAATTGAACTGAACCAAATTGAATATACTTATCACACCCTATACTTGAATAGCCTTGAAACCATTTGATTTTATGCATGTATGACCTCTGCTCACAATAAAAATAAGAATAAAAATGGTAGTGTAGGGGTCTAGATGCTATTGTTTTCCAAAGACTTTATAAAGATGGCATTTGAAATACATTCATACTGGACAAAAATTGTAAAATCATATATTGCCGTATATATATGCTTTTCTTTTAACGTGAATAAGAATACCAGCTGGCTGTAGATGACTTGAAGTTTGACTTTTCAATAGACCACTTATCTTTTAGAACAGAATTATTAGTACCAGAGCTTCCTATAGCCTGCAATGGTGGTGACTAGTAATTGGTGTGGGGTTTTTTTCCTGGCAGGCTATATTAATCACATTTGGCAAATAAATATTTATTTTTTTCTGCAGTATTTTTCCTTTATTTTTAGGAACTCTCAACTTTTTGTTAATTATCTTTTAGTACTGTGTATTAGTAGTATTTTAGTTTATGTAATTTAAATAATAGAAGTATTATGAACAAATAAATTGACTAGGAATTCATCCTAAGTGCCAGTGTTTGCTGCATTGTGAATCATACCGTCAAACCAATACATAGCATGGGGTTAGTTACAACATTTAAGAGATGTCTCAGATCTCAGAAATCAATGGATATTTTAGTGTGCACAGTAGTATATTAAGTTGTGATCTAATGCTATCATTTATTGCAGTAGTAGTTTACATAATTGTGTATTTTTACAGCACATTTACTGCTCTCAATTGGTAGAATCTCTCTCTATCTCTCTGCATATATGCTTGTGTGTAAAGAGGCTTCAGTGGTCTGGATTGTGGACTAATAGAACAGTTTCTAACTGTGAAACTAATACATTTAGAGCCAGGGTATGTTTGTACCATTTACAAAGAACAGTCAATAACACAGTATGTCTACTGAGCAGTCCTAAAGATGAAATTACTTTTAGCATTGGTACATTTTATTTTCTATAAAGTGCATGGTAACTGCTTGATACAATGTCCAGAATCATTATAGGGTGGAGAAATGGTACACTCGTTTAAGCTGTGTGATCCAGAGCCTTTCACAATAATTTGTTAGAATTATACAAAGATCAAAGCTTTAAAAGACAACTTTTCTAAGCAGTAGATAATATTTTGCATTATAAGATTATACAAAATATAGAAATACACTAGTACTATACCAAACAAATTATTGAAAACATATCAATACCACACCAAGCAGAATACAATATTGTTTGTTGTAGAGACACCAAGGTAGTCAATTTAATGTGATGAATAAGATATACTCGCATTTATGAACTGATAGGAATAAAGGAGTTCTTTTCATACTGATATGCGGGCTAAGTGTAACAGTTATCTAATACTTCCTTCCACATTTCTGCTTTCCTGGGAGATCTCCTGTCTGTTTATTGATGAGGTATGATCCTGCTCAGTCCATGAGATCAAAAATGATCAAAGCCAATGCAATATGCCTCTAGGCTGTGCACTGAAATAAAACCCCAACAACCCACAACACAATCATTGTTCATTATACTATCTTTTAGGAGAGTTCCTCCTAGGGAATGGCTTAACCAGAAGGAAGAAGTATCAAATTGAAGGGGGTGAATGAGATATAGATCTGAGAAAGAATCTCAAAAGAGGAAAAATATAACCCTTTTCTGTAGAACACAATAAAGTGATCCACACCATTGTGTATCCTAAATGGCATATGTTATGATAAATACTTTACCAGTTTTCATAAATCCCTAAGTGACTGACTGAACAATCCATTTCACATCTCTTCTTATTGAGAGTTTATGATAGTAGTACTCAATATTTCATAGTATCCAGAATTTTCCTTATCCACAACAATATAGGCTATGAAGAACCTCCGGATTAAGATCAGTTCAATGAGTAATTTCTTGAGAGGCATTCTTATTACTGGGCATTTTATCTTGCCCTTGAGAGTAAAACATTCATTATAAAGTGCATATTATTTCCCTGTTTACTTAAATATTGAAATTAAGAAACCATGTTAGTTTTTAGATAAAGGTTCTGTGGGCTGAAAGTGAATGTAGTTGATGAAACAGTTATATTTATAAAGGTAATTTGTTACTTTCTTATGTAGTCTTAAGACCTTAGACTCTCATGCTTCTATCATTCTGTCATGTTCTGTACGTGGAAAGTAGTGAGCCTACCAGATTACCCATTTAAATTAGAGGGAAGGTTCATGTGAATTGGACCCAATAGAACAGGGAAATTCTGGGGATGCAATGCAGACCATGTGATAAGTGTAGATCCAAGTTTTCAATATCAACCTGTACTCCCTGTCTCTAACATCCTATCAGTTGCTTCAGACTTCATAATATAGGACCAGACGTAAGTGGTTTGTGTTGTCAGAGCTTATCAAAACAGATTTCAACTACTGATTTCAGTGGTATATTCTTCCCAGAAAGTATAAACTAAACCTTTCTAAGAATGTATCTGAGCAGATGTGGGGCACATTTCCCTCCCCAGTGAGTAAGAATATAGATCCCATACTACAGGTAGTAAGTGAAGTTCCTGTAAGTGCATGTTTCTAGAAAACCTTGTGCTCCTATAGCTCCCTTTTTCAGACAGTTTTAGGTACTATTGATAGCACATCACTTTACAAAGTAGTCATATAATTTTTAATAAAATAGATATACACAATAAACTTATCACATTTTGTATCTTAATTTTCAAAATGGTTTATCAGTATGTTTTATTGTTATTTATCTATTTATTATTACCACTATCTCGCTTTTACTTTCAGAAATGATGTCTCCTTGCTTGCTTAGAGCTTTTCTGCCTAAGCACTCACATTTTCTTAAACTTTTGAAACTAAAGACATTTTAAACTTTTTTCTGTTTTCATGGTGACCCAAAAGCTTTAAAAAAGGAATACAGTTAGTGATCATAAGATAATTTTAAATACTGGCCTCTCTGTTGAAGGACTTTCATTTTACTGCCACTTTCTACACAAATAGATCCAGCAATGAAATATCCAGACATCATGAATCTCATTTGAGTCTAGCTGTGACTAGTGCATTGAGGGATTAGATATGGATCTGTATTATGCCCTCTTGTACTCCACTGTGAAATCTCAGAAGCCTGCTGAAGAGGTCTAATCTTCAGACAAACAACCTGATCTTTTTCCTAACGATAGGATTAATAACATGTAGGTATAGCAATGATATTTGTAAACACACTTCTGACTTTCCCCAGGGCTGTAGTTTTGAATGTAGTTCTCTTCTATATGCAAAAGGACCTGACAGAGCTGTGACAAGAATTCTGACACCTGCCTCCTTGCTGTGCCCTCAAAGTGAAGGTGAGGCAACATGCATGCTATTGCATCACTTACTTGGTTTGAAGTGGGAGGGGGGAAGAAGTACCTTGCACACAGAAAGATTATTCTGCAAAGTTAAACCTTCAGGCAGAGAGATTTTGATCAGATGAAACCAGCCAAAAATACACATTTCCGTGAGAATATGTTACTGCTACAAACAAACGGAAGAAAGAACAGCCTACAAGTAAATATCAGATGGGAAAATTAGTAAACCGTTTAATTGTTCATGGTATGTATTTTTCCTAGTACTGGGAATAGCATTTGAAATATACATACTGCACACAAATTCTCTTAAGACCAATTGTGTTCACCTCAGCTTGACTGTAAACCAGATGTTAAAGTAATCTCATAGCATTTTCACTCTTTTGAGATTCTTATCGCCAGAGGCCAGGGGCTGTGAATCATACATTGTGTTGCAGAATGCTCGAAGTTTGCAAACCTTTACATATGTTTTGTAACTCCTAGTTGTGCAGATTGACTAAAGGATATGTATGTGTGTGTGTGTGTGTGTGTGTGTTGTCATGTAGCATGGGAATAGATAAGCATTTTTGAACTGCACTCTTTCTAAAGTGTATATTAAAATAGTAGTTAGTGTTGTATAACATGTCAGTGTAAGCAAGAATCATTTCTGCTTTCCGTCTTTGAATATTATTCAATGTATATTTCACAGCCTGAATACAAACTAACCCCCTCCCCCACTTTATTTCCTTTTTGCTTTACCATATGGCAATTAAATGTGTGGGAAAGCTTGAAAGGTTTCATAGTACTTTTTGATCTTTGAGTTGCTTGCCTCTACAAGCATTTTTTTTTCTGTGAAAGAAGGGAGGAAATATAGGGCAGGGAAAAATGGGTTAATATTTTAATTAACATTCATCCATTTGCTGAATGGATGTGTGTTACACCATATTTAGTCTATTCTGAACAGAATTTTGTTTCTCCTTTGTCATACCCCCCTGACAAATTTGAACTTCTATGGGAAAATGTTATTCACTTCTGTAATTTATACAAAGTCATTGTAACTTGACTCAGAAATTGGGTTTTTGATTGTAGTCTAATTTTTATTTTGTAGCCTAATTTTTATTTTGCAGCCATCTGGTTAAAGTCTACATTTAGATGTCAGATGCTAAACTGAATAATGGAAAAATTCAATTTTGGATAAAATCTTGGTAGCCTTTTATAGACCACACCAGGCAACACCATCAGAAGATATGATGCCAAAATGACTGCAACTGATTTCTCCAAATCACATGGGACACATGGCCTCCTCCTGTAATCCCATGACCTCCTCCTGTACTACAATCCGTGTGCTGTGCCTTCCATTCCACGTCTTTCAGAGTAGTGATCTGATCCTCTCCCTGGCACCCAGGCTGCCAGTCATGCTTCAAGGCTGTTCCAGAGGGGCCACCATCAGCACTTGGTTGGCTATAACTAACCTGCCACACTGGAGCCAGAGGACAGGAGCACACATGGCCATTGGCAGAGTCAAAGAAGAAGGCAGAACAAGAGTGTGAGAATGTGGCCTCATTAGCTGAAGAGCAGATAGCATTAGAGTACATGAATCTCTCTTATTTTACCCCTCTCACTGTTGCCTCTTCCTTTGTTTTCCCAGGTTCTGGCATGGTGGCAGTGCTTTCTGTTGTGGCTCACAAGTCTGAAATCTACATACTATGTTTAAATACAGAGCATGGCACTGTAATTATTGTTGCTTCCACTTCATTAAGGATTAATGATCTGTTTGGGTGGAGTAGACCAAATATTTCCCTACATGTGGTCTCCCTTAAAATGTGCCTCCCTCCAAAATGAGGGATCAAAATAGAAAGCATTTGGATTATACAATGCAACAAAACATGCATTAGTATTGTGGCATTCCAGAAAGGGAATGCTTTAATGCGTTGAGTGTTAAGCAAATACTATAGAAGTTCAAAGTGAGGTAATTACTAGAAAGGTCAAGAGCTATTTACAGGTAGTTGAGATTTGGTTAAAATTCATCTAAAGATCTCTGTTCTTTAGAGCTTTGCTTCTGCTGTTTTCTCCAAGGGCATCTCCACAGAAACATATGTAGAGCTACCGGATTTTTCCCCAAAACCCTATTTGATGGGTTTTATACAAAATCTGTAGTTTCATTTTGCTCTTAACTAATGGTTTTACTGTTTCTATTTATGTTTCATCAATTTCACTCCTGCTATTTCTAAAAATCGTGGCATATGCCATAAAATCTTCTTTAGGAAGATTTGTGTTGATTTGAATTTGCAAATCTGCTTTTCAAGCAGATAACCCTCCCCCTCCAATACTATTAAGTGGTAGGTTTGGCTAGAAATCTGATTTGATAGTCAGGGATGCCTTTAAAAATCCACTAGAATGAAGTAAAGTGAAAAATGCTGTAATTTGTACAACTGAGTGCTTCACTTACAGCAAAGAGCTGTGATTTCTAGTCTGTTCAACCAGAAATTTTTTAAGACAAGGATAATAGCTTTGAGAGCAAAGTACACAAAACCTGACCCACTAGCCTCCTTTTAGCTTTTATCTCCTGGTTCATTTTCCAGGAAAAGACTTCTATTTTCCTCTCAGATGAAATATCATAATTCCTGTCGAGCCTAGCAGCTTGCATACACAGCAATACTTCCTTGCCTCATCCTTCCCATTCACCCCCAGCTCACTGTACACAGAATCTGGATAGAAGAATGTCTGTTGTTGTTGGATGCATTGGACCCTTTGATCATCTCAGACATGCCAGAAAAAATTACAGAACAGACAGATAAATAGCAGTTTCTGCCTTTCCTCAGCAATTGCCACATACTTGTCAAGTTGCTGTGAAGCCTTTGTGCTTCAGGAGTGGGTGAAATATAGGAACATGCATACAAAAGAAAAACTCTTTTCAGGCTTGATAATTCTGTAATGCAATTCTTCCAGACAATGGAGATGCTCCCATATAATAACAGAAAAACCAAGGCAGTAACTGTGCCTAGTTTCAAATTATTGTGTTTCTGGGACGAGAGGCCATACTTTTCTTGCAAATCCAGATGCTACCATATGTAGCTATTTGAAATCCCAGAAAATTTCGGTGATTGTGAAAGTTCCTGGTGACTGCACCTTCATCTAATTATGCCATTAGTCTTAAATTGTGCCATATGCACAACTGCTTGCAGGGTTGTCTGTTGAGTTTACTTCCATTGAGACTGTAATTGAGATGTTACAGTCTTGTGCACTATTATGGTATTTTGTACTCACTTAGAACAAGGGTGGAAATTATGCAGACTTCCTCCAGTTGTTAGACTGCTTTTCTTAGGATTCCTCTCTGTTGTTTGTGCTGGTTATGGCCGCTGACATTTGCATTCCAACAACATGTGGAGAACTACATAATCTATGCCTTATTTTATACACAGTTTATTCTGGTCTCTTCAAATGAGGGATTTAGACAATATAGCCTGAGTCATTAAGATTATCACTGATAATCTTAATGACTGTGACTTTACATGAACTGGACTTCTGGATTAACTTTATTGATATTACAACTCCCAAAAAAAAAAAAAAAAAAAGAAAAAAAGAAAAGAGAATCTTGTTGCATTTTAAAGACATAACAATTTATTCAGGTTCAATTTTTTTAGAGGCCCGAGTAAGGTGTTACTCATAGCTGGCTGGAGTGTAGAAAGAAGAGTAATAATAAATCTAAATAAATGATGGAATAAAATGGAAATGAAATCAAGAAGAAAAGACCATGAAGATAAAATTAAAGCTAAAACATGTACAATAAGCATGGCAATCATTTACACTAGCAGTAATAGAAAAAAGCAACAGTAACCTTATTTCAGTCTATAGAGGTATGAAAAGCCAGTGTTCTTGTTAATGACCAAACTAATAGCATCAAGCTTTGTTATTAGTTTCAATTCACTTGTTTCATACTGAAGCTTCCCTTTTAAATTCCTCCATAGGAGAATGGCATCTCAGAAATTCCTACTAATGGATGAGTTCAAATATGAAATTGCCCCTAGGCTACATGATCAGCTGTCAAATCAGAAGATGATGCAGGTCACAGCTGTCTGAAATATGACTTGCGTTTTGGATAACTCTTGCCAAAAGACTAATCAAAGATCTATCTATCTATCTATCTATCTATCTATCTATGTAATGTTTGTATCTGTCTGGCTTATACACACTGCCCCTTGACAATACTCCATAGAAAAATACATACATAGATAGAATAATATATCATGATCGTATGAATTACAGATATAGATATATACAGACACATGAAAAAAAAATACTTTAAAGAATAGTTCTTAGAAAGTTTTAAGAAACAGTAGCAGACCAACAGTTAACATTCTGCAGTCTTGACAAGCAGCAATCATACCAATACATATTCCTGCTACATAGAATTGCTGTTTTTAATAAAACCCTATTACTGTCGAAATGTATCTATAGTATCACCACAGTTGCTCCCATCTCTACCATTAATGATTTGCTTTTGGTAATCTCTCTTGGCTCAAAGTTTTGTTAAATGCTTACCCTATATATACTCATGTATAAGTCTAGAAATTTTAGTCAAAAGATAAACCCCCAAAACTTGGATTGACCTATCCATGGAGTATCCATTGACCATACTGTACCCAAACTCTTATTCAAAAGGAACCATTATCTTCTCTAAGTAGAGTGGCAAAAGTAAAGAAAATAACATTTCCTAGTAGAACTGAAAGAAACACTGATCCCCTGTAAGCCATGCTTCTGGCCTTTTAAAATGTTTGGGTGGTAAAATAGTGACTAGGGGCTATTGGTCCCCTGAGATAGTGCTGATAATTTCCCCTCTCTGGAGAATGACCCTTGACCTATCCATGAGTCATATCAAAATCTATAACTTTGCCCCAAAATTTGCCCTCACCTTACACATTAGGTTGACTTATATATCAGTATAGTTAATGTCTTTCTCAATTTTGACATTTCTTTATTGCAAAGCATTGCACTTATTTAGCTTTTCTACAAAAGAAGTGTCATGTACCCCTTGGAAACATCTAACTAGGGTGGAGGATGGGACATTTGTTTGACTCTAAAAAAAAAAGGGAAGAAAAATCACTTGTCAATTTTTACATCTTGAAATTCTCTTCTCCTTCAGTGACTATCCCTTTTTTGTTTTAAAACTGTGTGTAGCTTCCAAACTTACGTTTCAGTGTTAGTACTGTGCAATAGAACAGGTGTCCTCAAACTAAAGCCCATGGGCCAGATACAGCTCTCCAAGGTTATTGACCCAGTCACTGCCCTAAACTTCAGACTAAGGGTTGCCCTATATCTGCAATGACCTGAAGGCACACAAGAACAACAATCCTAATTAACTTTACTATCTCATCAGCCAAAAGCAGGGCCACATTTTCCATTGAAATATTGAGAAGTTTCTGTCAGTTAAAATTGTTCTTTATTTTAAATATTGTATTGTTCATTCATGTTTTTGTGCAACAAATCAAATATGTTGTGCTCGGCCCTGTGGGGTGAGAAGGGCAGAATATAAATGTTTAAAATGAATAAGTACATGCAATGTGCATAGACATTTTTTCATTTTTTTTCAAACTATATTCCAGCCTCCCAACAGTCTGAGGACTGTTAAAAAGTTTGAGGATGATCAAATTATAAATGAATGCAGGCATCATTTATTTCATCCAGTTCAGCTCCACAAATGGAAGTTAGCAGATAGGACTTCCACATTACAAATTGAACCCCTATATGTGTATGTGTGTGTTCTGTAAAGTAAGTAATGAAGATTTCTAAGGAATTTATTTTTCCAGTTATCTAATTTACTTCAGAAACATGCCCCATGATTCCGGTACTGACCACTGCCAGAACTTGTGAAAGTAATACATAAAATAATAACTGTGAAAGAACAATTTCATTACTGAGGAATTAGGGAGAGTGACTAGAAATGTCTTCATTTATATGAAGCTCTCTATTCTTACAAAGGTCATCTAAAAAATCATTTAGCCTAAACCAGGGCTGTCCAACTGGCAGCCCGTGGGCCGTATATGGTCCCCCAGTCCCTTCCCCATGGCCCCTTACCCTCCTGCAAGATATCTGCTTCTTAAGATTTTTTTAAAAAATATTTATTATTATTTTTTTGATTATTTTTTTGAATATTTTTATTTATTTTTTATTTATATTTTTCGCGGCGGGGGGGTTGAGGGGTGGGGCAGGGAGGAGGAGCAGGCTCTCCTCCTCCTTGTACTACTTCCCTCCCTCCCCCTCTCTCTTTCCCCCTTTCATTCCTTCCCCCTTCCACCACCTGAACAAAAGAGGGAAGGAGAGCGAGAGAGTGCACCGAGCGAGAGGGGGCGTGGCCAGAGCGAAAAAGGGGCGGGGACGAGTTCAGAGTGCGCGGGGGGGGTGCTCATCCATTCCCTTTCCGGCTTCCTCCACTTCTGAGGATTCGTGCCAAGTTTGGTCCTGATCCATCATTATTTGAGTCCACAGTGCTCTCTGGATGGAGGAGAACTACAACTCCCAAACTCAAGGTTCAGTACTTTCTGTTGCTCTCATGAGAGTTTAGTCTGCCAAGTTTGATTCAACATGGCTGAGGAATGCTTTGATTGTGTTTTCCCCTTATGGCAGAAGGAGGTAGGACTGGATGGCCCTTGGAGGTCTCCTATTCTAGGGACCCATTGTAATTATTATTATTATTATTATTATTATCATCATCATCAGAGGCTGAATGGTCATCTGTGAGGAATGCTTTGATTGTATTTTCCCCTTATGGCAGAAGGAGGTAGGACTGGATGGCCCTTGGAGGTCTCCTATTCTAGGAACCCATTGTAATTAATATTATTATTATCATCATCAGAGGCTGAATGGTCATCTGTGAGGAATGCTTTGATTGTGTTTTCCCCTTATAGCAGAAGGAGATTGGACTGGATGGCCCTGAATGGCCCTTGGAGGTCTCCTACTCCAGGAACCTGTTGTTGTTGTTGTTATTATTATTAGCAGAGGCAGAATGAATATTATGCCTTATCATTCAGGGTTATAGGCCTGTGTGGAAGGGCCCTGGCTTCTTATTTGACTTCCTTTCCACACATCTGAATAAAATCCCATGTTATTTGCTTTAAACCAGATTATATGAATGTGGACTCCGATAATCCAGTTCAAAGCAGGTATTCTGGGTTATATGGCTGTGTGGAAGGGCCCTGAGTCCGCACTGCAATATAATCCAGTTCAAAGCAGGTTTTATGGGGTTTCCTGCCTGGATATTCTGGGTTATATGGCTGTGTGAAGGGCCCTGAGTCAACACTGCAATATAATCCAGTTCAAAGCAGGGACTGGGACTTGAGACTGGGATTTTGGTGTTCATCTCTATTTCCAAGTCAAAGCCTCGGTGTCGTCCACAGACACCTCCAAGGCAGGGAGGGGGCGGGGGCGGGGAGGGGTGGAGCTGGGGGCGGGGTGGAGCCGGGGAGGGGGCGGAGCCGGGGGCAGAGGCAGACCCTTCGGCCCCCCAGGTCATCAGTAACCGGAATTCCGGCCACAGGTCTGGTAGAAGTTGGACAGCCCTGGCCTAAACAGTGCAGCCACATTTCCTCCCCCCTCTCCCCTTCTTCCTTCTTTTTTGGGTAGTACCCAGTGTGTGTTTTCTTATGTTAAGTAATCTATTTAAAAAGAAAATGAAATGCATACCTCCAGGGTCCTCAAAAATACCAGGTATCCTCCTGCAAAATCTGCAAAAATATATGCATAGGCATAACCTTCTGTCTATGTTGTCTAAAATTCTTACTCCATTTTTTAAAAAATAAAATAAAATAAAATAAACATGCGATTACCCTTGGGTCCTGACTTGAACAGAGATATATTGGATGATGTTAGCTGTAGGAATGTACTTTAAGCTCACTAGATACCCAAAATCTGCACCTGCATTTTGAACAGTTGAACATTCCAAGCTGCCTTTTGCTTTAATTTCATGTAGAGCAAACTGTCATAATCAAATCTGTAGGTAGGTAAGTGAACTCAAGCCCAGTGTCATGAATTGAGTTACACTGTATATAAATATAAGCTAACTGATATTTTTTAGGGAAGGTAACAAAGCTGCTCTAAAAAATATATACCAATGCATAGTAAGTAATGTAATTTCTTTCAGATCACCAACATGCCTATTCAGAAGCATTGCAGGATTTTCTGCATAATAGTTAGTGCTGACTATGACAGTCACTGTTATGTTGTTGTTATATGTTAGCTTGATGTATGTGTGAAATGGGGGTGCATATCCCTTTAAATGGCTTCATAGATTGCTATGGGGGCGTGGCTTGGTCTGTGGAGAGGAGATGAGGGTAGTGTTTTGAGAGAGAAGAGGGGAGGGAGAATGAGTGAGAGGAAGGAAGATTGGGGAACTGACATTTAGGGACAACTGTTTGGGAGCATATTATTGAAACTGATGAATAAGTGAAGAGTGTTAACTGTTCTATTAAATAGTCATTTTTTATAACCAACAAGTTTGGTCATTTCGGTTCAGACAACTTCACCAGCCTAGCTTATGAAATAAAGGGGTAGGGTCATTACACTGACCAAGTACTGATTTTTTGGTAAACTAAACCACATATTTTGGGAACTGTTATATATAAGGAAACATAGTGGAAGTGGTAACCGATGCCCCTTGTCACAGGCTAATAGCATGGAGATAAAAATCCTTTTTTGCATGGAGATAAAAATCCTGCATCACATGACATTAGTATTAAAATAATATGTATCACATATAAAGAGAACACCCTTAATTTTGAACTCTAATACCATGTGAAAAACACTGATCTCTTTTATGTATAGAGGGAGAAAACCAATAACATGATGCTTCCAGACAGGTTTCCTGCTGCTCTGAATTAAAATGTAATGTGCAGCTGTTCCATCATTTTCCCCGTTTACCATACTTGGGCCCAGTAAGTAAAACTTAGGAACCTGTAATATGGAGACACTGTTACCAGTAAACCCCTGATGTAAGCAGTGCAAGTGTAATTTGAAAGCATTCATAGCCTTAAAGCTAGTACAAACATAGTACAAACACAAAAAATAATGCTGGTTTACCAAAATTTCCTCTGAAGCAAGCATTAATGCCCTCTTCCTTTTAGTAGCCTTTTAAGTAGGAAAATTGTGTTTTTCAGAAAACATTGCGATTGGCAAGCAGTGGAAAGAGAATATAGATTGCTTTAGCCCCTGTCCTTTCTCAAAAAATGTATGAAAATGTCTATTTAAACTCAGACAAATACTGCAGTGTACCAGTGATAAGTATTAGCTATTTCAGCCTTAGTATTTGAATTCATAACATATATCTCTGTATGTGGGAGAGAGAGTGAGAAAAGAGCGGAGAGAATTGGAGAAATAGTGCAATGCTGTGGCAAATGTACATACAGTTCTTCCGCACTAAGGCTCATTAAATCAGAATTCTAGACAGAGCCCTATCTTTAAAGGCAGAGCAGGTATTATCCTGATGAGTTGGGGGCAGCCCTCCAATTGGCAGACCCTTTTGGGTGATAAATGTCCTAAGGCCCCAAGGCTGACGACACATTTTTCTTCATTAATCCAGCCTATTGTGAACTGGTCCACTCACATTGATTCCAACTAGGGGGCATCATCTGCTGTTAAAAGGGTGATGACTCGCTAAAAATGAAGGGCTGGAACTAATCAAGTATAGTTAGAACCTTTGCTGGCAGTTTGCTTAGATAACCATGGGGTACTAATAGGAAAGCAACAGCCTTTTGGTCATGCACTTCTCAGTTTTCTATGGGAATGTGGTAGGCCCCTTTGAAAGTACATGATGTGATCATCGCTATTATAGAATACAATGGTAACGATAAATCATTTCATCATTGGAGGTTTTGCTATCTTGCCTTTGCAGTATTAAAAATACAAAATAAAATAGTGGGATTCTAACAAATGGTTTAAAGTACAGCCTGTCAAACCAGGTTCAAACAAAACAATTCATTTACAAAGGATTCCTGTTGCAGAATTTTTGTCATATTATCCAGCCTTTCTGTTTCTTAGGCTTTTATTCTAGTCTCTTATTCAGCCAAGGGCTTGTTTCTCTTGTGTGCAAGTAACAACAATGCTTGGTTTTATATCTTTGATGGTTCTTGTTAATTTATACCAGCTTTGAAGTTTAAAAAGAGAGAGGGAAGGTCTCATTCAGTGTGAACTTCAAGTAAAGCTGTAGATGCTGTATTATTGAATTCACATTTTCTGGAAACCACTGTAGTGGGGAAGAATTTCGTTTAGTTTTTTCCCCCTTGTCTCCACAGCACATAAAATGGCCCCATCTAAAAATAAAAATATCACATCACTCTCCATTTGTCCTCAAGAAACTGACATGGTTGCAGGATTTTCCTTTTCAAGATCTAAAACAGTTCACATTGCTGGAGGGGCTTCTTCCTTCTAAACAACTTTGTTCCCCTAGGGCTTTCTTCCTGAAAGTTCACATTCAGGGGGCAACACAACTTTAATTGGTAGTGTATGCAGCCACCGGCCATTGTTTTCAGGCAATGCCCGAAGAAACGGCAGCTAGTAGTTTGCTAAGATTTTATTTTCAGATGCACTAACAACAGTCCTCATTTATTTCTTTGGTGTAGTAGATTTATTTTACTGTTTTCCCTGACAATCTAGTATGAGAAGAATGATTTTCTGTACCAATATAGCATACCAGCTTCAGAAACTCATGCATTTCATTGGCAGATTTTGTCTGTCTCAGTGTGGGATTCAAACAGAACTATAAGCATAGCCTTCAATGTAATAAGCTTTCTAATAAATTAGTAGATACATTCAAATCTGAGGTGCATTTTTACAAGTAGTGAAGTTTTCATTCTAACGCAGTGGTACCCAACCTTTGGACCTCCAGGTGTTTTGGATTCAGCTTCCACAGTTCCTAACAGCTGGTAAACTGGCTGGGATTTCTGGGAGTTGAAGTCCAAAACACCTGGGAACCCAAAGGTTGGGAACCACTGTTCTAAGAAAACCTCAAATTGTGCTCTAGGCCCCTTCCACACAGCTGTATAAAATCCACATTGAACTGGATTATATGGCAGTGCGGACTCAGACAACCCAGTTCAAAGCAGATATTGTGGATTATCTGCCTTAATATTCTGGGTTATATGGCTGTATGGAAGGGCCCTAAGATTTACTTCTTAGCATCCCTGGAAAGTGTTTGAATATTAGTTGAAATTTTAAATTTCCTTACAGTAATACTACCAACATTAGTTCAGAATATGAATATAATTCCTCACTAATTTTATTCTTAAAGGAAGCAACAAGTAAGTTTCACAGCACTCAGAAACATATTTTCAACCTTTCCCCAAATATTTTTATTATTTCTATTTATAAACCAGAGTTCAAAGGAAACATTGTGATAATCATATTAGTATGAGTATAATTTGCAAGTGATTTCTTGTTTTCTAGATGTTTTCTAGGAAGTTTTCAAAGCAGAATTTGGACTAGGATATTTCCCAATTTGAACTGTTGTGTGCAATAATAAATGTGGCTTCTTTCTTGATAGCTTTAGTCAAATATGAACATTTATTTTATAGATATCAATTCTAAGACCTTCCATTTTTGAACATATGAGCTGGAATCATTTTGGAGGCATATGCTTAGGTAACTTTCCTATCTATCTATCTATCTATCTATCTATCTATATGCATTTTAGGCTCCTACAAAAAGGGTTGTCCAGTACTTCCAAGAGTTAGGGCCTTTCCAACACAATCAACATTTTTTCATGCTAGCATATGCACCCAAAGTAAATTATTATCTTTAGTTAGGAGGAAAGAAAAGGCACCAACTCTCAGACCCCTAGCATATTCATGTATTCCAACTGAAGATCCAGGGGTATGGCATCTTCTGTTTTCTCCCAGCTCTCATGGCTGGATGCTATCTGAACCCTCCTCCAGTCACTAATTAGCCAGGGTTTTCTCTGGCATGAACAAAGTAAGAAGCATGCTTTCACTAGGCTAATATCTCAACCATAGTTGTCTTATATAAATGTATGTGCCAAATCTTCATTCGCATCCTACTTTCCCCTTCCTCTTGCCTAATCTTTATTCCTTTTTTCTATAGATAGTTTTGTTTTTAAAATAGAACTACAGAATTCACAATGGCCTGATTAAATGTTCATATGAAGAGCTTGAGTAAACCATGCATAACATTTTAAAAAGGAAAGAGGATTGAGCTTCTTTTCCCTGACACAATTTAGGAATAGAGGAACATTGCAAAATGAGCTGTGAACTCTTCTGCAAAACATTGTGAAATCATCTAATAGACTGTAAAGTCTCTGTGAGTTTTGAATTATATTTATTCAAGATTTAAAAATATTATTTGGGGTCATGTGTACATCTCTAATCTATAAAACAAGTTTTCTAAGTCACTGACTGAACATTTACCCCAAATATATGTAAATATATATTAAATATTACCCAACTCACATACATGGAGTCCAGGAGATGATTTTACACCCCTTCAACACACACACGCCAAAGAGTACAGAAATCAGCCAACTATGAAATTACTGATCATCTGGATTTTCCCCTTAGTTTTGACTGTGTACAGTGAACTAGAATTGGCACATTTTCTGCAATCTACAGCACCTTTTACTTCACAGTGTTTTATACCAATTTGCTTCAGTTGATTACATGTCCATCTTACTAGAGCATTTCTTTGAGCATGCTAGATCATCTAGCAAATCTCAGGCAGAACTTGAAAGAAAATAGTACAGTAAGAAACTGCTATTTTAAGTAATATACAGAACCCTACTGTTTGCTTGAACCAAAGTCATATGAATTCGGAAATATTAGAATATGTATTTGTAGGTAACTACTGTAAGAACAGTATAAGCACATCTATTAGTAGTGAAAAGGGTAATTATTTATTCATAGATTATCTACTAAATCAGCAGACTTTATGTTACAATACAAATTTTTCATAGTTTTTAAGGTAACATTGTTTTTGGTTACTTTCCCCATATAAATGAATTTCGTATGCATATTTATGGAATGCCTCATTTTCCAATGTCTTGGCCAACATTTGGCTAAATAATGTAGCATTTACCTGTGTTATGTTCCCTTCACTGGAATCATAATGCTATTCCAGTGTCTTGAAGAATGCTGAAAATACAAAATTCCATAAGAATTTATACTTCAGATATAAGTATATATACACGTGTAAAGTAAATACTGGGGTTAAAAGGGAAAGATTGGGTACATGAATTGTAAGACATTATCAATAATGAAAAAAAAAGCCAAGGTCTAGTTGACATTGGATTATAGCTGTAGTGCTCAGTAGCTTGAAGGTGTGTGAAAATGTACCTTTTTCTCTTTTCGGAGTTATGTTGCCAAAGCAATTGGGGTCAGTTCCATTTTCTCTTTCTTCTTGATTGGGTGTAAAGTTAAACTTTTATTCAAATTAGATAACATGACATTCATAAGCACTGATGCAGATCTCCCCTCAAATTAGTCCTATTTTCTAGCTTTTCTTAAATTCTGCCTGGGTTGCTATTTTAATCTACTTTCTGCTCTTTGGCACCTTTGCAATAGAGATCTGTCTGATGAAAGCTTACACTATTCTACATATTTTGTTTTTGGAAGTCCAATAGGAGTCTTTGTTGCATTGTGTTTATAGTTGCTAGGAAATGAATAAAGAGTACTTTCCAAGCACTGAGATTCTGTGGGAAATTACTGTTCACTGAGTGCAGGATGACCTGTACAGCATCTATCAGGAACATTCGACAAAGTAGAAATAGACGTCGAAAGAGAAAATGTCTATGTATTGTGTTCATTTAAAGTAGAAAACATATAGGTATATATTCTATATTCAAGTGGACACTTTACAAAATAATATTCACACAGGCTCTTGACCTCTTAAGCATTCTATCCCAAGAGCCCATTATTCTTGACCTAATTAATATTAATAGACTGAAACTCTTTAGGAAATAGGTTTAAATGGGTAATCAATCTTATGTTTGTTTGTGAATAGTTCAAGAGTAACAATCTAGTTTCCTCTTCTGTGTGACGGTTATCTAAATGCACTTGCTTTGCAAAATGTACAAAGATTGCTAGTTTTTTTAAAAATACACACACACACACACACACACACACACACATATATATATATATATATATATATATATATATATAATTCCACTGTCCTCTGGGAAGCTGTTCAAATATGTTTATTGGATATGATTCTGGGATATTTTGAAATATTTATGCAGTCCTTCCTATGCCCTCGCCATCCACCCAAAGAAAGGACAACAGCTTTAATTGTGCTCTAGATATTTATATGATAAATGGCTTGGATGAAAGAGGATTAGAGGGGCAATGTGGCACAACACAGCAGATTATACTGCATTTTTGTCCTGGCCTGCATTTTATTGGTATTAAAGCTCTTTGAATTAATCTTCCTCCATATCATATGCTATTAGTTTTGTTAACCCTTTCCACTTTGTCTTTCAAAATTAGAACCATAAAAATATCAAATTTCATGTGCTAATTGTGGATAAGCTATTCAGGAAGTCCTGAACAGAGCGTAATCAAGATTCCCATCCCATTTTTATCTCCATCATCTAATATTTATAGGGATACTCTCATAGACAACATAAGTACACTGCTGTAGGTTGACTTATTTGGCTAACTTTATGATATATATTTTAAAAGGACTTTCTGAAAGACTTGTCAAGACTATCCGTTTTGTACTAGCTTTCTTTATGAAAAATGTAAAGTGTCAAAAGAGATACAAAGTAGAGATAAGGGGGCAATATACTTAGCTCTACTTCCAAGGTCAGGCTCCTCATTCCCTCTCATGTGTTGAGAAAGCATATGTAGCAGGAAGTCTTTTCTGCTTCTGGAAATTGACTAAGTGTGACTGAGTATTTACAGTTCTGAACTGCATGGGAAACAACTGCAAGCAAAAACTTTTGACATCATCCTTTAAACATCATGTTCAAAAATCAACAACAAAAACATTTATATTTGTGTATTTTACTCATGTGAATGAAAAGGGGTACTACTAACTATCTATCTGTTCACCTTTATTTCTATATCACATAAAATGGTTGTGGACAGCAGCTGAGTGTTACAATGAACCCGTGTTCACCCTCTGGATCTTTGCAGGCCTTGGCAAATAATCATAAGGTCACTTCATTTTGAAGCAAAAAGAGATATTTTGGATGTTTAAAAACCTATGGGATGAAATGGCCATTAATCACCAAAATATATCCTTTGGAAATATTTCATCATTTTTAGATCCATCAATTTTTCTTCAACATGAGGACTTTGTGAGCCTTGGGAGCCTTGGAGAAGGAGAGACACGTGTCCATCATGGACCACATAATTCCCTTTCTAGCTTAACCAAAATGGTGTGTAGGTGAAGATATAACAAGGCAGTAGTCTAATTAACAGTTTAATTGCTGCTACTACATTGGGCATTGTGACATGACAAAGTCTGAGGTAGCAAGAATAAGACAACTTCCTATATTAGACTCAGATTGAAACTTGCATTGTATCTCTTTGCAGTTTTTTTACCCTTGGTTATATGCATCATGCATTGCATGTCATCGTGCGTTTAAGTGGTCTTATCAGTTTAAGAATCTGTTGCCAGTTGTACACCTTTTACAGCAGAGCAGAATGGGTTTTTGGATCGTAATAAAGTTTGTATTGTATACATAATGTTCAGTACTGTTCCATTAGCCAGGCGGAGGCCATCGGGGGGTGCTACAGAGAGAAGGATAGTCCATTTTACAGAGGGAGGAAAGTGTTGCGACCCAAAGACCTGGAAGACCCCTCAGTAATCCGCTTGACACTGGCCACGTTTAAATGCTTTATTTAGAATAAATTGATAGAATAAAGAGGCTAGGATATAGTCTATTGATGATCTCACAGCAATAGATAGCAGCAATTGTCCAATGAAAGCAGGATAGCAAGATTATAGTCCTTTGGCAACCAGGAACAAAAGCAAAGAGAATCTTCTTGCCCCAACGGGCTAACTCCAGAAAGGTAAAGGCTTGGCACAAAGCTTGGCAAACAAAGTTCTAAGCAGGCCCAATGGCCAGGCACGGTTCCATGAAGACTTGGCTTGGAGTTCTGAACGTTGACGAAGAATAGCTTCCATCTCTGGGACCTAGCTTAAATAGGTCCCACAAGCTTTGAAGTTGCAACGTACAGAGGCGTCACAACTCGGTTCTCACAACAGTTCTACAGCTGGGACTACTCAGGCCTTTCACATGGGATTGGTATGTGGCTCCAATTAGCAGCCGCACCTGGGCAATGGGGAGTGAATTCATCCCTGCTTATCGACTCGAGATGGAACCGAGAGTTTGTCCTTGAACGAGGGATGACCTGGGAGGCTCTGAAAGAGCTGCCTGGCAGAGGCTTGCTTTCTAACTTAACAGGCCTAGCTGAAATAACATGGCTTCGGTCTGGCTTGACCAAAGAAGCAGGTTGGGGACCATGCAGAGGTGTGACAGAAAGTTAAGGAGTAAAACCATTTCCCTCTGTTTTCCTGTTATTCCCCCCACCCATGCCCCCATTGTAGAAACAATCCTCATTTATGAAATGGGAAGTGCGGAGGGAAATAACCAGCGAAAATGGGAGGAATTTATTTTCCTCCTTTTGCTCTCCCCTCCCAAAATGGACTATTCTTCTCTCTATAGTGCCCCCTGGTGGCCTCTGCTCAGATAATACAACAGTACCTATTGTTCTCCACTATGGATGGAAATAACATTTGAACATACTGAAAAATGTTTGAAAACAAATTTCCCCATACCAGGAAACTATGCCAAGGATAATTTTGGACTGAAATCTTCACAGTTCAGTACTTATTCTTTACAATATGCGCATATGCTCATTGTGAAAGAGAAGAATATTATCTGTGCAGAGAATCATATGTGCATAAAAAGTCATTTCTCTGGGGGGGGGGGGTGTGCTAATTTTGTGCAGAATAAATCCAGTACTGTGAATTGTAAAGTTGTAGTGTTTTTGTCTACTTTCTTGCACTTGGAAGAAAATTGTTAAAAGTACTGATTACTTCCTTTGAGAAACAAAAGGAGTCAATAATTATGTACCCGCTATATACTCTTCCAATCCTTATTCCATAACTGATTCACAAGCATTTAACATCAATGGTCCCAATTGACTGTCCTATATCTTTAGTGTTCTGGTATTGTGACAAGCTGGACAGTTGTTCAGTAGTTTTATAGCGTTTTAATTATATAGTGTTAAATTGTTTTATTGAAATTGTTATCTATGTAAACCGCCCCGAGCCTAAGGTAATGGAGCGGTAGGCTATATAAATTTGAATTAAATAAATAAATATATAAACAAATAAATAAATAAATAATATTTGGGTGTCCATTTGTACCTAGCAAGTATACCTGAAGCACATATTGCATTATATGGCTATTTTCTCATTCCTCTGGTACAGATGCATAGTGGAGTATCCTAGGGATTCTGGAAAATTGTAACAGTGAATAATATTAAAACTTACATTATAAAGATTACTTGAGTGAGTTTAATATTTGCTTTAATTTTTAATGTACTGACTAAATAATTTTGAATAATTTTGTCTAGTATGGCTTATAATTATAATTCAAAGTCAAGGTGATTTTCAAAATGATTTCTCTCCGTATCTATAATAACTCCTGGAAGACTAATATCTTGGACTAACACTTTTGAAATCAAATAATGGCAGAATACATTTTGTAGCGCAGACTTGTTCATTTTGGTATGCTTAATAAAGAAAGATTAATATCTGTTCCGCCATTAAGTCATTAATTAATTTTCAGTGTTATACATCTGCACTACTTCTTCATATTTTCATACAAGACAAATCGTTACATAACTTTCAATAACTCTCTAGAGATTTATTCATAGTATAATGACAACATTGTTTAAACAGAAGCATTTTGTTACACATATATAAAACAATCACTTGAACAATAAATATTCTTCTAATGCTCAACATTGAATTTCTAATGCAGTCCATCCATTGCCACTTTTTTCTGAGCAATTAAATATGCATTATTATTTTTCTCCCTGCCTCTCATGAACTTTTCTTTCTTAAATGTGAAAAGCTAATTTTGATGTTTACTGCACCTTGAGCGCCAACCTCGAGGATCCCAAGATCTTTTTCACACATACTGCTCTCGAGCCACACATCCCCCATTCTGTATCTTTGCATTTAACTTTTTCTGTCTAAGTGGAGTATCTTGCATTTGTCACTGTTGAACTTCATTTTGTTAGTTTTGGCCCATCTTTCTAATCTGTTAAGATCGTTTTGAATTCTGCTCCTGCCCTTTGGAGTATTGGCTATCCCTCCCAATTTGGTGTCATCTGCAAACTTGATGATCATGCCTTCTAACCCTTTGTCTAAGACATTAATAAAGATGTTGATCAGGACCGGGCCCAGGACAGAACCTGGACTCCGCTCGTCACTTATTTCCAGGATGAAGAGGAAGCATTGGTGAGCACCCTCTGGGTTCATCTGCTTAACCAATTACAGATCCACCTAACCATAGTTTTGCCTAGCCCACATTTGACTAGTTTGTTTGCAGAAGGTCATGAGGGACCTTGTTGAAGGCCTTACTGAAATCCAGGTACGCTACTTCCACGGCATTCCCTGCATCTATCCAGCTTGTAACTCTATCGAAAAAAGAGATCAGATTAGTCTAGCATTACTTGTTTTTTTTATAAATCCGTGTTGACTATTGGTGATGACTACATTTGTTTCTAAGTGTTTGCAGACCACTTCCTTAACAATCTTTTCCAGAATCTTTGCCTGGTATCGATGTGAGGCTGACTGGATGATAATTGTTTGGGTCATCCTTTTTTCCCTTCTTGAAGATTGGGACCACATTGGTCCTCCTCCAATCTGCTAGAACTTCTCCCATTCTCCAAGAACTCTCAAAGATGATTGCCAATTGTTCCGAGATGACTTCTGCTAGTTCCTTCAATACTCTTGGGTGTAGTTGATCTGGCCCTGGGGATTTGAACTCATTTAAAGTGGCCAGGTATTACTGGATGACATGTTTCCCAATTTGGGGTTAGATGTCCTCTAAACCCTCATCTACTCCATCTTGGTGAGGTTGAAGATGACTTTCTTTTTGTGAGAAGACTGAGGCAAAGAAGACATTAAGTAGTTCTGCCCTTTCCCTATCCCCTCTCAGCATTGCCCCATCTTCTCCTTGAAGAGGAGCCTCCTTGTTCTTCCTTTATCTACTGACATAAGACAAGAAGCCCTTTTTATTGTTTTTAATGTCCCTGGCAAGCCTGAGCTTGTTTTGTGCTTTAGCCTCGTGGACCTTTTTCCTATAGGAGTAGGCTATTTGTTTTAATTCTTCATTGGTGATTTCTCTCTTTTTCTACTTCTTGTGCAGGTCTCTTTTGAGTCTTTGCACAGTTAGAAGTTCTTTGGACATCCATTCTGGCTTTCTTGCACTTGTTCTATTTTTTTCCTCTTTGTTGGCACTGTTTGCAATTGAGCATTGAATATTTCATTCTTTAAAAACTCCCGTCCATCCGTAACTCCCTTGTCTTTTAGTATATGTGTCCACAAAATGCTTCCCAGTATTTCCATCATTTTTTTTGGAAGTCAGCTCTCCTAAAGTCCAAAATGTGGGTTTGACTTGTCTTAGTTTCGGCCTTCCTTTGTACCTCAAACTGCAGGAGCACGTGGTCACTTGCTCCTAAGGATCCAACTACTTCAACTGCATTGATCAGGTCCTCCACATTTGTTAGGATAAGATCTAGAGTAACCAACCCCCTTGTTGCCTTTTCTACCTTCTGGACCATGAAACTGTCTGCAAGACAAGCGAGGAATTTTTTGGACTTTGTACTCTTGGCCAAGTTTGTTTTCCAGCAAATATCGGGATAGTGGAAATCGTCCATGACTACCATATCTCTTCTTTGTGCCTGTTTGGTCAACAGTTGGCAGAAGACTTCATCAAGTTCTTCATCCTGGCTTGGAGGTCTGTAGTAGATGCCTACAACAAGATCTTTTTGAGTCCTAGTTCCCTTGATTTTTATCCAGATGCTTTCAAGATGATTTCTGGATATGAATCAAGGGAACTGGGACTCAAAAAGATCTTGTTGTAGGCATCATCAGCAAAGCTGTCAATTGAAAGAAGGAGAATGATGGATCTATGGTGTGGGAGCATAACACATGTCCATCCATTCTCTTTTCTCTTCATCACAAAATGGAGAGTGGAAATTCTAGGGCATTTTCCAACTGCTCCTAACTTGAGATAAAATCAAGTTAACCTATTCAATACTGTGTATTGAAAACTTTTCCCAGGGATATCAGACCAGGTCAGACAAGTCTGAAATCCAAATGCTTCAAAACCCACATGCTTCAGTTTCCTTGGCAGAGATTCCCATGGCTTGAGATACCACTTTTCATTGAGAACTGGGAAGTGGGGGAGAATTAGAAAATTTAACAATTCCTATTTTATTTTAGTTGGAGCTAACAATAGGATTTAGACCCATATGAAATGTTTACATTTGTGGGATTTTGTATAAGGAAGAAACCATGAAATGAATATGTTGCACAATAGCCAAAAAGTACAAACAGAATAATAGAAACACTAATGCTACAATATGAATTAGGCAAAATTAGCTATAGGAAACTGTTTCCATAAATATACTTGTCTGCCTGAATTTTACCTTAAAATTTTAGAATGCAAAATATCATTGCAATGATAAATATGTTTTAAAAGATAGAGGCTTGTCCTTTTGTAGATGAACATATTTTTAATGAGCATCTAATCCTTGTGAAAAGTGCTGGGTTGTGACAGCAACCGAAGATGGATTCCTGTATTTATCTGCAAAAGCGACCCAGCACAGGCAGCTGTGGGACAAGCTTCCCTGGTGTATGTCTCTGAACTCTGACCTAGAAATATCACCTCTGTGAGATGTGTTTTCATGCCCATTCAATCCTTGACCCCATTGCTTCAGACTGCCATTGACTTTGCCAATTTACGATGGGGACCCAGCTCTGCTTGTTTCATATCTTCTGCCAAACTAGCTCTGAATGGCAATGACCTGGTGATAACCTGAACATGGAGAGTCAAATCAATGTTCTGTAGGTGTGGGGCTGTCATTATATCATTTATCATGCAAGCTGTATATGTTTTCCTGTGAACATGCATGCATGTCTTCTCTAAAAAAAACCCTGATTTTTTTGCAATTATAATTCTGCCCAGCATGCATCTTTCTATCTTTAAAGAGGAAAGCAAACAGAGAAGTATGCTACTGTTATGAACAAAACTGAGTCTTTTATTTCTTCTTATGCAGAATAATATAGACCTTGCTGGAGTTTTCAGGGTAATTCCTACTGATCCATGCCCCAAACTATGGGGGCTTCTTGCGTGACCCCCTTGTACGGTGTATGTTTTATTCCCATTAGGGTGAAAGAGAGCCAACTAATGCATCTGAGATTTTCCCATTATTAATTAATTCTACCTCATCACTTTCACTGGAGCTTTAATGGTGTCAAAGCCCTTTCCTCCCCCATTCCTTTCCAAAGCATTTGAATAACACTGTTCATTTAGAACCTGTCTTAACCTCAGTCTGCTCAGGCAATTTGAATTCCCATTCTTTCTTCCTTTCTCCCCTATCTACTCTTCCAGTTGTTTAAAGCTGATTCAGCCATGCATTACGAGTCAGCCTTATGTATAAATTCTGTAATAAATTAAATAAAGCTCTGTGTGGGTCAACTTAGGCTACCCCGATTAAAAAATGATTTACTAAAGAGACAGAGGGAGAGGGACAGTAGAATGTGCTTCTAAATCAATTATGAGTCCATTCACTGTCAGACTGTTGTACATAATAGTGTATTAAAATGCATTCTATAGTGTAAAAAATTGACTCTTTCATTGAAAGTGAATTAATATTTGCAAGTGCATAATAATATTTGAAAAGCTATAAACATTCAAACTCAAATCTTCATTTCAGACTAAATATATCCAGCAGATAAGTCTTCATATTATGCTTATGCCATTTTTATAGCAAGATGTTCACAATGTTAAAAGTGACTCTAGAGTAGCTCCTTTAAGCGGAAAATGGGGCCACTGGACAGTAAAAATGAAAATTAATCTCAAAATTCTAATCTTGATAAAAGATGCTTAGTTGTGTTGGCAAATTACACATGGACACATGTTTGGTATTTCCTTGTCTAGAAAGGTGGGAACGATAGAGAAGATGGGCAGTAATATATTTGTTGCTGTGTATACATGCATCAGCATTGTGAGGACAACAGCCCTGAGCTATTTGTGTGTGTGGTGACCCTGTGCAGTATACGGAGTGATATCTGAATTCATTTCCAGTAGCAAGAAGAGCTCAGCTGCCTCTAGTGTTAAGATGTGGCATCATCGCAAGAAAAACTACATATCCAATGTGTTGTCAAAGGCTTTCATGGCCAGAATTACTGGGCTGCTGTAAGTTGCATGGCCATGTTCCAGAAGCATTCTCTCCTGAAACAATCAGGGACAGCTAATCACCTCTCTAAATGATGCCCCTAGTCAGTAAAAAGCCACACTTTGAAAACTGCTAGGCCATTAAATGCTAATCAAGGTGGTCAATTGAAACATTCATACCTTCCTCCAACAGACAAGAGTTCTTTCTCCTGTCCTGAACATTCCACAGATATACTGTATAAATCCAATTTTCTTAGTTTCCAACAGACCTCACAACTTCTGAGGATGCCTGTCATAGATGCAAGCAAAGCGTCAGGAGAGAATGCTTCTGGAACATGGCCATACAGCCTGAAAAACTTACAGAAACCCACTACATGTCCACATTTGTAGAGAGAGAGAAATAAGAAATCAGAAAAAACCTGTTAATTCCATAGTCATTTTTTCCAGAATTCAAAGAAACAATAAAACACAGAGGTATCCTGTAGAACCAGCTCCTTATTTCCCAGAGTAAGGAGGGACAGTGGTTGTCCAAATTGGTAATCACTAACAATTGTGATAATTTAACACAATTAAGGTATGCTGGGTGACTGTGATTATATCTTAAAATATCAATAATAAATTACAGTGCTTAAAATTTTTACTTAAATATTTATATTGATGTTTTCCCCTTATACATATTTTCTCTAAGCTTTGTGTAAATTTTGGGATGCTCAAAATATATGGAGAGCTCCCCAAATTTGTTCTCCACAGCCTGATGTCTACCGCCCTTTGCTCTTATCTATTCACTTATTGACATTTTTAAAGGCAAGCTGTTCAACTGGGTATAACAGAAAAGGAAAGCTTACAGAAGCTGCTTTGCAAAAGGAAGGAGATTGCCATCTGGATTTTGCAATCATTCCTTTTGAATGCTTCCGAATCCCTGGAGGAACTGCAGGTACTCACAGGAATGGTCACATACTCCAGATTATTTTCAAGGTAAATATGGGGGTGTGCCCACTCTAATGTCTTCATTGAATAGTGAGAAATTACTGAAGGGATCCAAACTTCTCTTTGAGAACTGTCATCATTTATTATGTTTGGTCAGTGAATCAGGAGCTAGAAAATAAAATGAACAGAAATTGTAGAGTTCACCTTAACGGGGACAAAGAAGTTCAGAGGAAGCTTGAGGCTTTGTCTTGAGCTACTATTTTCATTCACTTTCATTCTTCATGAATAAAAATATATGACGAAGGCAGGTGGAAAAGAGAGAGTAGCAATGGAGTGCTGCATTAAGCAACTCAGACGAAGTAAAAGAACATTTGCACTGGGTTTGCTTTATTAGGATCTGAGAACTTGCACACTAGAGGAGAGTCAGGAAATTGCCTCTTATCCTTTCCTTCCAGTACATGCACACAGCAAGGTATTACATTTATTTATTTACAGTCTTTATCTCCTGCCCTTCTCACCTGGAAGGGGACTCAGAGCAGTTTTACAAAAGGCAACAATTCAATGGTATATCAACAACAAATATAAAATAAGCATATGCATTAAAACATAAATTCAAAAGTCATATTAAATTAAAACACATTACTAAAATCATGTTATTTAACAGTGATACCTTGACATATGAGTCAACATAATTTGCTTTTATGTCATTTACATATTACCTTTCTGGGGCAAAAATGACCAGATGGAATTAATATAACTATCCAAATCTGTCTGAGGATGCTTTCTATTCATGTTGACTTGTGGCACTGTGTCTGACACAATTACAAATAGATAATTTCAAATAGATAATTTTCCCATATTTTAAAATTCCACTGTCTTGATTATACCATGTTAGGATAAAGATATACAGTGGAGTCTCAACTTAATAGCATCCCAACTCAAGAGCATTTTGAGTTAAGAGCCAACACTCAGACCAGTTTTGCTTTGACATGCAGACAGCATTTTGAGTTAAGAGCTAGTGTCAGGGGGAGGACTGGCAGCAGAGAGATTCAAGTGAATGGCCTTTGTGCCTCATGCCTCCATGCCTCGTGCTCTTGTCTGCTTTGGGGGATTGCTGTCCACTTTTGCTCTTGTCCACTTTCAGGATCTTTTGGTTAGTTGATTTTATGTGGGGTTTTTTATACCTGGTATGTTTGGCTTCATGAAGAGAGGGATGGAGGGAGAGGAAGAGAAGGAGGAACCTGTTGTACATGCACACAAATTGTCAAGGTTTAATGTCCAGACGGACTTGGATTTGAATATGATTCTGGATTTATCCAAATTAAACTGCCTTATCTAGCAACTAGATGGTTTCATATGTAGAATTGGTTGTATTAAGTGATTTCCTGCTGATAACTGGAAGTATATCTTTTTATTATTCTTCTTCTACTGTGATTTTGCCCTTATCCTTTCAGGCTAGAAAGATCTCCAAATAAAACAGAATAAAAATGTAAAAGCTATTACATAAATGTAACATTAACCTATGTTTTTTTGAGGACAAGGGAAAATAATGGTAAGGTGCCTGCCAAAATCAAAGTGAGAAACAATATTAAAAAAAAGATTAGAAGTAGAATAGGATGTATGTGATTGTACAAAACTATTAGGTGTTGATTAGAGACATATCAGTCTTATATTACATTTAAACATCTATCAAGTCTCAAAACAGGCTTCTAAATGGCTTATAGAAAAACTAGAGGCAACATTGTGGGAGCAGCAGAGAGAAGGGAAAATGTATTTGAAAGAAGATGCAATAATTGGAGAACACGTGCAATTGTTTTATATATAGGAGTATGATTGTGTGTAAGGACTCATTCTGCATCAAGCTAGAGGGTGGCCAGACACCATTCCCTGTAAATCCAGAATCAATTACTACAAAAGGCAGAAAACACGAGATTTTCAGGTGTGGGATTATCGTGGTTCTGAACTGAATATCCAGATCTTTGCATGTCTGTATGTCCCTGCAATCGGAAATCACGGGATTTTTTTATCTGGGTCTGTTCCCAAGTTTTAGATGCTTGTTCCTGATGGATCAGTTTCTAAAAACAAGGTGACACTTGAGTAGAAAGAAGGCAGAAACTTTGTTTCTGTGTCAGAACTTTATGAAACATGTGGAGAGCACATTTTCTCTGGCGAGGACAAAGTTGTGCCCCCCTAGTCAATGTTGTGCATCTTTTCACAAGAAAAGCAATCAGGAACTGCCATGTATAACCCAGGAACAGCACCCTGTCATTTGTTGCCACAAATATACAGTACAACTAAATCTGTCTGGACATAGGTCCAGGCAGCCAGGCTCTAAAAAGTGTCAATAATGAAAAAGTTCTGTTCCTGGCTTGAAAGTGTGTGTTCCTGTTTCACTGTGTGGAGCTGACTTGGACAGAAGTAATCCTACCCCATAAACTTTCTTTGTGTGCCAGAAACTTTATGAAACATTTGGAAGGCACAGTTTCTTAGGCCTGCACATACTGTAGAATGGGACTTTTGCAGTGATCTGCATAACCAAATCTCTGCATATTTGTAAATTGTGGATTTTTTAAATTAAAAAAACCTGCTGGTTTCCAGTGGAAGCCCCATGGTGGCCATCTTGGGAGCCTCTAAATCTTGGAATAAAGCATCAAGTCTGGGGAACAGAGGCAGAAATCCCAGGACCAACAGGTCTGTGTGTGGACCTCTCCTGAATTTTTGCCCCTCACAAAAACCCGTGATTTAGTGCTGTCTGGAAGTGCCCTTAGAGCCACCATAGTATAATGGTTTTTGAGTGTTGGGATATTAATCTGGAGTCCAGGGTTTATATTCCTGCTTTGGCTATAGAACCCCCAGGTGACTTTAGGTAGATCATACTATCTCAGCATAAGAGGAAGGCAAAGGCTAAACTCTTTTGAAAATATTTTCCACCCAAACACTGGGACAGTTTCACCTTAATGTTGCCATAAATTGGAAATGACTTGAAGGCACAAATAATGTAGTATCGGGTGTAATTGGAAGACTTTATTCTTTTTATTCTGCTGTGTAAGAAAACAATCAATTTAAAAGCTGAATTCATCTTCTTGTCTAGAGAACTAACTTTACAGCTGGGGGTAATTTTGATACCAGCTAAACCAAGAAAAAAGTAAAAGTGGTCATTTTTTTAAAAAAAATTCACACAATATTTCTAAGTCTACAGAGTTGTTTGGATTATGACAGCCATTAATGAATAAAACTTTAATTTTTCATCAGTGTGCCTCAAATTAAATTACAAAGCTCCAGTGAGTTTCACACCCACATGAAAGATAATTATATATAAAATGTATGTTCTGACTTCAGTGTGGCTAAGTGGGATGCCAGAAATCCATACATTGATCTGTATCTCTGCCTAAGGCTAATCATACAATGCCTTCTCTTTGTAATCTAATAGATTTACTTTTTAGAGTAGTCTCTAAACTGAAATCCCAGTGGTTTTAATAATGAGAAAACTTTCCCCACTGACTTCTTTCCTCACATTGCTTCTAAACATAAATACTGACAGACAACAGAAACACCTTTTGATTCTACAAAGGTTGCTTTGAGTTTCCCCACCCACCCCATTGCCTTTCTCCAGCTGTGCAAGAATTTTGAAAGTTATTCACTCTTATTCTTTTTGTTAAAGTTACACCCTGCTTGGAATTCCACAAAAAGTATTTTTGTCCATATTTCATAGACTACTTGACTCTAACACACTTGCTACAAATATACTCTTTTTGCACATCTTGGTGCGGAATACAAAGGTATGCCAGGTCTTCTAGTTTAGTCCCTCTGTGTCTGTCTATTCTCATTGCTGAGGTTGACAGACAATATTCTGAACTTATTGTAATAGGCGGTAAGTCTCCACATCCCCTTAGAACCAGCCAGCTAGTATCAGTGGTGCTGACTGAGGCAGCATTTGTTTTCACTATCTCCCAAGTAATGTCACTATTTCAGTGTGGCAGAAATGTGTTTATCAGAAGATTGTGTTTAAAATGTCTGCTGTGAAGGGACTAAAAAAGAAAAACCTTACATGGGTTATGAGCTATCTTTTAGCATAATGGATGATGTTTTTGCACTGCAGTCATAAATACAAGTTCACTGGTACTTTGCAAAGAAAGATGTGATTGCTTTTTGTACACAGAACAAATCATAATGTAACCGCACACTCACGGGGAGAAAGCTAATGAATGGATAAGGTATAAATACCAAAACATAATGAAAAATGATTGCTTGCCAAATGCTCTGTTGCATAAAAGAAGCAGCTATCTTATTAACAGACAACATAGAACTAAATAAATGGTGTTCTGCATCCATTTGACTAGGTAAGGTAAAGGTTTTCTCCTGACATTGAGTCCAGTCGTATCTGACTCTGGGGTTTGGTGTTCATCTCCAAGGTTATGTGGCCAACATGACTGCATAGAGTGCCGTTACCTTCCCGCCGGAGCAGTACCTATTGATCTACTCACATTTGCATGTTTTAGAACTGCTAGGTTGACAGAAACTGGGGCTGACAGTGGGAGCTCACGCTGTTCCCCGGATTCGGACCTGTGATCTTTCAGTCAACAAGTACAGCAGCTCACAGTTTAATCTACTGTGCCACCGGGGACTCCATCCTTTGGACTACAGTTGTCAAAAGAGAAATATTTCCCCAAACTGGTGCTTTCAGAATATGGTCTCACTATAAAGATCACTGTCAGGGAAGATGACTTCACTAACATCAACATACACTTATTGATCACAGATATGGGATAAATCTTATCACTGGGTTGCTGTAAGTTTTTCAGGCTATATGGCCATGTTCCAGAAACATTCTCTCATTCTGGCCATAAAAGCCTTCAACAATACATTGACTCTTATCACCTTTGACAATATGACTGTCATGTTTCCTTTTGGTTCTCACATCTCTTTGAAATTAAAACTTTCAATGCATTCTATTGTCGGAATTGGTTATCAAGGGCCTGATCTAGACACTATGCTCTTTTTTTACTCCACCATTCCTTGCCCCATCAAGGGATGGATTGCATTGTTCTTCCAAAAGGGAGCAATCAAAAACAGTCCAGAGTTCTCAGTACTGTAGGGGCCTCTACCTATGATATTTCATAATACCAAAAGCTAGTGTGAAGTTCACCTATTTTGAAGCTCCAGCATCTCCACGCCTTCTTGATCTCCAAACACTTATATATGGTAATACCATCTACCACTGTATCTCTTCCACAGATTTGATATCCACTGTTGCATATACAGTCCAAAAAATATTCCTTCCTGGAAATTTTTGTGGGCATCTCTAAGTCCTCCGGTGTGATCCCATGATATGCTTCCTGCCCCGGAATAGTAAAAATATTGAATTTGCCATTATCTACTGTTTCAGGTATCTTGAAACCTATCCCCCATAGATATGGGATTGTACTATATATTAAACTTCATCTGTTTTCAGATAATTGGATCAACAGAGGATTGTCAACTCGAATATTGCATGTTTGAAAAGAATTCCAGTGATAGGTAATAAAAATCATGAAAAGATTAATTGATTCACTCTTCTAATAAAGTCAAAGGATGTATTAAGGCCTCAAATTGACCTACCTACTCTGATAATTCTTAGCTTCCCTGGAGCTTTGGGACTTCACCCATGTGTCTTTGGAAATTACATATTTAATATTGCTTTGTCTGTGCTTTGAATGAAATATACTTATTCATTTGAACTGTATGCCAAACTTCATTGGGAAGCAATGGCTAATGTTGCTGGCCAAAATGAAACCACTCACTTTCTTTAACCCCAGGGATTATTTTTGCATTACCATTTCCATAGTCTTCTAGTGTGGCTTGTGTTAGAATTGCAGTTTGATATTGTGCAGATTAATCCAGGTAGAGTCCTGTTTTATTAATTTACCAGCAGTGAGATTGTTCTTAGATGAGCAATTAATGTTGAGTGACTTAATGTGCAGAAAGACTATGAGGAATTCCAACAGGAGAATCATACAGACAACTTTCCTTTTAAAAAAAACCAGATTATTAAATTCATAGGATAAGAGTGTATCTTATTAATATGCTCATAACCTTCACAGTATTTAATCTAATCTTTGAGTTCTTTTGGACCTCTTCTATGTTTTTTCATTGGTTCTGATGACATTACAGTACATGTCAGTATATGTGTGGGAGGAAGGAGAATATACTGGTACAAGTATTCCTAAATACTTCCCTTTGATGATTTTTTAAATTAAACAGACAAAAAAATAATGGGTTATAAATAATATATGTTGAATAAGTTTAAGGTTAGATAATAGCTGTATGGTATCTTTCAACTTCTGTTTTTTGTTCAAACCTTTTAAAGTCCTTGAGGCATATCACCCATAGTGCTGGACACACTTTAGATCTGGTTTTCTGCCAGGGATGGGATGAAAGTGGCGGAGTGGAGGAACTGACCATCATTCCTTTGCCATGGTCCGACCACCACCTGATCAAGTTTAGACTCACTGGGCCTTTCCACCTCCGCAGGGGTGGTGGACCTATTAGAATGGTCCGCCCCAGGAGACTTATGGATCGAACAGTTCCTGACGGCTCTTGGGGATTTTCCGCCTCCTCGGTAAGTGACCCTGTCGAGGCTCTTGTCTCACTCTGGGACAGGGAGATGACAAGGGCTGTTGACACGATCGCTCCAGAACGTCCCCTCTTGAGTAACCGAGCTAAACCAGCTCCTTGGTTCACTGAGGAGCTGGCAGCAATGAAGCGAAAAAGAGGAGGCTAGAGTGCGTGTGGCGTAGAAGCGGAGCGGATCAGCTCAGGCGCGCCTGGTCTCTTATTTGAGGACCTATGACGCTGCAATAAAAGCCGCACAAAAACATCTATTGCGGCCAAGGTGGCCGCGCGAAGAACCGTCCAGCGGAACTGTTTCGAGTCGTTAGGGTCTTTTAAATCCGCCTCAGTGCGAGATCCCTGACGGCTCGGCGGCACGCTGATGAGTTTGCTAAGGTCTTCGCGGATAAGGTGGCTCTGATCCGTTCCGATTTCGATACCACTTTAACGGCAGTCTCTGAGGATGTGACACGAGCATCTGCTTGTCCGGTTTTGATGGATTCGTTTCAATTGGTTCAGCTTGAGGATGTGGACAAGATCCTTGGAAGCGAGGCCCACGACATGCATCCTAGACCCCTGCCCATCCTGGCTGATCAAGGAAGCCAGAGAGGGTTTGGCAGAGTGGGTGAAGGTGGTGGTTAATGCCTCCCTTCCGGGAAGGCACCATTCCAGCCAGCTTAAAGCAAGCTGTTATAAAACCGCTGTTGAAGAAACCTTCACTGGACCCCACTCAATTGGTGAACTATCGGCCAGTTTCCAATCTCCCTATTTGGGCAAAGTCATGGAACGTGTGGTGGCTTCGCAACTCCAGGGTTCTTGGCAGACACTGATTATCTGGATCCGGCACAGTCTGGCTTTAGGCCGGGGCATGGGACTGAGACAGCCTTGGTCGCCTTGGTAGATGATCTACGCCGGGAACTTGACAGGGGGAGTGTGTCCCTGTTGGTTCTGCTGGACCTCTCAGCGGCTTTCGATACCGTTGACCACGGTATCCTTCTGGGTCGCCTTGCAGATATGGGGCTTGGGGGTACTGCATTGCAGTGGCTCCAATCCTTCCTGGAAGGTCGTACCCAGAAGGTGTCATTGGGTGACACCTGTTCGGCTCCACAGCCGTTGTCCTGTGGAGTCCCTCAGGGTTCAGTACTGTCCCCGATGTTGTTCAACATCTACATGAAACCGCTAGGAGAGATCATTCGGAGTTTCGGAGTAAGGTGTTATCTGTACGCAGATGATGTCCAGATCTGTCACTCCTTCCCACCTGTCACCAAGGAGGCTGTCCAGACCCTGAACCGGTGCTTGGCTGCTGTGTCGGACTGGATGAGGGCTAGCAAATTGAAACTAAATCCAGACAAGACAGAGGTCCTCCTGGTCAGTCGTAAGGCCGAACAGGGTATAGGGTTACAGCCTGTGTTGGACGGGGTTACACTCCCCTGAAGACGCAGGTTCGCAGCTTGGGAGTGATCCTGGACTCAGCGCTGAGCCTGGAACCCCAGGTCTCAGCGGTGGCCAGGGGAGCTTTTGCACAGTTGAGACTCGTGCGCCAGCTGCGCCCCGTACCTTGGGAAGTCTGATCTGGCTACGGTCGTCCACGCTCTGGTCACATCCCGAATAGATTACTGCAACGCACTCTACGTGGGGCTGCCTTTGAAGACAGTTCGGAAATTGCAATTAGTCCAGCGGGCGGCAGCCAGACTACTAACGGGAGCTACATACAGGGAGCACACTACCCCCTGCTGTGTCAGCTCCACTGGCTGCCTGTCCAATTCCGGCTCAATTCAAAGTGCTGGTTTTGACCTTTAAAGCTCTATACGGTTCTGGCCCAGCTTACTTGTCCGAACGCATCGGCCGCTACGTCCCATCCCGTAACCTAAGATCATCCGGGAGGCCCTGCTCTCGCTCCCGCCCGACCTCTCAGATGCGGTTGGTGGGGACGAGGGACAGGGCCTTCTCGGTGGTGGCCCCCGCCTGTGGAATGCGCTCCCTACGGAGATACGGTCCACCTCATCCCTCCTTACATTCAGGAAGAAGGTGAAATCCTGGCTCGGGGATCAGGCATTCCCTCACCAGCACTAGGCAGCATGTGAGACGGAATTTTAATGGGAGGGAGGAAGAGGGTCAATGTTTCTAGGGTTGAATACTGTTTTAATTGGAATGATTGTAGATGTGTTGAGGGATTGTATTTTAATGCCTTAATGTTTTAATGGGTTGTGGGGTTTGGGGTTTTACGCTGTTGATGTGGCATCGAATTGTGCCTGCTGTAAGCCGCTCTGAGTCCCCCCTCGGGGGTTGAGAAGAGCGGGGTAAAATCCTGAAATAAATAAATAAATAATAAATAAAATAAATAAATAAATCATATGTAATGTGGTGTGCCTCAAGGGAGAAAATCTGCATAGATATCTTCTGTACCTTGCAAAATCTTTGACGCCTTCAAAACCTCTGCTTCTTCTTCTGCTTATTATTGTTATTATTATTATTACCCCACTTTTTCTCTCCACAAGGAGACTCAAAGCAGCTGGGGTTTCAGGGCCATCAGTGGACTACTTTCATTTAACATAAGAACATAAGAAGAGCCATGCTGAATCGGACCTCAGCCCATCTAGTCCAGCATTCTGTATCACACAGTGGCCCACCAGTTGTACACGGGGATCTCGAGCAGAAGGGAGGGCAAAACCCTGATCTGCTCCCGACCCCCACAACCAGTACCCAGGGAAATCCTGCCTACCTCAACCAACTCCGAGGTGGCACTTGAATGTCCTTTTCAGTAACTACCGATACACTTGGTATCCATGAATCTGTCTAATCCCGCCTTGAAGTTGTTCAGGCTGACAGCTGTCACAACCTCTTCTGGAAGTGAGTTCCATAACCCAATGACCCTCTGGGTGAAGAAATATTTCCTTTATTAGTCCTAATTTTCCTACCTTGGAGCTTCAGGGAGTGCCCTCTAGTCCTAGTGTTTTGTGACAAAGAAAATAGTTTTTCTTTATTCACCTTTTCTATCCCATGCATGATTTTATACACTTCGATCAAGTCACCTCTTAAACGCCGTCTTTCAAGGCTGAAAAGACCAAGGCGTTGCAACCTGGTTTCATAAGGGAGCCGCTCCATCCCTTGGATCATTCTTGTTGCCCTTCTTTGTACCTTTTCCAGTTCCGTTATATCCTTCTTGAGGTGCGGTGACCAGAATTGTACACAGTACTCCAAATGTGGCCTTACCATCGATTTGTAGAGAGGTAATACAACATTTGCTGACCTATTTTCGATTCCCTTCCTGATCATGCCAAGCATAGAATTTGCTTTTTTTCACTGCTGCAGCGCACTGGGTTGACATCTTCATTGAGCTGTCCACCAAAACCCCAAGATCCCTTTCCTGGTTTGTCTCGGAAAGCTTTGACCCCATCAATTTGTAGATGTAGTTGGGGTTCTTTGCCCCGATGTGCATGACTTTACACTTGTTTAGGTTAAAATGCATTTGCCACTTCGTTGCCCATTCACTCAATTTCGAGAGATCTTTCTGGAGCTCTTTACAATCAGTTTCATTTTTAACTACCCTGAACAATTTATTTATTTATTTATTTATTTATTTATTTATTTATTTCTTCAATTTTATATTCCGCTCCTCCCTACAGGCTCGGGGCGGATAACAATAAAATACACATGGGCAGCATGTCGCAGACATGCAGTCCGACAGTAAAACATAAAACAGGTTAAAAACATGGTTTGACATGTCACGAGGTGCAAGGAATATACAGAAGTATACGACATACTATCCGTCGGGGTTTAGTTGAACGCTAGTTCAAAAAGGGCGGTCTTGCAGGCCTTTCTGAATGGGGCCAGTTCCGAGATGGCTCGGGCACTGTCCGGCAAAGAGTTCCACAGCACTGGAGCTGCCGCTGAGAAAGCTCTCTGGCGAGTCGCGGATAGATGGCAGGAGCGGACAGATGGTATGGTCAGCAGATTCTGTTCATCTGACCGCAGTGATCTCAGGGGCAAATACGGGGTAAGGCGGTCCCTCAGGTACGCAGGCCCTAGGCCGTGTAAGGCCTTAAAGGTCAATACCAACACCTTGAAGACAATTCGGTACTCGATGGGAAGCCAGTGCAGTTGCCGGAGAATGGGCGTAATGTGCTCCCTCACTGACGAGCCCGTCAGTAAGCGAGCGGCGGCATTCTGCACTAGCTTGAGTTTCCGAAGTGTCGACATGGGAAGGCCAACGTAGAGGGCGTTACAGTAGTCTAGTCTCGAGATGACCGTCGCTTGGATTACCGTCGCCAGGTCATTCCCGGACAGGTAGGGTGCCAGTCGCCTAGCCTGTCGTAGGTGATAGAAGGACCCCCTGCAGACCGCGGAGACCTGGGCCTCCATGGTCAGCAGGGAGTCCAACTGAACACCTAAGCTCTTAACCGAAGATGACGGGCTAAGTTGCTCGCCATCCAGGGTAGGCAACCGGCACCCACCCAGCCCGGGGCGACCGGGCCACAGGATCTCCGTCTTCGACGGATTCACCTTCAGCCGGCTGGCGCGCAGCCAACCAGTCACGGCTTCCAGGCATCGATGGAAACAATCGGGTACGGTATCCGGCCTGCCGTCCATTCTCAGCAAAAGCTGGGTGTCATCCGCATACTGATAACACTCCAGACCAAAGTCGCGGGCCAGCTGGGCCAGGGGGCGCATATAAACGTTGAATAATAAGGGGAGAGGGATGGCCCCTGGGGACCAATTACAATTAAGTGGGGATCTCCCGGAGACCCCCGCCCCTCCACACGTTGTCCCCGGCCCTGGAGAAAGGAGGCCATCCATTGGAGGGCGGTCCCCCCGACTCCGGCGCCGGCTAAACGGTGGGTCAACAGTGCATGATCTACCGTATCGAACGCTGCTGTCAGATCTAACAGGACAAGCAGGGCTGACCCGCCCTGGTCCAGCTGGCGGCGAAGTTGGTCTGCAATGGCGACAAGCACGGTCTCCGTCCCATGCCCAATATGGAAGCCGGACTGGTAGGGATCAAGTCCAGCTGTGTCATCTAAGAACTGCTGCAGCTGATCCGCTGCTGCCCTCTCAATTACTTTGCCCAAAAAGGCAAGTTGGACACAGGCCTGTAATTGGAGGGAGCCGAAAGGGTCTAAGTCGGCTTCTTCAGCAGCGGTCTTACCATAGCCTCTTTCAGTCCCCCGGGAAGACTCCTTGCTCAAGGGAGCTATTTATGATCGTGCCCAGGGGCCACGTAGCCCCTCCCGGCAAGATCTAATAAGCCAGGAGGGGCATGGGTCGAGGGAGCAAGTAGTTGGTCTAGCTGCAGCCAGTAACTTATCGACAGCTGCTGCGTCCAGCTTTTGGAAACGGGTGAAGGTGGATCCGCCGAGAGGCGGCGGAGTCTCGAGCTCACTAACTGTATCAACCGTGGCTGGAATGTCCCGGCGGAGATTCGAAATCTTGTCAGTAAAGTAGTTCTGGAAGGCCTCAGCTGTTGGAGCCAAACCCCTATCGTTTGGGACAGTTGGGATTGTTGTCATGGACCGAATTATTCTAAAAAGTTGAGCTGGGCGTGAACTAGCTGACTCTATCAGGGAGGCATAGTAAACTTTTTTCGCCTCCTTGATAGCTCGCTCATAAGCCTCTTTAAACTGCTTATAAGCCGATTTCGACGCTTCGTCACGGAGACTCCGCCACACGTCCTCTAGCTGTCTCCTCCTCCGTTTCAACGCTCGCAGCTCCTCGGTGTACCATGGCGAGCAGTTTCTACGGGGGGTGAGAGAGCGCCTGGGGGCGATCTCGTCTAGGGCTGTGGTAAGAGTGGTATTCCAAGATTCCACTAGCCCATCGACCGAGTCGCAGGGGAGTTTCCAATCCCTTAGAGCATTCAGGAACCTAGTGGGTTCCATAAGTCTCTTCGGGCGAACCAGAATAGGTTCGGCACCCTTACCGGGAGGGGGCCACACTCAATCGGACTTCAGGACACTGTGATCCGACCATGGAACCTCCATAACGGAGGCTAGGGTCACCTGAATTCCGGCCGCGAAGATCAGATCTAATGTATGTCCGGCTTGGTGCGTGGGGCCGGTCCTACACAGTGAGAGTCCTAGTGTCTCCATGGTGGACACTAGGTCCATGGCTGCTGTTGACGGGGAGGTGATGTCGGCGTGGACATTGAAGTCCCCCAAGACAATAAGCTTAGGGAACCTCAATGCCCACTCCGCAACCACCTCCAGCAGCTTAGGTAGACTTCCTGACGGTGCGTTGGGTGCACGGTACACTAGCAGGAAGGCCAAACTCTCACCAAGGTCCCATACCAGGCCCACACACTCCACTCCGGGGATGTTCGCAGTCGGAATTGTCCTGGAATTAAACTTATCTCGACTGAGTATAGCCACCCCTCCCCCCCGCCCCTCTGTCCTCATCTGACAACTGGCCACAAACCCAGGTGGTGTTAATTCGTGCATGATGACATTATCGCCCTCTTGTAGCCATGTCTCCGTAAGACAGGCTATGTCGGCCTCCTTCTCCAAGAGGAGGTCCCTGATGGTTCCGGACTTGTTGCGCACGGACCTGGTGTTGGCCAGTATCAGAGTCGGAGGAGAGGTAACTTTGGGCTCCCCAACTGCGTGCCTAGGGATAGCTCGTAGGTCAGAGGGCGGGCGAGCCTCTCTTCGGCTCTTCCGCCCTCTCTCATAAGGCCTACGGCTACCGTCCCTATTACCCCTTCCCGAGATCACGCGAATTTCCCGCCCCTGCACATCTTCTTCCAATACATGGACTAAGTGTCCGGCCTCCTGCTCCCCCTCTGAAAAGGGGGGGGATACTGCTGTTTCCCCTCAACACGTGGGCCAGGGGGGCTAGAAGACTGAGGGTGGGGGACTGTGGGGGTGGTCGCATCCCTTAGTGTCGTCTGCAAACTTTGCTACCTCAGAATTCACTCCTACATCCAGATTAATGAATAAATTAAAAAGTAACGGACCCAAAACTGAACCTTGGGGTACGCCACTTCTCACCTCTTTCCACCCAGAGAAATGTCCGTTTATTACCACCCTTTGTTTCCTACAGTTTAGCCAGGTTCCAATCCAGGACAAGACCTGTCCTCTGATTCCATGACTGAAGAGCTTATTTAGGAGCAGGTAGAGTTGACAGCTTGGATATGGGATTTGATTCTTGTAACTATAAGCCCAAAATGCCTGTTTCATAGCTGGGGCTTCCATAACAAAAAGGCTCAATATGCTGCTACTTCATTGCCACCTTGCTCCATCTCTCTCCCATACTTCCTTGCTCTTGTGCTTTTGGACATGCCTCAAAGAGCTGTAGTAAATTTTTCTCCTCCTCCAAGCCTGTTGACCATGATATTTTTCTCCCCACTTAGAAACCTGGTGAGGTTTTGCAGTTCTAGGAAACTTCAGCTTAGTAGCTGGGACATAATAGCCAGAATAGAGAGCAAGGCATAGTTGGGTATCAGCTATCCAATAGCCTAGCCTAGAGCTTTCCAAACTGTGTGTTGTGAAACTGTGTGCATTAGTGTGTCAGCTGTAGCATGTAGGTATGTCACACAATTGTAACAATAAACTTTTGAAACCTTTGTGAAATAAGCAATAAATCCTATATTTTAAAAAAATATAAGTGAAAGATTTTCATGAGATATTTTGAATCTCTATACGTTTTTATTACAATTTATGTATATGTTTCTTTCTCTTATAAGAGTTGGTTTCTCTTTCTCTTTCTCTTATAAGAGTTGGTTTAACCTCTGATTTGCTAGTAAAACTAAATTACTGTGTCACTGAATGATATATCTCTAAAAAGTATGTCACCAATACGAAATGTTTGGAAAGCTCCAGTCTAGTCTGATATACATAGTTCAACAATAGAAAGACTTTCAGAAAATGTCACCCCTGGAAGCAATAGGTAGGAAGAACTTCTCCTGAAATGGCCAATGAAGCGCTTGACTTTTTTGTATCCATGCGACTGTGAAATAATTTCCACAAAGCAGATCTTTAGGCATTTCTTTACACCAAAGAAAATTCATTCATTCTCTACTATTTGGACGTTAGAGCTATGAATGTCAACATTTTCTATCTGCCTGTTTTTCTATCTCCATGTCAGATTTTATTTATTGTATCAGAAGCGAACCAAGGGTACAGTTGTGATATATTTTTTAAAAAACCACAAAGTTTAAAAACCTGGCATTATATTAAATGTCCTCACATGTCATGGATTCTACTTCGTGGCCCCATTTTTAAAAGTTGGCTCTGCATCTTGTGGTGCCTGAGTGCAGTCTGTTCAGTGCCTTCCAAGTTGCCCAGTCTTCTGTGTGCCCAGGGGGAAGTCTCTCATTTTGGTATTGGCCATGGGTTGAGGTTCTGGGTTTTTGTCACTTTTGGGCTCTCACTTGCTGAGGTCTTCCTGCAAGTATCTCTGCAGATCTTAGAAAACTATTTCTTGATTTAAGGCATTAGCGTACTGGCTGATATCTGAACAGAGGATGGGCCAGAGATGTCACTGCCTTGGAACTTTAATTATTAGCTGCTGCATGCCAGATAAAACTGTTGTGATCAATTGGACTCTTCTCCCTTTATATCAGTGGTTCTCAACCTGTGGGTCCCCAGATGTTTTGGCCTTCAACTCCCAGAAATCCTAACAGCTGGTAAATTGGCTGGGATTTCTGGGAGTTGAAGGCCAAAACACCTGGGGACCCCAGGTTGAGGACCACTGCTTTATATCATCTTTATCAATGAATTAATGGATACCTTTGACTCCTAGTAGAGTCTAGATGAAACTCTGTAACATGCTTCATTTGGTAAACACAGATAATGGCATCCAGCTTCAGTGGGACAGCTTGTTTATTTCTATTTGTTTTTCACACAAAAGTTTTGACAAAGGAAAA
Organism: Anolis apletophallus; assembly: GCA_030556195.1. Taxonomy (NCBI): domain Eukaryota; kingdom Metazoa; phylum Chordata; class Lepidosauria; order Squamata; family Anolidae; genus Anolis; species Anolis apletophallus. Next base: position 33,564,146 of record JARBWK010000004.1, on the reverse strand, counting down.
TGTCACTACTGATACACTACATAACATTTTGCATCTTCCTAGGTGACAATACACTGTGGGGCTGATTAAAATGGGGAACCTGCGGAGCTTGAGGCATGATTTACAATTGAAAAATGAACGGAACCTTTCTTACATATATTGACTATTTTGGAAACATCTTCTGGGATTTACGCTAGTAGTGTAAGTAATGTTCTGGGCCAGTTATCTTGTTTTTTTAATAAATGCAGTTACAAAGTTCTAAGGATATGCTCCCCTTCTCTTAGAAAATAAAGCATAGCCAAACACTTGCTAAGCAAAACAAATTACACGAGACTTGTTTTCAGTAATATCAGAATCAACATAATTTAAATTTGAGAAACTTTTAGCACTAAGTGAGAAAAAAACAGTTTGATGGTGTTACTGTAGCCTTTATATGAGGCATGTGAACTGACTAAATAATTTTTACAGAATTTTCAAAAGGAAACGAAAGAAAAAAAGAAAGATGCTGACAAAAAATCTAATTTTTCTTTTGAGATCCATAAGAAAGCAGTGCCAAAGGGCTTTTTGTCACAAGAAGCTTGACATAAAACAAAGCCAATATTAATCTGCTATGAATATTGTTAAAGTTGTTGATGTACTCAGCTTAGATATCCCTAAAATGTAAGCAGATCCTTTGTTCAGGAAACAATTTAGGAAAAACTTGTTCTTTACTGTCATCATTTTTAAAGCAATTGAACAAAGACACACATATATTGTAGAATGTATCAGTTGAAGGAAAACAGGACATAACATTCATCTTATGAACATCCTAAAGACTGGGTTGCTAATAAACACATGATAAGATGGGTGTTTATTAACCTGGTTCACGGATCAATTTTCAGTCTTGTACAGTTTATTGCTAAACTAATGTTAGAAGGAATTACTACTTTTTCAAGCCATTTCCTGATGCAAAGTTAAATGGAAATTAATTGAACACAGAGTTTTAGTAACACACTAGCAGTTTGAATGGTTTGGAACATTTCTGAATTTCATAGACTCTTACATATAATATACTGATGTTTATTACTAATTTCTATACATTACAGAATGACAGTTTAAAATTGGTGAAACTGATCGCTAAAAATAAAATGAAATATTCTTATGCCTTTTGCATTTTAACAAGCCGGCTGTCTCATTGGAATGCACTGCCTTTTTGTGCTACAGTTTATTTTTGGAATTTAATAAGGCACCTGTCATATCTGCCTCAAGGCTAAAGAATATAAAGGGGGAAAATCCAAAGTACTGTCATGTTTGAATGACATGGGGCCAATTTTAATTTTTTATGGGAGGTGACTGAAATTAGCAGCCTTAGTGGCAAAGATGCATTGCTCTGCCATCTGCTTTAAATACCCTGAGTTGATGAGCCACTAATGACGTTGCCCACTGACATTCAATGGATAGATTCTTCTTCTTCTTCTTCTTCTTCTTCTTCTTCTTGATGGAGCTTTGTTAGTAAAATCACCTTTGCAGTGGTTTTATGCTCGTTCATAAGCAATTCTCAGAAACCATATTTTTATGCATCGCTCTTTATCATACAATATTCTCAGACCCCATCTACACTGCAATATAGCCCAGATTCAATCTGCATTTTATGAGTTTACACTGACCATTATAATGCAGTTCAAACTGGATTATATGGCAGTGTAGATGGGTCAGTGACTAATTTAGCACTGATGTCTGCAAGATGTTGGAAATCAGTTGTGATATGACTGGCAATTTGGGATGCATTATTATTGGGGTGGGGAGTCATCAACATGGGAATTTTATAAATTTATATTGAGATACATTTACTTTCATATTCTGACTTTTGTTAAGTCAGTTTTCATTGCATATATGTTACATTGTATTTCCTTTTATTTCTGTTGTGATGCATGAAGAAAACATATTTAATTATTTATTTGTTGTGTTCTTGCCTCATTTTTGTGTCCAAACTCAAAATCCAGCCATCTCCTTTTACTAGAATATCTATTATCTGTTTCAGACCATAGTAAAAAAATAGCTAAAACCTTTTTATTCGGGTAGGTTTTTAGAATGAAGGAAGATAGATGCTTTTGAACTGTGGTGTTGGAGGAAAGTTCTGAGAGTGCCTTGGATTGTGAGTAGATCCAACCAGTCCATATTTCAAGAAATAAAGCCCGACTGGTCATTGGAGGGAAGGATAGTAGAGGCAAAGGTGGCCACATCATGAGAAGAAAGGAAAGCTTAGAGAAGACAATGATGCTGGGGAAAATGGAAGGAAAAAGGAAGAGGGGCCGACCAAGGGCAAGATGGATGGATGGATGTTATCCTTGAAGTGACTGGCTTGACTCTGAAAGAGCTGGGGGAGGTGATGGCCGACAGGGAGCTCTGGCGTGGGATGGTCCATGAGGTCACGAAGAGTTAGAAGCAACTGAATGAATGAACAACAACTTAAAGGCTTTTAGAGATGAGAGTTTTTCAGACTGAGCCAGTGGCTGCTGTGCTTTATGCAATTTAATAGTTTAGGTTTTATTGCTTTTAACTATGTATTTTAACATTTTTGTTGAATTCTATTCTAATGTTTATATGAGTTACAACTGGGTTGTGGCGCAGCTGGTTGGGAGTTAGCTGCATTAAATCACTACCGACTGAGAGGTCATGAGGTTGAAGCCAGTCCGGGTCAGAGTGAGCTTCTGGCCATTTGTCTAGCTTGCTGTTGACCTTTGCAGCTCGACAGTTACATCTGTCAAGTAGGAAATGTAGGTACCGCTTATGTGGGAAGGCTAGTTTAACTAATTTATGACATCATAAAAACTCTCCAGCATGCAGAAAAATGAGGAAATACTACATCGATGTCACAAGTGGATGGTGAAGTGATAGCTCCCCCGGTGGCCGGAATTCAAAAAGCATACCCTCATGAAGCTGGAAAGTTAAATAGCCTTTGTGTCTCTTCTATATATGTTGTGTGTCTAAGGCATTGAATGTTTGCCATGTATATGTGCATTGTGATCTGCCCTGAGTCCCCTGCAGGGTGAGAAGGGCAGAATAAATAAATCACAATTTTTTCTACTGTTTAGTGTTAGCTGCTTTGGTAGAGAAAACATGGTGTGTGTGTGTGTGTGTGTGTGTGTGTATGTGTTTCACAAGTTCAGAATCCCTGATAAGGCAAATCCTGTACTTCTGAGAATATCCACAGTTTTGGGTTTATTCCTAAATTATTCATAAATATATTTTATTGGTAGCTCACTTTTCTCCCTGATTGGGACAAAAATGGGGAATCACTAAAACACATTTCATTGAAAACCAATATTAAATAACACTAGAATTAAAAACCTATTAAAGTATATTAAAAACTGTTGTGTGCCTTCAAGCCATCTCTGACTTATAGTGACCCTAAGATCATGGAGTTTTCTTGGCAAGATTTGTTCAGAGTGGGTTTGCAGTTCCATGTTAGTTGCTGATAGCAGAGTTAGGATTTGAACCTTGGCCTACAGCATTGTTGTCTACTCAAACTACTACACCACATTGACTTTCTTACAACAGAACAGACCATATAAGCCATTTTTGGGTTAAAATGTATTATATTTATTCATTTTGTTAATGACAATGTCATGTGAATTGCTTTTGTCAGAGGCTAGCTCATGCTGACATTCTTAGATCAGGGATCAAAGCCATTACATTTTCTTCAAACAAGGGAACAGATGAAAAATCAGGCTGTAAAACATGACTTTATTTATCATTTTAAATACATACCTGCCACTTCACTTTTCCTGCAAAGGTCAGAGAGGGCACAGACCTTCAAGCAGTGCTTCTGATCAGATGAACCATGGGAAACATTTGCCTTTACCTACATTTAGCAAGCAAGTGCTTTGCTCTGCTTCTTTGTACTTGTTCTTTGTGTCCAACTTTGCATTTTGAAATACTACCATATTGTTAGGAGATAATGGGTTGTTCAGAGGCAAGTATTCTTTCAGATATATCAAATTTCTATTTCATCCTTTTCTCTTCCCTTTTCCCTTGTTTCATGTAGAAATATTTTACAACCCCCTGACTTGTCCAGATGTCAATCTTAATGTTACCTTTGAATCTTTGTAGTACTTTGAGTCTCCTGCTGGTGGTCAAGGCAGAGCTAAATAACCTTATGGCTGCTTGTTACTATGCTCTGTTAGCAGTCATTCATGACCCTAGCAGATGGTTGTGCTTTGCTTTAAGAGACCATTTCTCTTTTTCCCCTAAGGGCAAATAATCCAGTATCTGGAAACATAGCCTTTTTTCACATCAGCAAGAAATATTTATTCTATCTTCATTTGAGATTTCAGGAAAAATGTACCACAGACAAAATAAGGAGAAAATTTCTGCATTGCAATATTTTTCATTACACAATAGTGGTAAATCCAAAGAAGATTAAACAAAGAAAACCCATTATCGGCAATGCAATGCATTATCCTCAGTGCTAGTGCATTTACTTGCTACTGCCTTTATGTGAATCAGAGGGTTCAGGATAAAATGGAATATTGTATGGAACTCATTCTATTACGTTCAGGAATGCTTGAATCTGGAAATTAGTTGACCATAATCTATACATTAGATGATTTTGAAAAAAAGCTACCAGGTACTGATCGTGAGTGACACCCCATGACATGCAATATGACTTATCTATATGACAATAAATTAAAATAAATAACTGGTTGAAATCTTCCTTTTCCATTTTTCTTTGTATATAATAAGAATTGTCATGCCAGAAGCTTCTATATATGTGTGTTCTGTGTGTGGAGCACACACCAATTTCAGTTTCTAACTGCTCTCTCTTTTGTGTTCTTGCAGTTGAAATTGGCAGCATATAAAGAAGGTGCTTGGGGTGGGTGGGAACAGAAATCTAGGTATAGTACAGTAGCTGTGGATAGACTGTACTTTAAAATTTTAATTTATTCTTCATTCTGATATACAGTGCTGGCTTTGACCTGATATTTACATCCTCTCAATGATAATTTTAATAACTCCATTTTGAGATTAAATCTAAAGAATGATATCATGACCACAACATGTGGCCTAAATTTTAGAATGATGAAAAATTCTGGATTATATAAAACCCTGCATTTTTATAGCCTTTTGGTTGGACTTACCTTAGCTATCTTTATTAGCTTTGTTGCTCTATTGGTTTTTTCATGTGATCTTAGATAGCTCAAATTATATCTAACATCACAGGAAATTTTAGGATATAAAACTTAATATTATGACCTATATATGAAAGAAGTAATGTATGCGATTGCTCCTAGAAATTGAGATTTCATTTTAAGTTAGGTAATTCTCAAATCCCACAGCGGAATAATGAAGCCAATAGAAGCTGGTGGCTTCCTTTCAGTAGGCTGCTGAAACTGCTTCAAATTTTAGTCCAAGGTTTTTGGAAACAATTAAAGATTGTAAAAATTGCTGAACTTATTTTGGGAATGGGCTTAAAAACCGTAATAGTTTCTTAGTGCCCAGATAAATGCCCATAGAGGTTCTCCATGATCTGTGTGACTCACACAAATGGATTGTCTGCATCTGCACAGTGCATTGTTCAGAAACTTCTAGAGCTATTATATAAGTGTTTTGGTAGTAGCCCTTCTCATCAAAACATATAACATATTAGCATGTGCTCCTGCCTAAATTCTAAGTTCACCTTATCCAGATTTTAGGAGCCCCTGCAAGTAACTTCTGATGTGAAAAGTGACTTGGGTTTAACGCTTTTGCCGGGGTGAAAGTAAGGGGCCATATAATTCGTTCACAGGGTGTTTTAGGGCGAGGTTGGAATAGGTTATCTCTGGGTATTTTGCGGATTTTATTCAAGGATTTGTGGAGAATGGGCTGTGGGTATCCCCTTTCCTTTAATTGGGATATCAAAACCGCGGCCGATTGTTCGAAGTCCACCTCTCTGGAGGAGTTGCGCTTAAGGCGAATCAGCTGGGAGAATGGGAGATTATGTTTTAAAGAATGCGTGTGGTGAGACTGGAAATGTAAATATGAATTGCGGCTGGTGGGTTTGCAATAATTTATAACTCTTTTAACGCTTTTGCCAGCAGGACTCCTGACCAAAATGAAAGTGGTTTGAATCCAGGGCGGAGGGTGAGCTCCCATCTGTCAGCTCCAGCTTCTCATTCAGAGACATGAGAGAAGCCTCCCATAGGATGGTAAAACATCTGGGTGTCTCCTGGACAACCTCCTTGCAGACAGCCAATTCTCTCACACCAGAAGTGACTTGCAGTTTCTCAAGTCACTCCTGATATAAATAAATATCCACAGCAGTAGCAGTGTCAGTTAGGTGTCTTCTGTGCATACTTTGGACTGATTCTTGGTTTGATTTGGACTTTACATTTGGTTTGTGATTTGGTACCTACGTTTTTGGGTTTTCATTTGTGAGACTGTCTTCTCGACTGCATCAGGTCTTGTATTGTGGTTTCTCTGCTTGGTTTTCCCCTTGTGTTGGTATTCTTGTTTCACTGGAGTCTGTATTGGTTTATGCTTTTGGATCTAGGGACATTTCTACACAAACAGTAAAACTGAGTTAGAAAGTGATTTAAACTGAACTGGTTTTGTTATGCAATGCCTACACAATCACCTCAGTAACAGGTTCAAGGCTGTTATGGTAGCTACAGTATCCTTTAATTGTGAATCAGAACCAAAGCCAGGATTTTTTCTTACCTGTCTGTTGAAATTCACTGATGCGCATTGCCACATTCATTTGGGATCAGTGCTGGATTGTGACAGGGTATAGAAAATGAGATCAAAGGGATGGAAAGTGAGTGTTCCCATGGTAATAATGTGGTTCTCTCCCAGGGGAGTACTTTTTTACCTTCTGGTCAGCTGTGTTTTGCTGTTTTTTTTAAGTGTGTCAGTGCTAAGGCTGTCCTGTCAAGCACTCCACATTTTTAAATCTCAGAGTCTTGAGTCAAATATACTTTGATTGGTTGCAGTGGATTTTCTAACTTGGCTTCCTGGTGAGTTTTCTTAGCATACTGTTTCTGGCATAAGGTGTGCTGCGGTGCGCGTTGGGAGCGATCATTTTGTGGACACTGCAACCTCATGCTGACTTCAAACTGCATTAAAGTGCCTGTGTAGAACTATTCGAAATCATAGATTTTAAATCCACTTAGGGTTCAAACTTACTAGGCCCTCTGGTAGTATGACATTAAAAAAATAGGAGTCAGAATGCAGATTGCACTGTGAAATGTTTGTGTCATGCTAGAGGAAACTGTGTTAACATATTGATATAGACTACTAGGTCTTTCTATTTTAAAACCATAAGTTTCAGTTGTTATTACAGATTATAGTTATTAGTTATAAATGAAATTTGATTATACTGATTTCAAGATGAATGGTTTGGCATCTTGTTTGAACATTAAATACACCCATTGTTTCCTAGTGTTTTGTATACTTTGCTTTGAAGCATATTCTGATAAAGCTTGAACTGAAAAGTTAGGGGGGAAATCCCTGGAATCATTATTTGGCAATTTGATTGAAAGGTTACAGTGTTTAAATGTCAAGTTACAAGTTTCAATGGCATTTTTCAATGTTTTGTAGTCAAGGGGTTTTCCATGAGAGGAGAGGTTCCTGCCTTGGATTTAGATTGTTACAATCAAAAGATGTTCTGTTAAGATTAGAAAAAATGGAAATTTTAATATTTATCCATAGTGTCTTTGTTTAAAACCATATGCTGGATTGGAATCTATCTATTAATAGCCTGAGCAGAAAACTTCTAGATCTTAGGTTGCTTTTACAGCTTCTGCAGTTGCAGGACACTCTCACCTTCTGAGGGAAGACCATATATAGACACCAATGGAACTGGTGATGGAAGAAGTGAAGCTAACAATCTCTACGTTGTGCACTTGCATTAAACAGTTCTGATATTTTTGTGCAAGAGTCAGGGTTTGCAGGATTAGTTAAAATGCTAAAACAATGGGTGCCATTTTTGTTCTTGTGCATTTTGCATTTTTTTCTCCTCTGCAAAAGGCTACTTCAAAAATATGCACAACAATGGGGTCACTTAGCTGTAATCGCATTTGATTTCCCCCCCTTCTAATGTGAATTTCTCCCCTCTAATTTTAACTCAAGGTTTCCTTTTGTCATTTGAGCTGAAAACTAGCTTGCACATACAAAAACTGAGCATGGCTGATCTAGAATTTGTGATGTTAATAGTCCTGACAGCAATGAATTCACAATGGCTTTGTGGCTTGCAATTTAATTTGGCACTGCTACTTCTGCTACTTGGGTGGGAAATGTGATTCCATTTGACCTGATCTAACTGATCCAATATCAGAACCAGCATTTATGGCTACAAATGGGGTGGGCATAGCAGCTGCAAAATCCAGATGCCAAGAATCAGAGTTTATATTTACAACAGTGCCATCTGGGTCTCTGACTAGTTCCTTTTATTGGCTCTTGGCTGCCTTTATAGCTGGTTTGCTGGGCAGTAGAACAGCCTGTGGTATATTTTCTGGGTCAAATCATTTGTGGGAGTCTGTTGTCATGTTCAATTTCATTTCTTCCATCACACGCCAATGAAGGTGGTTTTGCTCTTTTTAAATATCAATAGTGTGCTTTTGAAGGATGAACAGGTGGTTTTTTTAAATGATTCTTACAAAAATGAAGTGTTATATCTGTTTGGTAGTTGCCTGTGCAACTTGCGTAACATTCACAGACTTGCTTGACACATTTGATTACATAGCTAGTTGAAATAGAATCCCCACGTCATCTTCTCAGCATCAATACTCTGACTCATAAAACTTTGTACCTCTGAGACCTAGCACCTCATATTATTGGCATAAGTTCACTGAATTCCAATTTGTGCCTCTCAGTTTATTGAAAGAGATCTGGCATGTCACCAAAAATCATACACATATGCAGGTTTGTATCATAGATACATAAGAAACACATAAATATTAAATGTGGTCATTTTTATATGATCGTTACACAACATGGTCCAGTGTCTAATATAAGGAAATATTTGCTTCGTTCATAATGAGTGGAAAATAAGGGGCAAACTGTACAGTTTATGTAACAAAATGGAAAAATTAAGTAGAACACTGAGTAGTGAACCATACAAATGTTATTTTTTACCATAACGATATCCAGAAATGCAATTATTGTCTAATATAACAATCCCTAGCATTTATTATGAAATCAGTCCTTTGTAAAAATGATAGAAACACAATGTAACAAAATTTGAAAAACAATCTGTTCCTGGTTTGAAAGTGTTATTCCTATTTAATTGTATGGTACATACTTTGAAAAACTTCATTTTTGTGGGTGCTACAAATTATGTTGAATTGGTCGAGACTCTATGAGATAGTCATTGAGAAACTATCACAAAATGTGCTGCAGGATGTCCTGCAAAGACAAAGATTTTGCAGTTTAATACTTTTTTCCGTGTTTTATGATAGACTCAATTAGAAAATGATATTTATAGCCTAGGAATAAATTTTGTGTTACATAGAGTTACTGACCAGAATCTATTGTTAATCCCAACTAGAACAGACTCAGTAAATCAGTGCTGAGTTACCATTTAACAACTGGTTCTGTGGGTATTCAGTTAGGTTGAGGCCAATTTTGGCCAAAGAAGAAGGAGAATGGTGCTTGAGAAATGTCAGGTAAGACTTTGGGAGCTGAGAACAATAAAGGACCATGGTAGAAAGAAAGGATGCTGAGAAGAACCATGAGGAGTGTGCTTTAAGCAAGGGGAGCACTGGCAGGTTTTAAGAGATGCTTCACAAAATGTATCCACGTGAGGCCTTTTTATATTTATTTATAAAAAGCATTTTAGATGACTGGGCCAGTAGTTGTCAAACTGGAGGGACAAAGAACAGTAACTTTGGGAAACCTCTTCAAGACTGTAAATGTGGGAATCAGTTTTTATTGGTCACCTTTGCTGTTGTTTTTTTTTTACTGGAAACCTGGGATGAAATTCCTGAATCAGTACCTTGAGTTTGAGGGACGATGAAAGACAATCTTCCTTTAGATCCATAATTGCATTACTGAGTGAAAACTAACTTTGGACAATTATAGCAAAAAGCTACCAGAAAGGATAGTCAGATGATGCTTTAACCTGCTTGGAGAAATCTTCTCTTCAACCAGAGATGTTTACAAATAGTTTGGCAATTCTCTGCTCTCAACTTTACAATCTAAATAAGACAGGCCATAGAAAGGGAAAATAAGATACGGGGGTGGGGATGAAATTTAAGGTCATTATATGCAAGCTTCTCTTCCTCCCTTTCAAAATCCAGAGGAAAGACAATTACAATATGAAGCAGGGCTCTCATCAACTACTGAGACCCATGTAAGGTGGAGATGCTGCTTGTCTCCTACAGAGGCCTGAACAATGGCAGTTGTAATCTGAATGGACCTCATTGGCTTCTGGAACCCAGGCATGAAGGACAATTCTGTTTTTCACATATACACATCATATTCCTGTGGTATCCTCTTCCTTCTAGCTTCCATGTGAATTTTCCCCATGTAAATTTTTCTGGGACAAAAGATTTGGCCAGTATGATTGCTTATGATGCTAACATCCATCACTGGTCCCTTTTTTTTGTTGAACAGTATGCTGAAAAAGATTTGGGTGTGTTTTAAAATAGGCATACAGCATAAATCTGCAGTATGTACCCATTATGGTTACATTGAAGAAATCCTTAGAGTATATGCCAAAGCGAGGGGAGGAACTCTTCTTTTAATCGCTGGGGATAAATGCACTCTGAAAGTGTGTGTCTAAAAATAAAAGAAATATTTCTTTTGCAAAGTCTTCCTTAAAGGCAGAACCTTCAGATGTGAAATGTGTATTTAAAAGGTGCGGATGTCTTGAACACAAAGAGCTTTTAGAATAAAAAGGTGTTTCTTTTTCAAATGCAGCCTTGACAAGGAACAAAAAGGAATACAGCAGTACAATGCTGTCTTGTTTTCTGGATTAGGCAGTTAAGAGGAAGTAGGTTTTCTGCCTTTTCATTTCATTTCTTTCTCTTTTTTTCTGAGAGAAACTTGCTAGTGAAGAAATGACTGAACAAGAAATCATGAAAGAATTACTGGCTCTTGTTATGGCAGCAAAGTTGTAAGAGATAATTTTGAAAAGAGTTTATATTACTTCATCAGGAAGGAAGAAGACCTACCAGCTTAGGGCAGTTCCTCTAAATGCTGTGATGCCAAAAAACACATTTCAGATCTCATCTAAAATGTGAATGTGAAAACAGTTTGTAGTTTCCTGAAAATAGCCTTACACTGCTTGGCACAATTTCCATACTGAAAAATAATAGCTCGGGGGCTGCCCATATGGTAATTTCCACTCCTTCAATTTTCATACAGTCTGGTACTAGCTCAAGAATAAATTCCTTGCTGAATTGTGGTTGTATACAAATGTGTCACTTTACAACTTCTCCAGTACAGGTTGGTGCTCTGTCTCTAATGTGACTGTTTGCATTACCCCAGAATCAGAAAACAGTAGCAGTGTGTTTAAGTAGAGATTCTTCAGCATTGCAGGAGACAGACAAGTACCTTGCTAGTTTCGTGTATTTTATTGATGTTTTAAGAATAGACTAGGAATGTTAAAAGGTTTGATTAGGAAAATGATATGAGATTGAGTGGGTGTAGTAAGGGCCTTGGATAGGAGGAAATGAAAAGATGCTTAATCTGCACAAAGAGGAAACCTGTTTTCAGAAGTGAAAAGTGAAAACAATGAGCAAAAATAGGTTATTCCTGTGACTGTTCTCCCTCCTCCTCCATTTTTGCTGTTGTTAATAAAAAAAAGTTCAATACTTTTCTAGACACCTACATGAGTTGCACTATTTAAAAGATCTTCCCACTTACTCCACCTTGGATATCAAGAACATCTAAACTAGAAAATCTTATACGTATATGAGAAGTGACAGGGACATTATTTTTAGTTTCAGAGAAATAACCAGGTGTGGATTGGTGAATATGAAAGACGGGGAAAATGGGTCAGAGTGGATTCCTGGAATAGGAATTGAGCATGTTCTGGACGGAATAGGTTTTTCCTTAAGTAAAGAGCACCGTGAAGAGGTGCACTGTTATGTGATCTTTGACCAGGAACACTTCAGATCACCCTTTAAACAGCACCAAATGCATTTTTAATTTTTTGGTTTTGGAAGATGCATCCTGCACCATAACCCTGCTAAATGGTGCTCATTTTCTCAGTTGATTATACAACAGCTAGACAACCCACAAGAGTTGCATCTGTCTCAGTTCACTTACTTGTCCAAATTTAATTTCTGTGCCTAAATGCAGATATTGGGCTTACTGAGTCAAGAAGAACAGAATAAGTTAACACTTAAGAAAGTTGCATAGGTTTAATAGATTAACTGTATTTGGAATTAATAGTTGTATTTAAATTCCGGTTTTATTTTTTCAAATCCTGAATCAGTGATTGGTAACTACCTAAGCATCCACAAAGTATTTTGAAACACAATTCTCATAAAACCCAACAAACATGGTCAGAAATAACAGGAATTGTAATCAAAAACATCAGACAGGCAACCAATTGTCTAAATTAAGGGTTTCCAAATTAAGGCCAGTATGCCAGATGCAAGGTAATTAACCTGCCACCTGCCCATAATGTTAGACTTACAGTTGTCCTAAGTCTAACTTGAAGGTACACAACTATAACAATTATAATTAACTTTGACTATCTCATCAGCCAAAAGGCAGGCCCGCACTTCTCATTGAAATACTGCTGAGTTTATGTTGATTAAAATTGTTCTTCATTTTAAATATTGTATTGCTTGTTCTCTTTCTTTGTACTACAAATAAGATCCTTGCAGTGTGCATAGGAATTCATTCATTTTTTTTCAAATTATAGTCCAGTCCCAGAATAGTCTGAGGGACTGTTAACTTAGCCCTCTTTTTTCAAAGTTCAAGGACCTCTGGTCTCAATGGTTTGAATTCTAGATACTTTAAGGGCTTCCATCCATGTGACGCTGTCTACACACTTTGTCTCTTTCTTTGTGGAGGCCTGGTCACATACTTCTATTGCAGGTAGATTAGTAAGGGACCATGTTTAGAAAGCGACTTTTCTCTGTTTATTATTAGTGTTCACAATTTTTGGTTGATTGTTTATGCTGATTCCTTTTTTAAATCCTTTGTTTCTTCATGGTGGTTTTTTTTTGGCGTTATTTTTTTTAATTTAAAGTTGCTTACCATCCCAGGAAGCTGTGTCCTTCGTGGACCTAAGGGCTTGACAAAGATACTGTTTTAAATCAGTAGATTTTGCAATATCATTATTCTACTTAGCAGATATACATTTACACAGATAAAGATATTACCTAATGTCATATTTCATAAGTTTTTGGTGTACCTAAGAGTTATATCCCTTCTGGTCATTTTGCCTCTTTACAATATTTTTATTATTTCATTAAATTCCCGTCTTTTATTTATGATGCATATAAAACATTTTTGTACCTCATTCCTTGTATATCTTCTTGCTATTTTTAATGTAATATTTTATCTTAATGCTGTGATAAAATAGGCAGGCAAGCATTCAATAATATAATTTTATTTTTGTTTAGCCCCAGCTTTCAACACTTCAGAGATTGCTCAGTCCTGCATGATTGAATCTTTCAGACCACGTAAATGCATTGACTCATATCCCTACCTAGGTTGTCTATCAGTGCAGAAAATGAATAAATGAATGCATTTAACAAAACAGAAGGTTACATTAGGACATGTGCCTAGCTTTATGGCCTTAAAGTAGACACTTTGTTATAGGCTTGTGTTTAATTAGATGTAATAAATGGAAAATCTATTTAGGAAATAACTTCTCTTTAAGTTTCAATACATTATGATAGTAAATATAAACAACCACAGTATTTATAAACATAAATTCTAGCTCCCTTAATCCCAGTATGATTTTTAAAATTCCATTATCTGCTTGATGCTCTGTTGGTGCATTTTGTATTGATATTGCATTTAAATGAGGGGTCGACATGTCTATTAATGTAAAGGCTGCAATGGAAGCTTTCCTCTCAAAGACCATGCTCTTTATGACTGCCTTTGTGGCACAGATTCACAGAACAAGGTGTGGATGAATATGCACTATTTTTTTATCCCACCACAGGAGTCCCATTCAAAGGAGATGAAGTGGGACCACTTCTTGTGAAAGCACATCCAGCTATTTAGCAGATTCTCCTTTTACAGATGTGATAAAACTCATTTGTATTCTACTTTCTCAAAGAATAGAATATATATGATGGACACACAAACATTCACACATTTTTATTTTCCCTCATTATTAGCAAGGTAAACATTTAGCTGTCGTGAAAAGAACCATTCTGTGATTTGAACAAAGGCTCTTATTATATTTATTTATTTATTATTTGCATTTGTGAGTCACCACATCTGGCGTGGCTCAGGGCAACTTACAGTTTAAAAGCACAATAAATCACTAAAACACAATAAAACACAATAAAATACCATAAAATACATAGCAACAGATGAAACAAAAAAGATGACTTCATCAGGAGTCATATACAGCAGCAGACTGGTCGTCGCCCCATTACCCATAAGCCTGGCGAAACACGAGGGTTTTGCACGCCTTACGGAATGCCAGCAGGTCCGTGAGGGCAGACTCCAGAAGGCAGTGCATTCCACAGGATGGGAATGATTATAGAGAAGGCCCTCCGTCTTGTGGCCGTTAGGTGGTATGTTTTAAAGCTGGGAACCTCCAGGAGTTGACCCAACTCTGAACGTAGTGGCCTAGTGGGACAGTATGGGATAAGGCGGTCCCCAAGGTACACTGGCCCCAGAACCTTCAAGGCCTTAAAGGTTCACAATCCACAGAGATACTTTATGCATTGCCTACTTAAACCAAACTAGTTCTTGTGGATAAGATGGGAAAGGAATAAAGGTGGAATCACATTCAGTAGGTACTTCACTTCTCCACTTCACATTCACCACATGAACAAGAAGGAAAGAACTAAAGTTGTTGTTTACCAATCTGGCAATTCAAGGCCCTGATTGAATCCCAAAGTCAGGGCTCACTTGGCTCTCTAAAGAATCTTCTGTGTCAGCTTCATTCTCCTTTAGTCTTTGATATACATAAAAAGGAGAAAGAGCAAAACAACCTAAACTATGACATATCTACACCACTGCTATAATACAGCTTGGAACTGGTTTGGGACGAATAAGGGTTTTGTTTTTTTGTTTTGTTTTGCTCAGGTCTGGAATGGATTTGAGGCATACAGTGTGTGTGTGTGTGGGGGCACTGATACTTAGGAATGGAGGTAATTCATTACTCTTCTCAGAAGATCAATTAGCTCCCTGGAGCCTTTGGGGTGCTTTTCAGCAGCCATTGTTCTGCTTCAGCTGGGATGGGTTTATACTGTGGAGCTGATTTTGTCCTGAGTCTGGGTTACACTAGTATCTGTTGCAATGATTCTTTTGGCTGAATTTGGATTATGCTATGGTTTTTTAAAAAAACACATTGTTTACCCTTCAATGTATGCTGCATGTATTTTGTGGCCAGCACAGTTTTGAGTAATTTTGAAACCGCATTATAGTATCAATGTAGATAGGGCTGAGAATTGAGATCCCCAACAATTATGTTAATTAAGCAAAGGTGGTATTGCCTCCTGCTGGCATTTCACCTGTGAGGGGTGACCAGATACATTAGCTGCTCATGAGGAACAAATAGTTAATAATATGGTCAAAGTATCTCTAAGCAAACACCTTCTGATATTCCAAATCTTTCCAAGAAAATCCCAGAATAAGTTTGCCTTAGAGTTGAATCATTAGTGGGAAAATATGCACATTTCAATAATGTGCATAATTGTTCATGTTTCAAAATATATTTGTGAATATACATATTGTTATTTATTCGTTCAGTTGCTTCCAACTCTTTGAAACCTCATGGACCAGCCCACCCCAGAGCTCTCTGTCGGCCGTCACCTCCCCCAGCTCCTTCAGCGTCAAGCCAGTCACTTCGAGGATACCATCCATCCATCTTGCCCTTGGTCGCCCCCTCTTCCTTTTTCCTTCCATTTTCCCTAGCATCATTGTCTTCTCTAAGCTGTCCTGTCTTCTCATGATGTGGCCAAAGTACTTCATCTTTGCCTCTACTATCCTTCCTTCCAATGAGCAGTCGGGCTTTTTCCCCTGAAGTATGGACTGGATTTTCTCACCGTCCAAGGCACTCTCAGAACTTTCCTCCAGCACCACAGATCAAGAGCATCTATCTTCCTTCGCTCAACCTTCCTTATGGTCCAGCTCTCACATCCATAGGTTACTACAGGGAATACCATTGCTTTTACAAAGCAGATCCTCATTGCCAGTGTGATGTCTCTACTCTTCACTATTTTATTAAGATTGGTCATTGCTATCTCCCAAGAAGTAAACATTTTCTGATTTCCTGGCTGCAGTCTGCGTCTGCAGTAATCTTTGCACCTAGAAATACAAGGTCTGTCACTGCCTCCATGTTTTCTCCCTCTATTTGCCAGTTATCAATAATTCTTGTTGCCACAATCTTTTTTATGTTTAGCTGCAACCCAGCTTTTGCACTTCCTTCTTTCACCTTGATTAGGAGACTTCTCAGCTCCTCCTCGCTTTTGGCCATCAAAGTGGTATCATCTGCATATGTAAGGTTGTTAATGTTTCTTCCAGCAATTTTAACCCCAGTCTTGCATTCATCAAGCCCCGTGCATCGCATGATGTGTTCTGCATACAAGTTGAATAGGTTGGGTGAGAGTACGCTTTTCCAAATCCTGAACCAGTCTGTTGTTCCATGGTCAGTTTTTACTGTTGCTACTTGGTCATTATACAGATTCCTCAGGAGAGAGACAAGGTGGTTTAGTATGCCCATACCACCAAGAACTTGGCACAATTTATTATGATCCACATAGTCAAAGGCTTTAGAATAGTCAATAAAGCAGAAATAGATGTTTTTCTGAAACTCCCTGCCTTTCTCTATTATTCAGCGGATATTGGCAATTTGGTCTCTCGTTCCTCTGTCTTTTCTAAACCCAGCTTGTACATCTGGCAACTCTCTCTCCATGTATTGCTAGGGTCTTCCTTGCAGGATCTTGAGTATTACCCTACTGGCATGAGAAATAAGTGGCACTGTACGAAAGTTTGAGCATTCTTTAGCATTTCCCTTATTTGGTATGGGGATATAAGTTGATTTTTTCCCAATCTGATGGTCATTCTTGCTTTTTCCATATTTGCTGGCATATGGCATGCATCACCTTGACAGCATTATCTTTCAAGATTTTAAACAGTTCAGCTGGGATCCCGTGATCTCCTGCTGCCTTGTTATTAGCATATACACATACATTTTCTTCAGGTAAACAAATGAGCATTTTTTTAAATTCTGCATAGACGAGAGCCATGAGGAACTTTTAGAATTCAGAGCATTTTGGTGAACTTGCATTTTATCATTTCATGAATTCAGTAGTGCAGCAATATTATTTTTAGTTTTTCACAGAAAGACAAGTTTACTTGGAGAGATAGATGATGACACTTTGAAAATGCTTGTGTATTGGTTTGAAGACTAAAAATCATATAGCTAACCATATCTTCATAGTTAGTATAAGTTCATTAAAATACCAGATTACTGCATTCTCCCTGGAAGAAAATCCATGTGTAAAAATGTAACAACAGGTCACTGTTCAAGAGAAAAGTGAAGAGACATAAATAAAGCAGTTCATTTGTGAGAGGGTGATTCCTATTGCTCATGCATTAGTGCCTGTGGTACAGAAGAGTAGTAATTTATTGATGCAGATGGCTATGTAAAGTGCATACAATTTGTGAGGGGGCTTGACCCTTGACTGATGGGCCATATGTTGCAAAACCCCAGAGGCATCATTTGCCTGAATTCTCTTCCCCTCTCTGTCTCTGTACCTATGGTCCTTGTTCAGTCATCACATATTGAACTATAGATGTTCTAACTCCCCCAATAAATCTCCAACTAATGGCTCACAAGGCCATACGTTTAACTCTTTCCTTACAGATGAATGCACTCTTGCTTTTTGTATCCAGTTAAATAGCCGATCAATGGTATTTATGTTAGGTATGCCTTTATTACAATACAGTAAGTCTATAACCATTGCTACATTTAGAAGCAACAAAGACAATTTTTCAAATGTTGTATTTTCATACAAAGTTATATGTAAGAAGGCTTAAATGATTATTAAGTAGCAATCCAGCCCAATTTAATCACACTTAAATCTGATTTTAAAGAAGTATACACTCAACTTTTTCTCTTTGAAATAAATAGTTTATATTGTGCCACAGTATTTTAATTTTATTCTTCTTTTTATTCCATTTATATTCTAGTTATTTTAACTATTTATTTTAAAGGATACTATAGCCTGGCAACATGTCTGTTTCCAACATAAACTGAGTGGATTGTTATCCATGTTATCAATTATTTCATATGATAGGATACGACTTAGTCAGCATATAGTAAAGCATTCATCAGCCCCAGCAATTACTCTTATAGTATAATTTCCCTCCAGTAAATTATAGTTTGGAAGAACTCAGATGGAAGATCTCTATTTTGTGTTTGAACAACATGTGGAGTCCAAAATAAAGGCGGTAGTGAGGCTGATATATCTTTTAAAAAAATCATGTTCTGCAAGTGGAATTAATTTTTTGCTGATTTTTCCAATATAGTTTTTGAAAGAAATATATACAAATATTTGATTTTATCCCCTCACTTCTTTTTTTTAAAAAAATGCAGCCTGATTGCCATTCAGTTAAATCAGGCGTCTGGCCCATAAGTGTTCCAAGTAGCTCCGGATACATATTATGTTATTGGTTGTTATTTCATAATTAATGAGCCTGTGTAGCCAACATTGACGATAGTGGGATTTACAAGGGCAAAGGTCCTTTTGTAGCCTGTGATACCAGAAGTCTTTTAGGACTGAAATTCTATCAGTAATTATTTCAGAGTAAGCTTCATTGAGTTTACTGAGGTTTACTCCTGAATAGAAATGCAGAGGCATGTCTTCTGAATAGATATGAAGAGGATATTTCTGTTTCCTTCTTACTTAGACTCAGGTCATGAGCATATGGCCACAGGGTGGGCTACCAGTCTCCCCCCACCCCTTCATTCTTTTTTTCTGGTGCTGTCCTTGTAGAACACTGGGTCTCTACATTTAAGCAAAATCTGTTGTGCAGCAGCAGATTTTACCCTGCACTCAAAGTCCAAATGCAATAGACTCACAGACAAGAGGAAAAAGGAACAGAAAAAAATCTTTACTCTAATAGCAGAGGTGAAACATAAACTTAAAATGTTGCATACAAAAATCTAATAGTGCAAGAAACTTACATAGTCCTTGTAAGAATCACAAAATAAGCCGTCTTCATCTTCAGTCACATGAGAGCACAAAACATAAACCTTGAGTAAATAGCTATTCCACCATAGCCTCCTTCAGAGTAGCTTCTCCAAACTGCTCCCCAGAACATAGATCTCCTCAGAGAAAAAGCTCTCCAGAAGCTCTCCTGAACTGTATTCAAAAACTCATACAGTTATACACCATCAGGTGTGGCCCCAGCTTGCTGGTTGACCTACATTATGAGCTGCACATAATAACAACCATCATAAGGTTTTTATTCCATACACACACACACACACACATTTGGTCCTTCTACGACGTACTGCAACAAAATGTAGTGGCATAGTGCAATATGAACTTGTAGCAGAACTAGGAGACATTACTCTGGGTGTTCTTGATATGGCATGGGACCTAGATAGTCCACAACTATTATAATGTTTATTTTTCTTATTTTGTTTAAATATGATAAGCTATTAATTAATTGATTGTCTCACACTTGTTCTGGACCAAATGCAGATTACATGACTTTGGGGGGGGGGGGGGCATGAAATTATTAGTTCTGAACATAGTCACTGTAAGTTATTAGACCAGAAAATAATTGTTTGAAGATAAATGTTATTTGTAATTTTTATTTTGCATATATCCACGTCATAGTTTTAATATAATGCTTATGCTGGCCTTTTTGAAGTTCAGGACTAAATTGTTAGTATTTTAAAACTATGAAGTATTTTGCATACTAAAGTGATATTTGAAATGATATATGAGTGATAAATTGTTGTTGTCCATAAGGATAATTATGCATCCAAAACCTATATTGGAAATTAGGGCATTAAATGTGAAAGATTGTTACAGAAAATTTCTCAAATGATTCATTAGCTCATTTTACTATGCTTAGGTGCTCCAAAGTGAGGCATAAATTATTTACTGTCCTGCCTTGTAAAATGAAGGTTGGGAAGACACATTATTTAATAAAAATGTGGTCAGCAGCTGAAAACTCTGGTTTGCCTTACAAATAATGCCGACTACATATTATTTATTTATTTATCACATTTATAGGCCACCTTTCTCTGTATTGAATTATATTGAATCTATTGGAAGCAGTAAGTAACCTACAAGTGAAATTCTAGTCAATTGCCTGTAAATTAGAATTTTCAATTAAAGATAGTCATTGCTAATGTTTTAGATACCTGAGTGGAAGAGAAGCTATAAGACTTTTTCATGTCTAACACTAAATTATGATATAGTGTTATATTAGAAGTTAGAAAGGTGAACAAACTTTGTCCAGTCACAACTTAATGGCCCCAAGCTGGATAACTCAAGCATTACAATCCTTGTTAAACTTAAATTTCATTCGTGTCCTAAGAAGAGTCCAGATAATTTCCCTTCTATATCCTCTCCTTTCTATCCACTTTATATTGCCTTTTCTTCCTCCAGTCCCCAAAGGTAGCAAAGATAGGGGTTCTTTTTGGTGCCTAAAACATTCCTACATTACTGGTGCAGACACAAATAGCTCTGGGAAATTTCCCAAGACTGCTTGTAGTAATGGCACACCAATAGTCCCGAAAAGCTTACAGGAAATTACATTGCTGGCATCAAAGCCTTGAGAAGAAAGAGGTCTCAGGGCATATTCAGACAGCATACAAAATGTGAATATTTATAGGGGCATCCCGATGACATCTCACAAAATGGCAAATGTTTTCAACACAAAGCAGGAATGCTCTTGTTTGGGCTGAGATTATTTGTTAGTGGGTTTGTTCTGTGCCTTCTTGAAAGGCACAGGCCAAACCCATTATGGTTGCTGTCTGGATTTTCCCCTCAGAAGTCCTGGACTTCTGAGAGGGCAGTCCAGACATCCGTCTCACATTTTTCTAAACTGAATCAGACCATAAAACGCAAGCGGGCTCTAATCCCCTCCCCAATACCCCCAAAGGTGCCGGTCCTTTCCTGGCGCTTAGGAATGATGTGCCAGGAGAAGAGGGAGAAAGAAAATCACTCCTGATCCCTGTTCTCCTGGTGCATGATTCCAAAGCATCAGGAGTGAGCCCACAGCACTTCAATGGCAGCTGGGTAAGTTATTTTATTTTTGAAAAGGTTTGGGGGATTGGGAAGAGGATGGGGGCTGTCTCTCTGTTCTCCCAATAGATTTTGGGAGGACATGTAGACAATGCCTGTGGAAAGCATGGGCTTTTGGGGTGGTGTGTGAACTACAGTCTGCCCCAACCAGGGCCGTAGCTAGGATTTTGATTTGGGGAGGGCTGAGTTTGATTCAGGAGGGGCTGAGTCTGAGTAAGAGAGGGACTACCCTACCAAACCTTTTGTATTGTTATCCCAATAACCCCATGAATGTGGGATATAATGAACATGGTGATCAGATCATGATATGAATAAACAAAACAGTTTAAATAATGTACCAGTAAGGCCTTCTCGCGGACCATCCTGAGAATTTTGAGGGGGGGCTGAAGCCCCCTAAGCCCCCCTCCCCTGGCTACATGCCTGGCCCCAACCTGGTTTTTTAAAAAAATCTGGGTCAGCACAGACTTTACTGCTGTCTGGAACCGCCCTCAGTCTCTGAGTTTTTGGTAAAGAAGGAACCATCCTTGGCAGATGATGTATGTGTATTTGACATTCTAATGTTCATTAGAGTGCAACTCAGATTGCTCACTTACTGCCTGATTTCCAGTAAGCCCTTTGTTTCTTTTATCTTAGAACCAGAAAAAACTGTGTAGTTCCAATTTCTTTTGAGCCCAAGATAAGATAACTTGCTGAAGGCTACCCAGTAGTGTTCAGTGTCTGAGTGCCCTTCTAATAATACTAATAATATAATACACTTTATTTATATTCCACTCTTCTCAACCCGAAGGGGACTCAGAGCGGATTACATTACACATATGGCAGACAATCCCTGCCGGTTTTACATACAATTACATACAACAAGTACAATTTAGAAGGATTTTCTTCTTCATTCTGGCTGTGTCACAGGGTGCGATTGCTCCATTGTGTCACAAGGGGGTGCTGTTGCTTCATCCTCATGATGGAGCACCTCTGTTCCGCATTTCACCTTCTGACAGCTGATCTTTCTTTTATTCAGGCATTCTAAATTCCTTTCTTTGTAAAAATCCTTCCCCGCTTGGCAGTTCCCAGTTCATCTATTCAGAGCTGGGCTGTTTTCAAACTGTTGGGTGAACAGTGGACAGGGCTCACAGCTGGGTGTCCAGACCAGCCTAGGAATCGAACATGCAACCTTCTGATTGCAAGCACAGCTGTTGTTACTGCTGTGCTATCTCTCTGGCCCCTACATGACTAAAATTCCAGAAGTAATCGGGTTAAAAGGGGAGATAGCTAAATTATATTTAGCCAAAGTGCTAGCAAAATCAGGTCAGCAGCTGAAAAGCATGTGTTAAAAAGGTGCGCTTAAATCCTGATTCTGCTTTAAAAAATGCAGAGCTTTACATTACTGTATATTCCTACAGTATTGGAGCCACCGGTGACACAGTGGGTTAAAGCGGTGAGCTGCTGAGCTTGTTGACTGAAAGGTTGCAGGTTCGATTCTGGTGAGTGGCATGAGCTTCCACTGTCAGCCCCAGCTTCTGCCAACCTAGCAGTTTGAAAACATACAAATGTGAGTAGACCAGTAGGTACTACTCTGGAGGGAAGGTAACGGTGCTCCATGCAGTCATGCCGGCCACATGACCTTGGAGGTGTCTACGGAAAATGCCAGATCTTCGGCTTAGAAATTGAGATGAGCACCACAGCCCAGTGTCAGACACGACTGTACTTAATGTTAGGGGGAAACCTTTACCTTTACCTATATTCCTATAAGTCGTGAAAAACATGTGCTTTTCTTCACTTCCCTCTATGTGCATCTGCAGTTTATAAAAGTCCAAAACAGCTGATTGGGCTGTCGAAACATGGAGCCATGAACAAACAGGTGGCTCAAGGAAGCATAAGTGGAAAGTAATTAGAGCTTTCTGAGACTCTTTCTTTTAAACTTGATAATAATGTGCAGAGTTTGAATTAACAATTGGTTGAAAAGAGAGATAAGAAATCTGCTTGTGTTTGCATTAAGATATTTGCACATGTACATATTGAGGTCCAGCACACCACGGAGTGATTTTTTTAAAAAATCCACCGGATGTTCCCTGTCTGCCCTCCATCTTGACCTGCTTGAAAGGAAGAAGTGAGGATGGTGAGGGACCATTTCCCATAACTGACAGGTCTGTGTGTGGACCTGCTGTCAGATCTGGGATTTTTTGCCTCAGTTTTAAAACTTGTAATTTTGGTGCTGCCTGGAAGTAACCTGAGAGATGACTTGAACTATAGGTCCTTAGAGTCCTAGTTTCACAGTCCCAATGACTTTCCGTAGCTCACTTGTGGTATTATTTAATACCATTGGGGGAGGGGGGTTGGAAATACTTATTAGCCCAACCATATACCAATTATAAGATTTCATGTAGGTCAGTACATAACTAAAAACTGAATAGATTTGCTACAATACATGGAGTCTGGATTTAGACAAAAACTTGTAAGAGAAAAGCAGTAAGTATATTTTCAATATGACATTGACTTCACGTACATCTTCAAATTTCATTTAATAAAAGAAATGATTTTCTATATTGAAAACTATGACTTTAGAAAATTCTTATTGTTGTAAATATTGTTGTCATTAGCAGAGAAATTTTGTGAAGTAGAAGGCAAGCACATCTTTAGACAGAGTAACATATACACATATATTTGCACATCCTCTGCAACTCTGGCATCTATAGGGGAAAACAGAGACTGTGAGAAGAATTTGAAGTAAAATAAAAGCAGCAGCAGTCATCCCATAATTACTCATCCCTTTTGCTGACTTCAGCAGAGATGCTAATTTCTGTGGGTCTCATTTGTTTACTTCGCTAAAGGAATCCCAGCTGAATCAGACCTACTTTCTGATACTCTGTAGCCATACAGTTGTTTTTATCCAGTCCTGCTCCTCAGGGCATCTGACATGGTTAAGTTATTTTAAGCACACTGCTTTTTACAGGGATATTCAGCAACATCACCATTATGATTTCAGCCTAAGAACAAATAATGCAGGGAAACAAGCAACTTGGAAAAGAGCACTAAATCTGTTAAAAATAATGGAGGTATGAGACGTGTTTGTGTATACAGTGTTTCCTCGCTGTTTCATGGTTCACCTATTGCGGACTCGCTGTTTTGCGGGTTTTTCCCTCTCTCCGGCCATGGAGTCTGCAGGGGGCTTCTTCTTCCCAGAAGGCCCCTGTGTGGCAGGAAAGTTTTCATCCTTCCTCCCTCCAGCCTTGAAGGGCCTTTCCTTTCTTTCCTTTGGAGGAAGGAGAAGAGGAGAGGCAAGTGCCCTGGCTGGGCTGCCGCCACTGCAAATAAAAAGCCCCAATGGAAAAACAGGCCAAAGGCTTGAAGCAAACCCTGTTACCATTGCTTGCTGCCACACTGCTTCTTGCAGCGAGAATTCACCGCTGCCAAAGACTCTTTCAGTTGAAGCAGGCACGGTGCCTGTGCTGACCCCAGTAAAATCACATAGTAAAATCACATAAAACGATAAAAATACAACAGCATATTAAAACACAGTAAAACACAGGTAGCAACCATTGAGCTTCTCAGCAAAGCCAAGCACAGCATCAGTATGCAGAACTGGAAAGCAACAGTTTTCCTCCCCAAAGGCCTGGTCATTTTGAACAAGATCATTTTGCACACCTTCCGGAATGCTTTCCATCCCCAGAACGAGCTGGGTGTTATCCACATATTGGTGGCACTCCAGCCCAAAGCCACGAACCAGCCGAGCAAGTGGTCGGACATAGATGTTAAATAACAAAGGGGAGAGGATTGCCCCCTGGGGAACCCCACAAAGAAGTGGGGAGCCCCCGGAGACATCCTCGCCCCTCTTCACTCGCTGCGATCGGTTCCAGAGGAAGGAGGACAGCCAATTCAAGACTGCCCCCCCTACTCCGGCTCCTGCAAGGCGGTGGGTCAAAAGATCATCATTGACTGTATCGAACGCTGCTGTGAGGTCCAATAACACAAGCAGCGCCAATCCACCCTGGTCGAGCTGGCATCGTA
Source organism: Anolis apletophallus (assembly GCA_030556195.1). Classification (NCBI taxonomy): domain Eukaryota; kingdom Metazoa; phylum Chordata; class Lepidosauria; order Squamata; family Anolidae; genus Anolis; species Anolis apletophallus. Next base: position 33,538,788 of record JARBWK010000004.1, on the reverse strand, counting down.
GCTTGTCTGTGATGGAGATCAGGACCGTCTCCATCCCATGCCCTGAATAGAAGCCGGACTGGAAGGGGTCAAGCCAAGTTGTGTCATCTAGGAAGGACTGCAACTGCTCCATTGCTACCGTCTCAATCACCTTGCCCAGGAACGAAATATTCTAAACTGGGCGGTAATTGGAGGGGACCGTCGGATCTAGTCCCGGCTTTTTCAGCAATGGAATGACCACTGCTTCTTTCAAACCCTCTGGAAACACTCCTTGCTCAAGGGAGGTGTTAATTAGTCTCAACAGAGGGTCTCGTAACCCCTCCAGGCAAGCTTTCACAAGCCAGGAGGGGCACGGATCGAGGGAGCATGTGGTCGATCTAGTTCCAGTCACTACTCTATCGACAGCTTCTGCGTCCAGTGGCCGAAACTGGTTGAAGGTGGGCCCAGCAAGAGGCCACGGAGTCTCAAGCTCGCTAACTGTATCAAGAGTCGCTGGAAGGTCCCGGCGGAGGGCCAAAATCTTGTCTGCAAAAAAGCTCTGAAAAACCTCAGCAGAAAGGGCCTGATCATCATTTGGGATGGTAGGGACCATCGTTAAAGACCTAATTACTTTGAACAATTGTGCCGGGTGTGAGCTGGCGGACGCTATCAAGGATGCATAGTATGAATTTTTCGCTTCCTTGATAGCATGCTCATAAGCATCCATAAACTGCTTATAGGCTGATTCCGTGCCTTTGTCACGGAGTTTCCTCCACATGCTCTCTAGCCACCTCTTCACCTGCTTCATCGATCAGAGCTCCTCAGTGAACCAAGGAGATCAATTACGCCGAGATCTTTCATAATTGAACTCATGAGAGTGGGCACAAAGAGGTCTCCTTTCCAGGTGTTGATTAGAGCTTACCATCTCAGCAAGGTGGCAGAATTATGTTTATTCAGTTCCTACAGTGGCACTATTTGTAATAACTAGCTAGCAAGAATATGAAACAAGTGTTTTCATGCACTAATATTCAGACGTCTTTATTATCAAATCCACCAATATGTCTTGAATTTCATTTTCCAATTTTTTCCTTATTAACTGGAAGGAATTAGAGGAGCAAACTTCCCTGGGAAACATTCCATTCTTGCTGTCACTGTAGCAATTTTCCTAGAGATAGTTGCATTGGTCGCTTTCACTATGTGAGGAAGTGGACTATGCTCCTCAGATGATTGTGCTAAAATAAATTGATTAGTCTGAAACACTCCTTTCTTTCCTTCCTACTTACTTTGTAAGCTTGTATTCTATATTCCCTGCCTTTGTCTAAATTACATTGATACCATATGATGAAAATAGTTTTTTCACTATATTAATTATTGCCTAAGCAGAATCCTGGCAGAATTTGCTCCCTTTGCTAGTAACTATGACAAAATGGCACAGCAATTACATAATATTGTTCATTTGTTCTTCATAATTAAAAAATATATAGAATTAATGTTGTAACACAAAATTGGGTACTGTGCAGATACTTTTGTATCAAGTTAAACTATCAATGAAGGACAAAGGGCAATAATTATTCTAGCATGCTTCTACAACTGAAGAGGTGACAAAAAGAATATGTTAAATAGATTATTTCCTATTCAGCTATTCACAACGTCAGCTATTGTGCCAAACACATGTGCTTGAAAACATATTTAATGAACGCATGGAAGCTAGTTTAACCCAGAATGCTGGGATATGTCTTATGCAATACCTGTGTAATATTTTTTGTTTATGCAGCAAAAAATATCCTGGTATAGCACTGGCAGGACACTGATTCACAACAAAGTTGTTGGATCTTAGTCCCTGAAAAAATATTTATGTAATTATGCCCCCCACAGTATAAGCAGGTCCAGTTTCCAAGAACACTTTTTTTCTGTTCACCGGGGTGTAACAAAATTTGTTCACCTCTTCTTACTAGTACATATCAGGACTCCCCCACCCCAACCTGCTGTTTGGGTTTTTTTCCATTTCCCCTCCAATTTCCTTCCTCATAATAAGTAGACTGTTTGGCATATAACAATATCTGGCTTTGAATATTAATACTAGTTTAGGGAACTTCCAGGCATGGTTAATGATATAAATTTGCTATTGAGCACCCGGAGCCCTAGCAACATCTTTTCTCAAACCTTGGGGGGGGGGGAAACGAAGAAAGAATTAAGAGAGGTTGTTAAGCTTGAGGGCCAACATTGATTTGATGAATAATGCAAACTTATTTACACAAGCTGCTTGTTTTGTGTTATTCAATTGATCTGATTGACTTAATTTTGTGCTTCAAAATATTATTTAAATACTCTTGTAAGATGTTCAAGAGTAAATACCTAAATTATTATCCAAAGATAAATATTAATTATTACTAATGGAATAATTACATATTTACTAATAATAGCAAAATAGTATTTTCATGAGTAATATAAGTGATAATATGCACTTAGTGGGACACATTTCACTGACACAGATTGTCAATAGCTTTGATGCATTTATGGCATGATTTTGGCTCATGTTCATAAATACATCAAGCCTATCTACAATCTGAGCCAATGAAATGTGGCCTATTATAGTCATATATGAATGTACATATGCACATATTTACATATTTATAGGATCACATCATTTTGGCTCAGTCCTGTGGCTCAAAATTTCATATACTGGGATACCGGTAGAGCAGTTCTCCTTGTGGAACAGCCATTGATGCAAATATGATAATAGAATCAAAACGATTGGATCATGGGCATCTAGTTCATTCCCCTGACAGTTTCGGAAGCTACTATTGAAGCACTCCTGAGAGGTTCCCATTTTATCCCTGTGAGCCAAATAGAAATCCATCCCATTTCAAGGTACTCATAAGAACATAAGAACATAAGAAGAGCCATGCTGAATCGGGCCTCAGCCCATCTAGTCCAGGATTCTGTGTCACACAGTGGCCCACTAGTTGTACACAGGGATCTCTAGCAGAAAGGAGGGCAAAACCCTCACCTGCTCCCGACCCCCCACAACCAGTACCCGGGGAAATCCCGCCTGCCTCCATCAACACAGAGGTGGCACTTGGATGTCCATTTCAGTAGCTACTGATTCCCTTGGTATCCACTCTTAGTTCAATGGTGAAAAGTTCTTTCTGGAAGTTATGGGCAACAACTTAGAGGGCTGAATATATTTGCCTTGAGGGAGATATATTTTAATAGAAGATATACCATGGAGAAAATGGAGTCAGCTTGATTTTTGCTGCTCTAGAAACTAGAACACAAACCAGTGGGTTCTTTTTATGGTCTATTGTGCCTCACACAAATGGTCATTGTGCCTTCGCAGATCTAGAGAATGGGTTCCCAAACTATGGCCCATGGGATGGGTGCAATGATTACCTCCAAAGTAATTTGCCCAGTCCCTGCCATGAACTTTAGACTTAGGGTTGCCCTCAGCCTGAAATGAGTTGAAGGCACATAACAACAGCAGATTGAATTAACTAGACTATCTAATCAGCCTGGTCTTAATGGCATTGGTTCTGATGGCTTGCTCCTGGGCTGCAAGAATCAGGCCTTCTGTCTCCTTCTTCAGTGTTTCATTTGTGAGCCATAACCAGGTCTTCTCCTTGTCAATGTTTCCTTCAATTTTGTCAAGGAACAAAGCAATGCTTTGTTGTGCCAGCTGTCAGCTCTGTTTTGTAGTGCAGTTTTCTGCACTGTGCTTTGAGAAGTTTCCGATTGCTGACTTCAGTTAAAGCAGGTTCTTGGCTCTCCTTGATATATTCTGCCAGGATATGTTTTTTCTCCTTCAACTGCTTGTTTGACTTGTAAATGTCCTCTGACACCAGACCTTCTAGGCCGATAGTGCCAGTCAACATCACTGCGAGGATGCAGTGAATTATGAATGGTCATGAGTTTTCTTATTTTTCTGTCCAAATTTTCCAGTTCTGCCTGTGTCCAGTTTATGATGCCAGCAGTGTATCTTATGACAGGTATGGCCCAGGTGTTTATGGCCTTGATGGTATTGCCTCCATTGAGCTTGATGTTGAGAATTTTTCTGTCCCATTGAATGTATTCTTTGCTGACCACAGTTTTCACATGTTCATGTTTGATGTTGTCCAGCTGTGGTATACCCAGATATTTATAGGTCTCTGGCTGGTGACACTTTATCACTTGACCATTGGGCATATTTATGCCCTCACTTTCAATGATTTTCCCTTCTTCAGTGCCATTATTATTATTTGTATCATTATTATTTCCCTCTCCATAGAATGGCCCTTGATTTATCCATGAGTCGTATCAAAATCCACAATTTGTGTCCCAAAACATGTTCTTGATTTATACATGAGATCGACATATACATGAGTATATACAATAATCTGTAGTCAATCAATACTCAAGTCATTTATGTAGAGCAGGGCTGTGCAAACTTCAGCCCATGGGCTGAATGCTGCCTTTGCGACCCCTTAGTGGGGTACCTGAAGATTCCTAAAAGCATCACAAAGCTCTCAGCAAAAGAATCAGGTTGATTTGCAAGCATCTACCCCATCCCCCCCCCCCCAAAAAAAACTTCACAAGATAGGCCAAACCAGTGTGCTTCCCCTGATGCTCATAATCATAATCCCATCCAACCTACCAGAACAAATTATCACTATTGTGTTAGTTTTCCAATTATTACCATTCTAGATTAGATATATTGTATTCTTATTACAGAAAAATTTTCTTCCTCACTCCGTTGTGGTAGTGGTAGTGGACAATTTGGGTTGGATTATGTGTCAGTTGTGATGAACCTGAAATTTCAGTCATGTCTATGTATTAGAGGTCTGGGCCAACCTTAAATTTAATGATCCTTGTTTTAATGGGTAGGTACTAAAACGGACATAAGACTCTAACCAAAAGAGAACAATATAGGGGGAGGGGGGTTTAATGAAAACAAAGCACATGGTATCTTTGGGTCACCAGACAAATACAGTAAAAGGAAATGAAAATAGAAAAGAGCTTTAATAAATGAGGTAATAACCTACAGTCTATTCCTAGGTCAAGGAAATCACAAAAGGTTACTTTATTCTCTGTAGTTTTAGAAACAAAAGTCCATCTGCCTAGGAGTTAGTCTCTATGCCAATTTAACCAAAATGTTGCTGTTCTATTGCTCTCCTACCAGACCACCCAAGTCTTCTACCCATCTCTCTTTCAGTGTTTTATCTGCATAAAAGATAGGAAGGTTTTGTTTTTCTACAAAGAACTAGACCTTTTATCTAATCTGTATTGATCATACATAGATTTATTACAATCATGCTCCCCTCTAATCTTTAGCTTCTCAGTTAGTAATTATTTTAATTGAAGGAGACATACATGCATTTAAATAGTACAGAAACATTTGTACATTCACGTATATGAGAACTAAAATATATTTTGCTCTGGATGCAATGTAGAATTATTTTATTGTTCAGATTCATAATAAATACCCTGTTAACTGAAGGATCTCACTTTTTTTGCAAACTTTGGCATTGAATTTATCTTTTTCTGACCAGAGGAATATGCTTTAAAACCTTAATAAGAACTTGGTAGAAAAAACTGAATTGCTACTGTGTTGTAAATACAATCACTAATTGAATTATAACAATGGCCTTGTTATCCCAGTTATAAGATTTTCACATTTTTATAATACAGAAATCTCTGTAACTTTTTATTTTTAGGCTACATGGCATATTTGAAAACTATGAATTGTAAAGCTCTGTAGTTGACATTTATAATGTATTTAATATTTTAAGAAAAATAGCTAATGGTGTCTACTATGTGAGTGAATAATTAAAGGTAACTCAGGTTTTGTTCTTTTGTTTTGTTGGGTTTTTTGCTATCTTCCAATCAAAAGGAATAAACATAAATTAATTGTTGTAGAACTATAAATGAACCACTGAATATATCTACATCTATATCTATCTCTATCTACAGGCAGTCACCAGATTACAAACATCAGACTTATAAATGAGTCATAGTTAAGAACAGGGGTGAGACAACAGGAAGTGAGAGAAATCTAGCCCTAGGAAGGGAAATTCACTCCTGGAAGAGTTACCAAGGGGAAAATGATATCTCAACTGAAGATTTATCACCAATTCTTGTTTTCACAACAAGTCAATTTTTCAAAATCCAAATCTCTTTCATACAAATTCAACTTAACAACAAACTTATAGAACCTATCTTGTTCATAACTTGGGGGCTGCCTGTATATCTATAGATCTCTGAAATGGCTCATTTCTAAGCGAATACCCATTCAAAGTCATCCATTTTCATTGGCATAACTATATCTTGTGGTAACAAATTTTATAGTTTATGCCTATGTGATGATGGATTTCCTTCCATCTTTTCTCAATGTCCCACCATTTAGCTTCACCAGCTGCATTCAGACTCTTGTTTTACAGGGATAATGGTAGCAGCAGCAGTAGTAAATATACAATTTCAGATTTTTCACACATACATCTCAGTTTTCTTAACTGCCCACCCTTCCATCACTTTATTTTAAAACCAATAAGCCCAACAATATATAGCCATCAGTGCTTCCGAGGGACCACCCACACTGCAGAATTATAGCAGTTTGACACTATTGTTACTGCCATGGCTCTGTAATATGGAATCCAGGGATTTGCATCTTGTGGCACCAGAATTCCCTGGCAGAAAAAGGTAATTATCTCACAAAACTGCAATTCCCAAAATTCCATAGCAGTGAGCCATGGCAATTAATGTTTTGTTAAACTGCTGTAATCCTGCAGTATGGAACTGTGCTATTTTTGGCACTTCAAAAATATTGAGCCAATTGGATGAAGAAGAAAAAAAAACATGTTAAATTAACAGTTTCTTCTAAGAAATAATGAAAGCCCGAACTCCAAGCAACCTTTCTTCTCTATTAGCAATTCTGTATCTACCAGCCTTTTGATTTACACCATTAAGATGTTACATAAATGTTGCACTTCACTTAGGCAACACATATGCGATAAATTAAAGACAATACTTATAACAGTCCTCTCTTCCCTAGAGAGACTGATAAGCAAGAGAAAGCTACTTACACGGAGAAATTAAACCAGGATGGTGGTTTCTAGCTTGTGCTCCACGATACCCATAATTAATAGTTTCTGTGCTCCTTTGCATGGATTTGACTCATCCTATTATGGGCAACCGAAATTAATAATTATTTCAGTTTTAATTGCGTGCGGGGAAGACTATTTGCCACTATTACTTGTTTATTAATTAATTTTAATTAGCATCAAGCAAGCAACATATTCTTGGTTGCTGGATAAAATCCGCTATTTTTAGATATAATGCAATTATAATCATAGGGTTGAAAAGGGCCTCATGGGGCATTTAGTCAAACTTCTTGCACAGTGTAGGATCTGCAGTCTAAAGCATTCCCAATAGATTACTCAGCCGCATAGTGAAAGCATGCAATGGAGGAAACTTCTACCACCACTCCCAGCAATTGATTCCATTGTTAAGGAGGATTTTCTTGTAGCTTCAAACATTAGAATTGGTCCTGTCCTCTGGGGTAGCAGACAACAGACCTGCCTTCTCTATGTGGCAAGGTGAACATGCATAGCTTTTTCAACTTAGCAAATTGAAATAATAAATAAATAAACTTTATATTTTCCTTTAAAATGTCAAGTCAACATATATGTAGATCCTATTTATTCAATAAGTCTGCTCTAGGCAGGACTAACTGTAAGATTTAGATAAAAATGGTTCGGTTACATACTTATGTCTGTGCTGTGATGAACAATAAGTTGGAACCAAAAAACCAACAACCACCCGCTAGGCTGAGTGAGCAAAGTGTGGTTCTAGCCATCATAGTCAATTATGAGGAATTCTAGTTGTTGTTAACCAACAACATTTGGGGGGGGGGGGATAACCCTTTACCCTCTTCTGCTGCAAAGTGTAAAGGCAATTGTAATCGCAACCAGAGCAGACAATTGGATCAATAGGAATTAGATTACTCAACATTTAAATACATTTCATTGATTTTATAGGTCTTTTCTAGTTGAAACTCACAATTAGATTTGAATCTTTGTTCCCAATTAGAGAGATGTATTTACTACTGTAACTCTCATATGCAGGAATTCTCAGAAGTGTTATTATTCTTACTCATTTTTTAAATAAAAAAACTAAAAATGCTCACAATTTAAATTCTATGGATATTCTCAAAATCAGGAGTATAAATATCAGAAAAGTTAGGAGATATGCTTTCAATAAAGAAATAAGAGTCTTTGCTCAGCTAGTCACCAGAAACCAAATCCTAGTAGTAGTGTTGTGGGACTTCTGAACCTTATCTATTAAAATAGAGGTATTTCAACTGTTATCACCCAGATCCTCAGAAAAAAGGTAGGGGTTTGTGTGAATGTTTGTATTACTCCACCACCACTGTAATTATTTATCCCATATGCTCATTATATTTGGATTTAAAGATTAAAAAAATAAGGATTTCCTTTACAGATGTCTATGCTGATTTGATTTCTGTTGGTATTTGTTTATAATCCCCAGAGTGTGTAAGATTTGTTTAGTTGGCTTAGTGTAGCCAAACTTACAAGAAAGTCAACAGTCAAAGGTCAAAGTAAATGAACAATATATTAACAATGGAAAATCGGATTCAGTAGAATAAAAAGAGTAATTGTTTAAAACAGTAGGGAATATATGAATACTTACATATTTAACCAGTTGAAAGGAAATTAGATAAATTGTTAGATATGTGTACAATCCAAGCTATACAAGGCTTAGTCTTTACTAACCACCAGCTGGTCTATTTTTCAAGCCAATCAGAGCCAACATTTAGAGAGATTCCTGTGGTCGTTGATAGACTACCAGGTTCCTGGTCCAGAATTATGTTGCATTTTATAGAGCAAAAATAGCACCCTAACTTTTCTAGGAATGAAATTGTAGAGCATGAAAACTTATCCTTTCTGTGTGTACTAATTAACAGTTTTAAAGTATTGTTCACATACAGTATATTCATGAACATTCATTAGAAAAAATGGTCAGTTTAATCATAGGTGTAAAGCTAGCTCCCCTTGACCCAAACCCTGAGTACCCAGATATAAGTATGCATATGAGAAAGTAGATTTGCCCCATATCTACACTTACCCTGTACCTGCTCTGAGCAGTACACACAATGACATATTGCCAGTTTTGCAGAAGTATTGCTTCTATTTGTTAAACCGGTACGTGAAAAACAGCTGGTTACTCCAGAGCTTCTAAAAAATTCAGAAACGTTGGTATTAACATGTAGAGAGTTGGATCAGGCTTGATTGACAATCCTCCAGTGTTCACACACCAAAAAGACCACTGCCGTTTTTCTGTCCAGAAGCATCTCCCTTGCATAGAATTGATGGAGAAGTTTTATTTATTTATTATTTCAGTTTCTATACTGCTCCTTCTCAGAAGCTCGGGCGGTTTATAAAACTATAAAACACAACAAAAAAGTAATAAGGCTACAATAAAATCTAACATTCTAATGTCCACTACCATTGAGTTAAAATTAACAATAAAAAGGTGTTACAACTTCACTCCAGTGAGAACGCTTGACGGAAAAGGACCGTTTTACAAGCCCTTCGGAAGGAGGATAGCTCACTAATTCCTCGGACTACTTTGGGTATTCACATGTTTAGGCACCCTGTTGTGATCTCATCAGAAGTGGTCACCAGGAAATGAGGAAAACCCTAAGAAGACAAGGCGCCAGTGCAGCACTGTTGGCCCAGCTGGCTGAATCGACTCCAAAATGATTTTGGGGCCCTTTCCATGCTGTGTCAGAGAAACCCCAGAGTAGAGTAATGCAGAGTATTTCAGCAACTGTAGATTTCATTAATTGCTGTAGAACTATAAAACAGGCCACATGTGCATTAAAATGTCCTTTTGAGCTATTGAATGTATGCAAAGGGATCTAATACTAGCGTAGAGACTAACTGAGAGAATGAAGTTGGTAGCATATATTTTAGCAGACTTTGGACCTCATCATACTTACCTCTGGAAGCAACATACAATACTTCCACTCCAACTGGAAGACGGACGGGCGCACCACCCATCACACGATGCAGATGAAGTTTTTGTGGAGGCCCCTCCAACTGGAATGGAAGCAGTTTGACGCTTCACTCTCAACATGGGAAGCTTCCCATGCTGTGCTGACTCCAACTGAGCCAGCACACTTCTGTGCTGCCCAGGCAATGCTTCCCCCATGTGATGGGGGGGGGGGGGTAGCACCACTGTAAGAAAGTGCTGCACAACTTCATTCACCCCAGCAGCTATGCATTTCCATGGCAAAGCAGAACACTTATCTGGCTTATATGATGATCTACTTCCTAAGACTTAGAATTTGTCTATATTAGCTCAAAAATAGACTCATTCTGAATTGACTACATATTATCCCCATGATGCACACTAGCTTCCTATGAGTATTGGCTTTGTTTGTTTGTTTGTTTGTTTGTCTGTCTAAATACCTTTGTCTTGCTTTGGGTAAAGTTGGAGGACACTCTGGGATTTGCTGGAAATTCTGGAGTATTCCACACTTTGGGGCAATATGGCTTAGGTCCTATTCAGCCCAATCTACAGTCCAGCCTGGACACTGGTGCCATCACTATTTCTTTTCACCAATCATGTTCCTCTTTTTTGCTAATTGCATGGGCACTCAGTTCTAACATCAAGGAGAGGCACCAGGACCTTAGGTGGAGTTTTGTGGTACACTAGAAATAGAGACATGGTAGAGCTGAGATGCAGGATACCCTGGATTCAGCATTATGATATACCACTAGGATTCAGTTCCCTTTTTGAATGTTACTGGCAATAATAAACAGTGCTGTTGAATTTAGTGCTCTTTATAGAATGAGCAGATTTCCCAGATTTTGAGTGGTGTTACCATGAATAATGAATGTAAAAGTATTTATATCGCATAGTTTCCTGTTTTGAAGGAGGTTAAAAAGTGTGTGAGTGTGTATGTGTGGTGTTGCTGGGGGCTTCTCAGGTTTCCTTATCCATGTAGCTGTTGCTTTCCAGATATACTTTTGCTTCTTTATAATAAGAAACCTTAGTAACTTATAGCTTTGAAAAAGAGCAGTCATATATGTCTCTTGAGGACAAGTAGACCACATAAAGTAAGAACCATTAGACAGAGCAATGAAATTACTGTCCCAGAAATGGTTTACCACATATATTATAAATTTTACGGGTCTGCCAGCTTACTCAACTTACAAATGTCAAACATGATTTAAAAGGTTATTACACTATCAAGATGAGGGAAGAAGATGACTTTCATCACCTAAATTTCAGTTTCATCCTTCAACACATATTGAATCTACTGAGTTCAATATAGCCCAATAAACTACTTCTATCTTTAATAAGAATTTTATGGGCTGCAGATTGGAAGAACCATTTCCACTTTATTTGTCCTAGAGAATTTGATAATCTGTGGTCAGTGTGATAAATATTGTAAGTTAGTATATATAATTCTGAAGGTTGCTCTTATTGGTGAAATTGATTTATTGGAAAATATGTATAAGTAACAGCTGTTGCTTGTAATTATATTTTTGAATATACCACTATCAATGTGCATTGCGCTTAAAAGAATACAAAAGGACAGGCTCCTGTTCCATTCAGCTTAAATCCAAAATTTGCCACCGAAGTAGAAAACGGGGGAGTAAGTGGAGAGGAAATGGAAATGGGGCAGGCATAAAGAAGTAGAACAGTATATGGCTGTTTCAGTTCAATATGGTAGGCTTGGCTTATCCCAATTGTGCTAGGGAAGTAGGAGCTGGAACCTTATTATTTTATGAAAGAATTGGAGTTTCAGAAGAGGCCTGAGCAATGGCATTTTGCAGGGTTTTTATTTTAATTCATTTCTAAGTGAATAAAGTGCTAAGGCAGAAAAAGTCTCATATTTTGATAGAACACCGTATCTCTGGATGGTGGAACATGGTAAAGCACCGGGAATGTGGCGCAGCTGGCTGGGAAAAAGCTGCATAAGATCTCTACTGACCAGAAGGTCATGAGTTCGAGGCCTGCTTGGGTCGGGGTGAGCGCTCGACCATTTGTGTAGCTCGTTGCCGACCTTTGCAACCCAAAAGACAGTTGCATCTGTCAAGTAGGAAATTTAGGTATGATGTTGTGGGAAGGCTAATTTAACTAATTTATGAGGCCATAAATCTCCAGGAAGTGTGTAAAAGGAGTGAAGGAGTGCAACAGCTCTGCCTGGTGGCCAGAAGCTGAAATGTTAAATTGCCTCTGAGTGTCTTGTCTTACATGTTTGTATGTCAAAGGGCATTGAATGTTTGCCTGTATATGTGCATTGTGATCTGCCCCGAGTCCCCTGCGGGGTGAGAAGGGCGGAATATAAATTATATAAATAAATGAAATAAATAAAGTTGATTATATGGATGGCTGTCATGGAATATGAGAAGATAGATATAAAGTATGGAAATGTTTGAAGGCAAAGATCATGAGCTAACAATAAATAAATGAAGTAATGCAAAAGTGCTAGAAGGAATAAGGGGAGCAAAAGGAGATTACTTTAGGAAAAGGAAGAAGACTTTAGTAAGTGGATTCTGAATCTCCCTCCCTCCCCCCCCCCCCCCCAATTTGCTGCACTCTAGTAGAGAGCTTCTTTCTAGCCTGACTGCCACAATTAGTGGTGGAACATACACAAACACAAACATATTTGCACACAAATGCAGATTTATTCACAAATATATATGCATGAATATATATAATTTTAGCATATTGACACTGTCCTTTTTACAGCAGTGTGTTCCTAGCCCCCTGCAATCTCCACTGAAATTTCTTGAAAGCCAAGAACATTCCTCCTCCACCATGCATAGGCATGGTCAGAAGACTGCAGGGGAAAGGGAGATATTGACTTACTAGCTTTGGGGGCAAACACAATGGGTAACCATATGGATGATCACCATAACTTATAGTAGTTTTGTCTTTAAATGATTTCAAACAGTTTTAGAATTTTGGTTATCACCCTTGGTCAGTATCTCTCTTTTACCATCTGTCCTGGCACAAAGTCTGCAAAAACACTGTAGAATGAATTCAGTATGGCACAACTTTAACTGCCATGGCTCAATTCCATTGCCATTTGATTAAAAATGAGTACTCTTTACAGAGAAGGCTAAAAACTTGTAGAACTACAACTCCCATAAATCCATAGCATTGACCCATGGCAGTTAAAGTGCCATAAAACTGCATTAACTCTACTGCATAGATGAGGCATGGGCAAACTTCAGCCCTCCAGGTGTTTCAACTCCCAGAAATCCCAGCCAGCTTACCATCTGTTCAGAATTGTGGGAGTTGATGTCCAAAACACCTGGAAGCCGAAGTTTGCCTATGCCTGGTGTAGATGCACCAAAAGTTTCTCTAGGACACATGTTTAACAGCCCTGCCAGACAGACCCTATTTTCTGTTTATTGCAGATTATCTGGCAGTGGGGATTCATATAATCCAGTTTAACGCAGAAAACCTGGGATCAGATCCTGGGATATAGGGCCTGTTTGGAAGGGCCCTAATATGAGGCTAGACCTATGTGGCTTTATAAATGAGGCTCTTAAACAGAATCACCTACACAAGTAGAGTAGATGACTGAATAATTCACACTTATATCTTTGTCTTGATAGCCACTATCTGAACCTAACATGTTGATACTTACTCTATATACATATGTATAACTCAAGAAACTGTTACCAAAAATCACCTCCCTAAAAACCTTGGTTGACTTGCTCACAGGTCAATATGAGTACTGTACCTAAACTCTTCTTTAAAAAAGGAACCATCTCCTTCTCTTCGTAGAGTGGCAAAATGCAAGAGTTTAGTCTATACCAGGAGAACCTAAAGAAATAATGAACCCATGTACGCTTTCAAGTATGGTGCCACTTCTGGCCTTTAAAAAAATTCCCATTTAAACTTATTAATCCGAGTAGTTCCTATCTCCCAAATGATCACTTTTGTGTAAAATTACCTTTGCACAAAACTTATTTCATATCCCATTCACTAAGTAAATTACAGGTGGATAAATATATCTAAATGTTCAGTGGATTTTACATGCAGCTATAACTCGGGAATCAGAGATGCCACAGTGCTGGCAATAGTCCTTAGGTGGGATGCAAAGGACAAAAGGATTTCGTCTTGGAAAATTTGATAACATTTTCTCCCTTATCTCTTCACCCTGAAGCATAGAGTTCAGTGCTGTGAATTCACACAGGTTTCCATGTACAATATCAAGATTAAATTAAAGAATAGGGCAAAAACATTCTGTAGGGGGGAAAGGCATAAAGGAACAGCTCAGCATGAAAGTGAACACTGAATTATTACAGATTCAGTACCTTTGTAATGTTTGTTTCTGTCCTAGTGGGAAAATGGGATATTGTGTATTGTATGTTTGAGATCTCAAGTTTCAAGGTTAGCTCTTCTTAGACATGGAAAATCATTAAACCGAAAACTCCGAGTACTTTAAGGTGACCCATTCCTGAGGAATCTGCTACTGCTGTGGCCAGAAATAGCCTGGCAGTTTGTGCCATCATGTGCCATGCTAAACAAAACAAAATAATAGCACAGATAAAAAATACATCTACTTGATTAGTAAATAAATTGACTACCAATGCAATCATATTCACGGCTTCCCAGAAGTTGTAATCTTTATTTATAAGGAGTGTGTATTGTTCTTTGAGTGTTCATTTTCTATGAAATATTGTTGAGTTTCATTTCAAGTATTCTTACAGTACATTCTTACTATTAAACTTCTGTTATTGTTTTCAAGGGCAAACATCTCATAAGAAGCAATTAATATTTTCCTAAAGAATCACAGACATTATTGTTAGATTGTTTGTTGAGAAAAAGAACCAATGAAAAGCCCCTGACTTATATGGTCAATTCAGTAAATTTTCTGCTGAAAAATTTAACTCTAAAATAAAAAAGGGAAGATAATTAAAACATGGGAAAATATAAATAGAAAGTAGTTACTTAGAACAAAAATGTACTGTAGGATGGAGTGAAGCTTTGAAATAGAATAAAATGGGCTACTGGTATAACATTGTAAACCAAATAATCCAACATTTGAATTAGGATCAGTGGAAGAATGCAGATGGTGTAGAATAGATGATATTCCAGTTACAGTGTTAAACTTTGGTGTGATACAGAACTATATATGCCATAAATTACTTGTACTTGCATGGGTAGCATTGTTTATCATAAATCTAGATGCTAGTTCCAGTTATGGTATCACCCATATATTGAAACAATGGGATTTGAATAAGTATTTACTTCATCAGCAAGTAATTTATGTCATTGATTGCTATAGTCTGCCCATAATCTCTGATTTCGGAACTCTGTTCATCCAAGGACTCTTGAAAGGTAAAGAACAGGAAGAAGAGAGGACAATGGTCTTGAAGTTGTCTATTGACATTTAGGAAATGTACAAGAAAACAATGAAACAGGTCACAGACTCTCCTGCTTTGAATCATATTTCAACTCGGGAATTATTGGCTATTATGTACAAATGTATTTTCTTCTTCTCTCGTTGATGCCTGACACTGCCAGCTGTTTAATAAGGTAGATATAGATAGTAATCAGGAATTTCAAGTGCTCAATATGTAACTCATACGTACTATATCTTGTACATGTTGGTGTTGCCATGTACACTGGAGAATAGAAAAAATTAAGGGCATTTTTACACTTGAGCTTAAAGGGTATATAAAAAGTTTGAAATCCTTTGACTGCCAACTGCAGAATTCTGGGGTGTATAATTTAGGGAGGGGCCTTTAAACTGTTCAGCCAGAGAGGTACAGGGCCTCACTGAACTACAAACCCCAGAATTCTGCAGGAGGCAGCCACAAGATCACAAGGGGGGGGGGATACTATTTGTCTACCCTTTAAGATCTAGTGATGAAGAAGAAGCCATATCAGGAATAGGTAAACGTCTTCTGACTTTACTCTTCACGATATAGAGGGCCTCTTTTAAAATATTCTATGTTGAAATGGCTAAAAATTAATTCTTGTGTTCCTTTGGGAGTACATCACATTAACATCTGAGGGCTTTTTCAGATGGGCCAGAAATCTGGGAGGAACTGATTTATTTCAACCCAGTTCCTCCCGGATTTCTGTCATCACCCCCACCAAATCCTGGGTTTTCTCTTGGGACACGGCTAAATGACATCCAGCCTTCCCATCAGCCCCTCACCCCCCCCCCAAGTACTCTGCAGAGTTCTGATGCGTGAAAAATGATGCATGGGCGAGAAGCTTTTTGTGTCTACACTAAGCAATATTGAAAGAAGAGGAGTTACTAGTCCTATGAAAGTACTATTCTGATCTAACTTTGGTGACAAAATGAAATGACTGCCATGTATCACAGCTGAGTTGCTACGGTAGAAAATTTATGGAAAACAACTTCTTTTCTTGAAGTTACAACATTCAACCATAATCAGTTATTAAATTCCAAATGGCAATCGATGTGAACAAAAGTATAATAAATATAATGAAGCCTTGGAATGACAAGCCTTCTTTATAACGAGGCATGCATTTCTTTAGGATTTAATATTAGCTCAAGAAGGCTTCCAGTGGGACCAATCGTCTTGAACCTTTGTCCTATTTTAGTTGAAGGTTTATTAAGAGTGTTCCTATTTTATTCAGCTCTTGGATTTTTATAGGTATCGTGATTTGAAATTCTACCTTCTTCCAGTGCTCATTAGTTGCAATGGCCTTTCTAAACTTGGCCTTAAGGGAGAGAAGTGACTGTGACAGATGGTAAAGGAACAGAATTGCACTGGGACACTGACTCTCACTTTGTCTCTGTCTTACTCTGATTTTTTTCCTCCCCATTTGCTCCCTCTTTGCCACACTCTTTTCTCTGCATTTTAATGTTAGATTCCTATGCATTTGGCCCTGGGGAAAAATGCATTGCAGGAGCTGCTTTTGCATCTGTTTATCAGCCACTTGGAAAACCAACCAACAACTTCTTTCTCTAATACGTTTTACATAGTTAAATACAAAGAATGTTGTTTTGTTTTACCTTTTCAGAGGTGAATTCTTGCTGCTTTGGAAAATAAGATATTAAATATAAGTTTGCATTAAGGGTAATACAGCAATGAAATTGTTTCTCAAGCAATATTTTCTATTTCATAAGATCTTCAGATTACAAAAAGTAGTGAGTATGCCTCCTCCTGTTTTCTTTATAACAAGCATATTTACTCAGAAAAAATCTTATTGAATACAGCATCAATGACTCTCAGTCCTAAGAATGTCTCTGTGTATGTGTGAACAACATTGGGAAGAGCAGCTAACATTATTTAACAAATCAATTGGTAATTGATTTCTTGAAAAAATGCTAAATTTGGTTGCATTTTATTCTATCTAAACAGAATAATTTAAATGTTTGAACATTTGCCATTTTTGGGAACTCCATTCACACAGAATACTAGTATGTCAGGAAGACACATAAACTTATCATTTAAAAAAAACCAGGTAGAGAACTTTCCATAGCCATCAGTGGGCAAATTTATTTTAGAGGCGTCTGTTGAATAGACTAAGTGGATGTGTCCAAATAAAGTACTATGCATGACTTGCACTTCAGAGGGATGCTGTCACTTATATGAATTTGGGAAGCATGTGGGTGGAGTTGTTTTTGAGATTGCTGTGGTAATAAGGTTAAATATCAGTTGTGGCCTTAAGTGTACCAGACAGTGGGAATGAACAATAGTGCATAATAATTGCCCAGTCAGCAGTAAATAATCCTATATAGAAAGCACTTTAAATAGGCTGATATATAAATACGCTGGTATTGCAACAGATTGCAGTAGTGGTGGGAAGCATTGCCTCAAGCCACAAGTATACCAACACAAAGCTATGCTCAGGGCCGTAGCCAGGATTTTGTTTCGGAGGGGGCTGAGTTTGGTTGGGGGGCTGAGACTGGGTGGAAGAGGGTCTACCCTAGCAAATCTTTTGTATTGTTATCCCAATAACCCCATTAATGTGGGATATAATGAGCATGGTGATCAGATCATGATATGAATAAACATAACAGTTTAAATAATGTACCAGTAAGGCCTTTTCGCGGACCACCCTGAGAATTTCGGGGGGGGGCTGAAGCCCCCTTAGCCCCCCCCCTGGCTACATGCCTGGCTATGCTGGCAGTAGATAAATAAGATGTGGATATATAGAGATGAATAATATGCTGACTCTACCATCACAGGATGTAAGTTCAGTGCTTTCCTAAATTACAAAGAGTATATGTGGGAGTAGAGCAAACTTTTCATAACAAAAGTACATCATCCAATTTATGCAAGTTGAAGGGGACAGTGACAAAGTGAATAGCACTAACTTTTTTTTCCTACTTTCTCATATAGTTCCTTCAACCTCTATTTTAACCCATTCTCTGCTACTGGCACTGAATACAGTTACCACTATTGAAAAAATATGGTTTAATATTTGAGCATTATACATTGTTATGTGGATCAAAATCTACTTGATTTAAAGAAAATCAATAAGGTGGTTGATGAGGCTGCAAATTGCCTTGTTCCGTGACATATATTTAAAATTGCAGGTAGCAATACCATCATACATGCAACAGCAAAGGAATGCTTCATAAATGTAACATAGAACAATTATAATGTCTAGAAATAATCACTGTTGCATGTTAGGAGCTGAGCAAATGATTGTTTTGTTTTGTTTTGTTTTTTCATAATGTCAAATGTGTTTGAGGAGACTGTGGTTATGTTGTGGTCAAGAGACTGTAAGTAGCCATGAACTTTTACAACTGCTAACTACAGGTCAAATAAATTACAATCTTAATATTGTGCACTAATGTTCTTGGATCAAAGGTAATAAAGTATATTTGCATTTTCCTCTGTTTACCTTTCTATTGATCTCAAAATGAATATGGAGGTTTCCTATAACACCGCCAGGGTGATATTGCAGAGGCTGACAGCTATTTCTTGAACTTGAAACACTCCATTACTAATTAACTCCTAGTTCATGAAATAATTTCAGGCATATTTTGATATCCATATGGATTCTACTACACAACATATTAGTTGCTAGGAAAAAGACATATAGTAGGTTGGCAATCTTCTACATGCATTGGCTGGATTGGCATTTGCTCAGTGATAACAAGCTGCCATGCAGTGTTATGGAGGCTTTTGGGCTTGATTTAAGAGTGCTGACATTAACTGCTTGTTATTTCATGTTTTCGAACTCTCAGTAAGGCAACAATGTCAGTACAAAATTATTGGATGACTTAGATCATATGAGAAGGGTGCCTCTATTGACAACAACAAATCAAACGTCAAATTAGTGATCTGTCAGTAGGATAGATCTTTTGCCAGTCTTTATGAAACTGATTATGAGATAGAATGTCTAGCAAAAAGCACAAATCCATAGGCAATTGACGAATAATCCAAAGTGCCATATTTGAATGTGTATTCACGTGAGGCTTTGTACCTGACTTTTAAAAAGCACATGTGCCAAAAATAAGACCCGCAGGCCAAATCCAGCCCACCATGTAATTCTCAATGCCCCCCCCCCCCCAAATGCTGTAGTACAACACCTGTATTCCTCATCATTAGACATAATGACTAGAGCTGGTGGGAGTTGTAATACAGTAACATCTGGAAGGCTGCAGTTTAGTCAGCATAGTGGGATTTGATACAAGGTTTGCCACCTCTAACTTTTCCCCAGCTTGAGAGCCGCAAGCAGGGGCGGATGAAGGTAATTTTTAATGGTAAGCGAACATTATTTTGCCCCCAAAAAAAAAAAAATCGCTTGATAACAACAGGTATAAGCAGGGCTGGACTAAGGTAATTTAAAATGGTAAGCGAACATTATTTTGGGCCCCCTCGCTCTCCGGCCTCGTGGAGTGTGCGCATGCACGCTGGGCGCGCATGCGCTGGGACAGCTAGTTCTGCGCATGCGCCATTGCTGCGGAGGGACTCCAGATGGACCGAGATACCAATCGCCCTAAGTGAGGCCGAAAAGGAGGAACCTTTTGTAGCCGGGACGGAGCCGGGGCATTTTGGGCGATTGGCGTCTCAGTCCAGCTGGAGTCCCTTTGCAGCAATGGCACATGCGTGGAACCTGGCGGCCAGATGCGCCCCTGACTACGTGGCGTCCTAAGCGGGTGCTTACTTTGCCTAATGGTAAATCCACCCCTGGCCACAAGTGCTGTTGGGTTTCAGTTCCCATTATCCCCAGTCTGCATGACAGATAGTCAAAAGTGATGGGAGTAACATCTGGAGATTTAAATTGGGTAAAAACTAAAGAGCACCAATCAGTCAGTCAGTGTGTGTGTGTGTGTGTGTGTGTGTGTGTGTGCGCGCGCGTGCACACATGCACACATGCATGCGCACACACACACACACACATATACACAAACCCCTGTTTTACACCCCTGTTTTAGAGTGTTCAAACAACCTCTACATCTTGTGACCTAATTTAAAAATTATGGATAGATGGATTGGGAAATGGTAGGAGGGAAGCAAGAAAATCAAACTTTTTGCTGGTTGTAAGCAACCCTGGATCCCATCCAGGGGTGAGAAGAATAGGCTATAAATGTCTGAAATAAATAAATACATACATAAATTTTGCACAGAGTTCCAGAAGGCTTATCATACGTTAAATAAAGTGATGTATGGATTTAGGCATACCTCTGTGCATTGGAGCCTTTTGTATACATTTATGATATATACTCACGCAGATTTGGGGGCCAAAAATTATGGATTTTGATTTGACCTATTGAAACATTGAGGGTCATTCTGCAGAGAAGGGAAAATACCAGTGCCTCCTTGAGGGTGCCAGCCACCCTGGCTGTCACCAGCATTTGACCTAGTTGGTCACTTCTGCTGATTTTTTGCCTAATATTTCTACACTTATATATGAGTAGTTGGTGTGTGTGTGTGTGTGTGTGTGTGTAGAGAGAGAGACAGATAGACAGACAGACAGAGTTTGTGTACATGGTTATGTGCAGTTGTTGATCCCAATCTGAGTAGATCAGTTGAATCAACTAAATTTAATAAACTAATATTTATGTGAATTCCATTGATACTCAAGTTGGAACAAGCCGTTAAACAAAGAAAGGCCTTAAGAACTTTTCAGCCACTTTAAATATGTATCATGGTGGCCACATGGAAGGCCACAAAGAAAAAGGTTCTTAGTACAAGTCTTTAAAAAGAAAAGAAAAGAGATGACATACTAGATATACTACTGGTATACTGTATGTAGGCAGTTAAATGTAATAAGTAGTCTTTAAACTAGTCTTCAGCCCTTTAACTTTTGAGGATAGGAGGATGTGTTATGGAAATATTTTTTTAAAAAAATATGTTTAAAGTGTTTTTTTCTTTTTGATTTTTAAAATTAATATCTTAATATAATGTTTTAATTGGATAGATCGTTTAACACTTTATTAACTTCTGTGCACACATTGCATTATCTAGTTAAAATTTATATCATAATTTTGAGGAAAAGATAGGATATAAATCAAATTGATGATAATGAATCTTCACCATGGTTTGTTATAAACCTTTGTGTTTTAAGGTTCAGAGTGAAATAATAATAATAATAGCCTTTATTTATACCCCACTACCATCTCCCCAACGAGGACTCGGGGTGGCTTACATGAGGCCAAGCCCAACAGTGCATTACAAAAAAACACAAAACAAAACACAAAACAGCAACACAATGAGGTAAATAAATCATAAATATACACTAGACAATATAAAATAATACAACCAAATAAAATCATTCAGACATAGTACGAGCGGGTCACATGTAAAAGATAAAATGTTAAAAAGCCAGGCTGAGATAGGAGTGGAGCAGAACATCTGTGGGGGAGAGACTCATAGAACAGAGTCATTAGGTCAGGCCTTCTAACAGTGAGGGAGAGTTATTCTATAGGGGTAAGCATTGAAAGTGTAGCTAAAAAACAAGGGGATGTATCTCCAAATACGCAACGGAAAAACCAGGTTTTAAGATCTTTCTTGAAAGTTGCTAAAGTGAAGGAGAGCATTACTTGCACAATTTTGACCACTTTTTGAAATTGTTATTGTTGTTATTGTTATTATTATATGTCACTTTTTTCTCTTATAAGAAACTCAAAACATAATTGTTTTTTTCAAAATATTTATATCTTTGTATCAGAAGTCAAAGGAATTAATTTGTCTTACACAGTTACATTATAATGAACCCAAGCACACTGCAGCACTCCAATGCTATGAATTTGCCACCAAATGAGTGGTTGAAAAACATTGTGTGGTTAACAGTACCTAACGTGCATGTTCAATGCACATTTTCCTCCACTGTGAATTTTTAAAATAGGCATTGACTTTTGACCTCTCTAATTCTATGATGTTTGGGATTATTATGGGTTGTTTCCTTCAGTTCCTTCAAGCCATCATACAGGTCTTGGAGGCTTCTGATTTCTCTAATTCTGTCTCAGTATATACCAATTGAAAGCATTTAGTTGAGATTAAAGCAGATTGAACGAGATAATCCCTTTGAGTGAACAGCTTCAAACAGCTAAGACACAGCTCTTTGGGGACATGAACTAACTCACCACGAGCTAATGCCTGCTTCATCTCCCTTGTGGTACATCAGGCGCACCACTCGTGTGCTATTTTTGTTTACTAGAGTACATTAAAAATATATATTTCATAGGATAACACCCCTTTCCCCAATATTAGTCATAGGAATCTGAGGTGATGCTTCTTTACCATCAAATCACATGTTAATCCACATCAGTAAATGTATGCACATTAGCAGCAAGCAAACATTTAGCAATAAATATAATGACTGAAACCATGGGTACTGACAATCTTGTGGGAAAGGACAATGATGTAAAGAAGTTGAAGTTAGGCTTTCCCACTTTCTGAAAAATTCTCACACTCTGAGCTCTAGTGCTAGCTATGCTACTAGAGCTCTTTATATAGGTGATATAAACAGATGATATAAATAGAACAATTTTGGCAGAAGTAGGGATAATACGTATTTAAAGTAGTGTCATTGGGTTTTAAAAAATGCTTTTACATATGTCAAAAGTAAACTGAGTTACATGCAACAAACAAATCAATTTCAGGGCCATTGCATATTAGCAGAATACTATAAAACACAGTGCCTTCAGGAATCTTGAACTTCTGTATCTGTCAAAAACCACAGGGCTCTTAGGAATATGGAAGTAAAGGGGTTCTTTACCTTTGCCAAAGTATGACACATATAGGCAACCCATAACCTTTTTTGGGGGCTGCATTTAGACTCCAGGATGTCCTTCTTCTTACGTTTCCCTGGCAACCAGCAAACTGACATCAGCTGGGAAGGGGGTGTCAAATGGATTACTGTTTTCCTGTTGGAAAGACAGCCAGACCTTGCTGAGGATATTATCTCTTCAGTTGAGGGCATGATCACTGTTCCCTGCTACCAATAAAGGACTGTCTTCTCCCATTGTCTGATCTAGGGACAAGCCTGGAGGCAAATAAACCTCCCCATCCTTGACCACTAAGTGGGAGAAGTTGACTTACCCTGGCATTTCATGCGCCCCCAGGGCCAAACAGTTGTTCAGTCTTGATTATCTTCTTATAATCCTTGGTATAGAATATATATACTTGTAAGATGGGGACTGGGCAGTCTAACTGAAATCTTGCTATCTAATTAAAATGTATATAATTTTAAAGATCTAATATAATGCTGCCAGAGCATTTGTCCACCAATATAAGTTAAGCTACTCATCAATTAATTGTGCTGCTTTCTTTCCAGTTTCTTCTTTGGGTACTACCAGCTAGGAGGCTCTACACCACCATATAATGCAGTTTGAAATTGCATTTTATGGTCAGCATAGACTATTCAGTGCAGTGCAGTTCAATGCAGTTAAACTGCATTATATCAGTTCACACTGACCATACAATTCAGTTTCAACTGGCATTATATAGCAGCATGGATGGGGGCCTAGACTTGGCCTACATCTGATTGTTCCTTTCTTCATGTGAGAGGATAAATTAACAATGGTATAATGTAAAGAACTCACTGTTGTAATCAAGTAAATTTTAAATCCTCACATTGCTGTACATGCTTACTAAGCCATGGACTGGCTATCCCCGCCCCTTTCCACACATTGTTTGTATCTATAAGATAAAACCCATAGCAGTATATATTGTGCTCTGATCCTGCAAATCCTGCTCTACAGTATATTATTGCTCTGAAGTTGGAAATGAACAGATATTTAAAACATTTTAATGCCTACATATAAAATCAATAGTTAACCATCCAGCTCCACTTCTGCATTAAATGTTATTCAGAAGGAATCTCTGTATCAAACTTCTGTGGTTTTACGTTTTATTCTGTAGACTTCAATATCTAACCATGTCACTCTTTTAAATGATGGGTAAAGTCTGCCAACAGACAGAGTTTTACTTAGATCCCAAGCATATTCAACCTCCTCAGGCAGAAATCCCCACAGTTGGGTGTGGTAACTAGTGTGGTTTTGGGTGGAGGGCGCTGTATTTTAAGATGCATTTCTGTCAGAAAATGAAGTAGGCAATCAAGGCATATGGTCTTTTACCTCTTCAAGACTTAAGATGCCGAAGCTTGGCTGTAAAATTAACATAATTGCATCATTTTATATTTAGAGCTTGCTTCATGGCGCTACGGAAAATATGTATGTTCTTGTCCTAGAATGAACATTTAGTGCCATCATAGAAACTAACTGTAGTTCTGTTTAAACAGGAACTAGTAGCAAATCTATGCACCGGGAATGTGGTGCAGTTGGCTGGGAGTCAGCTGCATAAGATCTCTACTGACCAGAAGGTCATGAGTTTGAGGCCTGCCCGGGTCAGGATGAGATCTCTACCAATTGTGTAGCTCGTTGTCTGTCTATACAGTATATGCTGTATGTCTATGGCATTGAATGTTTGCCAGTATACGTGCATTGTGATCCGTCCTGAGTCCCCTGCGGGGTGAAAAGGGAGGAATATAAAAGATGTAAATACATAAATAAATAAATAAATAAATAAATAAATAAATAAATAAAGCAATTCCGAGAGAGTTCCAGAGGAAAAAAAGATGAACCTGTGTTCTATTGAAATTAAATTGTTATGGCAAGAGTGAGAAACCCAAAATATTTTTCCAGAATTGTGTTTGTAACATCCAAAATGACAACATATTACTAAGACACATTTCCAAATGTCTTTTGATTTATTTGCAAGAGCATTCCTATGATTATATTCAGAGAGATGGGTGTTTGATAGATGTGGTAGTTCAGGAATGAAGGACAATAGTTTTGAGAACTCAATCACAATTATTTTGTGTAATTTTTCACCAATACATCATAATTATTTTGTGTAATTTTTCCACCAGTAAGGACAATACTTGAGACACCAGCTAAATCAACAACTGGCAGTTCTACGACCCCTTCGAGAGTAACATGTTTTATTCGGTTTTGGGGTCTCCAACCCATTTCATTAGATTACTAGTTATTTGTGCTATATCAGAGAAATAAGGCTCTCTCCTCCCCAGAAACCTAGACTCCATATGCACTGACTGCTGGGCTAATCTGTGGTGACACAAATGAAGACCACCATAATATAACTTTACTCGGTGTTAGTTAAAGCTGGAACAAAGCCTGAATTCTGCCTCAGAATTGATGCTTTTCTTCAACTTTGGTCCAGTGGGAACAGTTGTGGCTGGTTCCCCAACTGAGCCACCCAGAATTACCACTCAGGTGGCATGGAGAATGGGATTACAGTCCCCTTGCCCTATGCTCCCATGTTGCTGCAGTCTCTGGCCACAACATGAAACATACCTGTTCCCTATCACTTGCCCTGATAGGGAACAGGTATGTTTCATGTTGTGGCCAGAGACCGCAGCAACATGGGAGCATAGGGCAAGGGGACGGTAATCCCATTCTCCATGCCACCTGAGTGGTAATTCTGGGAGAGCACTGGGAAAGGACGGGAAGAGAAGAGGAGACAAATCCCATTGCTTTGGTTGATGTCAGAGCAAGAAATGGGGAACATGCTGCAACCTGAGTCCACCACAACCCATGAGGTGGCAGTGAAAGGGGCACAGTTAGGATACCTGCTCAAGAGTGGGGTGCCATGTCCAGCATCACTAGGAAATTGAGATTCCCTTCTTCCTCTACAGTAGCAGAGGGAGTCCCTGTAGGGATACTTCTCAGATCAGGCCCAATTTAAGTGTCTTCGTATACCCAAAGTGATCACTCCTAACCTTTAAAAATGCCTAGGATTTTCTAGGTAAATTTTTGTTTCTTGACTTCCAGTGAAATAGCTAACTTTTGTTAAAGGAGAACGTTATATTCATTAAAAATGTTAAACGGCAGCTAATACATATTTTGATATTGTTACTGTTCCAATATGTGGTAGAATACATACAAAATGCTTGACATTGTCAGGAAGAAATCAGACACAAGATACCTGGTCATTGAATTGTTTCTGAATAGCCTACTGAGCTTAATAATATTTATGCAAGGGGGTTATTATTCAGAAACCACATTTTATTATTTTAGTTCTATCATCTGTCATGTCTGATATATATTGATAAAGCCTCATGAATGCCTTGTTGGGGTCTGTTTAGGGATCTATTAATAATGGATATCATCCATCTGTCTCTTGAAAATGAATTTTCATGATTCTATTGTTTTGTGTGTTGTGATAAAGCTCACAGTTGCTATACAACACAAAGAAAGGATTCACCCTACTGATCGGACCATTGGGGCATGAAAGCAATAGCTGCCAGCTTTTATTTTTATATATATATATATATATATATATATACACACAGAGAGAGAGAGAGAGAGAGAGAGAGAGAGAGAGAGAGAGAGGAGTCCAGTTGATGTCTGTCTGCAGTCATTATGTGCTTCAATTCCTAGTACACCTTGAATGAGAAGTAAATATAGCACGTCTGTTGCCTTTCAGCCTATTGCTGTAGTGACTTCATGAAATTATGATTGGTAGATGGGAAATTTCTAGTGTATCCTGAAGGATTCTATGTGACAAGTAACTAAAGTGCTACATTATACTGCTGAACTATTCATATATTGGTGTTTCTACTGCAATGTTTTAATAGCTGAATAGCCATCAGATGTTTACTGTTAAGTTACAAGACTCTGGTATTGCTGATCCGATAATTTTATCAACAAGAAAGACAAATATTTATGTTTAAATAATGTGGCAATTTGTTAAAGTACCCTGTCTTGTTGACTTTTCATAGGTTTGATTTTTTATGGAAATGATTGCATAGGCAATTTTTCATTGAGGATATTGTCCAACATCTAGTCACTTTCCCCTCCATCTCCCTTGCTTTTTATTATCTTGATTATATTTCCTTTGTTTTTTTGAAACTACTGCAACAGGAATACTGTTTATACACAATCATAAATGAACATACATATTGTTGACCTATCAAAATGTTTTTGTGCACTAAGCTGCTGCTGCAGCATAGCTCCAATGAAGAAGTCCAAAGAGGGAGAGCAGTGATATAGCCCTTATGTTGGCGTAGCTCCATGTCCTGCTGCCTGTGCCCAAGCACAAGACAGCAGGATGTCACTTACTCTGGCTCTCTTCCATTGAATGCCAGCAAATTAAAACACACCCCCCAGATCTGTGCTAACAGGGAGGGAAATCAAATATGTGTTTGGGTGCATACATACTCCGTCATGCAATCAGGCATTATCAGAACAAGGCTTGTAGCAGCTTAATTTATAAAGTGGATAAGGGCTGTTTACAGGATTTGAACCAGAAAGGGCCACAAAACCCACTTTAGAAAATTATCAAAAAACGGGTGAACCCATTTGCTCTATTCCTTGAGATCTCAGATCTGGTCCACAATGACACATGCCTTGATTATGTTTCATCTGGATAAGTATAATGCACTCAGTCTACATGGGGTGATTTTTTCCAGAATTTGAAATCTGCTGGAAACATATAACTCCCCTATTACAACAGCTTTATTGCAAAACAGTTTCCAGGCACAATTTGAAGTGCTTGTTATGATCGATAAAAACTTGTGTGGCTTGGCTGCAGACTTTCCAATAGGCTGTATCTTCCGATTTGAGCTTGTTAAGATCCTCAAGGGAGTGCTTTTAGGGAGTGCTTTCTTTTCTCAAACTATCACAGCCACATTTGGTGATGACACAGGTAAAAACCTTCTCAGTGTCAGCTTCCAGACAATGGAATAATTCCATGGGAAGCTAGGTTGGCCTAGTCCTTTTCCACGACCTGGAATGTTAATTGTCCTTTCCAAAAGGTGTTTTTGTTGGAGTGTGCTGTAATTTTGTCCTTATTGATATTTAATGGCCTTGTGAACTGATAGAGATTTTTTTTCTGAATAGAATCATGTTTCCATAATCCACACATGACAGAATCTGCAGTTCACCCGTCTTTCAACTTTAAAACTCAATATACAGAGAATTGTGAGCTGAGCTCAGTGTGCATTTTGATGTCATCTTTGATTTCTGGGAGTTTGTCACTATGGTCTGTCAGTACAGTATTGACAAGGACCTAAAGAGGCTTAAGATGCTGAATTCAGCTAAAATTCAGATTATCCCAAATTATGTGGCAAAATTAACATATAGCTGATGAAATAATTAAAACCCCAAACTTAAACATATCATATGGCACTAATTGTCAATGAAATTATTGGGATATCCCCTATTGGGATATCCCTGGACTGTTCGGGTCCAGGCTATTTGGTCAACTACATTCACTTGTACTAACCTGCCTGCCTGAGCCCTGAGATCTTCAGGAGAGGCCCTTCTCTTGGTCCCACCTCCATCTCAAGCTTGGTTGATGGGAACAAGAGAGTGGACTTGCTCGGTGGCTTCCCCTTGACTCTGGAACTCCCTGCGGAGGTGTTGACCAAGAAGTTTCTTGGGCCTTTGATTGCATGAACTTTGCCTTGTTTGAATTGCCACGGACAAAGTCTGTTTTGATCTGCATTGTTCTTGCGGAAACTTTTGCCAAGTTATTTGCCTTTGGATTTACTTCGGAACTCTTTACTATTTTGATTGAACTTTTGATACTTTTGGACAATTTACCTTTTCACCTGTTTTTTATTATTCAATAAATAGTTAGCTGATTAACGTCTCTGTGTGTGTGTTTAAGGGGCTGGGCCGAGACCCTGCATTGTGACAGGAGGGAAGCCAGAATTGTCCCCTCCTTGCTGTCCTTATGGCTTTAAGTCTCTGTATCGAAAGAAAAAGCAGGATATTAATAATAATAATAATAATGTGGTAAGCCTAAGAACAACAGTTTATATCATATTTCCATAGTTTTTCATTTCAGCAAACACAAGCAAGTATATAATTATATTCATTCATCTGTAAACAATCTTTTTGCTCATGGAAAAAGTCCAACACTTGCATGTTTTCAAAGCATATTCATGAAAACTTCCTGCAAACATCTTTGGGGATAATATACATGTACATAACCATGGTATTGTATCCATTAGGTAAGGGCCAGTTTGGTTAGAGTCATCGTTGCCCAATATTTTTGGATTTAACCATATGTATTAGAAGGGCACAATTAACTATCTGAGTTATAAAAATTATTTACCCTGTAGTTTGTAAAATTATAATGTTCCAGCACTCTACAGACTGGTAGCAAACACTATGTTTTATTTTGGCTACTATCTCTAATGAAAGATTGTGTGTTTCACTTATTATCACTAAGTAAGCAGTGATTTCCTTATGTATGCTTTCCCCTCCCCTGCAAACATACAAGAATTCTCTGGGAAAGGGAAGTACAGAGATATGAAACCCTTCTGCGTAATTTCCTTTTTTATTCTAACAGAGCTGTTATAACCAGTAACAGCCATATGAAAATTGCTTTCCTAAGACTCTCAAATCCAGACATATTACAAAATATTTAATAACATGCAAACAATCTGGAGGTATCATGATACACAGAAGCCTAAGTAAGCTGTCCAAGGGCATCAACATATGTGCAAGCACAGCACACACACACACAATGATCTGTTAGATAGGAATGATAAACAGGGCCATCTCTTGCTGTAAGTCTCAAGATTCCAGGCTTAAATCTCCAGTTTTGAAAGATTTTATATACGTATTGTTTATTTATTAAGATATTTCTATCATACCTTTCTAAAACCCGAAGAAAGATGTGATTGTTTGCATGTTACCAAGGCGGCCTAAGACCAGGCAACAATTCAATGCCTAACAATATATAATTAACAGAATTAAAAATGCATTATATAAAACATATAAAACGAATGCCTTCATTGTTAGTCTCATTGTCAATAAATCATTGTCTAAGCCGTTCCAATGTTCACTTTCATCTAATACTATGTTGACTGTTGCATTAGATTCTGAAGGCTCATTCAAATAGTCCTATATATAACAATGGTATAGTTGCTGAGGACTCCCAAATAAATATGATTGAATGTTTTAGCAGTGTATATGTATAAAGCTGTCCCATCCTTGTCTTTTCCCCATTATATTTCATATTACCAGCAATGGAGCTTGTTATGGGAGGGCAGAATGTACATAGTATTATGATGGATAAAGCATATTTTTCAGAAGTAGGAAAGTCAAGTAATCTTATTCCAGAACCATCTAAATTTCCGATATCCTCATGAGGCAATATCTTCATCTCTTTAAATCCCGCTTGTCCACTGGTAGTGAGGCACATCTTTGTTAGTAAGAGAAAGTCCTATATATTTCTCTCATTCACTGTCTGCAGTATTCTTGGATATGTCAAATTAGTTTGGTGTAAAAATTGACAGGTGAGGAGCCTTGAAGGTTTTAAGTCAGAGCCTTGCAACTGAATATCAAGGATACACAATAAAAATGGCAAATTACAGTGACTGTGTAAAACCTTTTCTTTCTGTGTCTGATTAATAACATTTGCTAAACATGCATTTAGCATGCAATATAAAATATACCTACCCAGAGGCTTCCAATGTGTAAACAACATCTAAGGTAGCAGGGCAATTGCAGTTTGTAGTCTGTTGCCTTGAGGAG
Organism: Anolis apletophallus; assembly: GCA_030556195.1. Lineage (NCBI taxonomy): Eukaryota > Metazoa > Chordata > Lepidosauria > Squamata > Anolidae > Anolis > Anolis apletophallus. The sequence continues at coordinate 33,507,848 of JARBWK010000004.1, read as the reverse complement.
ACTCTTTAATGAGTTGACATGAAGCCTTTTACAGCTTATTGCAGATGACATTTTGAGGACACTTGCAGTTGGTAGATGGAAGAACAATAAAACAAAATTCTTTTCTTTCAGACATCATCATTTTCTTAAAATTGCCCATCCATCTTTTGATGATTTCACATATAGTTGAATAATGACTCTTCAGAATAAAAAAGCAGCCTTTTCAGGCAGCAATGTTATGTGTGTAAAGATAAACTAGAACTACAAAGAGAATACTATTTTGAACTTCTTCGTCTCCGACTACACATTTTTCACCAAATTCAGTTGAAGAAAAAAAGGTTGGGACACTTTTTTAATTCCAACGAATTAAATTATGGCTTTTGCCTTTTAAATATTACAAAGAAGTTGTTAAATAAAACATGCATAGCATCTATATTTAAAATCAAACAAACTTTATTTTCTAAGTCACGATTATTCTTATTTTGTAATCTCTATGCAAGGGAAGTTTCAGTAATAGAGCCAGAATGATGAACAAATTCATGCCTGACTGAGAAATGAATTCAAATATTTTAAATCAAAGCCAAGCATGTATTCACTATGCTGAGCAAAAATTTACAATAAGATGACATTAAGATCTCTTCATATGGCAATTTAAATTCCTAGGTCAACTAACTGCCATAATTTGACAAACATAGCTATTCCTGTAATGCTGTTCAAATATTTCTTTCCTTATTATACATAGTTCACAAATGCAATTATTATGATATACATCTATAACAAATATATATTGTATGTGTAAGCAGTAATGTAATCACTCATTTCTGCTAAACGGACCTCAGTAAATATACTGGACTTAAAAAGATCACATTATTTGCAATCATGGGCGCTTCCAGACAGGCCCAAATGCAGAACAAAGGAGTAGGGCCAAAAATCACGGTACCCAAGAACAAGTCCAAACTCGGAAGTGTCAGTCTCAATAAATATTCCCCCACTGTCCTGACATGGTTGTTTATAGCAGTTTTAGAAATACGCAAAATGAACAGGGGACATCCAGTAGAAGTTAGAAATGTTAGGAATGTCTAGTGTAATTTAATGGCTAAATGTTTACCACAGAATCCAGAGCTTCTTAAAGAGAACATTTTCAACAAATAATCAAACCCACAAAAGCCAATCCTGCAACTGTGGAGGACCAACTGTCTAAATAGTAGGTATGATATCCTTTTCCAAATTAAAATCACCACTCTGTCTTCTGCTACCCTTATTATGAACCAGGATAAGGGGGGTTATTTTGCAAGAGCTTGCCTCTGTTTTGTTATATTCTTCTTCCTTTATGAGCTATGTGAGGAACACTCCTATTTCTTTTTAGATTACAACCAATATATCTCCACAGTGCTGGAAATCAATGAAAGTTACTCCAGCATATGCATTTTCCCAGAATATTTTGTTATATTGCTGTTGCTATTCAATTTTCTTCACTGGAGATTGTCTAGTTTATAGACACTGCAAAATATTACACAGTTTCTAAGTCTAAACAAATATACAATTGTAACATACATTTGCTCTGGATTTGATTGTATATTGATTTTACTGGGAGAAATTCTGAATATAACTTTTATAGCAGGAGAGTTACTGTACATCTGAAATATATCTGTGTTACTTCAATAAGCTATCCTTTTTTTAATACATGTACCCCATCCACCTCTCCGCTGGCGTCCCCTTGTTGTGGGGGAGAGGCTTGTGTACCCTAATGAAGTTGTGAGCTATGCTGGCGGTGGCATAATAGCCACCAGTACGGCCCCCCCTGCCAGACAGTTCACAACCGAAGGGTCTGACAAAGAGCGTGAAAGGGCAGGATGGGCTCTCTACCCTTTTGGCAACCATCCTAGGAGAAGGAAAACTTTGATTTCAAACCTGGGCAGATGGTGCTCGTTTAACTCTGTGAGGTCAACCATCTAGAGAAGGAAACTCGAACCAAACCTACGACCTGAGGACCTCGCTGCTACCGTCCCAGCTTGCCCAGCAGACAAACCTTTGGTTTAAAGAGTGAGGCCAGTTCCACACAGGCTCGAAGGACACATCCAACCTCCGAATCATCGACACGCTTGTAGAAAGCATGGGATGAGTCCTTCCTGAATCTTTGTTAGTGAAGAAAAGCCAAGAAGAAGACCCCATCCAGGATATTTTCGCCTAGTGATAGTAAATTAAGTAAAGGAGTATTTCTATAACAGCTGACTTTGTCTATGCTCATGTATAAGTCCAGAAATTTTAGTAGTAAAATGGACTTCAAAAATCTGGATCTGCTTATCATTAGGTCACTGTAACAAGTGTTTCTTAACTTTTATCTAAAATGAGTCATCCCCTTCTCTGAGTAAAGTGGCAAAAGGCAGGAACTTTCTCCTTACCAGGAGAACCTTAAAAAAGCATTCTACCCTTCCAACATGACTTTGACCTGTTTATAGGTCATATCAAAATCCATGATTTTGGCTCCAGATTCTGCCCATGTGGTCGCCTTATGGAAAAACATATACAGCATGTCCTTGGCATTCATATTCCAGCAAATCAAATAATTACATATTTATGCAAATAGCAATAATCTTAATTTTGTAATGGTGTATTTTGCCAGTGGCTTTAGCCACACCAAGCAGTTTGTATTGCTTCACATTTCAAGCCTGTTTTATACCATCCTTGACCCTCTGATTTCAAATATAGGCAATCTCCAAGTTATGAACAAGATAGGTTCTGTAGGTTTGTTCTTAAGTTGAATTTGTTTATAAGTCAGAACAGATACATTTTAAGTTTAACTCCATACAGACACATACACACAGCTTTGTATAGCATAGGGAATGGTTAACACTCATGTGGTGCTTGTTTTGCTGTCTGTGCCCCTGTTCAGAAGATTTCACCTCACTTTCTATCCCTGTGGGAATTAGATTTTGAAAATTTGATTTATTGTGAAAACACGGATTAGTGATAAAGCTTCATTCGAGGTACCATTTCCTCCATGTTAATTCTTTCAGGAGTGAATTTCCCTTCCTAGGGGTAGATTTATCTCACTTCCTGTGGTCTCACCCTCATTCTTAACTATAAATAGTTGGTAAGTCCAATGTTTGTAACTTAGGAATGGCCTGCATAAGGGAAAAGATATATTAATTAAAGTGTACTTGGTCTAAAATGAAAAGACATGTTATCCTTTCTATGCAATATGAATTTGTGTATATGTCTAGTTTTTACAGTGTGGTGTAATATTCTAGATCTTACAAAAAATCTGGATAACACCTCTGAGATCACAACTGGATAACACCTCTAAGAGAGCAATGGGGTGATTGGTCTGTGTGAAACGAGATAAAAGGCTTGTACAATATAATATCTACATTGTACACCTGATCTTTAAAAGGCAGGCAGACCTTAAGCTGTTCTTCTCCTCAGTTTCAGAATTGTCAACCATGATTGCCCTTGCCTTGATGGATCACTTGAAAACAATTTAACCTTTGTCAGAAACCCTCCAAGAATATGCTGAGGACAGCTCTTAGTGGGGGTGGGCAGTGGGAAGCAAGATGGGTGTCATGAGCATATTAATGAGTTCTCATTCTAAAAAGGCAGATGATTTCTTCCAGTGGCTTCATATGGATGTTAAATAACAACTGTGACTAGGAACATCCCTGAAGGGCAGATGAATAATCTTCCACCAGCAGCTTTTGGCCATGGGCTGTCAGAATGATCCTAATATCTTCCAGGGATCTGCCAGGTTTAGTAGGTGATCTGCTTTCACTTTATAAAGCACTAAAACATAGTAAATCTTTTCCAAAAAGGGGAAAATAGAAATGGAAGCCGAGTTGATAGCTGCAGAGATTTTTAACCAGTAGTGAATTAGGCTTCTTCCTTTTTAAAAAAACACACCACAAACTGAATGTATTTTCTCCCTCATTAATAATAAGCCTATCTGGCTAATAGGCTAATCTGACTAGACTAATAGACCAAGTCTCTCTGGCTAACTAACACCATTCTGCCTTATGCTATAATTTGAAGTGTGAGTTTCTGAGTGCTATAGAGAGAACTCAAAAGCAATTGCTAGGTTTAGAAATTTATTAATTTTTTTGTGCCAGGAGTTACTTGAGAAACTAGAAGTTGCTTCTGGTGTGAGAGAATTGGCTGTCTGCAATGACGTTGCGCAGGAGGTGCCCAGATGTTTTGATGTGTTACCATCCTTGTGAGATGCTTCTGTCATGTCCCCGCATGGGGGACTGAGAAGGACAGAGGGAGCTCATCCGTGCTCTTCCTGGATTCAAACTTCTGGCCTGTCAGTCTTCAGTCCTGCTGGCACAAAGGTTTAACCCAGGGCTGTCCAACTTCTACCGGGCCCAGGGCCGGAATAGAGGTCACTGATGACCTCGGGGGCCGCTCGGCCCCACCCCCAAGCCTCGCCCCCAAGCCCCACCCTCAGCCCAGGCCCCACCCCCTCCTAAAGCTGTCATTCTCCCTCCTCCTCCTCTTTCCCAGGCGCCACGGCGCCAGGGAAAGAGGAGGAAGAGGAGGAGGAGGGAGATTTCTCCTCCTCCTCCTCCCGGCACCCGGCTGTCCCGAGCACCGTGGCGCCCGGGAAAGGCACGCGCACGGGAAAGAGGAGGAGGAGGAGGAGGAGGGAGAGAGAGAGGCGGCGCCAAGGGCAGCGCGTCACGCCAGGCCTGTGACGCGCTGCCCTTGGCGCCGCCTCTGCTCTCTTTCCGGCGGCTCCCGCCCTAGGAAGGGTGGGGGGGACCGAAAAAAGGAGGAGTAGAGGCGGCGCAAGGGCAGCGCGTCACGCCAGGCCTGTGATGCGCTGCCCTTGGCACCGCCTACTCCCTCCTTTTCGGCGCGGAGAGAGGGATGGAGGGGGTGGTGCAGGGAGGAGGAGCCAGCTCTCTTCCTCCTCCCTGCCCTGCCTCCCCCTCCCCCCGGCTGCCTTTTTTTTTAAAAAAAATAGAATTTCTTAAAAAATTTAAAAATGGCGGCCGGGGGCATAGCAGGGGCCGTGTCCAACAGGCTGGGGGGCCGGATCTGGCCCCAGGGCCGCCAGTTGGACAGCCCTGGTTTAACCCATTGCACCACCAGGAGCTCCTAAGATTACAAATGGTATTTGTTAAGAGATGTTTGCTTTATTTTAAGCTATCCGTTTAGGCATGGTAAAGGCTAGGAGGGGGGAGCTAAACTGAACTTGACAAAGCAAACATAGATAACAAACATTACTCACAGTGAGTGGGGGGGTATACATTGGGAACATTAAAAACAATGAAACAGGAAGGTTACATTATAAACAACGATGTTGACTTCACATCTCTGAGCACCAAAAATAAGTCTTAATCTGTTATACTTCTGCTTGGCCCCTTGGGGTGTATTTTAGAGTTTTAGTCCTTTCAGATCTAAATTCTTTCTTTTCTTAGTATAGTCAATCATGGGTTGCCACACTTCTCTTTGTGGAGCTGTTTCGGAGTAGCTGGGTGAGTTTGTCCATCTCCAGCACTTCATATACCTTTTGAGCCATTCATCCTCATCCGGGACTTTAGGTGTTCTCCAATGTCTGGCTAGTGTGATTCGCGCCGCCGCTGTCAGATATGTTAGGAGTTTTTCGGCATCTTTATTCAGGTTTTGTCCTGTAATATTTAATAGATATAATTCTGGTTTCTTTCCCCCCTTCAGATTTAGTATTTCAGAAACCATTTTATGGATCATGTTCCAATAATTACCAACCACTTTACAAGTCCATATTTGATGGTAGTACGTCCCCTTTTCAGTATTACATTTCCAGCATCGGTCATTAACACTCTTATTTATTTTTCCCAGTTGGCTAGGGGTCAAGTACCATCTATATATCATTTTATATGTATTTTCCTTAATGCTATACGCATAGGTATAGTTTTGTTTAACCTTCCATATTCTATCCCACTCCTCCTGAGGGATTTTATAGCCAATATTTTTTTCCCATTTGATCTTATATTCTTGTTCCGGCTTGGGCAACAGTGTGAGTGCACGCCGAAAGGCTGAGCTCCCAGGAGCTCCCAGGAGCTTGCGGCTATAGAACCAGATTTTGGAGGATTGGGGACTGACAACGGCTAACCCGGCAGCCTCTTGAAGAAGGGAGGGCTGCCCAAGCACCGAGGGTGAGTGGTAGACGGGGGCGACCCTCGCCAGGCAGCTAGCGAGAGAAACCCTGACTCCTCACCGCTCTGGGGCCAAGAATCCCTATAGCCAGCAGCGTACGCATCCCGTTTGGGAGAGGCGCTTCAACACCCACCCTGCCCAGATTTCCTCAAGAATAATTCAAAGTTGAGAAAGAAGGACTAAACTATTTCAAAAATTGAGGAATCTTAAATAAGTCTACAAAACATTCTAACCCTCAGAGGTGAAGCTAAGCCTCAGATTGAACAAGAAGGGAATAGGACGACGGCGCTTTAAGAGAAAACATACCTTGGTGGCTGCCTATCAGCTTATCTACCTATCTGTCTGCTGAGGAGCCTCAGCTGCGTCAGCCACGGGGGAAACTGAAAGCAAGGCAAGGCAAGGCAAGGAGGAGCAAGGAGGAGCGGACGTCGGAGGAGGTCGGAGAGAGAGCGGAAGAGAGCAGACGAGCGCGAATAGCGCCAACGCGCTGATGTCAGCGCGACGACGCACCACGCACGGCGCACTGACGTGGCAGCAGAGGGACGTAAGGACACATCGACGTGGGAAGTAACTACAACGCGACAACCCAGAAGAGACCGATAAAGGCAGATAAATTAAGGAGGAGATTGCCAACCCTGTCGATCAAACACTGGGAGAGAGAACAGAAGAGAACAGGGTCAAAAAACTACACGACCTTTAAAATACAGTGCTGGAACTTGGAAAAGAAGAGAAGTGGCCCATTTGAAGAGGGAAGTAAGTGAATAATATCCCAAGATATTTAAGAAAATTTAAGAGGCCCAGAGAAACTCAGAAACCCAGAGAACGGGATCAGATAGACCCCAACACCTGCCAAGGAAGGGAGAGGAGTGCTGGAAAAAAAGGACAGAACTCAGAGAGGGGAGAGAAGAGACTTTTTTTTTGGAAGATGGCAGCTAGGAAGAAGCAGGATAAACTAGAGAGAGAAAAACAAGAGAGAGAACTGAGGAGCCAACTAAATCAAATAGGAAGGAGGGATTCCTTACAAGAAGATAGCCAACTCAAGGATCATTTCAAAGAAATGATCCATGAAATGAGAAGGTCAAATGAAGAAATGAGAAGGCTAAATGACTTGGTGGAAAAAGGCACAGAGGAAAGAAGACAAATTAAAGAAGGAATATCAGACCTAAGGAAGGACATGATAACAATAAGAAAGGAGGTGATAGCGCTGTATGATAAGGTGGAAGCCCTCCAGATTAAAGGGGAAGATACTAGAAAAAAATCCTGCAAGATCACAAAAGAATAAATGATTTAGACTTGGCTCAAGAGGAGCTAGATAAGAAAACAATCCAATTGGAACTGTTCCAAAAAGATTTCCAACTTAGGATGCGAGGAGTACCAGAAATGGAAAAAGAGAGCTTGGAAGATACTATGAAGTTAGCTATAGAAATGTCTGCACAAATCCTACAAAAACAGGAAACCCAGATGGAGGAAAAAATTGATAAGGCCTTTAGACTCCATACGGCCTTTTCAAGGAAAAATAAGACAGAACGAGATATTTTGATTCAGTTTAATTCCACCAAAACAAAAGAAGAAATATTGAGAAAACAGAACAAGACGCCCTTCATCTACAAAGAAAAAAAGATTATTATTCTAAAAGAGATCCCAAACTCAATACTTGAAAATAGGAAAAAATACTAATTTTAACAGATATATTAAAACAGAAGGACATTAGATTCAAATGGGAAAAAATAGAAGGGATACAAGTCACTTTCAAAAATGAAAGGTACTGGATCAACTCACGGGAGAAGGCCGAGGACTTCTATAGGCAGTGGGAACACATATGGCGCCCAAAAGGGAAAACCCCGCCTCCAAGGGAAAACACGAACAAAACAGCAGGGAAGAAAACGACCAAGCTTAATTACACTCCAAAATACGAAGAGGGAGAGGTAATCGACATTACGGAGGAGAACAGCAACATTAAAGTTAAAAATTCAAAAAAGAGCCAAGCACAAGGAGGAGATCTTGAAATAGGATCAGATCAGGAAGACATTGCAGATCAGAGCTCTAAAGGAGAGGATACCGGATCAGAGGAGGAGGAAGATGCTTAAAATACCATGGAGGTAAAATGCCTATCCTTAAATGTGAACGGGATAAACATACCCGAAAAAAGAATACAAACTTTGCATACCTGAAAAGACAAAAAGCTTCAGTTATAGCTTTACAGGAAACTCGCATAACAAGCTCTAGAATTGATCTTATGGAAAATAAAAAGCTGGGAGAAATTTTTACTTCTACCATTGAAAAAAAACAAAGAGGGGTTGCCCTATATGTTAAACAGGATTTAAAGCCAAGCTTGGAATTCAGAGACAAAGAGGGAAGGATGGTGGCAGTCTCTATCGAACTAAGGGGGAAAAATTGTTGATAATATGTATATATGCACCGAATGGCGCAAAATCTAATTTTTTTGATTGTCTAAACGAAAAGATAGCCACAGTAGAATGTGAGGGACACATCCTACTAGGAGACTTTAATGCCATTATAAATGCATCTCTTGATAAAAACTATAATAATCTAAAAAACAAAAGGGCAACAAACAAACTCCCAAAAGCTTTCTTTGATTTAGTGGAAAGATTTGATCTAAAAGATGCGTGGCGCCTCCATAACGCAAATAGTAAAGACTACACCTTCTTCTCGGGAAGAAGAAAAACTTGGACGAGGATAGACATGATTTGGGGCTCGAGAAACATAATCCTAAATAGCCAAGATGCCAAAATCCATCCCAGATTAATATCGGATCATGCCACTATAGAAATTACCATTAATGCAAGCCCAAGAGAGATCAACTGGAGATTGAACGATGGAATATTAAGAAATGAAGAACAAATACAAAAAAAATAAATAACTACTTAAAGAATATTTCGATCTTAACGATCAGGCAGACACTAAAATAACAAGTATCTGGGAGGCAAGTAAAGCCGTGATGCGGGGCTACTTTATAACACAACATAGCCATATGAAAAAAGAAAGAAATAAAGAGCTAAAAGCCCTTCAAAAGGACTTAGAAAAGGCAGAATCCGACCAAAAAAGACACCCAAAAGACAAAAATCTTGACTCCAGAACCCAAGTAATAAGAAAACAAATAAACTTGTTAATGATGGAACAAATTGAGACAAAAATGAAATATTTAAAACAAAAAAAATTGAAAATTCCAATAAGCCAGGCAAATGGCTGGCATATCAATTTAGGGGGAAAAAAACAAAATAATATTGTCAATAAAATAAAAAAAAGATGGGAAGGAGATCATAAAAGATAAAGAAATTAGAAAGGAGTTTAGAAACTTTTATCAAGAACTTTATAAGACTAGAAACCTAAATAAAGATAACATTCAAAAATATGTGAGTAGCCAAATTAGGGAGAAAATATCAGAAGAAGACAGGGAACTTCTAAATGGCTTAGTAGCCGAAAAAGAGATTGATACCGCTATCAGGAATTTAAAATCTGGGAAGGCCCCGGGACCCGACGGTCTTACGGATTGCTGTTACAAAAAAATGAAGGAAGAAATCATCCCATACTTGTTGAAAGTTATAAACAATGTACTCATAACAGGGAATATGCCCGATAGCTGGAAGACGGCCAATATAATAATCTTCCCAAAGGAAGGGAAGGATCAAGAACTACTGGAAAACTATAGGCCAATTTCCCTCTTAAATCTCGATTATAAAATCTTTTCAAATATTTTGGCCAACAGATTTAAGATATTCCTCAATAAATGGATCTGTCAAAATCAAATGGGTTTTCTCCCCAAAAGACAAATGAAAAAAAATATTAGAAATATAATAAATGTTTTGGAATATCTGGATAAACAAATTGGAAAGAAGGTGGCTTTGGCGTTTATTGACGCGGAAAAAGCCTTCAACCAGATCAGCTGAGACACAATCGAGATTTTGTTAAGGGAACTTGATATGGGCTTCCATTTCATTACTGCAGTTATGGGCATCTATAAAACTCAAAGGGCTTCCATCATTGTTAATGGCTTAAAATCAGAAAGTATAGAGATCCAGAGAGGAACCAGGCAGGGCTGCCCCCTCTCACCCCTTTATCTTTAATTTCATTTTAGAAGTGCTATTGAAAAATATAATACAAGACAAAAATATTAAAGGTTTAAAGGTAGGGAAGGAGGCCTATAAAATCATGGCATTCGCAGATGATCTGGTAGGTATTATAGAAAACCCTGCGGAAAATTTGAAGCCCTGGCTACAGAAATTGGAAGAATTCGGGGAGATATCGGGGTTTAAATTGAATAGGAAAAATTCAAAATTCTCACAAAAAATATTAAGGAAGAAGAAAAAAAAGAAATAGCAGAGATCTCTGGAATGGAAGTGGTAAAAAAAATAAAATATCTCGGTATTAATTTGACATCAAATAATGGTCAGGTAACAAAAAATAACTATGAGAATACTTGGAAGGAAATAAAAATTGATCTTGATAAATGGAAAAATTTAAAATTGTCCCTATTGGGTAGGATCTCCACAATAAAGATGATGATCTTCCCCAAAATAAATTTCTTGTTCCAGATGCTCCCGATACTAAAAAACAACCATGTGCTAAAGAAATGGCAAATTGAGCTAGCCACATTTATTTGGCAAGGACGCAAGGCCAGAATAAAAAAGGTATATATGCTAGAAAGATCTTGCTTTGGAGGTCTAGGAGTCCCTAATCTAATCAGATACTTTGAAGCTAATTGTCTGGAAAGCTTAAAGGAATGGATTAAATTGGAAAATAAAGAGCTATTAAATCTGGAGGGTGCAGGGAAAAAATTTGGCTGGCACAGCTATTTAATGTATAATAAAATTAAGCAAGACTTCAATAATCATGTGATAAGATCTACATTATTAAAAATCTGGAATAAAACAAGAAAATATCTTTGCACTAAAATTCCGCTCTGGATATCCCCTGTGGAGGCTTTCCAGAGAATTGGTTCCAATACAACCAGCTGGAAAAAAGGACTAAACTGGATGGAAAGATAGGGTGGGACTGGGTACCATCTAGAGGGGAAAAGCTTTGGCTCCTTTCGGAAAGGAAAACGGTGAGGGCCGTATATAACCTCTTATTAGATGGAGAGAGCTAAACTGAACTTTTTGTGCAACATCCCTTTCCTCCAATAAATTGGAAATCAGCATTCTGGTGCTGGGTGGAAGAGACTAACCAATAATGTATGTCTAGTGTCTGGGAAGGCTTATCAGGCCAGCATGGCAGGTAGATAGGAAATTCTGAACCACCTCAGAGATGGCAGGGAATCACAAATGCCCAGCCATGCTGAACATGGTTCAGTACATCCTAAGGAATCCTACCTTTGTGTTGAGGTTGTCTACAGTTGCAACACACTGCCTACCCGGTCTTGGAAGATGAAGGGGATGACAGAAGACTGTCATCCCAGATCCCCAGGCTGTCTGAACAATAGTGGCAGTGAAGACAGTTGCAGCTAGTTCCAGTTAGGATCTGTGTTAGGAATTTGGCTTTCTGGGTTAAGCACTGTATTTAGCTGCCATGGGGCTGATTTATTGGTACACTGATCTGAGTAGTCACAGTGAGGCTTGTAAATATCTAATGGATATATTCACATTTTTACATTTTTTGCATGGGAGGGTGCTCTGTCACTAATGCTCATGAAAATGGAGGACCAACTATACTTGTAAATGAATGCTGTGCATCTCATTGCAGAGCTGTCTTAAATGGCTTTCTCTTTACTGCTATTACTACAAAGCCTGCATTTGGAATTTTCCTCACTTCAGCTGAGAGGTTCTGATGTTACAATATGTATATATAATATGTATTAGGCATGGCATTATAAAATATCATGTGTAAATGGACAGCGTAATTAAGAATGTGTGGAGGAAGCATTACTAGCTATAACTTAAAACCTGTTAACACATATCTCACCATATTCCAGACTTACTTTGGAATCAGAAGCATGGGGTTGTTCCCCTCTTCTTCTTTTTTACCTTCCCTGAGTAGGAAGCTCAAAGATAAGGGCATATAGATACCCAAAGTCTGAGTTCCACAACTGCCCACAATGTTCCTGGGTTATATATTATTGTTCATTTGTGTTATTCATCCTCTAGAGCAGAAGTTTCAAATTTGTGATACTCCAGATGTTTCAGAGTCCAACTCCCTGAAGCCCTAGCAAATATATCCAATGGCAAGGAATTTTGAGAGCTGAAGTCCAAAACACCTGGAGGACCATGTGTTTGACATCACTGCTGTAGATGCATGGGAAAAATTGTTGACCTTCCCCAGATTGACCCTGTCCAAACTGATCTGCATTTAGGAGAAGCCTTTGGGAACCAGGAAATTATATTTTAAAATGTATCTTTATGCCTAAAACTGTTATCAAAAAATCTCTGAAGAGCCTAAAGGTCAATTATCAAGGCGTCTTAAGAGTCTAAAGCAGGCATGGGCAAACTTCAACCCTCCAGGGACTTTTTACTAATATATTACTTGATGTGGAATCAGTTATAGAAGCAATTTTATCTTATAGAGCCCAGCCCTGGAATATTGGTTTAACAGAAACACCTGGTTGTGACAACTCAAAAAATGAACCTATGTGTACAAGTTGCATACACAAAGATGCAACGGCTCAAAACCTTGCCTAGTGCTTCTGTAAGACCAATACAGCTTTTTTCTTTATTGTGTTTAACCAAACATACTTTTCCCCCATTTCCGTTCAACAGTAGTTCCTATGGATACATTGGTCCGTTGTTTTTACAGTGCTTTTATGGTTTTATGTGTATGTACTGTAAGTCGCCCCGAGCCTTTTGGAAGGGGCGACTAATAAGTTGAAACAATAAATAAATAAATACTAGATTCTGCTTTACTTATTATTTCATCTCATATAAATATTAACTTTATTTGGTGGAAAATGAAAATGTATTAAGTTGTGGTCTTTCCAAAGAGATCTGAATTGTTTTATTTTATTTTTATTTTCATATTTGGTTCACTGCCTCTTTATACTTAAACAAAACAAGTCATTTTCTTTATTTTCTAAACTGTATTCCCGTGTTACCTGGAATCAAAATTGGCAGAATATTTCAACTTTACCAGATACAATAAAATTACTATTCACATATACTATTCATGGCATTATTTAATTTATCAGTACGAAAAAGATGGTTACTATACATCTATTTTCAAACTAAAAAGCCAGGCACTAACAATTTCTTCCCATATTTCTTTTCTTCTATGTCCTCAACGGATGTCCAATGTGGAAAATGGCATTTGTGATCAAAAACCATATTTCTGTAAAATCAATAGGTAAGTAACTATATCACCATTGAACTGTTAGTGTATATATATATATATATATATATATATATATATATATATATATATGGATTCATTTTGAAATAGCTGTTAAAGAAGTATATCAAGTGCATAATATGCATAGGCATCTAATGATAGTTTTGATGTGGATGAGATGCATTAATCCACAGACATATGACTTGTCTATACCAATTTGAAAACTTCATGTAGACTACATGTCACTCCTGGATTTCCAGATGTTTAACACGGGGCAAACTGGGCTGAACCAAATGTGTACTGTGTTAAGCAATGTTGTGGAATGCTCTGCAGCCTTGCATTTCCGACAATGTGTGGACAGCAGATCAGCTCCAATAACAAACTGATCTGCTGTCCAGAAATGCAGAGATGCTATCTACTTTCCCTGGCTGAAATATCCCCTTCAGTTTCACCTGAAAACTAGGGCTGATCCGTTGTGTGTCCCAGCTTTTGGTGAGCACCCTGGTCCATTTTTTGGGAGCCTCAAAATCAGGAGGGCAGATAATCTGTTTTTGCTCTCCGGTGCCGAAAGACTTGTTTTTGTATCGGCTCCCCAGACTCCCCTTCCCAGTGCATGCTTTAAGGAGGCTTCGCCTTACCTGCTGTTTTTACTCTAGAGGAGGCACTTGGCTGCAGGCCCTGGCAGGCTCTGTCGCTCCTGCACGTCACACATGTCAATTCCAGAGTTGCTTTGGTTACCAATATTGTTACAGTACATAAGGAAAATTCTCTCCAACCATAATCCCTGTATTAGTTATGTGTTTGATCTTTATGTTATTAATGCAATTGCTTTGAAAATGGCATCCTTAACATCTCCATATACCACAATTAACTGTTTTCTTTTCAAACAATTGCTCTATTATTTATTTTTATTTATTGCTTTATGTAAGTGTTTCAAAGTTCCCTTTTAGGGGAAAGCTTTAATATGTATTCTTTTCTGCTGGACTTCCTCATTTCCCTTCTATTCTCCCAAGTTATTTTATTATAGTTCCATATTTCATTTTTTAAAAATCATTCTTGCTCTTACTTAGTTGCTTATATTAGCAGAATACTGTGCATGCCCTTTCTCTCCACACGTGTTTCCCTAGAAAGAAAGACCGAAAGAGGTTAATTATTTGGCCATCTGTATTGTTATTTGCTTTTAAAAACCAAAACCATCATATATCTTAATGTGAAAAGAATGTAGACCTAGAAATTGGGGAACTGAAGAATATGCATAATGGATGAAGCACAGTAGAAGTAAGCCTAAAATGTACTCATTGAATGGTCTCATTATATTTATTTGATATGATGTTGAGCCTTTTCTTGAAAGAAATGTGCCAAAGCTGACCTCAGCCTCCTGGGAGATAAACCTTTAGTTTTCTGCTCTGCTGGTTGTTCAGTTGCACTGATTCAGTCTTTAGGGTTAAATTGAGCAGCTACGTAATGGGAGAAAACATTTTATCATTAAAGAAATGACATTTGTGCAGAATGTAGAGGGGAAAAAGAAATAGGATGCCTTCAAAATTTAATTAATAAACTTGTGTTCCATTTAATAGTTTCAGAGAGCATTGCCATATTTGTGGGCATCTTTTATGTGCATACTTTGCTCATCAGCCAGTGCAAGCTATTTATTAGAATGTTTAAAAGAAAATAACCATTGGCAATTCATTGTAACACCTAATTGAAAGGAATAACTAGCATACAAAGTAGAATTTAGGTATAGTCAGCTATGCTTTATAGAATGTCCTCTACAAGTAAATGAATAAATACGGTAGCACAAAGACAATAATACTATGTGTTGTTGAAGACTTTCATGGCTAGAATCACTGGATTACCATGCGTTTTCCGGGCTGGAAACTAGGACAAGTGAGGTTTATATATCTGTGGAATGTCCAGGGTGGGAGAAAAAACTGTTAGCTGTTTGAGGCAAGTGTAAATGTTGCAATTGGCCACCTTGATTAGCATTGAAAGGCCTTGCAGCTTTAAAGCTTGGCTGCTTCCTGCCTGGGAATCCTTTGTTGGAAGGTGTTGGCAGGCCCCAATTATTTCCTGTCTGGAATTCCCCTGTTATTTTAGTGGTGCTCTTTGTTTACTGTCCTGATTTTAGAATTTAATACTGGTAGCCAGATTTTGTTCATTCTCATTGTTTCCTCCTTTCTGTTGAAATAGCCCAGATGTTTGTGGATTTCAGTGGCTTCTCTATGTAGTTTGACATAGTGGTTGTTAGAGTGGTCCGCCATTTTTGTCTTCTCAAATAATATGCTGTGTCCAGTTTGGTGTTCTGCTATGTCTGACTTCTTTTGTTGAATTGGTCTGCAGTGCCTTTCATGTTCCTTGATTCGTGTTTGGGTGCTGTGTTTGCTGGTCCCTATGTAGACTTGCTCACAGCTACATGGTCCACTACAGAAGTGAGAGGATCCATCTTGTCCTTTGCTACATTCAGCAAAGGAGAAGAGGGATCTTCTCACCTCTGCAGGAGTCTACCGTATAACACGTAGCTGAAACAAGTCTATATAGGAAATACCGTACACAGCATGAAACAGTTCGGAAATCTCACAGAAACCCAGTAATACTATGGTTTAATAAGCCAAAAGATAAATGAATCTGCATATAAGCATTACATTTCATTATATGAGGAAGCCAAGAATCTCCAACTCACCATTTTTAAATAATATTATATGAATCTTGCCTCCCAGATGTTGTAGGGCAATGGCTTTAGTAAGCACATCTAATAGGGAGAAATATTAGCAGTTGTAATGAAACAATATTTGGAGAGCCATATAATCCCCATATCTGACTTGGAGCTCATCTAGTCCGACCTCTTTTTTTCCATGTCAGAAGCTACTTGAGAATCTCCGACTTCTAATGTGGGCCCTATCCATTATGCTCAATGCTGGATCATGTCCAACTGGAATTCTCATTGGGACTCCCTCAGCTGCCTTAGCAGAGGCCCCTATTGACCACAAAGGCCAAACACAGTTTGCTGCTGTGAACTTATAGTTAAATAAATAAAAACTGGCTCTATGTTAATTCTACAGCATATTTGAAAAATATATTTTGTTGACTCTTTTATATGTATGACTGTGTGCTTATGTACATATTCTAATCTATTTACCTTAATCAGTAAAAAAAATAGGCAGAAGTGATATGTCCTTTTTCTACTGTTGTCTACAACTTTATGAGAAGTGATAGAAAACAAAGGATTATTTCCTGAAATATTGTGACAGCAAACTCTCAAGAAAGGATGTAGAAATGGGCTACTACTTTTAAGTATTACTCAACTGTGCTAGGCTATTGAGAAATAAAGCACCTGTCTATGTATATGATATATACAGACAGGTAAAAAGAAGGGGGAAGTAGAAGGAAGCCCACTGCACAAATTCAGATGTGGTACAGTTATTTGGTGCTTTTTTCATGAAAATCTGACATGCTTGTAGCATTGTCGACAACAGCAGGTATCACTAGGGAGTGAACAGCTGGATGCATTATAAGGTTTTATGTCGTACATAAGGACACCATGTTTTCCATTGTCAGGCTGTAAAGGAAAATGAAAGCCCTGGGTATCATTAAAGTCTTGAAAGCTTGGGATGTGTCAGTTCTTTTCCCTCAACACCTAGATTGAAAGCTTATTGTAAGGTCACTTAGAAAACAAAAAGCTGGCATTCTTGTGTAGTTTTGTTGATAAGCATTAATTTCTTAGTAGTTTTTCATTCAAGTTGTTCTCAGAAACATTGGCCGAGTTGCTATTGCACTAATAGTCTATGAATTCATTTATTACTTTGTTACAAGTCAGAGTTCATTACAAATTGAACTACAGTATATTTACCATCTATTTTTGCCTCTCACTTAGACATGGGGAGAGGGGCATAGCAAAATTACAGAGAATTTGTTAAATCACTGTTGATGGACAGTAGAACTCAAGATGTTATATATTTCTATTTAGGTCAATAGTTTAATTTGCCAGGATATATGACCAGTTCTGGGTGATGTGGTCGGTAGATATATTTTGGCCCCATTTCATATGCAGGCTGCTTCTAGGTTGCCACCTGTCTTTTAACACTAGCTAGGATTACTGGATAGTAACCTCCACATAATAAGTGTAAAACCTGGCCTGAATTATTACTTATTTGCATTTTTGAAAATAAATGATCACTGGATGGTTTTCTTAAGAGATTAGAGGGATGTACCAAAACTAACAAAATGAAGTTCAACAGAGACAAATGCAAGATACTCCACTTAGGCAGAAAAAAAAATACAAAGATACAGAATGGGGGGTGCCTGGCTCGATAGCAGTATGTTTGAAAATAGCTTTTTGAGTCCTCGTGGATAACAAGTTAAACATGAGCCAACAATGTCATGTGGCAGCTTAAAAAGCCAATTCTATTTTGGCCTGCATAAATATGAGTCTAGTGCCTAGATCCAAGGAAGTATTGCTATCCCTCTATTCTGCCTTGGTCAGACCACACTTGGAATACTGAGTACAATTCTGCCCCCTACAATTTAAGGGAGTTATTGACAAGCTGAAATATGTCCAGAGAAGGGCGACTAAAATGATCAAGGGTCTGAAGAACAAGCCGTATGAGGAGCAACAGAAGAGAAGGCTGAGAGGAGACATGAAAACCACGTATAAATATGTGACGGGAAGTCATAGGAAGAAGGGAGCAAGCCTATTTTCTGTGGCCCTGAAGACTAGGATGCAGAACAATGGCTTCAAATGACAGGAAAGGAGATTCCACCTGAACATGAGGAAGAACTTCCTAACTGTGAGAGCTGTTCAGCAGTGGAACTCTCTGCCCCGGAGTATGGTGGTGGCTCCTTCTTTGAAGGCTTTTAAACAGAGGCTGGATGGCCATTTCTTGGGGGTGCTTTGAATGCAATTTTCCTGCTTCTTGGCAGGGGGTTGGACTGGATTTCAACTCTAAGATTTCATGATGCTATGATTCTTTACCCATTATTAAAGCCTGGAATCCTCTTTTAAGAAATCCATCATCATTTTCCATAATATTATAATGGCCTTGCATTTCAGAACAGCAAACACTATCTAATGTACTTCAAAAACTGAAATAAATACAGCATATATAAATCACAATCTTGGGAAATAGCTTACTGCATTTTTTTGTATTGAAGTAGCATTTACTCCTCGGCTCCCCAAAATGTTAGAAAAAGTTCTGCATAAAGTTATCTCAAAATAGTTTAAAACCAACACGTGTTTTTTTCTCCTCCACATAGTTCTATGATTTATAAATAAACCTCAAAACTTAATATGAATCCATTTTCCTATACCTAATAGTAGGTATTGCATAATGAATGAGGATGCATATGCATATAGATTTAGTTTCTCTGCTTCCCTGAAAAGTTTTCAATAAGAGAAAATGGCATATATATAGCTCTGTATATGGGTACCACATAGCAGAAGAATGGAAGTGTGATATTTTAGATGCAGTAATAAACTGGTTTGGACTAATATGTAATAACTGCGATCTTGGCACCTTTCTTAAATGAGCAATAAAAAAAGACATTCCACATGAAAAATTAATGGTGTTATGGGGATGTTGGAAGTGATTTTCTGTGTCTTACGGAAGGATTATGAAAGTGATGAAGGATTTGAGTCTTTGTGAGCGGGAGATCATAATTTTCTGTAGTTCTGTAGGACACACTATGCTTAGCAATGAAAGTGCATGCAATAAAATCTGAGGTTGAAATATTACCACTAGCACCCAGAACTTTATTCCATTTATTCTCTCAGAGAAGTGTACTTCATTAACCCCTTCAGGTAGCAAACCTGTGCTATAGGGTTTTAGCACAGCATGTATGCAAATAATTAAAAATTGACAGAAGCAAAAATCTCAGAAATCTCCATAGCAACACACAAACTACATTATCTAGCCCTTTCCACCATTAAGGTTTAGTCTCAGGTCATATACTAGTCACAGGAATCAGCAGAATTTGTGCCTGTATAGGGATAAAAAGCTTGAGTCAATTTTATTCTAAAGTATACAACTAAATCTTCTGTAAATCCTATATTTACTGTGCTGTGCATTCCTGGTCATCTCAAGAGCCATTTATGCTGCAGAATTAATGCAGTTTGACACCACTTTAACTCTGGAAACTCTGGAGTTGTAGTTTTACAAGACCCTTAGCCTTCTCTATCAAGGAGTGCAGGAGCCTCGCCCAACAATTATTACCAGGATTATATAACATTGAGCCACGAGTGTTAAAAGTGATTTCAAATTGTGTTAATTCTACAATGTAGATATAGATATACCCTCTGAATCCTGAGCTTCTAGGCTCAGGCCCCATCTATACTGCCAGTTTAAGAATCCAGATTGTCTGCTTTGAGCTGGATTATATGGCAGTGTAGATCCAGCCTTAGGATTCAATCTAGAAGTGCATTCAAATATGAGCTCATATTTGCAGACATAGTGCTATACCATCCAGAATGACCTCAGTCTCCATTCCCTAACCAAGAATACCTCTGTCTTGTATTGATTAAACATCAATATATTTGCTCTCATCTAATCCATGACTGAAGACAGGTAGCAGTTTGGAACCAAACTGCTTCCTTGCAGTCAGAAAGGGTAGTCATCAGCAGTTTCACATATATATCAAATAGCATAAGGGACCAAAAAAACCCCCTTGAAGGATAACAAAGGAATAAAAAAGGAATCCCTTGGTACCATCTTCTGAGCTTGCCTCTCTATGAAGGTATGGGGTCATAATAAAACAATTTTTCCAAGCCATTTTATCAGTCCCTTGGTAAAAAAAAACCCCCATGGTTAATGGTATCAAGAAATTCTGAAAAGTCTAATGGACCAAACTGGGACACACATTCCTGCCCAGTTCCTGACATTGGTTGTCCACAGAAGTGAACACAGCCGTCTCCATCCTGTAAACTAAAGCTACACTGAAATTGATATAGATGATTTGTCTCACCTGAAATCTCTGGAGCTGGGGAATTTTGCTCTGCTCCAATACTTTATATATATTTTATTATAATCTAATCAACTTCTGATGAAAGCACATAAAAAGACATGATTAAATGTGTATGAAAGGTTATTGTTAAAATAATTATCCATCAAATTAAAAAAAATCAAACAAATCTGGTAAAAAAAAGCAAAAGGTACAAGTCCAGAGTAATTTAAAGCCTGTGCAATCAGTACCTAAATGCCTTTCAAAATGAAAAAGTTTTACTTGCTGGTGGAAGGATAGAAAAGAGGTAGCAATCCTTTCCTTCTTATAGATCCAAAGGAGGTGGTTACTCCATTGGTTGTTAATATCCCATTGCAAGATTCAAGCAGGATTTTCCTGAAGAAAATCTGTCATCAATAGTCCTGGTCAAGTCCTGCAAACTTTGAGCTGTGGTTTCCTTGATTGAGTTCCTCCAATTGTAGTGTTGTCAACTTCTTCTCCCACTGCTTCCCACTTTATTTATTTATTTTTATTTATTCTTCGATTTTATATTCCGCTCCTCCCTGCAGGCTCAGGGCGGGTGACAATAAAATACACCTGGGCAGGCCAAGTCTCGGCATACTGCCCTACAATTAAAACAAAAGACAGTTAAAAACACGAGTTCAACGTATCACGAGGTACAGGAGATATACAAAAGTATACAAAGGTATACAACATATCATCCAATCAGGCTTAGGTAAATGCTAGCTCAAAAAGAGCGGTCTTACACGCCTTTCTGAAGGGGATTAATTCCGAGATGGTTCGGACTCTATCAGGCAGAGAGTTCCACAGCGCTGGAGCTGCCGCTGAGAAAGCTCTCTGTCGGGTTGCGGATAGGTGGCAGGAGCGGACTGATGGTATGGTCAACAAATTCCGTTCGTCTGACCGCAGTGATCTCGGGGGCAAGTACGGGGTAAGGCGGTCCCTCAGATACGCAGGCCCTAGGCCGTGAAGTGCCTTGAAGGTCAATACCAATACCTTGAAGACAATTCGGTACTCGATAGGAAGCCAGTGCAGTTGCCGAAGAATAGGCGTGATGTGGTCCCTCACTGACGAGCCCGTCAGCAGGCGTGCCGCGGCATTCTGCACTAGCTTGAGTTTCCGGAGTGTCGACAAGGGAAGGCCAACGTAGAGGGCGTTACAGTAGTCCAGTCTCGAGATGACCGTCGCATGGATTACCGTCGCCAGGTCGTTCCCGGACAGGTAGGGTGCCAGTCGCCTAGCCTGACGTAGGTGATAGAAGGACCCCCTGCAGACCGCGGAGACCTGGGCCTCCATGGTCAGCAGGGAGTCCAGCTGAACACCCAAGCTCTTAACCGATGATGACGGGCTAAGCTGCTCGCCATCCAGGTTAGGCAACCGGCACCCACCCAGCCCAGGGCGACCGGGCCACAGGATCTCCGTCTTCGACGGGTTCACCTTCAGCCGGCTGGCACGCAGCCAACCAGTCACGGCTTCCAGGCATCGGTGGAAACAATCGGGTACGGTATCCGGCCTGCCGTCCATTCTCAGCAGAAGCTGGGTGTCATCCGCGTACTGATAACACTCCAGACCAAAGTCGCGGGCCAGCTGGGCCAGGGGGCGCATATAAACGTTGAATAACAAGGGGGAGAGGATGGCCCCTGGGGACCCACATTAAGTGGGGCCTCCCGAGACCCCCGCCCCCTCCACACGTTGTCCCCGGCCCCGGAGGAAGGAGGCCACCCATTGAAGTGCGGTCCCCGACTCCGGCGCCGGCTAGACGGTGGGTCAACAATGCATGATCAACCGTATCAAACGCTGCTGTCAGGTCTAACAAGACAAGCAGGGCAGACCCGCCCTGGTCCAGCTGGCGGCGGTTGGTCTGTAATGGCGACAAGCACGGTCTCCGTCCCATGCCCAATACGGAAGCCGGACTGGTAGGGATCAAGTCCAGCTGTGTCATCTAAGAACTGCTGCAGCTGATCCGCTGCTGCCCTCTCAATTACTTTGCCCAGGAAGGGCAAATTGGACACCGGCCTGTAATTGGAGGGAGCCGAAGGGTCTAAATTCGGCTTCTTCAGCAGCGGTCTTACCAAAGCCTCTTTCAATCCCCCGGGAAGACTCCTTGCTCAAGGGAGCTATTTATGATCGTGCCCAGGGGGCACGAGCCCTTCCCGGCAAGATCTAATAAGCCAGGAAGGGCACGGGTCGAGGAGCAAGTAGTTGGCCTAGCCGCAGACAGTAACTTATCAACAGCTGCTGCGCCCAGCAGTTGGAAACGGGTGAAGGTGGGCCCGCCGAGTGGCGGCGGGGTCTCGAGCTCGCTCACTGTATCAACCGTGGCTGGAATGTCCCGGCGGAGACTCGAAATCTTGTCAGTGAAGAAGTTCTGGAAAGCCTCAGCTGTTGGAGCCAAACCCCTATCGTTTGGGACAGTTGGGATTGTTGTCAAGGACCGAATTGTTCTAAAAAGTTGAGCTGGGCGTGAACTAGCTGACTCTATCAAAGAGGCGTAGTAAACTTTTTTGCCTCCTTGATAGCACGCTCATAAGCCTTCTTGAACTGCTTATAAGCCGATTTTGAAGCTTCGCCACGGAGACTCCGCCACACGTCCTCTAGCTGTCTCCTCCTCCGTTTCATCGCCCGCAGCTCCTCGGTGTACCAAGGCGAGCGATTACTACGGGAATGAGAGAGCGCCTGGGGCGATCTCGTCTAGGGCAGTGGCGAGATTGGTATTCCAAGATTCCACCAGCCCATCGACCGAGTCGCTGGGAGTTCCCAATCCCTTAGAGCATTCAGGAACCGAATGGGTTCCATAAGTCTCTTCGGGCGAACCAAAATAGGTTCGGCACCCTTACCGGGAGGGGGCCACGTTCAGGCGGACTTCCAAGACACTGTGATCCGACCATGGAACCTCCGTAACGGAGGCTAGGGTCACCTGTATTCGGCCGCGAAGATCAGATCTAATGTATGCCCGGCTTGGTGCGTGGGGCCAGTCCTACACGGTGAGAGTCCTAGTGCCTCCATGGTGGACACTAGGTCCATGGCTGCTGTTGACGGGGAGGTGGTGTCGGCGCGGACATTGAAATCCCCCAAGACAATAAGCTTAGGGAACCTCAATGCCCACTCCGCAACCACCTCCAGCAGCTTAGGTAGACTTCCTGCCGGTGCGTTGGGTGCATGGTACACCAGCAGGAGGGCCACACTCTCACCAAGATCCCACACCAGGCCCACACACTCCATTCCGGGATGTTCTCAGTCAGAATTGTCCTGGAATTAAACTTGTCACGACTGAGTATGGCCACCCCTCCCCCCCCGCCCCTCTGTCCTCATCTGACAACTGGCCGCAAACCCAGGTGGTGTTAATTCGTGCACGATGACATTGTCGCCCTCCTGTAGCCAGGTCTCTGTGAGACAGGCTATGTCGGCCTCTCTCTAGGAGGAGGTCCCTGATGGTCCCGGACTTGTTGCGCACGGACCTGGTATTGGCCAGTATCAGAGTTGAGGAGAGGTACTTTTGGGCTCCCCAACTGCGTGCCTAGGGATAGCTCGAAGGTCAGAGGGCGGGCGAGCCTCTCTTCGGCTCCTCCGCCCTCTCTCATAAGGCCTACGGCTACCGTCCCAATTACCCCTACCCGAGATCACGCATATTGCCCGCCCCTGCACTCCTCTTTCCGATGCATAATCTAAGTGTCCGGCCTCCCACTCCCCCTCTGAAAAGGGGGGGATGCTGTTGTTGCCCTTCAGTCCGGGGGCCAGGAGGTCCGGACGGCTGAAAGAGTGGGACTGCGGGGGTGGTCGCATCCTTGCAACTCCGGTTGTTAAACCCCGCTCCACAGAAGGTCCTTGACTTGTGTCTTCTACCTTCCGCCTTGGCTCGGGCCGTCGGAGGAAGGGAGGCTAGGTTGTCTGCTGATTTCCTCCTCAATTCGGAGGGCTGCTCTGAAGAGGGTTGTCCTAAGGACAGTCTGTGTCTGGGGGCTGGTCTCAGTTCCAGGTGGGTCCTCCTACCCATCGAGGGGGTTCCTGGGCATCTTTACCAATCATAATTATATGTTTAATGGGTCTTATTGTCTCACATCTAAATTGTACATAAACCTTGTTTTCATAACTAGCAGCTCTCATCACCTGCAAACAGCCTTACAACAGGCTGACACCATATGTAAATGGCAGCTACATTGAGCTGATCTGGGAGACCACGTGCAAAAGTTGTTTAGCACAGCCTTCATCCAAGTTAACCAGAGTTGCAGGTTGCTCTGAATTGTCCCCAAGGATCCAGAGCAAACCAAATCTTTGAAAACATGTAAACAGTTAGACCAGTCTGAGATGTAAACCAGTGTTTTTCAACCTTTTTTGAGCCCCGGCATGTTTTTTTACATTTACAAAATCCTGGGGCACACCACCAACCAAAATGACACAAAATGACACTCTAACACAGTAATGCATATAGTTAATATGTTTTTAAATGTATTTATACACTCAGTGTGAAACCTGGGCCTGTTTCAATGAACAAAACATATATATGACTTTCTCTCACATATTTATACATGGCTATCATGTCTTCCCTCAGCCTTCTCTTCTCCAGGCTAAACATGCCCAACTCTTCAAGCCGCTCCTCATAGAGCTTGTTCTCCAGACCTTTGTGAAATTTCACCCTGAGTGAAACTTGCTTCCAGTTAACTATGAATGTCATGAAGCTGTTATAAACAGTTCCGGGGGGGGGGGGGGCTCTCAAAAAATCCAGTAAAATAGTTTAAAAAAACCAAAACATTTCCAAGCGGAGAGGCTCACTTTGTTTCTTGGAAACCTGTGAGGGGGCTGCTAGGAGGGGGGAGAGTGCCAATTTCCTACAGCACACCTGATGATCGCTCACGGCACACTAGTGTGCCACGGCACACTGGTTGGGAAGCACTGATGTAAACAATCCACAATTGTTTACACAGCCATCCCACATTCCCCAGGCTTGAGTGACATGGGATGGCACTTATTATCTCTATCCCGTTCTCTTTGTTGTGGCAATGGGTGGGCATGAAATGGGTCATGCCAGTCAGTTATTGTCTGGAGTGATGCTGGCCAGGAATGCAAGGCTTTTGAAGTTGGGGGGGGGAGGGGTGCTCTGATGCCCAAATCAACATCACACAGGCAACAAGTTATTGATGTCAGCCATGTGGCACCCATTGG
Source organism: Anolis apletophallus (assembly GCA_030556195.1). Lineage (NCBI taxonomy): Eukaryota > Metazoa > Chordata > Lepidosauria > Squamata > Anolidae > Anolis > Anolis apletophallus. Next base: position 33,482,348 of record JARBWK010000004.1, on the reverse strand, counting down.
GCACTGCAACCAAGAGAATGGGAGAGGACAGTAAAGGTGACCATTACAGGAAATAAATAATCTACAGACATAGTTTTATTAGTATCTATTTTTATATATTACATTTCTCAAATTATAACATCTAAAGAAATACTGTTCTGGTGCAATATTAGCAATGGGTTGATTATAATCAGGTTTATTTTCCTCACATTCATTAAATTTGGGATGAAGAGATAGAAATACCACTTTTCGTGTATAATATATGACTAAATAATGCATATCATCTTGACATTTCATTTTTGTAAATGTATAATTAAACCAAGAAATTTTCTGATCCCATAACTTTTATATATGTTTTAATGATGGAAAAAAATATAGTACTCAAGCAGATAAATTTATCTTGCATATTAATTATTAGTAACTCCTTAGTATTTGGCCTAGACTCATCTATACTCTTCAATTCTTTCAGACTACATTTTATTTGGAATAAATACTGTAATTTTATCTTGTTGTTGTTATTGTTGGTGGTGGTGTTTTATGGTATTTTCCAAATTTTGGTATCATGAAGCATTAATTTTAATCAATTAATCAGTATGGATTTTGTAGATACTTTACAGTAATTTTTCATAGTTGTCTTTCCTATCATAAGCAATCGTGGATATTTCTCCAAACAGCAACTTTAGAAGAAAAAATGTACACAAGCACCGGGAACTTCATGTCAAGTGAATTATTTCTTTCTAGTACAGCATCCCCCAAGAGAAAGGAGGTATCTCAGAAACATATATTTTGATTGTGTGTGCTGCAAAAATTATAGCTCCCAGCAGCCCCTCACTTTAGGGAGAAAATTCTCAGCATGGGAGGGAAAGGTCATGTAAGCCACCCAGAGGCTGGCTTTGTCCCACCAATAGTGTTGACAAAATTAGGGGAGGGGGCATGGAGAGCTTATGTGACATAAAAGATAGCAAGAAGACATAAAACACCCCATATATTACATATATTATAGTCAGATTCTCGCCATGTATTTATACATAGTAATAATACATCAGAAGATGAGTGTTGCCTTTATGTATAATGTAGAGTGCTGAATATATGATATATAGGTCGGATAATGTAAGAAGAATTCAGGACAAAAGCACTGAGAATGACAGATGTTCATAAATACAACAGAACTGTAAAGCACAAGAAAAAGCTCATAAACATGATGTAGCAAATGTAGAATGTATAGAAACACATTATAATTGTTAGGGATTGGTGAACTTGTGCTGAACTGTAGACAAAATGTCAAGATGTGCTAAGATCTCTTACACTGATTCGGGTGCAAGAATGATCTTGTAATAGAAAAAAATCACAGCAGATGATTTCAGATGTCGATACAGAATATAAGGGGACATGCCAGCATTCTGTGGCCCAAATGTAGGATGCAATGCAACTAATTAGCAAACCCTGTTTCTTGGCAGGGGGGTTGGACTGGATGGTCCATGAGGTCTCTGCCAACTCCATGATTCAAGAAGTTTGCCTTCCCCTCTAATTTCAAGAAGTCCAAGAGCTGACACTGGCTGTCAAATTTCCTTTTAGTCAATCCTAGCCTTGTCTCTGTGGAAGCCAGCAGGCATGTTTCTTTACAAAGGCTCAGAACCAGATGATACCCCCACACACACACACACACAAATACAGACATTAAAAAGGATGGTGCAGAGCATCTAAACAAAGAAGCAAGGAAAGAAATAATAAGGGAGGGAAGGACATATGTTGCTATGGTTGGGATGCTCCATTTACCAATCAGTTACTTTGGAATGTCCGGATCTGATACTTTCTATCCAGTTGGCTTACATGCTGGTAAATCAAAAACAGTCTTTTTTTCCAAATGGATGCCCTGCCGACATTTTAGAGTTAATCTCTCATGATTCCTCTCTTTTGGTTGTATTTGCCAGTGCTGATAGCCTGATGGTCAAATTTGCTAGACTTGTCAGCCCTTGTTGTGAGGAAATGCTGTCCTAAGCTAATTATCTGGGGCTAAAATTGGCAACAAACACCAATTTAATCCTGGTCACCCATGGAGCCAGCCAGCTCCCATCAGACGATGTTGTGCCAGCTCCATAAATGAAGGAGGGCAGAAGCAACATGCCACCGCAACATGGAACGTTTCCCATTGCCATTGATTTTATGGGGGAATCTGTGTGCTCTATGTTTATCCCCATGGGATCAGTTGCTGGAGGAGCCCAGCAATGCAGGATTTGGGGCCACAGCTTCCCCATGCGCCACAGTGAAGCAGAGCAATGTGGGACATTTTCAGCAGCCGCAACAAGGTTGTGATTAGGTTGCAGCTGCTTTTGCCAATATTGATACATAGTCTTGTGGCAAGGAATCCTCCTAATTTCAAATAGAAAAGGAATTAGTTGCACAGTCTCCAAGTCATGTATTAATAATACATGTTTTATGCAAATAGAATTATACTTGTGCCAATTTTTTGAAAGATATGTGGATAAATGCATATACAAAACATTTTGGTGAATAACTGATTTTCATTGTATAATGTATCAAATTTAACAATTTTGCAAGAAATATGGGAGTAATATATGCATAGCATGTTTCTTGGCAAGATAACATATAGTTTATGTGCCAGATCTGATTCATCATACTAAAACAAGCAGTTGTATTGATTTTGTTACAGTGGAGGCAGCACTTGGTGATTTGTGTTTGCTGTGTGTACATGTTTGGAACAGAAAAGAGTCTTAAATTGTTTTGCTTTAAATCTTTTAATGTCCAATTGAAATCTATCTGGGAGAAAGCTAAGCTGAAATGTCCTTCTACTTGCCTTCCCACCACTCCTGCCCATGGGCACGATTTTGTAAGGCTGCCTTAGGAGCCGGGTATGGAATTTTACCTCTGACTGCTACTGTTAAGCCTGGGAGGGTTTTTGCCTACTCCCATAGCTGTTAGGGGCTACTAGGTGTGGTGTATTTGCTAATAGCTAGGCGGTTGATTGGTAGGGAAATTCCCTAATTGATGTGCACCTTAGGCACCCCCTTCAGGGGTGAGGGCCAGTTGGTTAAAATCCTCACATTAAGTTCTGGTTGTTGGGTGAGGTAGAGTTAATGGCCCTGGAATGTTAAGAGGCTATTCTCAAGCTCAGGAGAATTGACCTCTTACTCATTTCCCTGTAGAGGCTTGCTCGGGTTGTTATTCAGGCAAGTCTCGGTGTTCGCCCAAAAATTTGATTGAAGTTGAATTATTTCAGATTCTTGACACCCCCTGAGTTTAGTTGAGGGGATTTAAATAGGTAACAATAGATGTTGCCCAATTTGAACCCAAAGTTTGTTGTCCGCGTTTCATTGTATATGTCTTGTTATTCGGGGAATGGGTGGGCAAATACCTTATATTTGGAAAAGATCCTCTGCTCAATCTGGCTAGATAGGAAACACTATTCCACACAACTGGATTGAGATCTGGCCTTTGGGTCATTCTGAGACATCCAGGGTTTTGTTTTTTAACCACTCATGTGTTACTTGAATGAATTGTTTATGATATTTTACTACAGTGCAGGTCTTCTCCAGAATTCCCATATAATTGGCTCAATTTATCTTGCCCTCAGTGTTTTCTAGTCTTCTGGTCTTTGCTGTGGAAGTGTACCTTTGTCATGGCCTCTGTGAAAATCACACATGTGGTAGTTGACAGAGCCTGCGCAAAAGTCTTGGAATCTTTTCTGCTGCACCTTTGGAGAGTAGCCACTTAACCTTATACCATTGCTCTCCTCAACACCCCTCTCTTTGGAGTACACTTTCCCTCCCTTATATGAAGGCCTCTTACAACCCGTGTTTATATGAGCTCTACTTTGCAAAGAAGCTACTCTTGTTATCTCACCCTGAGTTTTTAACATTTTATCTTGTACCTGCAGCCCGCTTTGTCATTTGTGATTTTAGATATTGTATTTGTATACTTTTATTTATATATTTATATCTGCATTCTTACTGTGTTGTTGTTGGTGTTTTTGATTTTTTTATTGTAATTTGTTGTTTGGGCTCGGCCTCATGTAAGCCGCCCTGAGTTCCCATTGGGGAGATGGTGGTGGGGTCCAAATAAAGATTATTATTATTATCTTCTGGAAAGCTCTTTGGTTCATTAAGGCTATAGCCTGCCCACCCTCCTAAAAAGGTACATAACCAGAGGGAGGTGCTGTAGCCCCAGTTCCTTTGCTGCCTATAGCAGCCAAAGGACCAAGGCATGATAGAAAGCAGGGAGAAGATGTGCAAATTTCACAGATGACCACTCAAAGAAACATGGTTACAGGTAAGCAACCATTCCTCCTTCTTCATGGTCTCTGTGAAAATCATACATATGGTAGACTAGCAAGCTACTGATCTTGGATGGTGGGCATCATTCCATTGATGACAGCAGAGCAGCTCTCCCAAATGTCGAGTCCCTCCTGGAGGTTACATACATCTTACAATAGGGAACAAATTTCAGTGGGTTGGATCATATGGCCGCCTTGCAGATATCGTGGAGGGGAACACCTTGTAGAAAGGCTTTCCGAATTTCACAGATTACTTCTTGAAGAAACACAATTGCAGGTAAGCAACCATTCTGTCCTGCAGAACTATGCAGCACCATTTTTCATCATAATGTGACTCACTGACTAGGATAATGAACACTGATATTTCACAGGGCCAAAAAGTTCAGTTTTGGTCTCATTGGAGCCACTTTCCACAGGTTTCCTTTTGTCTCCCACATGGCTTTTTAATAACTCTATCTGGGCTTTCTATGAATTTGTTTCAACAGTAGCTTTGGTCTTGTCATTCTTCCATGAAGCCTAGATATTTGGAGCTTCTTTTGCATGATTTCTAATCTCAGCTGCAGATCCCTCAAACTCCTTCAGAGTTATCCTTGGCCTCTTGGTTGTTTCTCTGAGGCTTTGTGAACCATATTATTTCAATTTTGTAACAAGAAATTTAACAGTGCTCCATAGGATATTCATGGCTTGGGACACTTTTTTGATAACCCAGGCTTGACTTGTGTTTCTGCATAATGTTATCCAGAGTTTGTTTATTGCTGATAGGATGGTGATGTGGGTATAGCCAGGTGTTGTGGTTGCCATTAGATTCGGTACAAAATGGGAATATTTAGATGATTTGCTTCGCAAACTGGGAGAGAAAAAAATGCAGGGAGCCTATAAATCACAAGGTAATGTAACTGCATAATGTATAAAAAGCTAAAAGAGGTGGGGAACGTATGTGGTTTGGGACCTCAAAGTGCCAACAGAAATAGTAGCACTTCGTTTTCTTGAACTATTCAGAATCGAAAGCTATGTTAGACTAAAGTGTGTTTTTATCAGAACAGTGGGTTTTGCAGAGATTATTTTAGCAGCAGGTTTGTACAAAGATGACGGTATTTCTATTTCCCTCTGCTGATTAGCAACGTCCAATATGGCAAGCATGATAAACCTAGTATTTTGATGCCCCCTTTTTCTCCAATTCAAAGCCTTTTGAGATCATAAAATATTTTCTCCAAACAGAAACTAGCATTTTTCTCTGACTTCTTCATAGAAGAGAGATATTATGCTTTTGTCTTTGTCTTTTTCTCTCACTCTGCTCTGTGATATCCACAAAATAAGTATTCTGGGATGTCCTCCCGGAACATACAATCACTATCAAATTTCCCACATCAATCTTCTAAGGTATATTGCAAATCTGATTTTAGCTGAACTTTTTGGTGATAAGCTTTTAAATGGTGACTTTCACACTCCCTGCATACATTCATTTTTTTATTGTGACCATTTGTGTATCTTCTGACATTTGTACCACATACTTGCAAATGCTATAAAATGAGAAAAATGACATAGTCTTCATAATCTCAAGTCTACTTATTTGTGACTCTTTTTCGAGTTTTGAGAAAAAAGAGTTGTTAAGCAAACCACTATGCCACATTGGCTGTCAAATGTTTAATTAAGTACAAATAGACTAACCTGGCTCTAAATATCTTTTAAAACGATGGTTTCATGCTCAGGAAATGACTCTTAATTGGTAATTTAGTGATTACAAAAGAATACTACAACATCTGTTGGAAACACTTCAAAACTATATCAATACACTGACAGAAATCAGACTTCATCAATAAACTTCAATGGACACTCAAGAGTGCAAGTCCAGCCAATCTTTCTTGCCATTGTGCTTCTTACATATGTTTTCAAAATTTAAGAGTTGAAAATGACCTTTCATTTGTAACTGTTAACACTGGCAATGTTGCAGAAATCTGAAGAAGTTTTTTTCACATTCAGAAAAAAACTGTCTATCACAGACAAGATAGGCTTCTAATGTATTTGATGTGTGGGGCTTTCTGCAAGTGTAATCTATTTCCACTTTCTACACCACAGGTCAAAATCTTCCATCATTGTGTCAGAATCCTGAAGGCATTCATTGTAAAATTCTGTACAATTGTTTAAGTTGGATTTTAAATAAACACAATTAATAAAGAGGAACACTTGCAGTTCCCAAACTACTTCAGTGTTTACTGACATTGCCATTAATTTCAGATTACATACTGTACTTTATGAGTAGTCTAGTTTCAAAAGGCAAGATAAAGATAACAAAGCTACGAAATCACTTAGGACATTTTTATATTACACTGCTAGGATATCGACTATCCTTATTTCTCTAACAAGTTCTCCAAGTGCTTCAAGACACTTGCTAGCACTTAGCACAACTGCTGGGGCTTGTATCCCCCTGATCCATGCATGGCCCTTTTATATATCCCCTCTTTTTTCTGAAGGAATTACATAATCCTATTAATTTAAAATCTCATAGGACTCGGGGCATCACATTTAAATGCCCCTGCAAGTTCACAAACACTCTTAGATGGTAATAAAAAGGGATATAGGCATTGAGGATTCATTAGCCGTTTCTTGCTTGGTGTGTTCTGCTAGCAAGAAGGCTAGTACTCACTTCCAAACCTTCACAGGCATTTTGTAATTGGAACACCTTTCCCTGGTTTACAGGCCCATAGCTGGGGGGGGGGAGTTAAGGGTTCAACACCCCCACCCCAAATGTGTCAGGATAAAAAAACCTGGTTTACTAATGAATTTTAACTGGTTAACAAATTCATGAGGAAACCAGAGGTTTTTTAACCTGACATATGGGGGGAGGGGGTTGTGAACCCTTATTCCCCCCCCCCCCCCCAGCTTTGAGTCTGCTGGTTTGTGTATTTTACAAGGTAGAAGGCTATTTCTCATTACCAAATCAACTCAGGCTACAGGTTGCCACAGTTTATACATATTGACCTCATGTTTGCAAAAGAATAAAGGACATTCCAGAAACAATATGGCCATGGAGAAGTGTAGCCATTCAAAAAGATGCATTTCAAAGTGATGTCTCCAACAATCACACAGTGACAGGTCTCAATGCCCAAACTTACTGCTGAAGTGCTTTTTACTGCTGAAGTGGATTTACTGCACACCTGAAAAGAGTCTGAACATATATTCAAAGTGCTGTCAGCTGTCTGAAAACAGGAGTTCTCTGTTTTTTGAAAATCACTGGTTACTGATGAATTGCAGACTGGTTTGGAATGAATATAAGATGATGGCATGCAGTGGTAAGCAATTCCATTCATGGCTGGGGAGGCAATAACACATGTTATAAGCCTTGTGTGATAAAGTCATTAGATTGCATTGTAAATTGAAGCATTTTTGCATTTTCTTGTGTTTTGGAATATTCTGATTTGTTTTGTGTGGTCAGTGCATTTTAACCATTGTTTGACATTGTCCTATTTATTTATTTATTTGCACGCTGTTACAGTGGTAGGAGAAAGAAATGGCTCTGATGCCAAACCCTCGAATTTGAGCATGGAGGACACCAGTCCAGTTGTCTGACGTGTTCCTTGTTTACTTGTCAGTTCACAATACTACATTAGCTTTAATCTGATTCATGAAAAAACTACAGATAGCTCTGTGAAATGTAAACAGGAAGTAGAACTATATATTTGGACCTTGCTATTTGTTTTCTGCATACCAGCTAGCAGTTGTAAGAAAAAGCTCATCATTAACTAAATCTGCACTATTACTTATGTACTGTATGTGGTGAGTAGATAGCCCTACACAAAATGTGGTACTACTATGTGAACTTCAATATAGTTGTCAAGGTTAAAAAACAAATTGTCCCACAACACACCACTAGCAATATGTTATAGGCTTACTTCATAGTTACAGTGACTTCTCAAACTTTAATTTTCTTCTGGTCACTAGAGAATTTCTAGCAAAGAGAGCTATAAAAGAAGCCATTTCAGCAGAAATGCTACAAACTATGGTTCATGATCCACAGCGGAGTTTTGTGAAAATAAATGTGTGTGAGAGAGAACAATGGACAATGGAAACTGCAAGAACTCTGCTTAAAGTCGATGTTTGTTTTGCTTTGTCTTCCTCATTGGTAAACTCTGGATTCTACAAATCATTTGGATATGCGTAGCCAGATTCATCTACTGAGCTTGCATACTTGTACTATATCGGTGTATAGGTAACATGCCCATGATTGCATTCTATAGCAGTATTTTGGATAGTGGTGGTGGTTTTGATTCTTATTTATTTATTTATTTACTTCATTTATATTCCACTCTTCTCACCCCGAAGGGGACTCAGAGCAGATTACAGTACATATACTTGCAGACAATCCCTGCAGTTCAACATATATAGACATATATTAGACATATATTGATGAACATAGACGAACAGAGAGGCAAACTTCTGGCAAACTTCTGGCCACCAGGGGGAGCTGACGCACTCCTCATATCTCTCAGCGTGTTTTCCAGCATCCCTTGTTGTTCTGCTGCAATCCTCAGCGACTCCTGGAATTCTTATGGCTTCTATTGTACCCTAGGCTTGACTGGACCTTAGTAACCCACTCACGACACAGTCTCTGCGGTTAAATGCTTTATTTAGAATAAAAGGCAAAAGTAAGAATCAAACTGGAAGCAATTAAATGTCAAGAATCGGCCCTTGACTGACAGGCAAGTCTCTGGAAGTTGCAAAGGATAAAGTCTCTTGATGCCACAAGGGCTAATCCACAGGCCCGATAGCCTGACTTGGTAGCAAGGTCCCCACGGCTAGGAAGACCTAGCAAGGTATTTCAAAAGTTGGCACGAGATGAAGACTGAAGTCCTGCTTGGGCCTTTATAGGTTTGGCTCTACCTAGCTCCGCAATGCGCTGACTTCTCCTGGGCCTTCCCACGGGAACAGAAAGGGAGTCTTTCGCTTCTCTCCTATCTGCAGACTTCTGGAATTCCACCACCTTACCTATGACAGCTGCGAAAAAGGGAGGCTGCAAGCCGACTCAGCTCCAGGTGTTGTTATCTCTATGGGAAAGGGCCGCGCTGCGCTTCTCTCTGACCCACTGGGGCCCTGTTGAGGGAAACGGCTGAGCCTGGCTTTCTGGCCTCTCTGCATTCTTGCTAGAGACATGGCGGCGGTTTGGTTCACCGGAACTGGGTTGTGGTGTGACAGCTTCATAAATCAGTCAAAATTTGCCTCCCCACTTAATGTGGTACCCTTATCTCCTACTTGACAAATGAACTGTCTTTCGGGCTGCAAAGGTCGACAGCAGGCTACACTTAAGGTCGAGCACCCACCTCAACCCGGGCAGGCCTCGAACTCATGACCTACAGGTCAGAGAGTTCTTATGCAGCTGACACTTAGCTAGCTGCGCCACTTCCCGGTGCGTTTCCACAATGATGTTGATGATGATGTCAATGAGATATTAAGTGCATTCTCTTAAATATGTAATTGTGGTAGCTCCTGCCATCACCTCAATAATACCCTTTCCCCACCTATGCTGTGGGCAGGGAGAGGAATTTGCCATTTCCCACGAGACACGGGATTGGATGGTTCCATGGAAGCGGGTGCGGGGGCTGGCTAACTGCTGTAGCCTGCCTCCTGCCTCATTCCGTCTGGAGGCTTTGACCCGCCACACCCACCAATTGACAGTATAAATTTTGGTTGCCCTTTGGAGCCAGGTAGGAATTTTTTTGCCCTCCTATTTTTCTAGGGGTTTTTTCGCCTACCCTATACTGTTATTAGAGGCTAGCTGGAAAGGTGTGGTTTATAAATAGGCCAGTATAAATAGTTTAGGGAAATACAAAGATTGGTATACACACAAGGCACACCTCAAAGGGTGTGGGGCCATTGCACAATTCACTCACCTAGATGGCAGTTGAAGGGTGAGAGGGACATCATCTGGCCTGGAAACTGGAGAGTCCAGTTTAAAGAATTTGAGAGAGGCTTCTCCAGCGTTTCCCTTAGAGGTTGCCCAGTTTGCGTTATCGGGCGACCCAGGTGACTACCCAGAATAGCCGAGGGGTAGACTACTTAAGGACGCTACCTCGGCTTGCCACACCAAGTTCCATTGTCACCTAAATTTAGTTCAGTTGCCAAGTTAGATATGTAACCTTTAATAAAAGTTGCCCAAATTTGAACTCAAAGCTATTGTTGTCTGTCTCGTTATTTCAGAGGTTGGAAGGTAGATTTGACGTAGGCAGATTATATAAATAAGACAATTCAGAGGAATTCATAAACACATTCCATATATATCTTGAAATTTTTGCACACTATGCCAGATGCCATCATTTGTAGTACAACAAAAGGATCTTGTGCGCAATCTTAAGACCTTGTTTGGGACACTGTTGACACTCTAACTAGTGTAAAACTAGCTAATGGTCTGATGCAAAATAGGTCTGTTTCACGTATATAGATGTTTAAATTCTTGCTTCTGTAGCTTCAGGCTTTGAGGCAAAGATATATACAAGCAGATTGGCAAGTCCCAGTTTATTTTAATGGTTTTTAATGGCAAAAATGTCAGTAAACTATAGCATTTACCCTCAATATTCACCTAAAAAGCTCATTTTTCTAAATCAGATTGCATTTATACAGAGTCTTGGGAAAAACCCCAATTGTTTGAAAAGCCAAAAAGCTTGTTAGGGAATTTCTGCCATATGTAACTATACTCACGTGAAAGAAATAAGCATGATTTAGGCCTTTAAGAATAACATGTAATATAAACGGTGCCATTCTTCTCTGTGCTATAGTCGTATCTTTTGTGCAAAACGCCCTTTCAATGAAAATTTCATTAATAAGGCCTTTTGCACAAAAGATTAGGCCAATGGTTTGATGCAATTTTGACACCATTTGTCTTATTAATTGATATAATCCTCCTTATTCTGTGTAAACAACCCTAATTATCAAAATTTGGCATCTGTTCATTGTATAATGGTCAAATTACTTGCCTATTTAGAATGTTTCCTTTATTGACTTAATTTTATTTGCTCATACATGAACACTTTCTCTATTGTACTGCAATACGCTGTTTTGCTTCTTCAGCTCCATGCTTTCAATCCTGATTCTTTTATATATATATAAAAGATATATATCAACAGTAAATATGCATTCTTATTAAAGATTATGAAAATATATTCAAACTGTAATTGAGGCATGATTGATCTGATGCTAATTTGATGCAATCTAGGTGCATTTCTTGGAATGTGTGCCAATATGTGGACTTCAATCCATTGCTTTCATCTTGTGCTGTCAGTAAAACATTCAGAATCACCATATCCAGATATTTAATTTCCAGAAAGACAGATGATTCAAAAAGCAAATATTCTATGGATATTTCTGGTTCAAAGTGGCATATATCAGCTCCTCACTTGAATGGAGGAAGTCCATATTTCTCCTCTCTGAAGAGGAACGGTGTTTTTCTTGCTGCCACTAAAGGGAGTCCTCCTTTGGGACCTTGTTAGATGCTTTCATGTGAAGACCATTTGACCCAGCTCTGATTAGTGAGCAAGCTTAGAAGGCAAGAGTGGTTGGGGGATGCCTTTGGCTAGTGTCCTCCTCCCCCTTCTTCAGTAGGAGAAACCCTCAGTGGAATATATTAGGGATAATAACAGAGTAAAAAACGTCAGTTGAAAGAAGTGAGATAGATAGAGCCTCTTTAAACACATACACTCACGGTAGTAAAGTGTCTATTCTTTCCACAAAGAAAGATGAGCGGTACATTGTCACAGCTTGCCCAGATAAGCATGTTTGTATATCCAAGCCACTTTGCTGAAGTGAAACTCCTACTGGAAAATGTTGATTTGGATAATAAGAGAAGTTTGGATAATGACATATTTTGTTTCTTAAAACAAATATTGGCTTAGTTGATACAGCAAGTGAGAACACACTTACATCCACACTTACATTTAGAGAATCTCTGAAAGAGTTCCCATATATACAGTTAGAATGTTAGATATGTTACTGAACACATGAAAATGGGATGTTTATAATCCTACTATCCCCTACATGTGTTCAAAGAAATCAAAAATGGCTTGCATAAACCAAGAGGTGGAAGAGAGGCAATATGCTTAAGGCTGTATATTTAAGAATGACCCTTACATTATATTTTTCTTCACATGACTATAATCTGGAAATTAGTATAGAAACGGACAGTCATGGAATGACTACATTAATGAAGCAAGATGTAGGGGTTGATTTTTTGCAAAACATGTGTTGAATAAAAATAAAAACGCTATAGTAATCACAATTTATATTTGTCTAATATTTCTATTTATTATTGTCAAGACCAAAGATCATTTGCATTCACACAGATAAAACAATATCTAAAAGACAACGATATAAAAAAGCAACAATGTAAAACAGTATAAGAGGACCATGATATAAAAATTATAAAAGTACTACAAAGAACACTTAGCATAAAGATATTGCCTATGAAAATCCAATATCATTAAAATATGTATTTCATATTTCTTCCCAAATAATTGGTAATTGGTTCAAAATAACCTGTGGTTAGAATACTATTGTGAAGTGAATTTGAGGTGGGAGTGGTCAGGTGAGAGAATGGAATAGATGGGTCTAATTCAGATGAGACAAGGAAAATTTAGTGGGAAAGTGGACATTTCAAGATGGACAGGTGGCAATAAGACATTGAGAAAATAGCTATGATATTATGTTTATGGGAAGCACTTACAAGCTTCCTCAACCTGATTTTCCTTGTAACTTTAGTTAGTGATCCGTTGTGTTGAATTGTATTGCTTTATTTTTCCCCCCATCCTTTACCCAAAAATTTGGATTCAAGGCATAAGATAAATAGAAATACAATATTAAAAATACCTCATAGTTCAGACTTAGAGGATATTACATAACATCATTCACTTTGGACCTCATCGTATTAGTTGCCCTAATGCAGGCAACAGCAAGGGGATTTGCCGGGAAAATTTGTGGGGCAGTGGGAGAATCAATTATTGCTCCATCCTAGGATGCTTTCAGCACAGTTCAGGGATGGAGCCCCACCGGAAGTAGCTGTAAGTTGTTTGATGGGATCCAATGGGCTCCATCCCTGAACTATGCTGAAAGCATCCTAGGATGGGTAAGTTTGCCCACGTGATTAAATCCTTAAATTTGGTATTAGAGTATTCTAAACTGTTGCCTTGAATGAAGTGTAGTTTTGTCTTCAGTAACTTAAGAAGGCAGAGTACAAACCTCATGGATAATGGTAACGGCTATGTGACTGTATAATTAATGTTATTGTTTTTAATCTATTGTGTATTTATGGTTTTATATTGTTGTTATATTGATATTGTGGCATCAGATTGTTGCCAGTGTTAGCCGCTCTGAGTCCCCCTTTGGAGGTTGAGAAGGGTGGGGTAGAAATGTTGTAAATAAATAATGAATAATTTGTTACATTTGGTTGTTCATCATACATATACAGTTAACTGCATCCTTCTGGGGTTCTGAACCATCTACTCAGAATGTAAAAGACAGAGAAAGCACCAGCACCATGGAAAATAGTAATAGCAATGGAGTTTTCCTCCAAGATGCTTACTGATTGTGGGAAAGATGTCCATAGGAAAAACAAAGCATTACTCTATGAATCATAGCAGAATTTCATGTATAATGTATTCTCCTTTCCATAGTTATTATTTTTCCCTGCAAATGTCCTACAGCATTTAGATTACCATTGTAAAACATTTGAAGTTATCACCATGTGATGGTCACTTCTTATGTATATCCCTCTGGAGACACACATTAAGATGATCAAAATATAATCTATATAATACTGACTGCGGGGTAGGAAAGAGAGGAAGAGATGCCCTGGGAATGAACTAAGGAGGCAGGGGATAGGGACAAATAGATAATCAGTCATAAATGAACTCCTAGTTATCTGTGGCTTTTATTTGAATATACATCTTCATTTCAGTTGTGATAAATGATCTATAAACACAATCCAAAGAAACAAAAGTACAAATGTGCTACTGAAAATCAATTGCTTTTAGCCTTCTATTTTATTGAGAACATGACCCAATGCTTCTATTATGGACGGAATACTGTTTTTAACTTATGTGAATGTATATGATGTATTTTAATGCTAATTGTATTTTAATGTATTTTAATGTTAACTGTATTTTAATGTATTTTAATTAATGTATTTTAATTTTGACTGTTTTTGGTTTTCTATTATATGTATACTGTGTTTTTGGCATCGAATTGTTGCCGTTGTTAGGCCGCTCTGAGTCTCCCCTCGGGGGTTGAGAAGAAATGGGGTAGAAATGGTGGAAATAAATAAATAAATAAATATGTAATGATGCTGCCATTGTTGAAATTCAAATTTTCATTGCTCATCCCACTCCCAAAATGCTGTTTGGTTTATGTGTATAATGAAAATGTTCAATAAAAGTTTATTTAAAAAATAAATTTCATTGCTTGTAATATTCATGTTTAGTAGAAGTTGGTATGCTCTTATTCTAAAATGTCTACTTCATTTCTAATTAATAATTATCTGTATTTGGGGGTTGTTCTTTTTTCTCTGGGAAATTAGAAGCATTCATGGTTTGTTCTTAATTGTCGTCAAGTTGACCTTATCAATGAGAGGCTATGAGACAAACTGTTATCAACAGATAATGTTAGATCTTGTAATGCATCTTCCTCTTTTCCTACTGTCATCAACAATAATGACTATATAAGTTTACTTGTAGACCTGCTTTTACACTCTATTCCTTAACTTTAAACTGTAGTCATTATGAGTTTTTGCTATTTTCTGCAAGTAATATGATGCCATCTGCATATCTTAAATTATTGTCCTCAATGTTTATTTCCCTTGTTGCTCATACAGCATCTCTGCTTTTTTATTTAAATGTATGTGTAATACCTCAGATCTTGTGGAAGAAGTCTCTTCTCCCTTTTTGTTGTTGACTTCTATTTTTTGAGTTGATAGATAGATAGTTCTCTAATATGCCTATGTAAAAGTTGGTGAATAGGTGTATTCAGAATTCTAACCTTATTTCTTTTGCCTTTTACTTCTTAATTGACCATAACAATTTGAAGAATTCCATCTGTCACCCAAGGAGGCACTTATTTTATCACATGTCTAGAACTTGATTATTTGAAGGCATTCCTGGGCTGTATCTACACCAGCCACTGAATCTGTGGTTAGTCTAGGGTACTATGATCATGGCCAGATGCAGCACCATACTAATGTCCAGATGGGCTAAGACCACTTTGGCGCTGTTGGGCTTTCCATTTCATCTCTTGCATATATTTCTTAGATTTACTGTTTCCAATGTTACTTTCTTTGTTTGTTTGTTTGTTTTGTTTCCCATGTTCAACCTTTCCAAATGTTCTCTACTTTATGCATGGTTGAAACTTGGCCTACCAAGAATGGTGAAAAATGTTGTTACTAGTATTACAAAGAAGTGGAATAAATGTTGTGTGCAGAGCTTCATCTAGTAGAGTTCCTGATATTGCATCATGTTTGGCAACCAATGAAATCATAGCTAATTACTGAGACAGAGCATTGTCTTCCCTTAAGTTATTGCTCTATTGCGATATGTATTTACTAGGCATGAGAAAAATGAAACGGAAATTAAAAGGATTCGTAAGAGATTCGTATGTAATGGGACTTTTGAGGTTTTACGTATCGCTGCCGCGATCCCGGAAGTAGACTTCCTTTTACGGTCCTTGAGGCCAACAATTTGCGTTATGATCGTAAGAAATTCTTAATTATTAATTAATTAATTATTGTACTACGTACTACTCACTTCTCCCTGTCTTCTCCCCCTCATTTCCTTCCCGCCTTCATTCAGCTTCTTCTTTTTCCCGCATTTCTATGGGTAACTGGAAGTGACGCTGCTGCTAGGTAGGCAATGCATTCTGGAAAGTGTAGTCCTCCAGGCTTCCCCCTTCTCTTCCCCGTTGCTCTGCTGCCATGCCCCATCGCAGGGGCCAGCTTCACACACACACGCGCGCGCGCGCGCTTCTCCTCCTCTCTCTCTAGGCTTTCCCCCCCTCCTTCTCTTCCCCGTTGCTCTGCTGCCATGCCCCATCGCAGGGGGCAGCTTCACACACACACACACGCGTGTGCTTCTCCTCTCTCTCCCTGCACTCTCTCAGATGCTTCTCTTCCCCGTTGCTCTGCCATGCCCCATCGCAGGGGCCAGCTTCAGCCCTCCAGGTACGTGTTTTGGACTTTAACTCCCACCATTCCTCACAGCCTCAGGCCTCTTCCTTTTCCTCTCAGCCTGGGCAAACTTGGGCCCTCGCTCCTTCAGGATCGGGGTGAGAGAGAGGCAGCGAGGAGCGAGGGGGGGGGCTCCTCCTCCTTTTCTTTTGCTGCTTCCAAGAATAGAATACCCCTCCCTCCCTCCCTTCCTCCTTCCCTCCCTCCTTCCTATTTGGAGAGTCCCATCTAATATTCAGTGTGGTTTATTCAAGTTTTGGCCTACAACTCCCAGAAATCCCAGCCAATTTACCAGCTGTTAGGATTTCTGGGAGTTGTAGGCCAAACCATCTGAATGCGCATGCTCTGGCATACGAATTACTAACGAAATTCGTTAGTACTTAAGTTACATTTCAGAAATTTTTGGGAAATTTTTTGTAAGTCTTTCTTTTACTAATCAAAAAAGAATCCCCCATTTGATTTAAGAATCGCCATTTTTGGATTCTAAACCATGCCTAGTATTTACCTTATGTTTTTGATTTTATATTGTTCTATGTTTTAATCTGTGTTTCTTGGGCTTGTCCCTTTGTAAGCCACCCCGGGTCCCTCCGGGGAGATGAAGGCGGGATATAAAAATAAAGTTGTTGTTGTTATTGTTATTATTATTCAGAACAGTTCCCAAGCAAAATCCTATGCATACATCAAAATTTTGTGAGGTAGCCAACACATAATATTTTGTACATATTTGTAATTTTTGTAATGAAGATTTTTATATCAAAATTAATATTTTCTTTACATAAACAAAGGTACATTTAGCTACAATATCCCATTTTCCCTATGTATGGCTTTTGGGATAGACTGAATGTTGTGATTTTCTTAGTATTTCCACATAAAGTATCAGACAAAATAGGCTATGTATGTGCATGCATTTTGTGTGACAGAAAAGAGCAACCATTTTATCAAAGAAAATACTTATTTTGACCTTGATGTCTGTCTCTCTCCAGATAAAATTATAGTGTCACTAATGATACAACAATCTCAAAACTTTTTAAAATAATGTCTACTATACACATAAAGGAAAAAAATGTAGTGAAATCCACAGATTACAGATGTGTAGATTGCACAGTGTATTAAATAGTTTCATTCAACATGATTTAAGCAGGTCATTCAAGTGTCTTATGTAGGTAGTTTATGAGGAGATAGCTTTAATGTCAGAGGTGAGGGAGATCTGGTGGCAACATCTGTCCTCCCACCCCAATGGATTGTTATGGTTGATTGGGCTGATATGGCTGGCTAGGTGGCTGTCAATTCATCCCTCAACCCTCCATTAATGTCATATTCTGACATCATAGCTCTATATGTCTGACCTCAATCTCTGATCCTAGTTTGCTGCATCCCATTGCCAAAGGGTTATGTCTACAGGCAATTAAGAGAGTTATTACCATTTTTCCAGGGAATGACATCCAAATTTAAGGATGTTTCCCCTAACTGTTTTTTGTCTGTTAAATGGCAAGGATTGGAAGCTTAGCACATTAATGTGCTATGGAATATTCTTTTTTTTCACTCTGAAATACTTTATTGGGATCAGAAAGTGGCTCACATTTTTAGCTTACATTCTTAACAACACTTGTAGTTTCCTCTCAAATATATGTTGTTTAGTTGCTTTATCATAGAGCAAAAATACAATTTATATGCAATACTTCCACATATTCTCAAATACCTTATATGAAAGTGAAGCTTAAAGTGTACACTGTACATAAACACCTGTTAGAAACCAGAAATAAGTAAATTAAATTTTTAGCTTCATGGATTGTCAAACCGAGGCAACAGCAGGAATTCTGTCAAGTTTTTAAAGTCACATAAACAAGTAAAGGATGAATTGTGTAATCTGTCTAGTCTTGATCTTTTAGAGTTTCAACAGCTGAGCTGTCTTAAGTTTAATAAGAAACAATTATGGTTCCTTATTGTGACATGCTTGGAAGTTTTGCAAAACTTCCTGCTGTGTTCTCATTTGTTGTGGTTTCACAAAATGTAAATAAATCTTTCAGAAAGGAAGCTTAACAGAAAATAATTTAGGATTAGCCAACTATTTTAAGTAGATAAATTGTAATGAGTATTCATGACAACTGAAATAATCTAAGCTCCCAAATAAGCATAAGAACATAATTTGTTTTATGATTTATCGCAACATATTAACACAATAGCGCTATTACACACAAAAATATAATTGCCACCCCTGTTGTTTGAGCTGTAACCACTGATATCAATGTATAATTTAAATCTTTATGTACTTCTAGTTTAAATAAGTAGATCACAATCTAAGAAGATTAAGTACAAGTTCAATGGTTAAAAATAGTCAGTTTTTAATATTTTCCTCTGAATTTTCCTTAATATTTGTGTCTTCTGTTCTGGAGGAATGCAAAATCTTGATGTAAAGATGTTAGATTTATCAGTTCTTCTCAATTAGATTAGCAAAAATGTATACTATAGTTGGTCTGATTGAACTAGCGCCAAATTTAACCATCTGCTGTATGCTCTCCTCTTTAAAAAATGAGAATATCATTCTTATACAAGAAACGTTTACAGTGGCAAACAGAGGAAGAAAGTATCAAAAAATGCATGGTTAGATGGGCACAAGACCTGGGTCATGTAATCCCCTTAAAACTATGGGAAAGACTTTGGAAAACCCATCTGATTTATACATATGCCTATGACCTGAAGGAGAATGGTCTTAAAATATTTTACAGATGGTACCTCACTCCTGATAAAATAGCTAAATATAATAGCAACTACAGCAACAAATGCTGGAAATGTGGTAAAGAAGTGGGGAATCTTTTCCATATGTGGTGGGGATGTAAAAAGGTTAAAATATAGTTGAAAAGAATATATAGGGAAATGCAGACAACACTAAACATCAAGTTTAATTTTAAGGCAGAATACATGCTATTAGAACTGTTAGATTTCAAAATAGGAAAGAATAAAGAAAAACTTTTTATTTACTGCATCGCAGCGGCAAGACTGGTGATTGCAAAAAGATGGAAAGAAAAGATCCTACTGAAGATAGATGAATGGAAAATCAAACTGATGGACATAATGAACATCGACTGCTTATCCAGAGCTATGTCACAGAACATGAAAACTACGGACTGGACACCAATTATAGACTATATGAAAAATATGAGAATATAGAAGAGAGTATAAACATAAATATGTGGTAATGAAACACTTGGATATGTAAACAAGAGTTCAACTTTTATAAAATTAAGATCCATTAAAAGATTAGAGAAGGGGTAGCTAACAGAGTGGGAAGTACACATACACATTTTGTGTTAATGTTGTTTGTGGGTATTTAATATTTTGGTATTTTTATGTATTTCTTTTTCGATGTCTTTTAATCTTTGAAAATTCAATAAATATTATTTTACTAAAAAAATGAGAAGAGAAAAATTATTAGATGATAATAACATATCAATTTATGGGGGAAATTGTTCCTTGGAATAAAGTAGATCTTGGCATATGCTGGGGATCATATTAAGGGAGTTAGTAACTCATTACATTCCTGTTAGCTCTATCCACCATGCCCCATTGCATAAGTAATGACGGCCAGCTGAGTGTCCCATTTCTCACATGTGTATGGAAGCAGTTTCCTTAAAGCAGTGGAGTTTGAGTGTTTCAGCTTAGGATCCATCTACATGGGTCACAAACAGCAATGCTGATCCATAGTGTGATACTCCAGTTCAGTGTCACCTTGGTCTTACACAGTCAGCCTCCAAGCCAGCTTGAGAGCCGGTTGATGTCCACATTGTATTCCCCAAGTCGGCCCAGCTATCCAGCCCAATGACCCTTACCTTGCCCCTGTCATTGTGGACTTTGTGGTGTCCACTGGGCATGAAAATGGCAGTGTCCCTTAGCACCTGTAGTAGCAATAACCAGAGCAAGAAAGTGACATGAGAAAAGGGAGGAAGGAAAGGAGGAACTGCTCCCTGCTTCCCCTCCTGCAATTATCAATATGATGTCATTGTCCTCAACTTTACTTACTTATTTAGGTGATCCCTCATTGTCCGACTATGATGGCCTTCCAAGTGTAGTGTCTTCATGGTGGATACATAGGTGACTGTGGAGCCTTATTCTTGATCTGCATATTATTCCACAGTCAGGGCATTGGTTTCCAGGTAGAAGGTGGCTCTGGTCAGGGTTGGCTTGATGCACCTTCCTCTTGGCACATTTCTCCCTTTCACCCTCCATTTGTGCCTCTTCAAATTCCGCAACACTGCTGATCACAGCTGACTTCCAGTTGGAGCTCTCAAGAGACAGGGCTTCTCAGTTATCGGTGTTTATGCCACAGTTTTTAAGGTTGGCTTTCAGCCCATCTTTAAATCTCTTTGTCTGCCCATCAACATTCCATTTTTCATTCTTGAGTTGAGAATATAGTAACTGTCTCAAATGTGGACAAGTTCTAGATAATCCCCCAAACTTTTTTTCATACACAACAAGACAAGGTCTTCTTTTGCATTAGGGCAAATAAACTAAAGTCCATTCATCTCCAAGCTGACTCAAATGGCCCACGTAGATGCTATAAGATGTTACGGTCTCTACCATTGAGTGCTGTTGCCTCACTAAACTACAACCCCCGTGATTCTATAGTATCAAATTTATTTATTATTTATTTCCACCATTTCTACCCCGTTTCTTCTCAACCCCCGAGGGGGGGCTCAGAGCGGCCTAACAACGGCAACAATTCAATGCCAAAAACATAGTATACATATAATAGAAAACCAAAAACTGTCAAAATTGAAATACATTAAAATACAGTTAGCATTAAAATACATCATATACATTCACATAAGTTAAAAACAGTATTCCGTCCATAATAGAAGCATTGGCAGTTAAAGTGGTCTCAAACTGCATTAATTCTATAGTGTACATACACCCAGAGTATTGTAGATTTTCCCCTATATGTAATCTTAAGACATTTGTGAAATTTTGATTTAAATAAATTTGATACAATGTGAAAAATATGGAAAACAATAGACTAAAATTCAATCTTTCAACTCATTTAAAGGAGATTCCACTTGAACAATAGGAAGAACTTCCTGACTGTGAGAGCTGTTCAGCAGTAGAACTCTCTGCCCCAGAGTGTGGTGGAGGCTCCTTCTTTGGAGGCTTTTAAGCAAAGGCTGGATGGCCATCTGTTGGGGGTGCATTGAATGTGATTTTCCTGCTTCTTGGCAGGGGGTTAGACTGGATGGCCCATGAGGTGTCTTCCAACTCAATGATTCTATGAGTCTATGACAAGATTCTTTCAAAAGACATTGCTGCAATTTTACTTTTGCATTAGGTCCTTTGTGATTAAGTACTTGGTCATTGAACTATTTCAGTAAAAGGACGTGGTTTGATAAGAATGAAAGGAAATATGAAATAAATATAACATAGCAGGTTTTTTGTGTTTCCTAATAGCTTGATAGAGATCATGAAGATCTACTTTATGCATTTTTTTTAAAAAAAACCCTTGCTTTATTCATAATTGTTAAAATTTCATCTTGGATTACTTCAGCAAATCAGTATTGCTAGATGCTCAAAGTAACTATGTTTTCTAGGAAAGGATTATATTCGTTATTTTTTTACATAAGGTTCTTTTTCGGAAGTCGTGTTCACAGGTCACACCAGCATTGGTTGATTTTTGTTAAGTTGTTTCCTCATATATTGTATAGCAAACAGTATAAACTATACTTAGAGTTTTTCTTTGCTTATTCATATCTGAAATGTTTCTCTTGTGTACCTTTTGTCAGGTCCTGTTTCAAAGTGGGCAGCTGAGGAAACAAACCAAAAACAAGCAATTGTTTGGGCTTCAGATGTAACTACAGGCCATTGTTCATATCATAAAATGTAGTGGAATTGCAGCTTGCTGACTGGGATGTATATGTACACAACAAAAACCCAGATTTTCAACCATTGTAGTTTAGCTTACTGTTGACATGGCAGTGTACAGATGTTTTATTCCATGGTTTCATAATGAAGTCCTAGCTCCTAGGAATTCCATAGGGATTCATAGTATTAGGCTGGAAAACACCCTTTCCACCTTCAACTTCCTCTACATTTTTCTTGTCATAGTAAAATATAAGAGGGAAAAATAATATTTTCAAGCAGTCACTTTTTTCATTCCATATCTAGCTATATGAAGGAACTCAATCCTAAATACAAAGAACTTATGCAGGAATTTGTACAGTATATGTATGTTTTTGTTTTATTTTATAAGAATGGGGGTCACAGCGTTCTTCACATTCTCAAAGGAGTCCATGAATTGGTTAAGATCAAAGTTTTAGAAATTAAAATGAAAATAAGTATTTAAGTTGTATGAAGCATCATAGCAGTCAGTGAAGCTGTGCACGAACATTTATAGTTAGGGATCTGCAAACACTAAGTCGATAAAGGGTTGGTGTGGAAGATAACTCCTGCATCTACACACAAGTCATTCTGTGATATGACTGGGCAGAAATTAATGTTCAGCACACAATTTACAATCACATGCTCCATCCCTCATTTATTTCCTTGGATGTGCAACCATACTTACATGCCCATATATGCATTTTAGTTAAAAATGTTACAACAGCAAACGAGTTTATAAAAAGTCGACATATCTCTCAGCAATATATTCTGTTCTTCCTTAGCACAATGACTAGCAGTTCTGATTGAATATATTTCTTATCTTATTGTTTCCCTTATTCATGCTTTTTATTCATTGTTGGCCAACCATCAAATAATGAGACCAGACACAAAGATTGAGTTGAATGAAGGCCACTTTATTTAGAATATGACCTGTTTAATTTATTTGGAGTTGAAAGGAGCAATAAAGAGAGGAACCAGATATGGGCCCAGCTGAGGGCAGGTGTCGATCTCAAGGAAACTTCAGCAGTCTGTTTTTGGGTGAATCGCCATTATGTTTCTTCTTCGAGAGCTCTGTGAATGCACACTTATGAAGTTTGCGCGCCAGCGGGCTTCCCAACGGAAACTTTTCCAGTTTGACACTTTTTGGCGGTAGCTCCGCCCAGCCAACCCGGAGGGCCTAATAGCCGCCTCCAGCGCGCCCACGCCCTTCCTTTGGTTTCCGCCACGTGGGCAACAGCGGAATTCGGCTGGTTGTGTGAGCATAGCATGTCCACAACCAGTTTCAAAAGGTGTTTGTCCTGCGGTAGCAAGATCCCGGACTGTGACGGTCACTCGAAGTGCCTTCGGTGTCTCGGGGAGGGACACGTCGTTCCTGCCTGCCGGCACTGCCAGGCCTTCTCGACCGCCACTCGAAGAGCGAGAGCCCGCAGGCTTCAGGCCTACCTCACGGAGCGTGCTCTCTGCCCTCCACAGATGGCGACGGCTGTCCCATCTGCCTCCTTGGGATCCGAGGCGGCTGCTTCGGTCCCCGCTGCGTCGACCGCTCGCCCGGCTGGGAAGCGTCCGCACAAGGAGAAGAATTCCACCAAGTCTGTCTCCTCGAAGACTTGAAGACTTCGGTGTCGAAGAGGCCCTGCACCGTAACCACCGAAACGGTCCAGCTGCCTCCTCCTCGAAGAGCATCGACAAGCTCAATGGCGTCGGGCCTCTCCCAGAGGTCGGCCATCTCGAGGACTCCCTCCGATCGGGCTATGGAGATAGCTTTCCGGAGGTCGAGTGAAGAAGCCCGTAGAGCCCAGACCAGAGGCCTGGTTCCTGTGACTCCGGGCAAGTCTCTGGAGGCCGCTGCCTCGAGACCTCCCTCACCGAAAAGGCGCAGGACGCTGACGTCATCGTCTTCAGTCTCCTGCCCCGACTCTTCGCCTGCCCCTGTTCTCGCTGTGGAGACAGGGGTAGAGCACCGTGTGTCGCCAGAGAACTCTGTCCAGACCGTCGTCCTCGCTCCTCCGGGACAGACCTCGGTTCGACAACTCTTCATGACTTCGCCAGACAAAGGCAGGCAGACCACGAGGCTCGCCCTGGCCCCGGCCAAGCGAACACCTCCTCCTGTGTCGTCAGAGATGCCAAACATCCCTTCGACGTCCAGGTCGCCTCCACAATCACAACCGCCGGTGATCCCAGACACGGTCCAACCTTGGTCGGGAGACGAGATGGAAGATGGCGAGGTCCCTCGATCGATAAGATCAGGATCCATCCTGTCCCTCAACATGGACAGAACGCCTTCCCATGCGGGCTGTGACGCCGAACCCTCCTCTTCGCCGACGGACAACGCGAAGGCCTTCGGTGAGCAGATGGGCCGGATGGCGAGATCTCTGGGGATGCAAACCTATGTCCCCACGAGGTCCAGCGCTTGCCCAGTGTTCAGACGGGTGCAGATCGAAGACGCGGCCCAACCGCACCTTCCTATGCTAGAACCGCTGGAGGAGGCGGTTAAGGCATCATGGGCAACTCCGTCTACCATCCCTCCTACGTCAAGTCGTATCGAGGCATGGTATAAGATAGACGAGAGGGAAAAGAGCTGGCTCCACGATCATCCAGCGCCGAACTCGATGATCGTCACTTCCGCCCAAACCTCGGGCCGAGAATCTGCGGCACCCTCAGATCAAGAGGGAAGGAGATTCGACACAACGGGTCGAAAGATCTACAAGGCCGGGCTCCTGTTGACCAAGATGGCCAACTACGGCGCTTGTATGGCAGCGTATCACCAGATCCTCTGGGAAAGGGCTCAACCCTTTTTCCAGGATCTTTCTCGGGAGCAGCAGACGGCGCTTCTCTCCATTTCCCAGGAGGCAGAGTCGCTAGCACACCATCAGATCCTCATGGCCCGCCACACAGCGGACACTTCGGGAAGCTGCTGGCCCACGGTGTCGCCATCCGAAGACACGCGTGGCTGAAATCCTCTGGCCTTTCCACGAACTCGAGGAAGACGATCGAGGATCTGCCGTTCGATGCCCAGGGACTTTTCTTTGCGGGCACGGACGACAGACTCAAGGCCACTCACGACTTTAGAGTCTTGACGGCAAAAGTGGACCGGCCTCAACCCCAACCCAGGCCGAAGTACTACCAACGGGCCAAGTTTCAGCCCAGACAGCAGTACCGCCAAGCCCCGAGGTACTCGGCGCCTCAGCAGCAACAACAGCAGCAGCCGAGGCAGCAGCAGCAGCAGTCCAACAGGCCCCGACAGGGGAACAAGTCGCGACCTCGCCATGGCAATGGCAATGGACAATCCAACCGTCGCGTTTGACGGGGCGCTGGACGACACCGCCTTGTCGCAAAGTACCGCTGCCACCACCATGCCTCCTCCCATCCTTCGACCTCCACCACCACACCCGCCATTCGGAGATCGCCTGGCCCGCTACATCGATGCCTGGCGACGCATCACCTCAGATGCATGGGTTCTCCGGATTGTCGAAGACGGCTATGCCTTGGAATTCGACGAACTTCCACCCACGGGGTTCATCGTCGAGACACAGCCGTCCAGGGTGATCTTGGAGGAGGTCGACGCGTTGCTTCAAAAGGGAGCGATCTCACAGCTCCCCAAGAGCAAGGAAAGAGGGGCATTCTTCTCACGGTATTTCACCGTGCGAAGCCAGACGGTTCCCTGCGACCCATCCTGGACCTCAGAGACTTAAGCGCGTGCGTTTCGCCGAGGAATTCAGGATGGTGTCAGTGTCGTCCATTCTCCCACTTCTCCGGTCCAACGACCACTTTGCGTCGATCGACCTTCGGGGCGCATATTTCCACGTCTCGATTCGACCTGCTCATCGGCGCTTCTTGAGCTTCAAGGTGGCGGGAAGGGCGTACCAGTTCAACGTCCTCCCGTTCGGCCTCGGGACAGCACCTCGAACATTCTCAAAGTGCATGTCGGTCGTGGCTGCGCACTTGAGGAGGCAGAAAATCGGATATGTCCTTATCTGGACGACTGGCTGCTGGCGGCCCAGTCTCCAGAACTCCTGCATCAACAGGTCTCTACGACCCTACAACTACTCTCCTCATTGGGTCTGCGCCTCAACGAGGAAAAGTCCCAGCTGGTCCCAACGATGACCATCAAGTTCATCGGCACGATATTCAACTCCGTCGATCAGCTCGCCTATCTGCCAGACGTCAGATTCCAGGCTCTTCGACGCGAGATACACAGCTGCAACAGGCCCGCCATCACGGCGAAACAAATCCAAGTGACCTTAGGCCACATGGCCTCGACAGTAGCTGTGACCCCATTGGCGAGACTGCGCTTCAGACCACTGCAGCGCTGGTTCCTCGACCATTTCGACCCGGTCAGGGAGCACCACTCAAAAAGGTTATCCCTGCCAAAGGCGGTCAAGGACTCCCTCCGGTGGTGGGCGTCCAAGAGCAACGTGTGCAGGGAGTACCCTTCCACACCGTAGACCCAGCCATCACAGTGACGACCGACAGCGTCATTACAGGCATGGGAGGCCACACGGGCACCCTGTCTGTCATCGGGCAGTGGTCGGCGGTGGAGAAGCTTCATCACATCACCTATCTGGAGCTTCTGGCCATCACCAAGACTCTCCGGGCCTTCGCCCCCCTCGTCACTGGGAAAGTAGTACTGGTCAGGACAGACAACATCGTGGCCATGTACTACGTGAACAAGCAGGGCGGGACGGGCTCGAGGAAACTCCTGGCCCTAGCCCAGAACCTGTGGGAGTGGTGCGTCCACCATCAAGTAACTCCCAGGGCGGTCCATCTCCCGGGTGTCGAGAACGAGGAAGCGGATTGCCTCAGCAGAACCAGCTGGTCGTCCCACGAATGGATGCTGCACCCGGACGAGCTCCACCGTGTATTTCAGCGGTGGGGTTTCCCGGACGCAGATCTCTTCGCATCGCCGGAAAACAACCAACTGCCAGTTTTCGGTGCAAGGCTTGCCCGGATGCACACCGGGGATGCCTCGGGGACGCCCTTCAGCTCGACAGGACCTCGGTGTAGTCCTCTATGTTCCCGCCCTTTCCGCTCCTCCTTCGGATCGTCGAGAGGATCCAGCTCTCAGGGACCGATTGCATCCTCATCGCTCCCTACTGGCCGAGACAAGTCTGGTTCCCGACCCTGCTACACCTAGCGGGTCAGGACTACATGCCGCTCCCTCACCGACCAGATCTACTGACTCGGGAGAACGGGATGCTCCTCCACCCGGACCTTCAGTCCTTGCACTTGACTGCGTGGAGGATTCGCCGGCACCAGAGGTCTCTCCAGCTGTAGCAGCGATCCTGGCAGCAGCCCACAAGCCGGCCACGTCGAAGGCGTACTCGGCTTGCATCGCCCGCTACGAGAGGTTCCAGGCTTCCCGATCTACCACCGTCTTCCCGCTGGTAGTCCCATCGGTCTTGGAGTTCCTGGCACAACTGGTCGACAGGGGTCTATCCATGTCCTCGGTGAAGACCCATTTGGCGGCCCTCACCTGGCAGAACCAGCAGAGGGGCGGTCCCTCGCTGTTCCAGTACCCGATGGTCAAGAGGTTCCTGAGGGGTGTTAACAACACTCGTCCCCCGGTGCATCCACCTACACCGGGTTGGAACTTGGACCTGGTGCTGTCCTGCCTGACATCCCCACCGTTTGAGCCGCTGTCATCCATCGACCTGCGGCTCCTGTCCTGGAAGGTGGCCTTCTTAGTCGCCATTGCTTCCGAGCTGGCGGCGCTCCGTGTCGACGAACCCTACCTGCTGTTTTTAGCAGATAGGGCCATCCTGCGGACGGACATCACCTTTCTGCGAAGGTGGTGTCTCCGTTCCACCTGAACACGGACATTGTGCTCCCGGACTTGGGACTGGCCGAACCGGGGACACGGACTCGGGCAAACGGCCTCGGCGTCAGAAGGGCCCTTCTGACCTACAAGAACCGGTCGGCGGACTACCGCCGATCGACCCGACTGTTTGTGTCGTACGCCACCGACAAGCTGGGCTTGCCGGTGTCGGCACAGAGACTTTCTAATTGGGTAGCATCCCTGGTTGAACTGTGCTATCAGATAGCCCGTCAACCGTGCCCATCTAAGGTCAAGGGACGCTCGACTAGGGCAGTGGCCACGTCAACTGCGTTCCTCCAAGGGATTCCCCTGGACCAAATTTGTAGAGGCGGCCATCTGGGCCAACCCCTCTACCTTTATATCTCATTACCGGGTAGACACCCTGTTTGGGAGGGAGGCGGCCTTTGGTCGGTCGATTCTTAACCCAAAGACCCCACTAGGTGCTGCAGAGTAGTCAGCCCCAGATCTCCCTTGTTTTTGCACTGGTCGATCGACAGTTGCGTCGATCAAACCCCTCTTGTTCATTGCACTGTCAATGTTAAGTATGTGCCGTGCCCCAGGTAGGGGCACAGTCTACCGTTAAAGCGCGCTTTACCCATTTACGGGTAGGTTGCACCAGTTGTGCACCCTTTGTTCTCAGGTTGTGCTTGTTGCACTCACTGTTATGAGGCCTGTGTGCCTGACATGAATGGTGCTTGTTGCACTTCTGCTATGATTGCACTTATGTTTGAGGCCTGCGTGCCTGACATGAATGGTGCTTGTTGCACTGTGTTTACAAGTGGGA
This sequence comes from Anolis apletophallus, assembly GCA_030556195.1. Classification (NCBI taxonomy): domain Eukaryota; kingdom Metazoa; phylum Chordata; class Lepidosauria; order Squamata; family Anolidae; genus Anolis; species Anolis apletophallus. The sequence continues at coordinate 33,453,421 of JARBWK010000004.1, read as the reverse complement.
GCCTGCCTCCCACTCATATATTATGTGTTTAACATGTTATTTATTCAGGTTGCTGGTTGCAATAAACCTGTTCATTTTTTTCTACAATCTGGCTGGTTTGTTCCCACCTCCTTTACCTTAGCTCGGTAAATCTTCATAAGTGTGCATTCACAGAGCTCTCGAAGAAGAATGGTAGGTTACATACCTGTGACCATCTTTCTTCGAGTGAAGCTCTGTGAATCCACACGACCCCCGGCCATCCCCTCTTTCTCAAACCACCCTTCCTTGTTGCTATGTGGCGTAAGGAATGGCGTGGGGGCGCTGGAGGCGCCTTTTATGCCCTCCGGGTTGGCTGGGCGGAGCTACCGCCAAAAAGTTTCAAACTGGAAAAGTTTCCGTTGGGAAGCCCGCGCTGGCGTATAAACTTCATAAGTGTGGATTCACAGAGCTTCACTCGAAGAAAGATGGTCACAGGTATGTAACCTACCATTAACAAAACAAAGAAACTTTCCTACAGTATAATACTGAGTAACTTTTCTCTCTGCAAAACAAAGCAAAAAAAACCCCAAAACCACTCCTCCACCTTCTTCTACTCTTCTAGCATTATAACACTTGACATATTTGAAATGTTGTTTGTCACCATGCAACTGACAGGTTCTCACAGTGTGCTCAGTTTTTATTTAAATACCTTCCCAAACCCAATCCAGTGAGCAATTTGGCCAGAGCATACAATGACACCACAAGTGAAATGAGGCAGTGATCCGGAATGGGCAGCAGTCACCAGTGAAATTACACTGTCCCTCAATGAATGGCAGTTTGTCATCCATATGAAGAAAGTGTAGTCCCAGAGAAAGTTCTCACTTTCAAAGACATTTCCAATAAATAGGTAGTTACTGGTATAGATCTTGTATATTAACACACTGATTAAATAAAAATTCAAATAGAAGTGAATATACTGTGGGTTAACTAAACTTTGGGTTGGGAAAAATTGAAATGTCCCCTGACATAAATTGCGTTAAACCTTGTGTTTAGTCAGACTTTACTTTTATTTAGTTCCCTATTTCATCTCCAATATTGTGAATATTTGGCCTACCACAGTTGCACTATTAAAATCTAATGGGACTTCAGTACACTGTAGTAAACATGCCTTCATTTTAGTGTCTTCTCTTATTGGATGTAGCCCATTATTTATTTACTTATTAAAGTTTCTATGCAGCTATGCAGATATTAAATTTACATCATGACTTTCCATCAAATGTTGCATAGATAAAATGTGGTACAATAAATTGTAGATGTTACATTTTTGTGCATATATAAATCCAAGTCACAGTCAGAGACAGCCATGACATGGAGAACATGAGGAGATAGTAAGTGACACCTTGCAACCTGGGGCCACCCAGGCCCAGGAAATACAGGATGGCAGGGAAAACAGTTGCAGGTGGCAGTAAAAACAGAACCGGACCAAATGTTTGCGTAGGTCCACAGGCAGAGGATATTTTGAATTCTGGATCAGAATTTGGAGTATACCCAAAGTTTGGTTAATGTGGTTCAATGAAGCATTAAGGTGGCATTGCCCTGCGTTACTCTAAATCAGCTCTGTGCAGCATTTGGCCACCATGGAGCTGATCCTAGCTTGTTCTGCAGTAAGTGGTCAGTAGTATACCTGTGCTCTGTGTTTTTTTTAAAGATACACTGATAAGTCTTTGTTAAACCACTGTCATGCATAATAGGATTAATTTTCCTTTTCATTTGGTTTTAGCATTTCTAATGTGCAAGTAAAGTAAAATAAAATGTGCAAGCAAGCATTTACATTGTGAATACCAGAAGATAAAACCAAAGAACTGGGGAACAGCTCAGCTGGTGTTTGTTTTACCAAGTTGAATTTTCTTTTCTTTTATCTTTTTTCCCCGTTTCTATTTTATAATTCTTTTTTGTTTTGCTATTAAATCTGCTTTACAAAGGCACATTCCAGGGTAATTGTCATTCTTGAGGCAATAGCACAATTGCATATGGATTGAAACCATTTATGATCCTTTTCCAGGCCTATTTGTGTTTATATTCTGGTGTGTGTGCCATTAACAAAGTTTGCGTTCTGTTCATTTGGCAATTTGCCAACAAACTACAAGACACTTCAGGGTTTTTTTTGGTGTGTGTGTTTATTTGTGCAAGAAATATAAAAAATGACAGTTTATCTCTTTAGCATAGCTCATCAATATGCACAGCGTAACCCACAGCTAATCTTTTCAAGGAATTAAAGGCAATTCAAAAGAGAGATTATAATGTGTAAACAATGGCGGTTTAGATATCTTTCCCACTGGCCTAGGGTCACCACATAGATCCTGCAGAGTTTACCTTCTGTATCAGTAGTTAATTAAGGTGAAACATGAGGTAATTAGGGCTAATCCCAATGCTATCCTGCTGGCCTATTGCCTCAGAGGCCATCCCCCAAACCAAAATCCTTTTTCACAGCCAGTGAAATCTTGCCATTCTTTAAACCCATTTTAAAAATTTATGACCATGTGTATTACAATCATTGTCCCTAATTCCTGGAATACAATGCTCCTGACAAGCTGGAAATAAAAGGCCCTACCTAAAATATTTAAATGATTAGAAAATAGCATTGCTTTAAAGAAAATGACCCTCTCTCCAATAAAGCATAAAGAATAAGTGTTTTTATCTGCCACCTATCAGTGCTTATTGCTGACAGAATTCATGAAACTATGCCTTGTTCATAAGGAGCAAAGGGAGATGGATAGCACTAGAAAGTATCAGTCCGTGAGGATAAGACAAATATAATATAGACCTTATTACAACATGCAGTTCTTTAAAGAATTTCCAGTAGTTCTTCAAGGAGTATTAACACAATAACTACTTGTCCTAATTTTCAGGATTGTACCAAACCTTGACTGTAACCTTAGATAAAATGAGCTGGTAGTAATTTTCACTTAATCAATTTCATTGGAAAACCACAGTAGCTGGCACCTAATTTACATACCTAAAATATAAGATACTAATAAATCAACGGTAATAAAACAGATTAAGGCAAGATATGCCTTAATATGTTTACTGTTTTGCATGGATTGATTAGAGTTGGCCCTCTGTATCCACACATTTCACATTATCAAATCAATCAACCACAAATTTTAAAAAAACATTGTAGGGAAAAATCTCATAAAAAAGCAAAGAGAATTTGCCATGTGCCAAACACTGTATTGAATCCACATGAATGAAGCTATTTTGTTGTATCTTCCTGCCATTTCGCAGATCATCTGTCTCTCACCAGAACTCATTTTTCAGCAATGTTTACTTTAGAATCATTGTCAGAAGAGACCTTATGGGCCATCCAGTCCAACCCCTTGCATTTAAAGCACCCCCGATTGATGGCCATCCAGCCTCTGTTTAAAAGCCTCCAAAGAAGGACCCTCCACCACACTCTGGGGCAGAGAGTTCCACTGCTGAACAGCTCTCACAGTCAGGAAGTTCTTCCCAATGTTCAGGTGGAATCTCCTTTCTTGTAGTTTGCACCTCATTTGTTCACTCCTTGTGTTGTATGCACTCTTTGTTTAAAGTGCCTATTAATGAGAAAATTAAAGCATTTGAACTTTTAAAATGTGCATGTCACTTGCTGAGATAGATCTTAAGGTCAGTATGACCAAATTGAGCACTCATGCAATAATTAGGTGTTATAAGTAATCTGGAGATGTATTATTTTGGAGGATGTGCATAGGTTATAGGCAGACAATCGGCCATTGTGTATAAAAATCTTGATCATTCACAGATTTTAGCATTCAAGGGTGGTGGCAGGGAGCTGGAATCAATTTCAGTATCCTATAGAGATCAAGGTGTATAACAAATATAATGTCATCTGGCAATTTCATGAAAATCAGTCATCTCTCTGATAGTACACGGCCTTTGTAATTCTTCCAGAACATTAGAGAAAAATGAGTTATGCTGAAGCAAGGGGGGGGGGGGGGGAAACAGCCTTAAATAGCCAGCAGCTCTGCCAATGTCATGTGATCATGGCCAGTGAAGCCAACGGACCCATCAAGTCTGGTCTCCTCCATGGTAGACTTGGAATACCCCCCTCCACGTCTTTGCCTTTGCCGGCCAATTACAGGTGGGCCTTTTATGAAAATTGGCCTTCTCTGTGGTAGTACATGGCCTTTCTTATTCCTTTGGGAACAGTAGAGAAACAGAAACAGCATTACCTGCTAAAATGTACAGTGAGCCCACACTTCTATGCTTGAATAGAATATGCTGAATACAATTATCCTAGCTTCTCTATATGTGAGCATAGGACCAACCTTCTAAGGTCTTAAATCTACGTGAATTAATAACTACTTTTTGATGTCTGGTGAATGAAACCTGTGCCAAACCTGCAATCACTTTTATAAGCAAATGTAGATATTTCATATGAATATTATCCATGTCTCATGTTACAGTAGATACAAATAATGGTGAAGATTGTTCAGATCTTGAATTTCTATGTGCTTCTGTAATTTGCAACAGATAAACAGCAGATGTTTTGAAATCCCAGCATAGCAGTTCAGTAGGGTGAGTCCTTCAGTTTCTTCTCTTTTTGAACCACATTGAAAAGTGATGCTGGAAGAGACTAGCATGGCTACTTCTTTGAAATCAGTGCAGTGCTGCCACCTTTCTCATTGCTTTTGTGGGACAGACCAGATTTTGAACCACATTGAAAAGTGATGCTGGAAGAGACTAGCATGGCTACTTCTTTGAAATCAGTGCAGTGCTGCCACCTTTCTCATTGCTTTTGTGGGACAGACCAGATTTTGAACCACATTGAAAAGTGATGCTGGAAGAGACTAGCATGGCTACTTCTTTGAAATCAGTGCAGTGCTGCCACCTTTCTCATTGCTTTTGTGGGACAGACCAGAAGCTACACTCTTGGTCTAATGGTTTTGCATGAGGGGTTGCCTAGCAACCCCTGGACATGGTCCTAATGAATTTCTGGCTGATGGGATCTGAAGGGTGACAGAAGGGACACCTGGCAGCTGTCTACATGTTACACATTGGAGGTCTGGCATACTGAAGCATTGCCCATTTTGTCCAGTGGCCTTCATAACATAACAGTAGGCTAGACGTCAAACATAGGCCATGCTTTGTTGTTGTTTAATTGGAACTGAATTCTGCTTTTGCTCGGGTTGGAGCTCATTCTGCTAGTGACCGATAGTTGTTCTTAAGTTTCAGCCTTGGTATCTGCTTAATCTTGTTTTCTTTATGAATTTTCATTGCTTGTATGTAATAAAAATTGTGTGCAACCAATTTTCATTGTAGTTGTGCTAAACAACAATAGGACGGAATTACTGCTGCTTATTTCACTGCTCTTACTTCATCATCTTTCTATCTCAACAGAAAAAGCTTTTTACTTAATGTATGCTTCCTATCTCTTATTTCCTATGTTAACTTAGAGAATTTCTGAGCTCCCTAGCAGTTGTATTACGACAGTCCAAATCACATCATTATAGTTTCAAATTTAAAACAAAGAGGATTTTTTCCCTGAGATATATTGGTTTTGTCTTTTTAATAGCCCACAGCTTTTAAAATGAGGAGTAGATGGGGCATTCCCTCTGCATAAATGTAAAGAGGATTTGCAACATGACATTTAGAAATGCATTGTATGAGGTTTGCTATTGATCCCACATGGTGAGGATGAGTGCTCAGAGAGAATAAATGGGTCACTTTTATGAGGCTCCCTGTCATCATGGATTTAGCTGTTTCATTTGCAGATTCCTGTAAATGTTTGTTTGATTCATGGCCGGTAATTTTCCATTGGATAGAGAATCGACATATAGTCAGCAAATGACTGTATGTCATTAATACTTCCAAGTGGCGCCTAAAAATATTCACACCGTTTCATTGATTCAAACTGTCTTATTTTCTAGTCTACCTGAGCTTATTGTTCATTGATAAACCAAATAAATAACAGAAAAACGTGGTAGATACTTATGAACCAAATTAACATGGCCACTAATATTTATTCATATTGCGGCATCACATGTTGTGCAACATACTTTGGAAATGTATCCTTTCCATTTGTTTTTCAAACAAGTAAGATACCAATGTTAATACTTCCTAGTACATATAAATTTTCAGAGTAATTTTTCAAGAAAAAAGCAAAATAAAACACCCAAGCAATTATCTTTTAGATCCTTATGTATAATGTTTATAATGTTTTGTTATTGGGTGCCATTTTCAAGATTTGCTTTTCCACATATAATGTAATTTCATTAGAATACTCTTTTTCTCATCTATTTAATTGGTTTATATGGTATCCTGAAAAGCTGATACAAGAAAATATATGTCACTGTTCACCAAATCATCCCGTAAATCTTTTCTTTAAAACAACCACCACACCACTTTCCCCACACTTGGTTCCTTTTTATATTCATTGAGTCAATGTCTGTTTAGTTATTTAACACATTTGTATACCTTATTATGTAAATAGGTGCTTGAAAGGCATGCATTGCAGATCAACACTTGAAGGAGGCCATGTTGATATCAGATGCCTTCTGTCTTCCATAAAAATTAGCTATATTTGAGAACTCCCCCTGCCAGTCATCTCTAACAAGGAAGGAATAAAGAGAAAGGCCTTGACTTGTGGCATCAGTGTTCACCTACTTGGGCTTCTGATGTTTTTAAACTAAAGTTTGGATCTCTAGAATTCAACAGAGCTAACAGAATTATAGTGGCCTGATATGGCCTGATATGATTGTTATCCTGTTAAAGTCACAGCACATGTATTCTACTATTTACAACTTCTATTTGTAATCCAATTAGGAATGGGTTTCGGTGGGTAGGTATATGGTTATGTAACTACGACAAGAGTGTTCCAGACCAGGACAAGCTTCAGCCAGAAAACCTATATAGGCTTCTGGAGAGAAAAAACAAACATACTAGATCCAATAGAAAACAAAAGTTTACAAGCTTCATCCTCTTTCCAAAATTGCTATCACTTTGAGAAATGTCCATAACATTTCCAACTTTTTGGCATATAGTAGGAGTGACAATTTTAGAGGGTATTGGGCTAATCTTATACCTTTCAACTCATATTTCAGTTATGGCACCTCAGCCCAACAAAATAAAAAATCCTAACATTTCACTTCCATCTTCAATGCCACTTTTGATCCTTAATAGATCTAGGAGCCACAGAAACAGATTGTATGAAGCATGTAGTTTGGGGCACACATGTTACCCATCTCTGATATAGAACTTTAGTTTGTTGGACTTCAGCTGAAGGAGTCATTTCTGAAATACAGCATGAGAAAAATCTTGGTGAAGGGGAAAAAAGGTGATTACCATCAAATACTATCACAGGTAACATGCTTATTAATTTAGATGTCTCATTTCCATAGACCTCAGTAATATAAATATTTACCAGTATTAAAAACTGAATTCATTCTTATAGTTAATTATCTAATGACCAGTATTAGTTCATTCTCAATGTAAAATGCAGCATTATAAAAATATTGATCTCTTTTAAAATGAAAGAAAACTAAGCAAAACCAGTCTTGTTTTACTAACGGAATGCGATATTGATTCTGTCTGACAGTGCTTTGTCCACAGATCAATTTGGATGGACAGTATAGACCAGTTAAGAATGAATCAGGGTCAAAAAAGGTCAACAAACGAACAAGGCATTTGAAATTATTGGATAAATGAAATGTACATATCATAAAATAGATCTGACAGTTGTTTATAAAGAACAGTGGCAAGCAGCAGCACTAGTTCTTCTGCTCCTTTCTCATCTATGGAAATAAGCTTTAAAGCACAAACTTTTCTCTTTCTTCTATACAATTTCTCATCCAAATCACAAACTGGGCATCCTATCCTGATTCAAAATGTTGATGAGACTTTATTTCTCTCATTTTTCCCAATTGGAAATGAATAACACATATCCCAGAAAGAGTTCTAAAAGAGCCATACACTGCAGAAACAGTGTTGTCATCATTGTACTTGTTATTAACATTATTTATAGTCCACCTTGTTCACATCAACAAATAAATATTATGAAATAGCATGTAGAGAAACACACCATTCCTTAGTCTCCGATTATATTACCTGTCTCCATTTGCTCCATGGGATTCTGTTACATTGGCTGTCTCCATTTGCCCTGTGGAGTTTATATCAGAGAAAAACAATTGGATAAGTGTGAGACACACTTTATAGGTTAGCCAAGTGTTCAAGGGTGGCTGTGTTGTAGTGTGCCTTCAAGCCATTTCTGTCTTCTGGCATACTTAAAGCATGGGGTTTTCTTGACAAGATTTGTTCAGAGAGGGTTTGACTTTGACTTTCCCCGAGGCTAATTATGGGATGTGCCTAAGGACACCCAGTGGGTTTCCATGCCTATGTGAAGATTCAAACTCTTGGTCTTCATAGTTCAGTGCTCAAACCACTACACTGGCTCAAGTGTGACACTTTAATGATTTAATTATTTTTATGTTTACTTACTCATTTATTTATTTACCATATTTGTATACCGCCTTTCTCAGCCCAGAGGTGACTCAAGATGGTTCACAGTCAGCAACAATTTGATGCCACAATTAAAAGACAATTAAAACAGTCATAAATACTGGGTTCCTTGATGCAACAACAATTAAAAGACAATTAAATACTAGAAGCATTCTCTCCTGACATTTCACCTGCATCTATGGCAAGCATCCTCAGAGGTTGTGAGGTTCTCAGAGGAGATTGTGCTTCTAGAACATGGTCATATAGTCCAAAAAAAAACCTACAATAACCCAGTGAGTCCAGCCATGAAAGCCTTCGACAGTCATAAATACTATTGAAAACATTTATCATTTAGCATATAGTATAAAAACAGTACAAAGCAAAAAAAATATCATAAACATCTCCTTACCAAAGTCATTATCCAGTTGCATCATCAGGTCATTCAGTGATTTTATATTCATCAGATTATGCTGCATTAGCGAAAGCTTACTCACAAAAGCCAGGTTTTAACATTTCTGTGGAAGGTCAGAAGGGAGGGGCCGCTCTTATATCCCTAAACAGGACGTTCCATAGCTGAGGGGCCACTGCTCAGAAGGCCCTGTCTATTGTCCCTGCCAAATGCATCTGCGAAGAAGGTGAGACTGAGAGCAGGCCCTCCCCAGAAGATCTTAGAGTCCTAGATGGTTCATAAGGAGAGAAATGTTCAGATAGGTAAGCAGGGCCGAAACCGTTTAGGGCTTTATAGGCTAACGCCAGCACTTTGAATTGTGCCTGATAGCAAACTGACAGCCAGTGGAGCTGGCACGGCAGAGGAGTTGTGTGCTCTCTGAGCACTGCTCCCATTAACAACCTGGCTGCCACCCATTGGACCATTTGAAGCTTCTGAACAGTCTTCAAAGGCAACCCCACATAGAGCGCGTTGCAGTAGTCTATATGAGATGTAACCAGAGTGTGGAATACCATGAATACTATGAACTATTTAAATAGAAATAGTTATAATCTATCTATCCATCCATCTTCTATCTATACATATAATAAAAATGAAAATGTGTATGTGGCAGAGGTGACCACTTACATAGACAGTCTCCAATCTCCACAAACAGGTTATAGCTCCAAGTGCCTTCAAGTATTTTTTCTGACTTGCAAATACTCTAAGGCCAACCTTTCATGGAGTCTTCTTGACCAGATTTTGTTCAGGGGTGACTTATTTATTTATTTTATTATACTTGTTTTCTTCTGAGGCTAAAAGAATATGACTTACCAAAGGGCACCCAGTACGTTTCCATGGCTGAGTGGGGATTGGTCTCTAGAGTCACTGGCCAATACTGAAATCACTACACTGGCTCTCAACTACGGTATGTTGGCTATTGAATCAATATTACTGAAAGCAGTTTTGAATACATTTTCTTGAAAAAGCATTAAGACAGTTATTTAAACAATATTTTTAAAAGAAAGTAAGACTCACAAAATGTCATTGGAGCTTTTTAGTTTCTTATATTTGTTCGTTTACTAGTTTAATTGGAAACCCTGACACGTTTTTTTTATTGAATTTGAATTCAAAAACTGGACTGGCTGCTCCACAGGAAGTATACTTAAACCTTGAAATTCATCAGCTATTTAAAGTCAAGTATATATTATTTTCTTTCTGTAAGTTCTTGCCTCTGGGGTAAATAATTATTTTATTTTATTTTACATGTGCTTAATCTTTTCACATTTGTATGCACCATGTTCATCGTAATTTGTATAAACAGCAAGGTAGCTTCAGGATCAGCCATTAATATTTGTCTTTTATAAATACTTCTTCATTAACTATGTTGGATAAATCCCAAATAATGCATTCATTAAAATCTAAAGTAATGCAAGCTGAAATAATCATTTCAAAATCTGTCTTCTTTGAAATTTGGATTTAATGCAACAGTTATTTGATGCTATTCTCTGCATATAAATTCTTGTCTGCATATAAGTTTATAACAAAATTTTGGCAACCTTCCACATGGTTGTGTGTTTCAGCTTTGCAAAACACAGGACAATACTCTTAGTTGGCAGAATAACAGCAAAATTCTTAGTCTCTTTTCTGAACCATACCCATTTATATTTTGTCAAGATCCGTTTCTTCCTGATGTTAACTTAAAACACAGCAGATTCAAACAGGTTACCACAACAAAAGAGATCCACTTGTTATAGTGCAGAAATAAGTGTGCCTTGGTAGGAAATGACAAAAATTATCACAGAACCTCCCTTGGATTCCTTTTAAAATCTGGAGGCACATATATGAACTGTCCAAACCCTTCTTAATGTGACGCAAACAGCCCTAAACAGGCTATTGAAGGAGACCACCTTTAATAGATTACAAACACAACCACCCCCAGGAAGGGAAATTCACTCCTGAAAGAGTTATCATGGGGAAAAGTTGTCTCAACTCAAACATTATTTCCTATCCTTGCTTCCACAACAAGCCAAAATTAAAAAAAATCTATTTATCACAGGTACAGAAAGTGCAGTGAAATCTTCTGAACAGCGGTCTGTGTGTATATACACATATGGATTTACACCTTTCAAAAGTAGTTGTTCTAACTTACATACACAATCAATTTAAGAACAAACTTGCAGAACTTATCTTGTTCATAATTTGGGGACTGCCTGTACTCTACTTACGTATTCTGACCCCAAACCCAAATTGATGGTTCTATTAGCATGTCATTAATGGTGTGTATAATTCTAAGGATATTATTTTGGTAGTCTTAATTGATCCATCCAGTCATGCCAGCCCCATGACCTTGGAGGTGTCTACGGACAATGCCGACTCTTCAGATTTGAAATGAAGATGAGCACCAACCCCCAGTGTCTGACACGACTGGACTTAATGTCAGGGGAAAACATGAGAAGAGGCATGTTGGACAATGTCAGGTATATTAAGCCCAGACTTCTATTTACACAGTGGACAACCAAAACCTGTAAAAAAAATCACAAGGACATGAATGGAATTGCATATTTCTATGCATTTGATTTGTAATTACATAATTCAACTGTTATGGAGATAAAAACTTAGCTATACAAATATGATAGGTTCTCATTTCTGATATCTGAACATCAACAATGTAGGAATCTTCATTTGAGTGTTTACTTGAGAATGAAGTATGCAAGTATTCTCATACATTGATCATGTAACATCAGTTCATTACAATAAAATCTGATACACTTTAGGTGTAAAATGTTGTGTTGTTTAGCTAGCCCCAGAGTGCACTTTATACAAAACATTAAAAATGATCATATTGCCAATGCCACTCTCATAAAAGCACTGGAGGCAATTATTCTAAAATGGTGATGTTTACCCATGGAATACTTACTTGATGGTGGATATAAAGTCTGAAGCTTTATAAAGGACTTCAGCTACTACTTTGTCATACCCCTTACATTTGGTTTCTAAATCTGTATATCTGTATACCTTTATAAAACGGAATGTTTGTATGTGTGTATGTGTGTATGCGGAGGGCGGAAAGGCGAATATGTGGCAGCTATTTGCATAAAGTCCTTTGATTGGACAGCCTCACCACTCCAAAATTCTAAGGCACCAGACAGAGGGCATTGATAGCCACTGATTAGCCAGCATCCCAGAATCCAGGCCTCTACATTCAAACAACAGGATTTCTTCCCACTGAGGGGAAAAAAGCCAGCATCCCAGAATCCAGGCCTCTACATTCAAACAACAGGATTTCTTCCCACTGAGGGGAAAAACCAGCATCCCAGAATCCAGGCCTCTACATTCAAACAACAGGATTTCTTCCCACTGAGGGGAAAAAGCCAGCAACCCAGAATCAGGCCTCTACATTCAAACAACAGGATTTCTTCCCACTGAGGGGGAAAATGCACCATCAACATTCCCTCCCACTTGGCTCTGTGAAAACAAAATGGATTCCTGTATTCTCCTCACCCTCAGCTTTTAGAAAACGGCTGCCTGCTATTCGGCCTTTTAAAGTTACCAATAGCAGGCCATAACATTACAGGCCCCAAAATAGAGTTTAGGGCAGGATGGCCGACGAATGATGGGATTTGCATCCCAATTCACTTCCCAGAAAACATTGTAGCCCCTACAAATCCCCTTCTCCCAGATAGGCCCAAAAGAGGCATCCATCTTCCCTCTTCAACACAGTGTCAGAGAAAGGCAGCTTCTGACAGGATCTTTAGAACAGGCACTGTCACTCTACAAGGTAAGGCCCTACTTCACTCAAAAGACACAAGAGAAAACAATAAATACCTTTCTCTAATGCCTTTTAATGCTTATATAAATAATTCTGGCCCAAAGCCCCTCACCCAGCCTCATTGGACCTTACTGCTAATTCCATGCAGGCCTTTTCCATTTTTACTCCTTTCTGTTTTACACCGGTATACTTTCACAGGCCAGGGCGGATATGTGGCAGCCACTTTCACAGGCCAGGGCGGATATGTGGCAGCCACTTTCACAGGCCACAGCGACCAGCGCGGGTGATGGACCTGCACCAAACTTGGTACACATAACCCCCTATGACATGACCCACGTATTATGGGATTTGTAGTACTTTCCAAGACTTTGGTTCCCACAGACCACTGAGGCCACCAAAAAGGACCAATACAGACCACACTCAGCACACACAGCTTCCATGACCCACTCTACATCCTGGTGCAGTTCGGAGGAGGGTGGACCATGGATGATGGGACTTGAAGTGCCTCTACTCACTTCCCAAGTCCGCTGCAACCCTCATCCAATCACTGATCGAGACCAAACTTGCCATACATAACCCCCATGACTGCCTTCACGTCCTGGTGAGGTTTGGGGGAGGACTGACAATGGATGATGGGATTTGTAGTACTTTTACACCCCTCTGTTCCCACAGACCACTGTGGCCCCCAACAAACACCGAGAAAGTCCACACTTGGCACACAGAGCCCCAGTGACCCACTCTACATCCTACTGAAGTTTGGAGGGGGACAGAACATGGATGATGGGACTTGCAGTACCTTCCTTCACTTCCCAATCCTGCTACAAACCTAATCCAATGACTGATCAACACCAAATCTGGCACACAGAGCCCTCATGACCCACTCTACAGCCTGGTGCAGGTTACTGTGAGACGGACCACGGATGATGGGACTTGAAGTACCTTCACTCACTTCCAAAAAACAATGCATCCTCATCCATTCACCAATACAGACCAAACTTAGCACACAGAGCCCCCATGACCCAATCTACATCCTACTACACTTTGGGGGGGGGACACACAGAGATGATGGGACTTGCACTACCTTCAGTAATTTCATGATACCACTGCAACTCCCAATAATGATGGATCAAGACTAAACTTGGCACACAGAGTCCCCATGACCCACTCTACATCCTGCTGCGCTTCTCAAATAACCCGGGCAGGGCCGGGTCCCCAAGCTAGTATAATATAAATACCAGTCACATTTACAAAGCCTACAATCTTTCCTGGAAATGTGATGATGCAATATGAATCTGCACATCTGCAATACAAATCTGTGAATTAAAATACAATATTGTAGAGTTATTCTTTTTGTCTATTTTCATTGCAATTTTGAAAAAGGTTTTTTGCTGACTATGTTTTAGCATTTGTGGTCTATCTCAGTTCATGTTTCTTTTATATAATACCTAATCTTGGCAAAATGTATTGTATCCTCCAGGATTGATTTGTGGAATACTTATGGCTGTAGTAAATTATCCCAGAAATCAATTCCTATTCAATGTGCAGTTAAGTACTACTTCATGATAACAGTTAAGAAGTAAGCGTCTTTGCAAAGCTTGAGATCATGGCTTAAATCAGCAACTGGTATTGGTTGCAGCCCATCAACAAAATGATGGACACTGTGGACTTTCACTGCTTCAGAGATCTTTCTTTCCTCGATTTTAATAGAATTCAGGTGGAGTGGCTGCAACCATCAATAATAAAGCCATGGCCTGTTTCATTCAAACAACTCTGTTTTGTTGTCTTTTGTTGTTTTTCATTTTTACCATTTCTACTGTTATCATAAACCATATTTACAAGGGGAAGAAAAATCACATCCTCCAATCTAAATTTCTGAAAATGTTGCAGTTGTGAGCTATGAAGTTACTTCTAAGAAGTGGTATAAATAAAAGAAATGAAGCTTTTCTGCCCAGATATATTGTGATGATGATCTTGAGATGGATAAGGAAAACGTGTAGACCTGGTGAAGGTAATCATGTAGGCATCCAAAGAGAAAAATGGCCAATTTTCATTATGCATATTAATGATGGAACATGAATCTGAATTGAATCAAGTTAGTTATGGAGATGATAAGTCAAAATTCAAATAGTTCCAAAGTGAGAAAGGTTTTTTTCTTGCCTTCTGTGACAGGAGGAGGTACCAAGCCTGCTTGGTGTCCGCCAAGCACAGCTCAGCGAATGTGAAGGGATGAGAAATGCTAGAACCTCAGGCATGTTTATGTGTTTATGGCACAAGGCAGACCAGGAAAGATGACATAGGACACATCTTCACGAACCACTTAGATCACTGTAGGTTTGGATCTGGATTCACCCATATCAAGGCTGCATTAACATGGCCTTGCCGCAGGTGAACCTGAGTTCTAATTTTTTTCTGACATATGGATTTTACAGATATCTGCTTTTAGAAAACTATAGATTCCCACTTGAGATGCAGCTGATCATGAATAATCTCAGGACCAATGCTAGTGCATGCAGCTTGACTAGGAGGGTGGGATGCACACATTTCCTGAACCTCCTTCACATATTCGCTGGTGAACATCTGAGCAGGTCTATGGTAAAGTCTTTCATATTATGTGGCATTACTATCATAAGTAAGAACACATGATGGATTCTGTTTAAGTTCATTCCTTTTGCAGTTAAATATGGAGATACCTCTGTGTCACATTTTGTAATTTAAGATTCCTTATATGAAACTATTAATACCTATATGCAGGTGGTAGAGTTTGAATAATCACAATGAACATAAAAAGCTATATAATTGAAGGATTGCAGAAAGTTCAAATAAATAAACCATGATTATATTACCTGTAAATTGGAACACATAAAATTAAAAGTAAACTGGAAACCCCTGTTTACTTGGAACTGTGTACATTCTAGAGTAAGAACTGAATAAGATGTTAGGGGTTTAACTGATACTTAGACGTTTGAAAAATTGATGTAATTCTTTGGAATGAAAGATTTCCAGAACTGACAATAGAAGAAGGTAAGCCCAGTAGGCCTACACTGCCTGCTTTGGGTTATGGAACTCACTTTTGTGACAGCTGTCAGCCTACTTCAAGGCAGGATTAGACGATTTGGAAAAATTGTTATGACATTCAAGTTCGGAGTTGGTTGAGGTAGGCAATTTCCCCGGTAAGCAGGTCATCTCTCGAGATCTGACAATATACAGAATGCTTTGGGCTGAGGTCCGATTCAGCATGGCTCTTCTTATGTTCTTATGTTCTTAATATATTTCTATCCAGATTTACAGGAAGGAGTATATTCTCATCTACAATTCAGCTTCACAACTAACATATTAAGCATGTGTAGAAATACTGTATCTTTTTTTGTCAGAGATGGGGAAAGTGCAGTCCTGAGACTGCATGTGGATCCCAAGGCCATCTCCAAATCCTGTCCTCCTCCACCCAGTGCCTTTGACATGTGTGGGCAATTTTGGCATCCCCTCACCCAAGCAGTTTGGAAATTTGCTAGTTGTTTGCTGTAATTTAACTAAAGCAAACACTTCTGGCTGTTGTGCAAATGTGGTACATTTAGTCAAGTAATTTGACTGGTTTTGTAATATGAACTGCATTAGCAAACTAACTTATCAGTGTCAGTTCACTAGTAAATAATACTGGCTCTATAAATTTGAATAAATTTAGTGAGATATAAATGGGTCGCAAAATAGCAAGATTCTACTGGATGCTTATGACAAGGCTTTTATACAGAAAACCTATTCCCATATGCCTCAAAACAGGCATTAAAACCAATGTACCTCTTCTTTGACATCTGTTAGAACAGAATGAGTCCATTTCAAATCCCCCAAACACACTCTCATTGTGACAAAACTGTAGTAAATGAAGCAAAGAGATTGTGGGAAATGAGAATGTATAAACAAGCCAGTCAGATATCCTTTACTTTCCTGGATTATTGGTGGTTTTTTCCAGGAATTCTTCACTTAATGGGTGAGGGTATTCATGCATTTATCCATTCCTGGTCTTTTTGCCACACCTTTGTTCCACTTCCTTTTTTGTTGGGTTATTTCTGTCTTAAGACGTAGCAGTTTTTGGCTTGTAATAACACATTTTCAGGTTTTCAAAATATCCCCAGATATGTGACTTGTCAATAAAACCACAAGAAAGGGCAACTTCTGGGTCAGGATTATTTGATGGCGTTCCAGTTTTTGTTAGTGCTGATATGACAGTGTGTTTTATTACCTGCCACTGACTATAAAAATGGTTCCCTAGTAGTAGTCTAACCTCAGGTCAAAAATAGTGTCAGAATAATTGGAGATGTAGGAGCAAAGGGAAAAGGTATAGGTGCTCAGTCATATACTAATAATTACTTCATTCATTCTTGTCTATTGACAATATAGCATAGCTCGATGAGATGAGATAGTCATGATGAATTCACTGTATCTCCTTTCTCAGTGTCATGAATTCTGTATATCCTGGGAGCAGCCACCATGATGTACTAATTTGCCTCATTTTTAGCAGCTTGTTTCATCTAATGAACAATTAGCATGCAATTAATTGGTCCTACAAAATAGGGTGGCAATAAAAGTATCACTTTCTTTGTTGCTTTTTATTGCCAGTGCATGGAGCTGGTGGATTGGTTAAAACATCTCTGCCCACATCTGGTTTTCATATATTCAGGGATTTTTCACCTTGCTACCATGGGATACTGAGATCCAAGAAGAATTAATCTGCTAATTAAATAATGAAGTTTTGGAAAAAAATAAGTCTGCACAAAATCATTATATTATGCTCTCTATCTACAATGGGGTGTGCGTTGCGTGCGTGCGTGTGTGTGTGCTTAATAGATTGATGTCAGGATTGACTTAAACTTGTAACCTCCTGGAGAGCAGATCGCAATTAGTCATTGACTGATGTACTTTATGATCAATGTTTATTTGATATGTGTTGATAGCTCCAGCCTTTTTGATCCTTCCATATATTTTCTTCCTCTTTCATTTGTTAGTTATTCTGTTTGTAATGTTTTCCTTTAAAATCAATCTAAAGACCCCAAACTTTAACAAAAATTAAATCTGAGAGCTTGGATAACTACTTGCTTTACTTTTGTTCTCTTGATATATACCCACAGGAGCAGGTAAGACACTGGCTGCCTTTGCTAATCCTGCGGAAATCTTAATGTTTCATTTGAAAACACAGGAGAGAAAAATCACATTATATAGGGTTTTTAGAAATATGCAAGCTGAATAATTAGTACTGAAAAACTAGGTTGTCAGCTTGTAATATATTGGAAAATAACTGCAAATTTGATTTGTGAATATAATCTTTAACTGAATAAAATAAACAAACAAAATACTAAACTACTCCTAGCAATTTAACCGAAATAAACCACACATTCTATCAACTCTTGAACACACATACTACTTTACCCCAATCCCCCTTTACCACACATTAAATAAAATTAAAATTGAATTTCCAGCCTCAAGACTTATAGGAAATAAGTGATCTTCTCAGTATTATGTAATATAAATAATCCTATCTTCTAACCTAGGCATGGGCAAGCTTCAGCCTTCCGGGTGTTTTGGACTTTAACTCTCACAATTTATAATAACAGATGTTAGGAATTGTGGGAGTTGAATTCCAAAACACATGGCGGGCCAAGGTTTGCCCATGCCTATTCTAACCTAACAGATAAAAATATATATAAAGCTTAACTTTTAAAACCCACAAGCACTCTCAGGTTTTCCTTCTTCTATATGTAAATTAAGAACACTTGCTGTATCTTTACCTATTATTCAAAGACTTTTGTTTAGTCATATTAGATAATCTAATTCGTTCATTTCTGCCATCTTGAACATCCTCGAAATGAATTCTTTTTTTGTTGGCAAATCCATAATCTTCTATTTCTGGGCTTAAAGCAACCTCGCACCAGAACCATATAATGCACCAATTTAAAGTTCTAATTATTGATTTGTTCATATGGCATAGAAACAATTATGGTTCCAAGTTAACTTTAATCTTCAAAATATTCTGCATTGGCCTATAAATCAATTTCCAATACTTCTTTGCTTTGTCACAGGTCTACCACATATGCTAAAAGGTTTTATGCATTTTTACCACAAAAATTGGACGCTTTATTGATAATTTGGTTGGCTTCAAATACAATCTATTTAGCATCTTACAAAAACAATTTGTAATCATAACATAATATACTTTAAAAATAATTACACCTTAGTCTTTCCTATTTCCTCAACTCAATATTATATCAACTCAAAATTCTGAGAACATTTAATCATACATTTTAACTTGTTCAACTTCCATTTCTACTATCAAAAGCAATTATACATTTTAAAAACAAATTTGACACCTTTGAGACAGAAGTGTCTCAAACTCAACTTTTTCTTTTTGAAAATTTTAAAAAAGATGTTTTGTTCATTTTAAATCTTTCATACAGTTACTTCCATCCATATGCATACATACCATGCAGGGTTTAGGACAAATGAGGCCTTGCTCTAGATAAGTTATGAGGCCCCCTTCATTGGACCCCGAAGAAGGTAAGCCCAGTAGGCCTACACTGCCTGCTTTGTGCCACACTCCCATAGACTATCAACTCTATAATTCAGTCTGGAATTGCTCTGAAACAGAACACATTGAAATTTAGAATTACACTGCATAAGCAAAATTCATTGTAAAAATTGCTTGGGGCAGGAAGATGCCTTCCCTAGCTAACAGGCCCCTGTGCTTAAGCACATCTAATCACAATGATAAATCCAGCACTGCATACATATATAGATATAGGTATCTATGCACACACACACATATACATATAATTCACCAATTCCTGCTGGATTTTAACTCTATATTGGTCATTCACAAAAAGCAGCAGATTGTTGTAATGCAGCCTCAGTTTGATAGATTTTAAAGGAGGGAATGAGTGGAATTTTGTAAAGAAAATTGTAAAAATGGCCAGGAAATGCTACTACTTAAACTCACAGACTCATTGTAATATTTCACTTTGATTAAACAGGCTACAGTTGTCTAATTTGGACCATAGATATCTAGTAAGCCTGGGCAGTCATGGTTCTAAATCAGGGGTGGGCAATTACCGGCCCTCCAGGTGTTTTGGACTTCAACTCCCAGAAATCCTAACAACTGGTAAACTGGTTAGGATTTCTGGGAGTTGAAGTCCAAAACACCTGGAGGGCCGGTAATTGCCCACCCCTGTTCTAAATGGTTCTAAAGTACTTACAAAACCAAAGTTCTGGTGGTGAAAACTAGGTGGTGCTGGTGCTTTGCTTCTATAGTGTTGCTAAAGTTCTGTGGTGAACATTTCAGAAGTCTAACAAACCTTTCAAAATTTCATTATAAATGGCAGTTCCTAATTGGTTCTGTTTTAAATATTGCCAATAATGAAATAATCATGAAGTTTTGAAAATTTTGTTAGAGTTCTGAAATGTTCACCACCAGAACTCTAGCAACACTGTAGAAGCAAAGCACCAGTGCCACCTAGTTTTCACCACCATAACTTTAGTTTTGTAAATACTTTAGAACCATTGAGAAACATGATTGCCCAGGCCTAATATCTAGTATGAAATTATCATTGCATTTGGGGATACTCCCAGATTCAGCTCTGACTCTGGTTCCAGCAGTGACCAGGAGTGCTTCCTCACAATCAGAGCTTATTCACCAACTGTGCCCATTCCAATAAAAGTCATATCTGGTAATGGTGATACCTGCCCTGGTTACATCCAATTTGGATTACTATATGGTGCTCTGTGTAGGACTGTCTTTGAATAGTGCTCAGAAACATCAGCCCAAAAGAGCTACAGCCAGGTTGTTAAGTGGGATTAGCTACAGAGAGCTCATAACTCCCTGGTTGCAACAGCTCCACTGGCTGCCAGTCCATTTTGAACCACAATTCAAATGCCTATAAAGTTCCACATATGGCTTGCATCCAGTTTATTTAAAGAAGCACATATCTCTTTATGAGTTCATTAAAGCACTAAATTCATCTGGTGAGCCCCTTCTTCCAACTCCATTGCCTTCTTAGGCTTGATTGGTGGGGAAAAGGGCCTCTCAGTGTCTGCTCCCAGATTTCAGAACACCTACCTCAATGAGGCGAAAATATAGACACCTAGAATAAACTTAGTATAATCTAGGCATCAATAACTTGAGAAAACTATATGAAAATTGCAGAGATGGATAAACTATTCATTGTTATTCAGTTCCCACTGGAAAGAAGTGTATTTTGACACTTAAGAAATCCTATCAGAAAAAAAGAGCTCATCAGAAAGGTTCTGACACCAATTCTAAATTTGCTCTAAGGTTTATGACTTATGAACAGAGTTATGAAACTGTTAAACTATTTTGGTGGAACATAAAGATCCTGTGAGATTGTCCTGTTTTTTCCTTAGTGCAGAAATCCTGTGAGCCACATTAGATTTACCAGTCCTCATATTATAGCTTTTTAAAAACTTGAATGTGAGCCCCCTGAATCTGAGTTAAACATTGCAAGTTTTTTATTTGAGTCAGTCATTTCTATCCTACCTTTCAGTAATGGGGTGCAAGGTATCTAACAACATTTTTAAAACATTGCATTTAAAAAAATTAATAAAAGTATAAATTTACGATTTTAAAAAAATAAAACAATGTATAAAATCAAAACAGTTAACATATTAAAATTATTTTTAAAATTATATACAAATCCTAAAAACAGTCATGAATCAGAAAAGTAATAAAAGTCCCTCTACAGTCGTTTTGTAAAAGCCTGATGCCACAGAAGTGTTTTGACCTCCAGATGGAAGGAGAACACGATACTAGGTCTGGACTCTTTTGGCTGTGTGTTCTTTTATTATAAATAATCATTTAGAAATAACTACATATTATAAAAAATACATCTGAATGTTGTTATTGGTTGTTGTTCTGATGCTTATTTTATAGATTGTTATAATGTTGTTTTTGTTTTGTTTTATATTGTAATTTGTATTTTAAATTTGTTATGTTTAAATTGTGTTGATTGGGCTTGACCCCATGTAAGTTGCCCCGTGTCCCTTCAGGGAGATGTAGGTGGGGTATTAAAATAAAGTTGTTGTTATTAATAATAATAATAATAATTCTATCTACATAGGAAGTTCAATATTGGAGAAGAAAGGCCTTTTGTAACCCCCCCCCCTCTTTCTGTGTGTGTGTGTGTTGGGGGAAGGGGGTATTTTGAAGGAAACAATCCTATCTACACTCTGAACAAATATATTCACATTTAGCCTAAATGGATGAGATAATCATTGTTGCAGTATGCAGTCCTTGCTGCTGACCCACACTTGTCAGGGAAGGAGGGAACAGATGGCAACGTGTGTATTTTCTTCATTACTGTAATGGTTATGGAGGTCAGAAAGCCATTGAAGAAGAAATCATAGAGAAACCGTATGAGCTTGAAAAGCATAAAGGACTAAGCACTACAAAATTGCCTTAGGCTTTCCCATTAAAAGATCTCAGTTTGCTAAGCACCAATCATTTCTGTAAAGTATCATTGGGCTTAAACTAGTTTCCTGGGAGACATCCCATTTAAGCAGATTTCCCAATTAAGCACAGGATGGAAGGCTGAAAGACCAATTCACTCCTCTATTAATTGACAAAGTGTCATGTTTACTTGTGTAGAGAGAATCTGTGATTTTGAAAGAAATTTGAACTTTCTGTACTCTGTAGTGCTCAAGAGTAGTAACAGTTCCAAGATTCTTTCCCTGATCACTATACTCTCTGTATCTAAACCTAGATGAATGAAGAAGCATTTACAAAATGCTTCTGGCTCTGCTTCATGGATCTCAATCCCATCACTCAGTCAAGAGACAATATTGAATTATGAACTCAAGATTGACAGCATCATCTTATAACATTAAGAAAAATTGGAGACATTATTAGATCGCCTAGTCTTTCTTTCAGAGAAAGGTAGCTTCCTATACTAGGTTTTCTTGTGATTTGTCCAGGCTTAATATAAAATGTCCCAAACAATTGTTCTCTTACTATCTCTTTGAGTACTATATTATGGAAGATTGTATCATTCCCATTAGTCAATCCTTGATATTAATGCCATTCTATTGTGCTTAATGGTAGCTTTCTGTGGAATTCTAAATCAGTTATCCCAACTTTTTAACTTATAGAATGGCAATTCATACAGTTTTCCTTTAGGGCAAATTCTTTTCCTTCCTATCAATTTACAGAAGACAATTTTATCTTTTACTGTTTTACGGATCACGCTGAGATACCAACTGCATATGATAAAAGCACAACTACATTATGAAATTCTGGAGTTTATCTCCTACATGTAAATTGAACACTATAAATTGCCACATTACGCCAACTCTTCAACATTTACAATGGCTGCCAGCAGAATACTGGATTCTGTATAAGATGTTGGTCCTGACCTTTAAGGCCTTATACGGTCAGGGGCCAATGTATCTCAGAGACCGCCCCTCACCATATGGCCATCAGTGGTCACTTCGACCCTCTCAACATAACTTGCTTTACATACCAGGTCCCAAAGAAGTACGTCTTGTGAGCACGAGGCATTCTATCTCTGCCCCAGCCTTATCGAACTCATTGCCGCCATATATGAGAGCCATGTGTGACCTGCGGCCTTTTACCCAAGCACTTAAGACCTGGCTATTCAGTAGAGCGATTTGCAATTTTAATTTTGTATATGTAATATTTTATCGTGTTTTAAAGTCTGCTTTTATGTAAATCGCCCAGAGCATCCTGGGTGGAGGGCGATTAACAAATATTAAATTGATGATGATATAAATTTGGAACGCTGAATCCTACTCCTACCATTATCTGCCCATTATTGCTACAAATGCAGCAAGTTCCTTCCTTCATGTTGCTTCTCTTCCAAACATGACAAATAAGTAGTGAGCCAAATGGCATATGAAAGGGGCAGAATTATTTTCAACATGGGAACATACATTTCCTCTGTATTGCAATCATTCCCCCATTTTAATTGTCAATTGAAAAGCTCCTTGTCTATTGTTTATTTTTCAGTCAAACATATTTTACAGTTTTGTTGTTCATTTGTTGAGTCGCTTCTGACTGTTCGTGACCTCATGGACCAACACACGCCAGAGCACCCTGTTGGCCGTCACCTCCCCCAGCTCCTTCAGGGTCAAGCCAGTCACTTCGAGGATACCATCCATCCATCTTGCCCTTGGTCGGCCCCTCTTCCTTTTTCCTTCCATTTTTCCCTCAGCATCATTATCTTCACCAAGCTTTCCTGTCTTCTCATGATGTTGCCAAAGTACTTCATCTTTGCCTCTACTATCCTTCCCCCAATGAGCAGTCAGGCTTTATTTCCTGAAGTATGGACTAATTGAATTTTCTCATGGTCCAAGGCACTCTCAGAGCTTTCCTCCAACACCACAGTTCAAAAGTGTCTATCTTCTTTCGCTCACCCTTCCTTAAGGTCCAGCTCTCATATCCGTAGGTGACTACAGGAATACCATTGCTTTGACTATACAGATCTTTGTTGCCAGTGTGATGTCTCTACTCTTCACTATTTTATTAAGAGTGGTCATTGCTCTCCTCCCAAGAAGTAAGTGTCTTATGATTTCCTGGCTGCAGTCTGCATCTGCAGTAATCTTTGCACCTAGAAATGCAAGGTCTGTCACTCCCTTGGTTGTTTTTAGGTATAACTGCAACCAAGCTTTTGCACTTTCTTCTTTCACCTTGAGTAGAAGGTTACAGTTATTTTGTGTTTATTTGTCTTAACTTAGAGGGCTTTGTGCTGTTTTTTATTTATTAATTTTCATCTCAGGGACTTGGAGGCACTGTTGTAGCCTGGCTCTGGTCCTTTCTGGAAGGGTAAACACTGAAGCTGCTGGAAGACAACTTTGCTGTTGGCTTGTGAGGTACTTTAGATTCATTTTGTCCTCCATGCTGTGATATACACAAAACTGCCAGCAAGTCATTTGAAGATTTGGTGTCACCATTATGTTCATGACACCCAACTCTGACTCTCCTTTCCAGACGTGTTTTTAAAAGATGTTCTATTACTGACCCAATATATGGACCCAGTAATAGACTGAAGGAGGCAAACAAATTGAAACTTAACCCAAAAAATATAGAGATGTTTCTAGTCAGATAAAAGGCATTCAAGGGAATAGGGATTCATCCTGTGTTGGACCAATGAAATATTGGATTTTACGGATGGGTGTATTCATGGCTTCAGCTCTGAACCAGGAGATTTGCATTTCAATGGTGGCTAGGAGTCCATTTGTACTGCTAAGATTAGTTCACTGGTTACATTAATTCCTTGAGAAACCAAATCTGCCTTATAGTAACACATGCCTTGAATACATCTTTATTGTACTACTATGGCACATTCTACATGGGGCTGTTTTTAGAAACTGTTCAAAAACTTCAGAAAAAAATATCAATTGAAGAATAAAGCATATGTAATACATTTTAGGTGCCATGGTGGTGCAATGGGTTAAACTGCTAAGCAACGAGAAGGTTGGTCAGTTTGAATCTGCAGGACGGAGTGAGCTCATGCTGTTAGTACCAGCTCCTGCCAACCTCGCCGTTCAAAAACATGCAAATGTGAGTAGATCAATAGGTATAATGTTGGTGAGAAGGTAAATGACACTCCATGTAGTCATGTCGGCCACATGACCTAGGAGGTGTCTCCAGATAATGCAAGCTCTTTGGCTTAGAAATAGAATGAACACCTGGTTTAAACCATGCACAGTAGCATCAACATAAACTAGGCACTTCGTTCTTACAAAGATACCATATAACATGGTTTAAAACCTCAAGATGATACTTTTATGGAAGATCAAATATACAATGTTTTAAATAATAGACAGTATTTCTGAATCCTACAAACTGTATCAAAAATAGCTTTGTCACTTTTAGAGGAAACTGAATCTCTATAAAACTGATCAAAGTAGAGAAAAAACCAAAATAGTTGCCTTTAACACTGCCAGAGCCAGAAGCCATATGAAAGTACTACTAATTTCAAAGAAAATATATCTTGCAGTGAGGCTCAAAATAGTAGTGTTTGATCGAAAAAAGCTATTCACTTCCAACAGAGAGTTTAATTAAACAGGCCAGCACAGGTAACTAATAGATCTAAATTCTGATGTAGAGCACAGCAGTAGTAGTTTTCTTCTTTCTCCCATTCTTCCCCCTTCTCTTTATCACATCCTATTTTTTCTCAAAAACATTTCAATAGTTTGTGTGGAAGGGAATTAAATTCCTCCAAATGTCAAAAATAATCTTGTACTATTAGCATCCTGTTTGACATTATTTCTTACTATTACTGTTTTGAGGACTGGAGACAAAAATAATACATAATGTTTCATTGTTACATCCAAGTTAGCAGTAGCCATACACATCTTGGATGGGGAAAGTGGTTGGCTGGATGAGGTGTGAGGAAAGGTGGGCAAGGAATAAAATTATTATTATTATTATTACTATTATTATTTGAAACACAAGATTAGTACATAGCAAACAAGGTCACTATGTTGACTTCCCAAGCATCTAGGACTCTGTGATGTATTGGTGAATAACACCAATTATTGTGAGGGCTAACCAACAGTAATTTGCAACCATCAAAGTTTGAGAATCTGTGGTCGGTAGTTCTTAGTTCTAGGAGTTGTGCAGTCTACCTTTTACATATCAACAGATACGTCATCTTGGGCTGCTCGTTGTATACTCCCTACTACTAGAGACCAAAATGGTCATGTTAGAAAAAGTGACTACTATTGGATTCATCTAGTAAACAATGTTAACTTAATGGAGTAACCTGACAACAGTCTTTATTGTCATTATTATTGTTATCATAATTTATGCATACAGCACCATTACTGTACATAGTTCTTTATAAGTAAAAGAACATGAAACAAAACCTCTGAAGATGCCAGCCACAGATGCAGATGAAACATCAGGAGAGTATGCTACTGGAACATTGCCATATTGCTCGAAAAATCATAGCAATCCAAAATAACATGAAATAGTTTCCTGCCCTCAATTTTAAAATATAATCAAAGCATGATATAAAATGGAAAGGGGATGCTAGTGTGAGAGGGGATTGCGCCCAAATGATACTGTCTTTTCTTCTCTCCTGCCAACGTGGGATAACCTTTCATATGCTTCTGGGCCTAGGCATCCATGTCCTTTTCCCAAGGAGTTCGTAAGATCACCTTGTAAGCTACACCTTCTTTTGCTATAGATCTACTGAAGGTATAGAAATATGTTCCTCTTTACATCTGGACACTATACCAGGAAGGTAATAAAGCAAGTTACGACAGTGTGAAAGGAAGACCAGA
Organism: Anolis apletophallus; assembly: GCA_030556195.1. NCBI lineage: Eukaryota > Metazoa > Chordata > Lepidosauria > Squamata > Anolidae > Anolis > Anolis apletophallus. Next base: position 33,426,467 of record JARBWK010000004.1, on the reverse strand, counting down.
AGGAGATTTTGAAAATTCTACAATTTAATATGTTTCTTCTCTAAAGCTGTTAAGAAGGAGAAAGGGTCAAATGTTGCTGTTAATATTGTCTTACAAGGTATTCTCTACTGGAGTAGTTTTGGCATGTAATTGGGCAATCACTTTCTATATGATTCTGAGAAAATACAGACTTTTGCTGCTGCAGATGCAATGTGTTCTGTAGGGTGAGGTGGAAGGTAAAAACCTTGTACATGCACAAGGTTTTGACTTGGTCCCTCACCATTGGCCATATTGACAAGTAATGTCGAGGCATATAGGACTTTACTTCATCAAACAGGTAAAGTGGCATTGCAGCTGGACTATCACACTACACTATGTGAATCCAATTGCTGGACTTCCTTACCTCCCCATGATTTTCTCATACCTAGTTATTAATGGGTAAATCCCTGCAATAGGTCCCGATCTTGCAATGTTCATCACCTACCATTGTAAAAAATATTCCTTCTGTACTGACCGTTTAGCAGTAAAGTGATGTTAGGTGATGGGATTCATCATCTCTCTCTCTTCCTTCTTTGCTATTTCCAAACTGGTTGTTTTCTTTTTATTTTATATTTCATTTTCACATTTACTTTTATAAAAGCCAGAATTATGCTAAAAAGGAATAGATGTTAGAGTGTGGAATACAGATGACCAGTTTGAATACCCACTCAGTCATGGAAACCCACTGTGAGACCCTTCTACACAGCAGAAAATGTGCAGGAAACTGACATTTAAGATTTCAATTGCCTGCACATTTTCTGACCACATAGGGGACCAAAACTTGCGTTTTAGGCAAGATGATGAAGGCATTTCATCCTGTACCAAACCAGCATTGGCACAAGGGGTGGTGGCCACCAGTCCCCTGTCCTCCCTCACCTGCATTCCTGTCTTTAAAAGAATCCAAAATGGAAAATTACCAAGGCTGGAGACTTCTCAGGCTCTGTTGTGCCCGAAACTGATGCATTGAGCTATCAAGGCGGAATTCCCCTTTCACTTGCAGATCTCCTTTGTATCATTTTAGGCTCATTCAAGCCCCGAGAAACCTCCAGCCTTGGTAACTTTCAGTTTTTAATTGTTTTAAAGACAATTTATTGGTGGTATGGGGATACCAAGTCACCTTGTCTGTCTCCTAAGGCAGTCTTTCTCAACCAGTGTGCCGTGGCACACTAGTGTGCCGTGACGGACCTCCTGCTGTGCCACGAGAAAAGCTCTCTGCCCCCCTTCCTCCCCCCTCCTGCTGACCTCCTGCTGCTTGGGGAAGGAGGAGGAAGGGCCGGGCAGTGGCGAAGAAAAAGAAGATGGGACTGGGGCACCGCCTCCTTCGTCCGTTTCCCCAGCCTCCAATCCGCCATGTCTCCCACCATAACTCTTGCCCCTCGCTCGCTGAAGCCGCGTGGAGGAGGAGCCCCATCCACTGAAGCCCATCCACCGCTCATGCTCCTCCTCTGTAGGAGAGCTGAAGCTGGGGGAGGGGGCGGGGCATGGCACGGCCTGGCTCTTCCCCCTCCCCCGGCTTCGGCACTCCCAGCAGCTGCTGCAGCCTTGAGGGGACAGTGCCAAGCCAGCATTGTGCTGGCTCGGGCACCACTGGCTTGGCACTGCCCCCTCAAGTCTGGAGCAGCTGCTGGGAGAGGTGAAGCCGAGGGTAGGGGGCGGGGCATGGCGCAGCCTGGCTCTGCCCCCTCCCCGGCTTCGGCACTCCCAGCAGCTGCTCCCGGCCGACCACCAACCCCCAGCCGTTCTTTACTGTGTTAGAGTGTCATTTTGTGTCATTTTGGTTGGTGGTGTGCCCCCGGATTTTTTTTAATGTTAAAAGTGTGCCACGGCTCAAAACAGGTTGAGAAACACTGTCCTAAGGAATGTGTATAACAAGCATGTAGCAACAGTAAGAACAGACCACAGAACTACAGACTGGTTCAAGATTGGGAAAGGAGTATAACAGGGCTGTATACTCTCACCCTACCTATACAACTTATATGCAGGACACATCATGCAATGTGTGGAGCTTGATGAATCCAAAGCTGGAGTTAAAATTGCTGGAAGAAACGTTAGCAACATTAGATATGCAGATGATACCACTTTGATGGCTGAAAGCAAGGAGGAGCCTTATAACCAAGATGAAAGAAGAAAGTGCAAAAGCTGGGTTGAAGTTAAACATAAAAAACCCAACATTATGGCAACCAAACTGATTGATAAAACATGGAGAAAACATGGAGGTAGTCAGAAGCGACTGACTGAATGAATAAACAACAACAAAGACAGGAACGGGGGTGAGGGAGAGGAGGATGGTACTGCCATCTTTCCTCCAAGGGTACTTGAGCCCACAGAGGTAGAATGGGTGTGTAGATTGCCCCTGAGATCATGGATGGCAATCCCGAGGTGTCGCACACCGACCGAGAACCAGGGCCCTTTAAATATTCACACAACCACGGCTGGAAATAACAGTCTATTTATTGAAGTAAACAATGTCCAAAAAATAACAGTAAACATGAAAATAGCCAAGGCAAAAAGCATTCAAAAATCCCAGAAAATGTTCCCAAAGCCTCAGGATAATTAAGTTGTAAGGTCTCTGAATATAATTCCACTAAGAAGCAACTAGGATAGTCCCAAAAAAGGCAAGCTCAAAGTTCTGTCATGAATGACCAAAAAAAATATATCATGAAATCAGGAGTTCATGGAACTGCTTGCAGTAGAATCGAAAGTTGACCAGGAACTGAACTTCAGCCTTTACAGGGCTAATAACAAGATCTCAACATTCTAAGATTTCCCTCCCTTTTCCCTGGGAAAGTAACAGCTGCAGCTAGAATCAGCAAGCCAGGTGTCTCCATTCCCGCCCACTGGACTCTCAGAAAAAACTAAATTCCCTGAAGCCACAGAAGCCACGGGCCCAACACGAGGGCAGTTCTCCACACCTCATTGAAAGGTCCGGATCTTTGGCTATGTTTTTTAAAAACTCAGGCTGGCTCTAAACTGCCATATAATATGCTATTTGATCCCAGATTATCTGCTTTGAACTGGATTATATGAATCTACACTGCCATATAATGCAGTTTAAAGCAGATAATCTAGGATCAGAAACTGGATTATATGGCAGTGTAAAAGGGGCCCCAGAGTAAACCTGGAAATCAAGGTTTACTCCAAACTAAACCAGATTAGCCTGAGGTGTTGTTTGGACATTTCAGCCTAATCCGGGGGGGAAAGTGAAGATAGGCCCCGAGTAACCTTGGGGAAATCTCACTCTCTGAACCTCAGAGGAAGGCAAAGGCACACCCCCCCCCTTTGAACAAATCTTGCCAAGACCCCATGATAGATTCATCTTAGGGTCACCGTGAGTTGTAAATGACCTGAAGGCACATGGCAACGTATTTTGGTCTTCTTTGCAGGCAGATATAACAGCTCTGTAGTGACTCCCAGGTAACTAGCCATGCTGAATCTGTTTCTACACTTGAGATCTAGGCTATCAGAGAGTCAACCTTATAGCATAAAGCCCACAGTTACCTAAATCTTTTGCGATAAAGGAAGGACTTCTCCATTGTGTGTTAGTTGCTATGTGAGCTGTGCAAATAGAATGATTTCACCATCATGATTTGGTAGAACGTTTCTGCCTCCAATATTTGTTAATGCACATACTGTATCCTACTCATTGCTAATGTTGCTAAACTTCTACCTGATTAAAGAAATATTTTATTTGCTTAATATTTTAATGATGTGCTATATCATTTTAATTGTATTTTCTTAGAGATTAATATTTTCACTTAGTGAGTACTGTCACGGCTGATAAGAGATTTTTTGTCATAACCTCAGCACCTCTTGAGTTCCTGAAAGTAGAAGACAAGATAGAGACAAAATCTCACAATATGAATATAGTATCAGAAATAAAATTATACATTCATCAGTTATGACTTCATATTTGCCATGTTCCAAAAGTTGTGTATAAAAGATATTCAAATTAGCTGTAGCTTGTGTCACATGATACATTTATTGACTAGTATATAGTGTTGAGTGCACACTATGTTCCTCTGACAGTTCTTCATATTCCATATGAGGGTTTAGTCTCTTTTCAACAACAAGCTCATTTAGGCATGAATTGGAAGGTGCTGATAGATCTCACACACTTTCTTCACTAAGTGAACTTAAACTGAATGTGTGTGCGTGTGTGAGTGCTGACAATATAGTCCCAACAACTGCCAAAGGGCAACCGTTGTCCAATGGTACTATTTTTTTTTAAAAAAAATTGCAAACCCTTCTCACATGTAATGAATTCCTGTTGAATTAATTGTTAGTTTCAAAGTGATTTGTCATCTGGCATGGTACATAGGGTGTCATTTAAAACAATCATGCTAAAAATGTCTTTATCATGTGCACCTGGTTACATAATCTTTTTGATGCTGATCAAAGTGCTGATGGGTCTGTGAAATTGTCTGAAACTATTGTCAACTAATTAAAATATCTGGTTGTTCAAAAGCCAAAGTCAGAGACCTGATCAAATTTCTTTTAATTTAAAAAGACATACCGGTGATACATGCTAGTAAGTTTCTTGAACATTTGAACTCTTATTTATACTTTTGTGAGAAATTGACTGAACTCTGATCTGAAAATTTTCCACCCTTTGCCTGTTCAGTCAGTGTTCCTCTTTACAAGTTAAACAATATACGGTATATTTTTAAAATCTATCATTCTTGCCAATGTGCATTATTTTATCCTTTCTTCATATTTCCATTATCATTACTTGTCTAAATTTGTCCTGTTTAATGTTTTGGACCTCCTTTTGCCTTCAGAGCTATAAACAAGCTTTGTTTAATTCCACATTTTCCCTTTCTCTCTGCTGATTTCCTCATTGAAACCATTATTAAGTATATTGAACACTTATCCCAATACTGATCCCTGGAGTGTTTCACTCAAGTTCTTTCCACTCTGAGAAGCAGCCATTAATTACAGTTCTTTGTTTCCTATCACTTAGCTAATTTTTAATCCACAACTGGATTTTACTTTGCTACCCTGTGGATATTTTGCTTAATAGTCTCATCAATGGCTTTTGACAATCCAAGTAAATTGCTTGAAATGACCCTCTTTTCTCCTCCTGTTTTATTAACTGTTTCCAGAAACTGTGATGTTTTCAAAGAGGCTAGAATTTCCCTCAAAGTGGTTTGACCTTATCAATATATACTTATCATGTTAGTATATTATTGTCCTTAATTATATTCCAATGCAACCTCTCTTGCATTAATACAGAGGTGTGCATCAATAGCTAATTCCCGTGTTCGCTGTAATATTGACAACTATATACATCTTTAAATATTGCCAGTGCTCTATTTGCATTTAAACTCTATCTAAATTCCTCGTGCATGGTGATTTACTTGACTTGGAATTCCCAGGTTGTTCTATAATCTTCCCTTTAGAGATTTGTTCTGATGCTGCAGCACATTTGTATCATACTGTGTAACATGGGTATCTGTTCCATCTTTAATCATAAAGATTAATGCAAATAAGCCAATTCTTTCCCTTGCAATCCATTAATCTTCTCTAATAGCACCCTTCACCTTTTGTTGGCCTGGAAGATTCACTTACATTGAAAAACCCACAACCCGATGTTTTCCATACCTGCAGTGGTCATTTCTCTGTCCTTGAGAAGTTGGAAATTTATTTGTGAAAGGCAAAGTATCTGGAAAACATGGAGGCCTGCAGAGTAGATAAATTGCTGATACAATAGCATTTGTTATTATTGATAGAAGTACAGGCAGTCCCCAAGTTACAAACATCCAACTTACTAATGACATAGTTAAGAACCAAGAAGGGGGGATGGGGTGAGACAACAGGAAGTGAGAGAGATCTTCCCCTAGGAAGTTATCATGTGGAAAAGGTGTATCTACTGAAGCTTTATCACCAATCCTTGTTTCCGCAACAAGCCATTTTTTCCAAAACAAACACCACAGGGATGTTAACCATTCCCTAGGATATTCAATCCCCCCTCTCTCTTTATATATACTGTGTATATGTATATATATATATATATAGAGAGAGAGAGAGAGAGAGAGAGAGAGAGAGATGGAGCTATGCTTAAAAGATGCACCTGTTCTAACTTACATACAAATTCAACTTCAGAACAAACCACAGAACCTGTCTTGTTCGTAATTTGATGGCTGCCTGTATATAGGGATAGGAAACTATAACATTGTTGATGTGTTTGTTAGAGAAACACTATCTTCTAAAGTATGAAACAAATGTTTTTTTCTCCCAGTGGCAGAATGGGGAGAGAGACAGAAGGGGTATCAGAAGGGCAAAAAGAAAAAGGGGGTGGCTCACTTATTTTTCATTCTGGCCATGGATTGTGGTTTCAAGTCCTGTCCATTGCAGTTTACAATCCCTGGTGGGTTTCTTGTTCTGTTGAAATCAGAGAGCTCTCAACAGAATTGAAAAGTTTTATATGTGTACTTATAGTTTTGTTCAAAGTCATTTTCATTAGCAGCTTCCAGCTTCTCTGCAAACAGCTGACAGAATAATCACTTTTTGAAGATTACATAAAATTGAAAGAGCTACAAGAGACTACAATGATATGAGGCAGCACTCCCCATTAAAACCTAGTGCATCCATTGTATATCACTCATTAAAGAATACTTCATGATGTGCCTCAGAATTTTTTTACCCAAACAACTGTGTAGTCTGTTGCCAATAAAATCACATACTAGGTCCATGGTGATAAACCATGCACTCTGAAGATGCTTGTTGTTATAATAACTTGCTACCAGATGCTTCCTTCCTTTTTCTTTAAGTTAGAATTGTTTGAGCAAGAAATTGTTAGGGAGGTAAATGCTACACATGAGAAATTATCTGAGTAAGCAGAAGGATCATCTGCACATGGATCTGGGACAATGAGATTTCTTTAAAATACTGGTCATTTTTGTTAAGTTACAATACTATTCTTTAGGTCACCTTACTAACTTTTTTCTTGGTACTAAGAGTCACAATTTTGATTGATCAACCAATATTGAAATATTAGTTTATCAAACAAGTTATTTGATGTTAACTGCTGTAAAATCAACTCAAAATCAAGTTATCAGCTTCTCTGCTCAGTTCTTGTAGATCAGGCATGGACAAACCTCAGTATTCTAGGGGTTTTGGACTTCAACTCCCAGAAATCTAAGCCAGTTTAGCAGAATTGTGAGAGCTGAAGTCCAAAACATCTGAAGGGCGAAAGCTTTCTTATGCCTGTTGTAGACTGAGGGCTGTAGCTTCCTTGATTGAGTCTATCCATCTGTAATGTAGCCTTTGTCTTTAAGTACTCTCTTCCATATGGTTGCCATTTTTTATATAAGAAATAAGGGACATTTACGGGATTTTTCACAAAAATAAGGGACACTTCATTAAAAACTTGAAACTCAAACATTAGGTAGAAATAGTTTTATTAACAGGATAAGATAATGATTGAAACTCACAAAAGAAACTGACTTACACCCTCTTAACAGTACATGGTATGTTTCTGCATGCTTTGTCATGCAGAAAAAACATTATCAGAACTACCTAATTTTCTCCATCTGTATTTAGTACTTGACTTTGCTGATTTTAAAAGTGCACTGTCTAAACATTAAAATAAAATAAATTTTATAAGACAGCACATCTTCATGATTATTATGTCAATAGTTAATGGTGTAGTATAGTATGGGATACACAGCATTGTATAGTATTGGGATGCACAGCTAGGCCTATTTTAAGAGTAACTCTCAAGCAACCAGAAACTATCTTTATCCAACATGATCCAACATTCCCCTTGGGTAATGGTTAATTAGTCTACTGTACTTTGAAAAAATCCTGTATCGCCTCTTCCTTCCAACGGGGATGCAGGCTGCCCTGCAAGTTGGAATCCCCGGGCAGGCATTGCCGTGGAAACCGCATTGTGCACCTTCCTCTGGTCAACCCCGCCCAGTCCTGTCCTGGTAGTCAAAAATAAGGGACAGGGCCTGAAAATAAGGGACACAAATTTTAGGGCCGAAATAAGGGACGTCCCTTAGAATAGGGGACATATGGGAACCCTACTCTTCCACTTTGCCAGGCATTATTGTATTTTCTAGTGAGTCCTGTCATCTCATTATATATCCAAATTATGACACTCTTTTTTTCATCTTGTCTTCTGTCCCCTTGATTTGCTCTAGGCGCTATTTATTTGTCTTTGTAGCAGTCTATGGTATCTGTAAAATTCTTTTCTAGCACCAGATTTCAAATGAGGTGATTTTTTTTCCTATCAACTTTATTCACTGGCAAATGTGTACTGTAGAAACTGAAAATCTATGACATGGGTATTCATAACTTTATTATTCAATAATATAACTTTACACATCAAGATTTTGTATTGTTCCTTCATAACGGCCCTTCCAAGCTGTTACCATCTTCTGATTTCTTGACTGTTGTTTTCCATTCTGATTAATGAAGAAGTCAATGTGTGGAAAATCTTTCTCTTTTTCATCTATTTTAAAGTTATGGAAATAATCTGTGGACAATTATTTTTGTTTTCTTGATGTTCAACAGTAAATTTGCCTTTTCACTTTCTTCCTTGACTTTTTAAAATAATTGTTCTAAGTATTTGCTTTTTCTGCTAGTATCATCTGAATATCTTAAGTTGTTGATGTTCCTTCTATCATGCTTCCTTCATGCCTAATCCTGCTTTATCTATGACATGTTCCCTTTCCAATTCTATTTCTTCATATTTTCCCCTGAGAACAGTCTCTTATCCTGAGTATAATTTACGTTTCAACATAATAAAATGAGGCATACTCAGTTTTTCAAAAAAAGCTAACCATACCTATTAATTATTATTATTTATAAAAAGTTTTCCTACTAATTGTAGCATTTATAGCTTGAAAATGCTATGAATCTGTATAAATTATATATTGGCATGTTCTTGGCTTTTCTTCACGAATGAAGATTCAGGAAGGACTCATCTCACACTTTCTACAAGCGCATTGATGACTAACAGGGCTTTTTCAGAAGTTTGATGTGTCCTTCGAGCCTGTGCAATGAATTTTTCTGGTGGAGCGCAGCATGCACAGAACTGGCCTCACCCTTTAAATCAAAGGTTCATCTGCCTGGGCCTAGCAAGCTTGGACGGTGGCAGCGAGGTCCTCAGGTCATAGGTAAGATTAGAGTTACTTTCTGTTAGATGGTTGATCTTACAGGGTTGGACGAGCACCATCTGCCTGAGTTTGAATTTAGAGTTTTCTTTCTCTTAGGATGGTTGCCAAAAGGCTAGAGAGTCCACCCTGTCCATTGATGCTCTTTGTCAGACCCTTCGGTTGTGACCTGTCTGGCATGGGAGGCCCTACCAGTGACTATTATGCCACCGCCAGCATAGCTCACAACTTCATTAGGGTACGCAAGCCTCTCCCCCACGACAAGGGGGCACCAATGGAGAGGATTGGTGTGTACTACCTGGTTATTAAAATATAGCCTACTAGGTAAGTTCTGCAATGTGTTAAATTAATATGTACATATTAAGTTATGTCAACTTACAATGTTTACTTAAATATATTCATGTATCAATATATGATGAATATCCATTCTTCATTTTCTTCTCATTCAAGTTACTATGTATTGTTTGCAAATGAATTGCCAAACAGTATTGGCACTTGTGTATATTTATTACAAGTGATACAAATCAATAAGGATGGTAATCTTGAGTTCTAAATCATTGTGCAATCATATTTCTACATTTGGTTTCAACATGTTTTCCAGCAGTTACTTTTAGTGAAAAACCTAACCTCATAACCTCTGAGGAGGCTTGCCACAGATGCAGGCAAAACGTCATGGAAAAAAAGCTTCTAGAACATGACCATACAACCTAAAAAACCTACAACAACCCAGTGATTCCAGCCATGAAAGCCTTCAACAATACATTAAACCTAACATACTGTTATAATGCAGCAATTTGTAGTATAATTTAGAGAAAATTATATGTAACTTGACAGGAGTCCCCATATTAAAACATAGACAAAATGTTGATCTCAGCTAAACTGGGGATTGTTGTATGGCTTAATGTGGTACATCTACACACAATGTTGGAAGTAAATAATAGTACTTGTATGTTTTCCCCAGCTCTTCAATAAAATGAATAGGTAAATATATATTGGATTGTTTAGAAAAAACAATACTGTCATCAAATTACATTTTTAAAATTTATTTTTATTTTATTACTTCAGTTTTATATACCGCTCCATCTCAACAGGCTCGGGGCGGTTTACATAAGGCAGTATATATTTTCCAGTGTATATTACTGCTTTTTATTGCTATGTCATCATAGAAGGTATAGAAGCCTGTTGTGCAAAGTCCATCTTATCATCCTTCTTCCATTCTGTTACTAATTAGATCCATATCAGCCCTGTGTATATTTTTCAGAGTCACCCTTTTCAAAAGCAAGTGGTGATAAGAAATGCCATTGTAGTAGGACTCTCTGGGAGATGCTGAAGCTTTTGGAATTGGTTGAAAATCAAGGCAAACTTACATTCTAGTTTTACCATTTCTAGTTCTAGCACATGATTGAGTAATTCTAAAGACCAGAAACAAAGTGGCAGCATATATTGTGCAGTAGGCAACATAATTTGTTCTCTAGATCTCTTCTGGACAGTCAGAATATCCTCTAGATCAGTGTTTTTCAACCTTTTTTGAGCCGCGGCACATTTTTTACATTTACAAAATCCTGGGGCACACCACCAACCAAAATGACACAAAATGACACTCTTAACACAGTAATACATATAGTTGATAGGTTTTTTAAATGTATTTATACACTCACTTAGTGTGAAACCTGGGCCTGTTTCAATGAACACAACATAGATATCCTGGCAGGAATGGCAGAAAGACACAAACTTCCCACACAGAACTCCCATAACCAAGAGAAAATACTATAAGAGTTTATTAAGCTGCCCAACCTTGGCAAGCGTGAGAAATTTGGTGAAATCCTCAAGAGGCTGAGGCTGCAGAAACGTGGCACAGGTGGTGTGGACACAGCTGCTGTAGGAGGAGTGTTCGACGTCTCCAATGCTGACCGTCTTGGGTTCTCCGAGGTGGAGCTGGTTCAGATGGTGGTCGACGGGGTTTTGGAGTTGTAGTTCACCTATATCCAGAGAGCACTGTGGACTGAAACAATGTTGGATCAGGACCAAACTTGGCATGAATACTCAATATGCCCAAATGTGAACACAGTTGCCTTTGGGGAAAATAGACCTTTGGGGAAAATAGACTAACACAAGCCTTCTAATTTCTCTCTTTTCCATAATGAGGAAGGGGTGGCAAAGTAGAATCAGTAGTGAATGATGCAGTGCAGCCCTGAACCCAATCTGAAGAACAAAGTGTTTCATTGAATACCTGGAACATGTCTTCAAATTATTTTTGCAGTAAATAGAAAGTTATCAGTCATCCATAGCTTTCAAAGAGTTTGTTATAAAGATTTGATGTTATAGAACTTCATATTTATGAATATAGAACTTTTATATTTAATAATTTGTGATTTAGGGCTACATATACGCATACTAGGGAGTAAGTCCTATTGAATTCAGCAGATCTCTCAAGCAGACATGCATAGGAGTGTACTGTTCATTTTATTACATGTAAGCTACCTTATGCGATTATACTTCCATGTTTACTTTGCAATTCTCCCATTGCAGAAGCATTGTCAGTTTTCCCAGAACAGCTCCATCTAAATTCTTTGTCAGCAAAAGCTTCAAATGAAAGAAATCACAAACACCAGATTATTAGATCAACTTCTAATCTGTAAAAGAAAACATTGTAACATTCCTAATTTGTATAAAATTGTTCAATTATTATTAATACAATGTTGTGGGAAAATGTAAGAACTTTTTAAAAAGGATTGAAAAGGTGTGGTCTGCTGTGCCGGATTTACCGTTGTACTGCCTGCGTCTGACTTTAGAAGAACCCTACCTAATTATTTGTTATTTTTCCAGATAGCCCTTGGTTCTTGCTCACACACTGAGTAGAGATTACACTGTCCTATTAGTCCTTTTAAGGGCCAACGTATGCCAGCGATGCCATGTGTGAACAATCTGCAGGCACCATTAGCACTGCTTGACTAACTCTTGATAACACTCACTATGAAGTCAATTAAAGACGTCAGGAGGTGGGCCAGGCTGCTTTCTTTTACTAACAACAATCCTTAGGGGGTGGAGCACAGGGATTTGGAGGCCAGGTGATTTTATCCTTTCCAGTAGGCTGAAGGAAAAAAATACTGACTGCTTCTCTTCATTTTTGGCACACATTCCTTTAATTCTTCTATCTAAAGACAGGTCTGACAGATTTTCCACTTTATAGGAAGCTCATATAAGCCAAGTGACTTCAATTTACATTAAGGAAAATGGAGCCAGGAGCTGAAAAAAGAAAGTTGAGAGCTTCAATTAAAAGCTGGAAGAAAATAACAAACCTTAGTCTGGAGACAAAATGCTTTGTGTAACTGCTGTGTATTTTCATTATGATGCTATCTCTAAGTCAAAATATTTAGTAATGAGATGTTTCATAGAGAGAGGCATGGAAATAGAAAGTTTATGGGTAAATATGTTCAGAAGAAGATTTGGCAGACTTTTGTTTTTAAAAGTATCCTCTTTTTGCACCAAAAGCATATGAAGGCTGAACATCTGTTCAAAGGATAAGCTCTAGTCTTACGGCTCAGGTCCAGGCTGAGCACATCTCCTTGTACAAACTCACCCAGCCCCTGAAGTCATCAGCAGAGCCCCTTCTCTTGGTCTCACATTCATCTCAAGATTGGTTGGTGGGAACGAGAAAGTAGGCCTTCCCGGTGGTTGTCTCTTGATTCTGGAACTCCCTGCCCAGGGAAGCCAAAGTGGCCCCTCCCTGCTATCCTTCTGGTAGCAGGCTAAGACCTTTTTATTCAGACAGGCTCTCAAAAAAGTAGGTTTTAAAGATCAAATCAGGTGCTGGTATGGTATTTAATTTTGAATATATTTTTAATAGATTTTAACTGATTTTTAAAAAAATATATTAATATTTAATTCTGTTTTAATGTTTGTAGATTTGTCGATTTTAAACTGTATTAAAATACTTTTAATGCGAGCCGCTTTGAGTCTCTTTGTGGAGAGAAAAATGATAATAATAATAATAATAAGAAGAAGAAGAAGGTTAATGCTGCTGCATTTATCTTTAGAGAAAGTGCAAAAATATACTAAATGAAGAATTTACAACTTAATAACTGTTATTATTAAATGGTTACCTAATTGGAGGATTGGCCATAAGATACTTTAATAATCAAACTGCAAAGACTCTGGCACAAGCCAGTAAAGGTGGTCCCAGTGGTAATCAGCACACTGGATGCAGTGTCTAAAGACCTTGGCCTGCACTTAAACACCATCAGTGCTGCCAAAATTACCATCTGTCAGCTACAAAAGGCCACCCTACTGGGATCTGCACCATTATTTGCCAATGCATCACACAATCCTAGACACTTGGAAAGTGACCGACGTGCGATCTAATACAACAGCCAGCAGAGTGACCTTGTTTGCTGTGTGCTAATCTTGTTGTGTTTCAAATAATAATAATAATTGTATTTTTTACCAACCTCTCGTCTAGGCTCTCGGCAGGTTACAACATAGCTAAAACACATAATCATTATATAAATGCACATATTAAAATGTATTTCTACAAAAACAAATATAATAAAATACAAAGAACAATGATTAAAATACAGGGGACATAAACACAAGTTTAAAATTCATGATTAAAATTTTATGGGTGGTTACAAAGAGTTTGTGCATTGTTGCACAGCTGGACCTTGAGGTAGCTTCAAAATAAAGTTGTCTTCTGGGCTGATTCTCATTACGATATCCTGGAATGAACTCATGTGGTACCTGGATTCCTTGCAGCTTTTTTAGAGGAGAGTTTTCTTGGGAGCCCATCAGGCAAACACACCCACACAGAGAGAGGTGTTGGCATCCCCTTCCCATCTCTTTGTGAGTTGTTGGACTGGGAAACCACATTTAAAGAGCTGCTAAATAACGTGCTAATATACTGTCTGCTATTTTGTAGGATTCCCCACCTCATTCAAATGGCTATAGGTGATACATAAGAAACCCAAGATTTGCACTTCATAATTTAGTTGTGCCTGTGCCATTCTTGTAAAGAATGTGTCCTCGTAACATCTCTGTGTGTTTGATCAATTAAGAGAAAACCATTGACCCAAGGTCAAGTCACTCCATGATCATAATAGCTGAGTGAAATTTTTGATAGAAATATACACAGTCAAATCATATTGCCAGATTACTAGAAGTACATGATGCTGATAATTAAAGCAGAAGATCCCATGTGTTGCTGTTTTGTGCTTTCTAGTTGTTTCCAAATTATGGCGGCACTAGGGCAAGTTACGGTGATCCTAGCACAAATGTATTGTGGAGTTTTCTGGAGCTGAGAGCATGGGATTCTCCCAAAATATCCCAATGGGTTGCATGGCCAAGTGAGAAACCAAATTCTTTCTCAGTTGTAATCCAGTGCTCAAACCACTACACAACACTGACTCGACCTGATTTATATGTTCAGTCCATATCAGAGCAGATCAATCAGATATCAGCTGTCAACCTAAATGTTTTGTAACCATACTGTGAAATAATATGTCCTATTAACCTGCCAATGTTCTGATTATGCCTTAGTGCATGTGTTTTTATTTTGCTCAGACTCATAGTTGCTCAGATGTTCAATATTCCCTGTCGGCATTTGTCTTTATTTGTTCAGCATACTCTATGATTCTTCCATGCCAGTTCATCTTTTTAATGTATGTTTATTGATTCCTATTAAAAACTGAATGTATTCTATTTGTTGTGTATTTTAAAAGACAAAAAGCTACCTGGGCAAATAGTTTTGCAAATAATGGGGAAACAGTTCTTATTTGTGTGCAGTATGAAACATAGGCTCCTCAGACTATATAATGACACCCTGCCATAAATATCAGTTAAATATTGAGCCTCTAGTTCGTTTTGTCTTTCATTTATTTATAAGTTTCCCCCTATCTTTTCAATTTAGATTGTGCATACATAGGGGAAAGCTAGTAAGTCTATAATATGCAATTACTTGTTTTCAAATGTACCATCTATCTTCTAGTTTATATTTATGGTATCTCATTTAACCTTGCCTATTGAATACATGAAAATACAATGGAGAGGGTTTTCAGCATTAATACTTATTATTCCAATTACTTCGTTTCTATCTGGTTTATTTATTTCCAGGCATCTCACATTGAGCTTGAGAGAAATGACATAAGTGTGAGAAAGATAAAATGAGAGATTGTTTACTTGGCTAGAGAAGCACATTATTTGTTTTCTATTCCAAAGAATCATAAAATAAAATGTGAGTGATTATAGAAATGACAATCTCTACCCAAAAATGCATTTTTTTAAAAATACATCAACAGAGATTTTGGAAATACAACCTGATTTACTATATACTATAAGAATATTTAGGTATGTCGCATAACATTCCATATATGATACTATCCATGCCATGCCACGTGTTGCTGTGGCAAAAAGTAAGAATTTTTGAAGTAGAGGTACCTACTAGGCATGAGAAAAAAGTTATGAAAATGAAATGATTCGGAAGAAATTCGTAAGAAATGCTACTTTTGAGTATTTCCGCATCTGGAACGCCAACCAGGAAGTGGACTTTCTTTATAGAACTTCGGGGCCAGGATTTTCTTAAGTGTCGTTATTAGGTCGTGGGGGGGACACCCTCCTTCTCTCACCACCCTCCGCCTCCCTTGCCAATAAGTATTATGGCAAGGCAAGCCCTAAACTCGCTCCTTCTTTTGGCTGGAAGCCTGGAAAAAATGTAAACAGAGAGGTTTACTCAGAAGTAAATCCACAAAGGAGGGCACTTTGGATGAAGTGCCCTCCTTTGTGGATTTACTTCTGAGTAAACCTCTGTTTACATTTTTTCCAGGCTTCCCTGCCTCTCCTGCCTGCCAGGATCTAAAGCATCAAAGAGTATTGGGGTGAGAAACCAACCTAATGTATAATAGAATGAATGCTACTGTAAGTGCCTAATATTATAAGTAATCCAACTGGTCATACCTACATTCCATGCACATGCAATAGTACAGCAGTAATAACATTGGGTATAAAAAGAGGTAAAATTCAAACCGAAGTATTCTGACTGGTCCCTCCTCAAGCGGTGCAAACAAGAGCCCGGAAAGCGGGCAAAGCGTTTGCTGCCTGGGTGCACACACATACATATTCTTGGGGGATTTGCTGCAGAATCCCGGCTCATAGAGAAGATTCTGCAGCAAATCCCCCAAAGAATATGTATGTGTGTGCACCCAGGCAGCAAATGCCCGGGCTTTTGGCTTTTCCCGGGCTCATAGAGAAGAGCCTTTTGCAGTTTGCACCGCATGAGGCAGGGACCAGTCAGAATACTTCGGTTTGAATTTTACCTCTTCTTATACCCATTGTTATTACTGCTGTATTATTGCATGTGCATGGAATGTAGGTATATGACCAGCCTGGGCAAACTTGGGCCTCGCTCCTCGGGATCGGGGTGAGAGAGGCAGCGAGGAGCCGGGGGCTCCTCCTCCTTTCTTTTGCTGCTTCCAAGAATAGAATACCCCCTCCCTCCCTCCCTCCTTTGCCCCTCCTTCCTATTTGGAGAGTCCCATCTAGAATTCATTGTGATTTATTCAAGTTTTGGCCTACAACTCCCAGAAATCCCAGCCAATTTACCAGCTGTTAGGATTTCTGGGAGTTGTAGGCCAAAACCATCTGAATAAGATGCGCTGGCATACGAACTACTAACGAATTTCGTTAGTAATTAAGTTACATTCTAGAAATTTTTGGAAAATATTTATGTAAGTCTTTCTTTTACTAATCAAAAAAAATCCACCCCCATTTGATATTAGAATCACCATTTTTGGGTTCTAAACTATGCCTAGTACCTACCTATTCCTTCCCCCTTTTTCTTTCCATTCTCCTTTTTCTACTTTCTTCCTTCTCTACCTCTTTCTTTCATTGCTTCCTTCACTCTTTTGTTCCATTCTTCCTTCTCTCCTTCCTTCCCTCCCCCTTTTTCTCCTTCTTCTCTTCTCTCCTTCCTCCCCTCCGTGTTTCCTTCATTCTTTCACTTTTTATTTCCTTTCCCCTTCTTTCCCTCTTTCCCTCTTTCCTGCCTGTCCTCCCCTTTTTCTTTCCTTTCTCCTTTCTTTTCTTCCTTCCTTCATTTGGTACCACTTTCCTTCCTTCTCTCCTTCTTTCATTCCTTCTCTCCTTCCTTCCTTCCCTCCTTTATTCTTTCCCTCCCTCTTTCTCTCTTTCATTCCTTCGCTCTTTCTTCCCTGCCTTCTTCTGTCCTTCCTTCCCATCTTCTTTCTTTCTTTCATGTTAGGGAGGTCTTGGCTTTAGGGGTGCCTCCTGTTGTTTCTCCCTCCTGTTGCTTTCTGCCTGCAGCCTAAGCGCCGAGAGCATCTTCCTCATTCCCCTTCCCTTGTGCTCTGTGCCAACTTCTCCCACCGCCAGCACCATCTTGGGCTCCCTTGGTAGCTTGCAGACATTGCCCACTGAGGCCAGAGCACATCAATAGCAGGCAGAGTGATCTGTGGCAGTTGGTTGCCATCGGTCATTCTGCTATCCGTTATCCCTCCTTGGAGGCCAAACAGAGGGAACAGAAGAGACAGAGCAGGAAATACTAAGTGTTTTGGACTTCAATTCCCAGATTACTTCCTCATTGTCCAAGGTAGAGGAGTCTTCTGGGAGTTGAAGTCTAGTGTGTGGGAATCACTGTGAGGAGCTGAGCCTCCCTTCTTGGGCCTCATGGAGCCTCTATGGTGGCTCCAGTTGCTGCTGGGGCTTGCCTCACCAAGCCTCCATGCTCTTTGTGGGGCCAGGCCTTCTCCTTCCTTCTCTCTTTCCTGTGCATGCAAGCGCACCCCACTCCCACCCCACCCCATCCCTGTACGCTTGTGCAGTGGATTTTTAGGATTTGTAAGTTATGTTTATTTATTTTTTGTTTTTTATTATTGTTGGTCACAACTTGCAGTATGA
Source organism: Anolis apletophallus (assembly GCA_030556195.1). Taxonomy (NCBI): domain Eukaryota; kingdom Metazoa; phylum Chordata; class Lepidosauria; order Squamata; family Anolidae; genus Anolis; species Anolis apletophallus. The sequence continues at coordinate 33,408,423 of JARBWK010000004.1, read as the reverse complement.
GATGTTATGTTGCCAAATTTGGTGTGATTCCGTTCATTGATTATTTCGTTTACTTTAGCCTAATGATGACAGCTGCTTTTATAGATACAGTGTGTGTGTGTATACACACACACTGTATATATAAAATCTATATCTATTATCTTCCCTTCCCTTCCTGTTCCTTTAGTTCCCTAAAATTCAGATCCTTCAAACACAGGTCAATGTACATTCTCTGAATATACCATATATACTCGAAGATTAGCTGAGTTATTTTAAAATATGAATTTTCCCCTCACATGTTTGCAAGTCTCTGCAAATCCAATATCAATAAATTTATAGAGGTACCTCCCCCCCCCCTCTCTATATATGTGTATGTATATAAATAATTTTATGAATTTCCCCCACACATGTTTGCAAGTCTTTGCAAATCCTGTATAGATATAATTATATATAGAAAGATGTCTAGATAGATATATATGAATATAGATATATAGGGCTTGCAAATATTACAGGGGGGAAATTCTCTCACACATACACACACACACACACACACACACACACACACACACATATATATATATATATATATATATATATATATATATAGAGAGAGAGAGAGAGAGAGAGAGAGAGAGATGTCCAGATAGATATGAATATAGATATATAGGGCTTGCAAATATTGCAGAGGAAATGCACAGAGAGAGCGGATTTGCAAACATTTCAGGGGAAATACATATGTTAAATTTATATATATATAATTATAGGTCTATAACTAGCTCTGCATTGTTTATGTAGGCATTGGCTAAGTCATGTTCTCAGAAAAGTGGGCAGAAGCATAAAGGACAAGAAAGGAAGAGTCCGGATTACACCAAATCAGCCTAGCACCACGTTATTATAGGAATAGTTTACAAACAATTTCCAGCACCCTATGCAGAAACTAGTGTGAAAATAGAAACTTTGAACCTTGCAAAAAAAATTTATCCCAGCTTGAATTCAGAAACCACTTAGAATCAATGTGTCTTTAAATTATTTTCAGGCAAAAAGATTAATTCTGAAAATACCAAACTAGGTTTTAGGTCACTGCTCATCTCTAAAATTTGGCATGCTGGTTTACACAAAAGGAGGGACACACATATTATTTTATTACTCTTTATTTAATATTTGTTTCTGCAAGTTTCTGCAATATTTGTTATCTGAAATAAAAATAATTTATTGTCATCTTCTGGTCTCACTGTTCTACCCAATTTCATGAGCTGGATTAATATGACTACTTTTCCTAATTGGAAAAACAATAAGGAATAAGCAATAACATAAAATTATTTTTAGAAATGCATTTTTAATTACTAAGCTGCTTAATTATTGAGTATCATCTAAAGTATCCTGTGAACCTTATCACTATGCAAATGTATTCAGTTTTCGAAACAATTAAATGATAATAAAGCATTCTTTTTTTCTTTTACCATATATTACCGTAATGAAGCTGTTACCTCTCAGTGTGCATTTTAATGAGTTTTAAGTAACATTTTAATGAGCTCAACATTACCATAAACCCAAGGATTAGACTAAATTGAATTTACCAGGAAAAGAGAAAGGTTCATTAAGAGTTAATTATATTGTTTAAGGAAGAATATTATTCATTTCATGAAGTCCCCCCCAGTTAAGAGCCCACCAACACATCTATGCTTACTAATAGATGCAATAATATTGTTATTGCTTTGACATGACGCATGGATTTATTCACTATAATTCTTCTGTGGGTTTAATAAAGTAGTGGTGTTTGTAAACAGTACAGCCAATGATATAACAAATGCATTTTAATTCTGTTGTACAAAATTTGAACTTAATGTGTTCTGTTTTTGTTATTCTAGTTCTATGTTAATAAAGTTTTATATCAAGAAAATAAACAAATAACATATTTAAAGAGTCGACACCTCATGATAAGCATTCACTACTGTTGGGTTGGGGTGACCAAATAATGTATTCATAGGCTGTCCTAACATCATTAGAAAAAATACAGTTATGATGTTAAAGCTATTGTGTTATTATAATTAGAGTTTGACATATTTTACATACATTGATAATTTTCTTTGCAACCTAGACAGTACATACTGATTTAGAAAAGAATTTTCAACTTTGTTTTTGGAGATCAAGGGAACAATCCTAGGGATCTAAAATCAGCATAAGAATGCAAATGCCCTTCCAAGATTTTAGGAATATCCTGACTTGACAGCTCCACTTTCCATCCCAGGCATTGTGCAGAAATTTCAAGTTCAGCAAGTGGCAGGAACTACCAGAACATTGGGAGTTAGATCTAGATTTATTGTATCTTGTCCTCTAAGACAGTGTTTCCCAACCAGTGTGCCGGGGCACACTAGTGTGCCATGAGCAATCATCAGGTGTGCTGTGGGAAATTGGAACCTCCAGGAAAGGGGGGGGGGGGGGAGTCTAGTGTGTTGAAGTATAAAAACCCTAAGAAACCTACCTCGATAAAGGCACAAAATTACAAACACCCCCCTCCCCACCCATTGTCTACTTGGTCTCTCCCTTTCCATGCATTGGGAAGGCCCGCCTCCCTTTCCCCAAGTAGAGACCTCCTCTTGCCTCCTGGGGGTTCTGTGTGGGAAGTTTGGCCCAGTTCTATCATTGGTGGGGTTCAGAATGCTCTTTGATTGTAGGGGAACTATAAATCCCAGCAACTACAACTCCCAAATGTCAAGGTCTATTTCCCCTGAATGCCATCTGCATTCATATTTGGGCATATTGAGTATTCATGCCAAGTTTGGTCCTGATCCAACATTGTTTGAGTCCACAGTGCTCTCTGGGTGTAGGTGAACTACAACTCCAAAACTCAAGGTCAATGCCCACCAAACTCTTATAGCATTTTTTCTTGGTTTTGGGAGTTCTGTGTGGGAAGTTTGTGTCTTTCTGCAATTCCTGCCAGGATATCTATATTGTGTTCATCGAAACAGGCCCAGGTTTCACACTGAGTGTATAAATACATTTTTAAAACATATTAACTATATGTATTACTGTGTTAGAGTGTCATTTTGTGTCATTTTGGTTGGTGGTGTGTCCCAGGATTTTGCAAATGTAAAAAGTGTGCTGCGGCTCAAAAAAGATTGGGAAACACTCCTCTAAGAGCCTAAAACTAGACTAGATCCACTAGAGCTAGAGTCCCCTGCCTCCAAACATGGGGAAACATTTTAACCTGGGCTGTTAATAGTTTAAATCAGTAATCATGCTCTCTTCCAGATTTTGTTGAACTGCATCTCCCAGCATTACCAATTGACCAAGGATTCAGTGAGTTACAATTCAATAATAACTTGAGGGCCACCTCTGTTTTAATAAACCTCCATCATTTCTCATAATGGGATGAGAGATTTTATTTAACTCCCATATGGGAAGAGAGAAACAAAACAGCTCAGTCTTAACTCATACCATGCCAGCAAGAATCCAGAAGGAATTTAGATAGATTGGAGGCTCCAATATAAAATCACAGTGTCTTTCAGACTCCTTCCCCATTGAATTGGTATCTAAGAATTTCTTTGCTTGCCCTTGCAGTATATTGCTTACAGAGAATATTGCTTATTGGATTCACAGCATGAGAATGTTCCTTTTGAAAATTAGGACTAAACCTTTAATAGGATTCTGTGAAACCACTGGAAATCCCAAATGTAAAAGCTACAATTAAATTAGTATTGTATCTGGTCTCAAAGAAACTGAGCAGAATTGTTCAGTCTGTTGGCAGATATATTTTAAAGCGCGCGCGCACACACACACACATACACACATTCATTTTCTAGAATTTAAAGAGACAATATCTCCCCCACCCTCTATTTCTCTCCTTTCCTCCCCTCTTTTTTGGGGGGGTGGGGGTGGGTGGGTATTTTTCTAAGTACAGAAAGCTATTTTGTATCTGAACATGCAATGGAGCTTGGATTGGTACCAAGTTTATAGTAATTACATGGATACAAAAAAGACTCCACTTGAATTAGAATCTACTTTGCACTGATTACCTAGATAAAATATAATTAATGAACAGTTTGCATGCAAAAATGTTGGCTGCCAAAGTCTGGCTTAAACTGAGGGTTTGAAACATAATTTGCAAAAACAACTGGAGTTTGGGGTGCTACAATGTCACTTATGAGAAACAGTCTCATAACAGTCTCATAGATGGAAATGAAAAAAGAAAAGTATAATTTAAGAAAAGAAAGATATCGAAAATGATGCGGTCTGTATCATCCAGCTTTCAAGACATACAGAATATAGGGTAGAGCCCTAATGATGTAATCATTAAAAAAATATTAATCACAACTTGCATATCTATTATTTAGATAAGTTTCTGAATAAATTTATTCAATCGGTATCCTAAAGATACCTGATCCCACTGATCTTGGAAGCTAAGGACCCAGCCCTGGTTAGTAATGGGAGACCGCCAACAAAAAGCAGGCTCTGTAGGCTTTATTTCAGAGGAACTGGTAAAATTTCTATTCACCTAAGAAAACCCTGTGAACTTCATGGAAACTAGAGTCAACTTGAAGGCACATATATACATGTTTGCTGTGATTCAGCTAAGGCCCGATGGAATGCATTTTATTGTGCATGCCTGCCCTTCAAAACTCACTGATACGGTTTCGAATTTGGATGGTAATTTTGGGATTATGAATACCCATGTCTGGTTATATTTTTCTCCACATAATAATTCTTACCTAACACCATGGCATGCTGGATACTAGGAAAACATGACACAATCTTCTCATTAGTCTATTATTTTTCCTGACAGAAAACTAATTTTATTTATTTATTTATTTATTTATTTACTTTATTTATACCCCACACCCATCTCCCAGAAGGGACTCGGGGTGACTGGGAATCCCAAATTTTAAACTAGGAATCCAAAATTGCAAAGATTGTACTGTCGAAGGCTTTCATGGTCAGAATCACTGGGTTGTTGTAGGTTTTTCAAGCTGTATGGCCATGTTATAGAAGCATTTTCTTCTGACAACCTCTGAGGATGCCTGCCATAGAAACAGGAGAGAATGCTTCTAAAACATGGCCATATAGCCCAAAAAAACCTACAACAACCCATTGCAAATATTCTTTCCACCCCTAACTTAGGCTGGATCTACTGCATTGTATGATCAGTGTAGACTCATATATCTGCATTGAGTTGTATCACATGGCTCTACACTATACAATGCAATTCCAAACTGCATTATACTGTATGGCAATGTAGATCCAATCTTAGATTTCATATCATGGTATTTAGACAATTTGGGAGATCACACAAGACTTGGGACTCTCAGAATCCAGGTGATAACTGGTACAGCCTGCATTGAAATACATGTAACATATTTGATTTCACATTGCCACATGTTTGTACGAAATCAAAACATAAAAAAGATCCAAAGCCCTCTTCAATTTAGAATATTCTCAATTTGACAATGGAACTAACCATTCACTAATGGAATAAGCATCTCATCCTTATCGTAATTTCTCTTTTTCCATTTTTTGGTATATTGATGGGGCCTATAAATCTACCTTGTTCAACAGATGCAAGTCAGGGGGTTGGACTGGATGGCCCATGTGGTTTTTTCCAACTATGATTCTATGACAGCATTGCTGTACAAAAGAGAAATCAGAAGGCATAGTGAACACAGGGGGGGGGGTAATCATATAATGATACAGTAGGCCCTCCACTTTTGTGTTAGAATACCACAAAAGTAGAACAACCATGAATTACAAAACACAACTTTTTCCTGATGGAACACCTCTCTAAGAGTTACCTGGGCCTCAATGGTCGCTATATGGTCCCACACTAAACATGAGGGGGGCTCTTGCCAATGACACTAGAGCACACAAATAGCTGAAAAACCCAAAGTAATATATACATATATCAAGAGGACAAATGTCCAACCCATGCGGAAGTGGTGTAGTGATATATATACCAGTACTATCCAGACCAAATGTTGCTGGCTCCCCACGCTATTAGGTATGGCACAAGTCAGTGCAGAAGGCACAAAAGACTGCCCTGAGGGACGATGTCCCCATGGTACAAGGTCCACAATTAATGCCCACAATGCAATCCGTTCCTATAAGGTATAATCCAAAAATAAGCACTGTGCATCTATGTATCAAACACCAGCCTAGACCCCCAACAGAAGTGTAAAGCGGTTAGCAATAACATATAGATCCCCGATGAACATGCAGCGTCTAAACGTAAATACCCTTCGCGAGGGAGTCCATAAGGCAGGAGAAAAGGGGGACGGCGGCGGCGCGGTGTGGCTCAGGTGATGCTCCGCCGCCACCGTGGGCCTCCCCCATTGTCCCTGGATGTGGCGAAACGCCGTCCAGTGACGAGGAAACTCCTGTTGCAATTATGGTCCAATAATGATGACGTGTAGTATCTGGCGCGTCCCCGGCAGATGACGTAATCGGGCAATGCGGAAGTGGTGAGCAGGGAGGCGTCGGGGAATCCCTGGGCGGGGTCAAATGATGCACACAAATGATGCCGCAATGGGAAGACGTAGTGGGGGGAGGTTCCCTGGAGCTGACGAGCAGGCAAGGCTGGAACGAAGCCAGAGAAAGGCGGGGGGGATGCCCCTAAACGCCGGGTGCACAAATTTACACCCCCCAAGGGCCCCCAAACAAACGCCGCAGAGGAGGATCCAGGCTAGTGAACGGTGCTGCGGATATGTCCATCAAGGGCTTGGCCTGTATCTCGTAGGATCCAATGACCCCTCGTGGGCAGAAATGCAGATACCCCACACGTTCTCGGGCCCACCCAAGCAGGCAGTGGGCAGATGCCAGGACTAATCCAATGAACGTACCAGTTCCACACGGGTTTGTAGAAACATATCAAAGCATATATTTATTTGGACCACAGCCAGATGCTGTGAAGTCCACACAGTAAACATTCAACTGCCCAAGCACCAATACATAAGTGCCAGTTCTATTACAGTACAAGCCCAGCTGTGGGGCTGGCTGCTCCCACAGCTGTGATGGCAACGCCCTCCAGGTGTTTTGGACTTCAACTCCCAGAAATCCTAGCCAGTTCACCAGCTGTTAGGATTTCTGGGAGTTGAAGCCCAAAACACCTGGAGGGCCGGTAATTGCCCACCCCTGATCTAGAGATTCCTAGAGAACTCTTCTATCTACTGATCTCTAGGTCCTTTGGTATGATTCTGTAGTCAGGTTCCAGTGAAAGTGGGCCACAGAATTTCCCCTGAGGACCCACAGATTCCCAAAGAGGACATATTAGTCAAATCCAAAAATAATCAAACCCACAAAAAAAACCTCACCAAAGTAGATTGTAGTATCAACCAATATGGTAGAAATGTTAGTTTATTTCCTTCTGTTTCCTAATATTTCAGCTTTCAACATAGTTTAAAATTCTGTTTGATAAAACTATAAATGGATGTTCTTTTTTATTTTAGGAATTGTTGACTGAGCAACTGTTGACAAAATACTACATTCCCAAATTTTAAGGAAAATTTATATACCTATAATAGCTGATTGGTATGCATTCTTGTTCATACACTGTGTAAATTTTAAAATCTGGAACATAAATAAATTTAACTATTTATCTGGTGATTTTAATCATTCATTTTATTGCCTGTATTTAAATTACTGTGAGAGGAAGTATGTTTTAAAATGTATTGTATGGTTTTATTTTGTTGTACACTGCCTTGAGTCTGCTTGCAGAGAAAGGCAGGATAAAAGTATCTTAAATGAAAGAATGAATGAATGAATAAGTCACAGGTCTGAAACATCAAGAACAAAAGTCTTCCAGCCAGTCACATCTCAAGACACTGGTTTGAATATGGAGTATTTGTGAACTATAAAGATTCTATGGTAAAAGGAGCTAATGAAATGTCTATGTTTTTGTTAAATCTTATGTAAAATAATTTAGTAGCATGCAAAGTCATAGCATGCTACCTTTTCTGAAAGCATACTACAAATCACAATGAAGCCTTCCATTAACAATTATTAACTACTTTAAAAGCCATACTAAAACATTATCCAATGTTGCAGTTATATGTGTTCTCCATTTGTTTTGTAAGCAGTAAGAAATATATGCAGCAACATTAAAATAAATAATTAACCATTTCAAACTTTAAAAATGCATAGTCCCAAAGATTCCATTGGTAAATGTACTGTATGTACAGTGTTTGTAATTTGGTCTTTAGGAAGTCTACATTTACAAAAGAGAAGGGGGGGGGGGGGAGAGTTTAGAATTGCTTATTACCTTTTCTCCCTTGCTTGGCTGTCAAAACAAAAATGAGGCCTTTTAAGATTTATGGCCGACATGTAATGAGATTGCTGAATGTTAACTGCAGCATTCAGAATTCATTAAGGGTTGAAAGCAAGGAAGGATAAGGTTATTGGGACTTCAGTATAGTGTAGATAGGTCATACAACTTTGTTTTCAATCTCGGAGTTTACTCATAAATATTTTATATTCTGGATTAGAAAAATCTGTATTCTTCATGTCATCCACCAGTCAAGTAACATATTTCAAGAAAATATGGAGATGCCAACTTGCATTCTGTTGAACACATTGATTCACAAGAATGTGTAGGATGCTTGTCTCTCTGTCATATTAGCCTGGGAAAAATAAAAGCTAGATAGAAGTATGAAAGCTTTAAGACACCTCTCTGCATTCAAGAGGGAAAGTTTCGTTTCCTTAAATCACTTAGCTGTTGATGACAGATTTCACAGACCAAGTCCCAGAGGTTGCAGATAATGATTGTAACACCTGGTACAACTCAGAAAGATGAAAGATCATCAGAGAGTGGAATTTTCTCCAATGTAAAGGAATTCATGGGTAGGACATGGCAAAGCTGTGTCTCTAGTGTTTAATCAGGTGGATATTCTTTATGATTTTCCCAACTACATTATTTCATAGAGTTTATTGTACTTCAAGTAATCATATCCCATCATTGATGCTAACTGAATGTATTGTGGCACAGTACACTGAGGCCGTAGAATGAGAAGATCTAAAAAGTGCAATTCCTGGCTAGAATATTTTCAAAAGTATGCTTTGAAGGTCTAAAGCACACATTGTCTGAAAAGGAGCCAAAAGGTAACCTTTTGCACACACAAAAAAAGCTGGGGGTGCACCCAATAATTGCTATTGAATCAACCTTACATCATTTGACCTGTAAGCATCACTAAAAGTCAACATGGGCTTCTCAAAAGCAAGTCATGCTACCTAGCAGTCAGTGTCAACATGAACTTCTCCATATGTGGAAGAACCATAGCTTTCAAGTTGACAAGCGCAAGTACTTTATATATCTTATCTCTATTTTATAGAGTTGCAAACTTGGTAGATGAAGGCGAAATTGAATGCAGAATATCTTGATTTCTGAAAGGACTTTGAGAAGGTTCATGATATTCTTCTGAACAAATTAGGAGGGTTTTTTTATAACAACCTAGTGGGTAATATTACTGTTATATGGCTTGATTGAACAAACTTAAAGGGTGCTTGCTGATAGCTTTTTTTCATCCTGGAGTGACTAGTGGAATGCCACAGGATTCTGTCCTGGGCCCAGTGCTATTTTATCACTTTACCAGTGACTTGGATGATGGAATAGGGTGCATGCATATCAAATTTATAGATGACACAATATTAGAAGTGGTGGCTAATATCTGAGAGGACATGATCAGAATTCAAAAAGACACTAACAGCTGGAGATCTGGGCCAAAACATAAAAAAAATTCAACAGGCAGAAATTTAAGGTAATACACCTAGGCAGAAAAAAATGAAATGCACAGACATTGGATAGATGACCCTGGCTGGACAACAGTACCTGTGGAAGGGCTTGGGGCTCTAGGAGGCTTCACATGAAACAACACTGTGAAGTGTCACCTTTAAAATGCAATCAATTTCTAGGCTGCATTTGTAGGAGTATAGTGTCTATATCAAGGGAATTAAACTCTATGCTGAACTAGTTTGTCCTCACCTTGTGTACAATGCTCAGTTCTGAGCATCACAATTCAAGAAGGATACTCACAAGCTGGAACATGTCCATGGTAGTATGATCAAAATAATAAAAATCTGAAAACCATGTCCTATCACAGGCATGGGCAAACTATGGTCCTCCAAAAATTTAATCTCACACAATTCCTAACAGCTGGTTTTGGTTTTCTCAGTGAGAGGAGGATGGTGCTTTGAAATGGGAAAACTGTTGTATTTAAAATGCAGCTGCCTGCTTAAAGGCAATTTTCATTCATAATAAAGACTTCTTTTTATAAAACAAGATTCAACACTTACCCACAAAGTTCAACTGCTAAACTTGCAACAATATTGTGTAAAACCTGGCAAGGTGTATATGTGCATTCAATTTATTTATTTATTTATTTATTTGAAAATTTTGTACCCCGACCTTCTCATTTCCATGGAGGGACTCAGACCAGCTTACTGCAAAATTCAATGCTATACAAATTTAAAACATCTTAAAACAGCATATTAAAATACATAAAAACAGAAATACATAAAAACCGCATTGCCATTAAAACCACATTCAATGTAACTTTAGTTTTTATCTGCAAAATATGAGATAAGCATCATATTTATTTCAACAATGTATGTGTGTGCAGGCAAATGCATTTACTCTATATGTTTACATATGGAATTTATAGAACAATGTAATCTTTATATATACTGAAGGAAAAATCACACACTATTGGAAAAGAATGCAAATTATTTCAAACTTCCTGAAAGACCTGCACTTTTCCCTTCTAGTTGAGATGCTTTGACCATAGGCTATGGGCTCATGGGACATGGGCCAGATTGAAAACTAGAGGCAGACAGATGGTTATTTGTAATATCATGTAAATGTAAATCCTATTAAAATGTGTGTACGTGTTTAAAAACAGTACGGCCAGAGAGCTTCTATAGTAAAAGGGAGGATTAAGCCCTGGATATATAGATTAGAATAATTTTGACCCCTCTATTCACTTCTCTATAAAACACTCAGACTCCTCTAAACAAATTCTCAGAGACTTTGGAAAGGAAATGAATTAATTTTCTATAGAATTCCTAGACTTTCTAGACATTATTTTGACCTGGGTCTGGATTTGGTCCTACATTGGCAGGTGTTAGTGAAGGGTTGCCTTGGCAGCAAGTTTTTATTCCATTGTAGTAGGTCGTTTAACTGCAAGAGTTTATCTTCATAATGTTTTATTTTCTTCCTGAAACGAAGTCCCTTATAGTCAGTAAACTTGTACATACATCCAAATTTACTGAACAGTTTCACAGTGGACACTATGTTTATAAATGTCTGTATTGGTGAGCAAACACATGCCAACAATGTCAAAATTAACCTTTGTTAACTTATGTATTTGTCATGTCTACAAATGCTGCTCCAGAACACATTTTGTGTAAAAGGGGTGGGTGAGTAATAGTTTCAAAATATCCTATAGTTTCTATTCACTAACTTCATCAGATTTTGTGTCTGGATTCAATCTTTTCCTCACGGTTTATGAAATATTTTATAATATTAAATAATTTAATCAGTTATATTTAGTTAGAATTTTACCTATGACCCTGAAATGCTTCTCCACTACTCTTTCTTTCTCTCTCCGCATTCCTGTCATTTTGTGCATAATGTACTCACTTAAAGTAGACTGAGATTTCGTACCCAGTTATGAGATTATCTTATGGTTTTTGGTACTATATATGAATGTGAGAAATCATTAGAGGTACTAATTAGTATTCTACATACCAGGTTTTTCTAACTTACTTCTCTCCAGATACATTATTCCCTGTGTTGCATTATTCCCAGTGTACATGATTAGGATAGTGGGAGTGCAGTGCAGTTATCAGATGCCAAACAAATAGATATGTTTATTGAATAATTATTTACATATGCATCCATAATTATTTACATGCATGGCAAAAGTCAACACACTTATCTGAGAGTCTTGCAATGTGTGTGTGTGTGTGTGTTTTTCTAAAACAGTTGATATTGTCTGCTTTAAAGTCTATATTTTGTGGAAGCTAGCATGAATCATGTCCTACTTATGAGGCTATGAAATATAATTTTAGCTTTGATTATGTTTTTATGGATTTTAACTGTGAATTTTAAATATATTTATATATTTTTTGTTTTAATATTTGTGTATTTTTATATTTGAAATTGTATTAAAATGCTTTTAAGGTAAGCTGCTTTGAGTCTCCTTGTGGAGAGAAACATAATTGTTGTAAACAGACTGTCTTAAGGAAGCCAAGCCCACTGGAGTTAGTAATAAAAGTTTATTAACTGCAACACAAACTTGACCAAATACACTGTAAATTTAGTGTGAGAGCACAAGAAAACCAAAAACACGACCAAACTGGACAAAAGCAAGTCAATGGCCAAAATGAGGATTAAATCTCCAGACAATCCGTAGCAAACACGAACACAACAGGAACAAGGAAACAGTAACCATGTGTTGTCAGCTAGTCTGTCGTCGTCAACACGGAAGAGCAGACAGTTGCAGTCGTCACACCAGAGGAGCAGGCAGTAGAGAAGCACCAAAGAAGTCCCAAGTCAAACCGAAAGAGCAGTCAGCGTCAAGGGTAGTCATAAATGGTCCGGAGTCAAAACAGGAAGCGTGCAGAATCTAGCACACAGGGATTTAACTCAGTGTAGCTGGTGAACGAGTACAAGATGCAGATCCCACCAGATAGAATACCAGAGTCCAGGAAGAAGTCCAAGGTCCAAAGTCCACAGCAACACGCAGCAGGACACGGGCAGCAAGTAAGACACCTTGCCAACTGCAAGGAAGGGTTATTCCCGACTTGCCTTTATTCAGAGTCCTCCTCTGAACTAGATTGAGCTAACGTCCCATCATAATTCCTCTCAGCTGCTACCACTCCTTCACATGCTGCCTTTTGCCTTTCACGCCAAGCCATTCAACTTCTGTGATGACTTAGATTGCCCCAGCATGAAGCCTGCTTCTCAGTACTCCAACTCCCATCTCCAGCAAACCCCACAAATGAATCACTACTAGTAGGTTCTCCACACGCCTCCCATACCTGCTGCACTTTAGTCCAATCCAAATCACTGGACATCTCTTCAGAACTCCGTGAATCCTCATCCGCATCTCCCATTAATTATTCCTCATCATCATACCCATCATACCCCGAAAAGCCCAGGAACGTATCATCATTAGAGGACTCATTAAGTATTTGCCTGATTCTCTTCCTCTCTCGCTCCCCGTCTGACTCTGACTCATGAGTAACCCGTTTCGCATTCCTGGCCCCAATCCCCTCTCCTTCAGCCGCAGACTCAGGCTCAACTACGATGATGATTATGGTGATGGTGATGATGATGACGATGATTCTGTGCAAATTATATGATATGCTTGCAAGGCCTATAGTTGGTGAGGGTGTTCTGTCATCAGGAATGCACTATTCATGAATGTGGGAATGTTAACTTATGCTATTTTTAGAATTATGTTGCATCTATGACAACAATCATGTAGGGCCAGCTTTACCCAATGGTTTTCTACATTTTCAATTTTGCATCAATGAGAATTTAAACATTAATGGCATGACATACAGAGACACATACAGGTTCAGTATACCTTATCCAAAATACTTAGAAGTAGAAATGTTTTGAATAGCATATACCATAGTTAGAGGATAATTTAATACAATATTTTAATGATTCTGTGCATAAAACGTATGTTGTATATATTGTACCATCAGAAAGCAAAGATGTCACAATTTCAGATTCTGGAGTTTTTTGTAATTGCAGATAGGGAATTTGTATGTGTGTTTCCCTCAGTTCAAAATATATCTTTGGCTCAGTCTTTTTCAAGAGGATTCTGAAGGACACGTTCATCTCACAAGGTGTTTTCTTTTATAGAAAGTGGAGTCCTTTCCAGAATGATACTTGTGCCAATTTCTTTATTGTTATTTTCTGTGTCTAGACTTGGCATACATAGACCATTCTTTTATACTGGAAAGTAAATTAACATTTAATTAGTTTCTCTCTCTTAGGATTTACCTGTGTGTCTTGAAAATGCCTAAACTATAAGCAGAAACCCATATCTGTAGCTGAGAACCAAATTTATATGCAGGCTCAACTCAGCCCATTCAGTGGCTAATCCATGTGCATATAAATTTTATCCTTGCGTGTAACACACGGAAATGGGAAATGTGCAGTTCAAAATGTTAAAACGGAGCACATTTTATTAACAGCAAAAGCAGTAAATTAAATCTGCTTATAAGCTGAGAGTGAGTGATTTTTGCTGAACTGTTCCGGCTGCTCTTTTAGTAAGATGCAGACTTTACTTGATTTCTCAGAGGACTCTTTTTCCATTAAAGGTGAGATCTGTATTAAAGTGAAAATGAGGCTCTTACATAGCTGAAATACCAAAAAGGAGATGTTCTAAATTTTAGTAGCTGCTTAGCTTGGAAGTATTTTCTGTTTCCTGGTTATAAGGATAAAAATATCCTAGACATAGAGACACACAGGGAAGAATAATGATGAAGTGACTATGATTTCTGTACACCAAATGCCTAACTCATCTGCTGTGACATAATATACACAGGAAGTATTATGTGTTTCTTGGTTTAGATTACTACAGAGGAGAGTAATGTGGCTGTATTTTCCTTCTTTGGCTTTCTCTCACAATATCTGCTATAAAGTTAATAGAGATTGCTAGAAAAATCATGGTTGAAAAATAGTTAAAATAAATAGAAAAGCAGTTACTTATTATATTGGCTCATTCAGATTCTTATTGATATTCTTATTGCAAATAGTGAAATAAACATGCCATACAGTAAAAACACATGGCACATATATCACCTGTCATTTTGTGCAGTTGTCCTTTTAAGTAGCTGTTCTTGCAGATGTCAAGTTTGAGATAAACACACTAGATTTTCAAAAGGTTACAAGCAAGGTCCAGCTTACTGGCTCTTTAATGGAAATAGTTCAGTGTCAGAACAGCAGTAACTATAAGGGCTTTACCTGTACAGAAGATCACACTGACTGGATGTTACTTGGCAATCATGGCTGCACAATAGAAAGGGGAATCATGTGTATTAGGCCTGTTTTCGAATGTAAAAATGCTTCTCGGAAGTAGATTCAGAAATTGGTTTTGCTCTGGCTTCGGTTGTGAATCACTTCCAATATTTAAAGCGATTTTATCAATATGGATTTGGATGTATTCCGATATTCGAAGGCTCTTGGAAATAGCGTCCTTGGAGGGGGGAGCCTTGCCCAAAGTGGGTGAAACTCCCAGTTTGGGCAAGGCTTCCCTCCCCTCTAAGGCAGGAAAGCCATGCCGAAAGTGGACAAAACTACAACAACTGAGCAGCAGGTAACAATATCCCAGTAATAACAAATGAAATAGTATATCAAAATTCAAAATATTCTATTACGTTGAAAGGCACACATATTATTCCTAATTAAACTATTGAAATAGTAGCAAAAATACATGCACAAATACATTAGCCAAGTATCACACAATATCATACAGTTCCAAAGATTCATACCATCCAATATTCCAAATGTATATTCACTGACTTCTGTTGTGCTATCCAAAGGTGTTGTGATGATGTACAAAAGGCAATGCGTTGAACTTCCAAACTTGAAGTAACAAACCCATCCACTGTTTTAGATTCTTCAATGAAATCAAAAAGAAGGCAAAATCGGGGTGCGCGGCTCTGCAGGACTACAGTTCCAAGAACTGCTAGTAAACACACGAGAAATCTCGTGAGAGTTGCTTCCGTGACTTGCGTCACAGCCTTGCCCAAACCGGAAATAAAATCAGAAATAACATCCGAGACCTCTCTGAGAATGGCAAGGGAGTTTTTTGGATTAGCGATTCCACTTCCTGTTTGGAGCGCTGTTCTCGATATAGCTTCAAATATCGGAAGTCCCCCAAAAACTTCTGATAATCGGATGTATCCGATTATTGGTTACAGACCTAATGTGTATATGTTTGTGTTTATACCAGAGTTATACATATGAAATACATGTCAATGTCATATTCTTATAAAATGCTACTTCTACAGTTATCTTTATTTCTGTTACAATAAATGTATCTGGAGGGATTTTGTTAGCCTGCTAAATAGATACCAAGAACCACTGAGTAAAGAAACTTATTCACCTCTATAATGTTTTATTTAGTAAATATGATTTGTTTATCTTTTTTTGTATTAGTACTACGAGATGATTTTCGCCAAAACCCTACAGATGTTGTTGTGGCAGCAGGTGAACCAGCCATTTTGGAGTGCCAACCCCCTCGAGGACATCCTGAGCCCACTATCTACTGGAAAAAAGACAAAATCCGAATTGATGACAGGGAAGAGAGAATCAGTGTAAGTCTATCTTAGTGAGATCTGGGCCATTCAAAAAATAGATCTCATTGTAGTTTTTCAGGAAAATTATGGAACCTAAAGCTTTGAGGAGATATGACTATAAAAGAACTTGATCTGCTGTAAATTGTATTTAGCTGCCTTCAAGTCTTCTGTAAACTTATGGCAACCTTATGAATTATATGGGCTTTTCTAAGGCAAGGATGTTTGTCATTAATTT
Source organism: Anolis apletophallus (assembly GCA_030556195.1). NCBI lineage: Eukaryota > Metazoa > Chordata > Lepidosauria > Squamata > Anolidae > Anolis > Anolis apletophallus. Next base: position 33,391,907 of record JARBWK010000004.1, on the reverse strand, counting down.
CATCTGAAATTTAGCCTAAAGCATGATGTATTTATTTGTAGTCTCCCATCAGGCCTGGACGAAGGTAATTTCAAATGGTACACAAACATTCTTTTGGTGCCCCCTCGCGCTCCGGACTCGCACCGGGTATGCATGCATGGTGGTGTGCACATGTGCAGGGCCAGATAGTTGTGTGCACGTGCGCCGGTGTGCGCATGCAGAGGGCCAGTTAGTTCTGCGCATGCGCCTTAGTTTCAGTGCAATACCAGGTGGTCGGAGTTGCGAATCACACTCCAAGAGGCCGAAAAGGACGGAGGATTTTTTTGCAGCCAGGGCGGAGACTCCTGCCTCATGCAACTCCAACCACCTGGATTCACGCCCGCACGCTGGCCCACAGCAGTGGCGCGGCCGTGTCCGGGGCCGGATGCAACCCTGGCCACGTGGCACTCATAAGCGGCCGCTTACTTTGCATACCGTTAAAATCCGTCCCTGTCTCCCATTTAAGTACTAGCTGATATTTTAATCTTCTAAAATCAGATGAAATGTAAGACCTTTGATGTGTTTAAGCTGCTATCATTAATAAACAGTTCAAAAAGTTAGTAATGGAGTCTCTGGATTTAGAAATTGAACACTTTTCCAGCTGTGGTTTGTTTAAAGAACTGCTGTTCTCAACAGGTCAGATGTTATAAGACTTTAGAAATGATAGTTTTCTTCAAGACTTTCTGGTTAAATAGCTGTAGCCTGAAGAAATCATGGTATTGAAAGAGATGATCCTCACACTTTGCACATTAGAATCCGTTGTGGACCTCTATACCTGAACAGTGTGGAAATTATTTTTACCATCAGCTGCCTACTGTAAGGAATCAATGGAACATGTATATGTACCTTAAATCAGAAAATGACTGGAAAGAGATAATCTCTTCAATGTCTTTCCAATTTTACGTCATGTTAAATGGGTTGTAAATCACTTTATACATACAGTGCTATTGAAATAGGTGCAGCATCTACTAATAGTTCAAATAAAATATTTTATTGCTAATTTTCTATGTTTGTGGAATTATTATGGTACCATTATTAATAGCCATGTCCACACCCCTCACCCCTTTCTAATTTCTTTATTACAGATACGAGGTGGTAAGCTTATGATTTCAAACACAAGAAAGAGTGATGCTGGAATGTACACATGTGTTGGCACCAATATGGTTGGAGAACGGGACAGTGATCCAGCAGAACTGACTGTCTTTGGTAAAAATACTTCCTTGATTCTTCCTATGAGATCCAAACAGAATGTATTAATGATGAAATTCAACCAAGTAGCACAGTATAAAACCAGTGCTGTAGAGGTTATAATTTGTGTAATAACACTTCATTATGAAATGTACAGTGATTCACAACTCTCAAGATGTCTGATAGACTTCTCAAATGAAACAGTCCCTGTCCTCCAGAGTGTAGAGTTTAAACTTTAGTCAAAGAAATACAAAAAAAATGGAATATTGCTCTCCCCAAATCATCAAATATAAAAGTTTAACATTGCTGACAGATTATGCTTCAGAGAATTTCAGAGTCATGTAGCCCATGTAAATTATTTCGTATTCCTCTGGGCTGGTAGATCAAAGCATCTGCAAAAAACAAAAAAAAGTTGGGTCTACCTCACTTTATAAGTATAGATATTTTCATCACAATATTCACTTCCAAAATGGTTGTCCTTCAGTGTACAGGTTGGTGGAACTGCCAAATAGAATTTGTCAAAGAATTAAATGAAAAAATCAGGATTGTTTTCCTTGTAAGAGAGGGAATGGGTTAGGTAAGATATGAAATCTAAATTGATTCTGTTAACTAAATGATAGCATTATACAACCCTACTATGAGACAACTCTCAAAGGTGATATTTCTATGCCACATTAATAAGTTTCTGTAGTCATTCAGAGAGTTTCGATTGAAACCAAAAACATGGAAAAAAGAATTTTGTCCCATAAAAATGATTATTTCCATGCTCTTATGATGTACTTTTATTAGCTATATTAAACATATTTCAGTATGTGCTTTAGAAATCTTACATATTTACTTTTTATTCCAAACGGTGCATTCTTATTATGAAACATTATTTTAAAAATTTACAAAAGGGGGAGGGGGATAGATTTTGCACTTTTCTTAAAAGTCAGTCTATTTAAGGAAGATATCCCACACAATTATAAGAATTTAAATTATGACATTTTGAATTACCAGGAAGTTTCCAATTTAGCTGGTGGTTTTTCTTTATTGAAGTATTCCATGTTAAATGAAAATTTAAAAGGGGATTAGTATATCCGTTACAGCTACTGGATTAGAATATGTCCAAGAATATGTGTTAAATTAATGACCTCCTCTCCTCCTTTACAGTTCTGGAAATATTAAACATTCCCTGTAATACTAAAGATATTATTACACAGAAATACTATTACTGTGCGAAATTGCAAAAGTTTGTTAAATGAATTTAGAATTAGGGGGGAAAGCCATTTAAATATGTAGGTCAGTATTTGTCCTAAAGAATGCTGACAACTATTATTTTTTGCTTAATCTGATTATCATATCCTCCAAAAACCAGTCACAGCTATACAGGAAATTGTGATGACTTTCCATTGTATAAAAATAAAAGTGGCCAGTATTAGTATGCCACAGAACAGATTGCATTACCGGATCTTTTTTCATTCCACTCTCCCAAACTGGCCACTTGAGAATTGAATATAAGAAATGAATCTATGTCATCATTACAGAAATTTGTCTTGTGTGTATAGGGGAGCATTTGTATCCTGAAAATTCCATATATGCTAATTCTAATAAAAATAAACTTTCTTATAAAATAATATTTTGGAGAGTGCAGCCTATGGCCTTATTGTCATTGTCATACATCATACATTATCCATATTTATTATGGCCTTAATCCCTAATAGAAGCCAATGTAATTTAGGCATAATACCTTGTTGTCTAACTTAACTCAGTAAGACCTACTTGTGATTAGGCATCTGTAGGGTTGTGCTATCAGTTGCTACAATATTTGGGCTGAATATAAGAGGTTTAAACTTAGCTTTACATCCTGTGCTGGATATTTTGCAGTTCCTTGAAATGCTTTTGGCCCTGTTGCTGTTCTCCAAACAAACAGGTATCACATTGCTCTCCAAATATAGGGAGATCCATCTGTAGTGAAAGTGAGTGAAAGACAATTGTTCTGGTATTTATAAATGCTGTTACTTATTTAAGTATCTTTTAATATGACAGACAATTCTGGTAAAAGCCATACAATCTTAATTTTTTTAATAAATAAATTACTAAAATCCACAGCATGAAAGGGAATATCATTAACACTGATAAAGAATATATTTTATGAAGAAGGCTGTGAAGACAAAAATAAGCAATTCTGTCTGTGCAATGTTGAGTTTCAAATGATCATAAAATATCCATGCCAAAATAGCTGGGAGACATACTATAGAAGTTCTACAGTGGAAATACTTTGCTGAGTGTTATCACCATAAAGATGATACTGAAGGCCACAACAATGAATAATCTTACCCAGGGACAACATATAAAGAGAAAGCAACAAAAAACACAGAACAGAACCATATGGTACCCCAACTAAAATGTAAATAACTTCCAGCCACCACATTAAATTAATGGCCCTAGAAATATGACACAAATCATTTGAGAACAGAAGTATTAAACCATAAATCACAAAGGGAATCCAACACTAGAACAGGATCAATGACATCAAAGGACACAGAAAGATCAAGAAGGGTAAGAACTGAACAGTGGCCTTTTGACTTGACAAGAAGAACATCACCTGTGATCTTCATAAGAGCAACCTCTGCAAGCAGTTAAATCCAGATTGAAGGGGATCCAGTATAGAACTATAAGAAAGTAGGTCAATGTTCCTAAATAGCATGTTCCAAGAGTTTCAAAGAAAACACTAAAACAGAACTGTAATTAGAAAAACCTGATAGATCAAGGGATAACTTTTCAAAAACGTGCTGTAAAGTGGTGTGTTTTAATTTGGAAGTTAAGAAGCCAGTAAAAAGGTAATTGTTTGGAGAATAAATAAATAGCAGGAGCAGCAGTGGTTAAGAAGTGGGAAAGGAAAAAATCATGAGAACAGATACAGAAATACATTGATCATTTATTTATTTATTTATTTATTTAAAACTTTTATACCCCAACCTTCTCACCTCCAAAGAGGGACTCAGACCGGCAAACAGCAAATATTCAATGCTAACATTTAAAATCTAAAACATCACAAATTTACAATAAAATTATTAATTACAATACAATAAATACATTTTAAAAGCCTTTCACCAAAGTAAAATCCAGTGCAACTCAATCCATATATTCGGTCCGTATCTAGTGGTTAGCAACTTTAGTCGATTCACAATTTCCTCCTTCATTCTGCGAAGATCTCATTGCACAGCCACATTTTCACCCGCTTCCTAAAAGTCAGGAGGGAGGGGGTGGATCTAATTTCATTTGGGAGGGAATTCCAAAGCAGGGGGACCACCACAGAAAAGGCACTATCCCTCGTCCCCACCAGACAAGCCTGCGAAGGTGGTGGGACTGAGAGCAGGGCTGTCACAATGCAGGGTCTCGGCCCAGCCCCTTAATCACACACACAGAGATGATAATCAGCTAACTATTTATTGAATAATAGAAAACAGGTGAAAAGGTAAATTGTCCATAAGAGCATCAAATAGTTCAATAAGAATAGCAAAGAGTTCCAAAGCAAAACCAAAGGCAAAACACTTGGCCAAGGTCTCCGCAAAAGCAAAGCGGATCAAAACAAACTTGGCCCGTGGCAATTCGAACAAAGCAAAGTTCATGGAATCAAGGCCCAAGAAAGCTTCTTGGTCACACGAGCCCAGTCCTGGCTCCGTGGATCTTCACTCGCTTCACTCCCTTCAGATCAGAAGTGGCCGAGCAACTGAGGATCCGTTCCCACGGATCCTATACTTAATTCCCTTGGTGAGACCTACGGCGCTCTAGGCTTCTGCACCAATCTGTGCTACGGGACTCAATGCTCCTTCGGTGCTCTAGGCTTCGGTGCCATTCCCTTCTACTGGACTAAATGCTCCGTCTCCTATCAAAGCTCCGTCCTTGCCTCCCAGCACCTGGGTCGCTATCTTCATGAGAGCCTGACTCCCTTTCAGCTTCCATGGGCTCATCCCCCGCTATCTCCCTGACCTTTTCTTGCGAAACGAAAGCACCTGGTCTCTCATACTGATTATCTGAATCAGTACCATCAGTGTCAGCCTGACTTTCCCAGCTTTCATAACCATCGGGCCAGCCATGATCCCATTCCAAACTCTCCGTGGGAGATGAAGGCCCAGCTGCCTCATCATCCCCTTCATCTCCATCTACATGAGCCTCAATTGGCCCTAATGCAAGTGGGACCCCCGGGGCGGCCCCCTGCCCCCCGGCACGAATGAGAACTGGGTTGCTACAAGGGCCTCTCCAGATGATCTTAACACTCTTGACAGTTCATAGGGGAGAATATGTTCGGACAGGTAAACTGGGCCGGTACCGTATAGGGTCTTTTAGGTCAACACCAGCACTTTGAATTGTGCTCGGAAGCTAATTGGCAGCCAGTGGAGCTGGCGCAACAGGGGAGTTCTGCGCTTCCTGTACCCTGCTCCTGTTAGTAGTCTGGTTGCTGAGCACTGGACTCATTGCAGATTCCAGGCAGTCTTTATAGGCAACCCCATGTAGAGAGCATTGCAGTAGTCTATAGTTTATCTGACATGACAAGAGGAAAGTAGAAAAAGTAACATGAAACGGTGTTAATAGTGCAGTTTTAGAATTGTCATATGCCAACACAACTTTCAGTCCTGATTTTACTGTATTTCAAAAATGAACGTATATGGTAATTTTACTACCCAATTTTTACAAGGTGAATGTAGTGTCATGTCAGATTGATCTCTTATTACATCTAGTATTTCACTTTTACCACATAGGAGAGTATCCAGTGGTGGGTTTCTGCTAGCAAAATGTCATGATCCAGTGGAATTTAGCAGAGCTATATTCTTTCCCACCTCAGACATCCCCCCCCCTGCCCCTGCCCCCCCCTGCCCCCAGAACACTGGCTTTGGAAGCCTTGGAAACTCTCTAGAGCCAGGACTTCATGGGTAGAGGTATGATAGTGCCAGTAGTAGTGCATTGGGTTTGACCCATAGTCGTAGGCTAATGCTAGATGGTTTGATCTTCGGGCACTATAATGTAGGAACAAAAATAACATGACTGAATACTTTTTTCACAGGAAATCCTCTTTTTATTTCTAATGGGTAAGCATGTACAAATATCTCATACAATAGGACCTTGCTGTGGTTTCCTCTTTCCTGGAACCCTGTCCCTTCTTTCTAACCAAAAAGTATACCAAACCACTGGAGCTATACTTTAAGACATATGAAGTTACAGTTATTTCCTTACTATTCTGCTGACAGAAATAATCAATAATTGAATACAGTCAAAAGTTTCTCAAAAACAAGAATATATCATTTATTTTGACTTTGAAACATCTGTCGTACATTCCTAAGGCACTAGAACATCCTACCTTAGGTGTTTCATACCAATTTAAATATTTTTCCTCCAGAAACCTGTACATGTTGGGTATGTACCTAAAAACAGAACAGGAAATTAAAATTGGCTTATGTGGGAAGCTGAATGAAGTGTAATAACATTTTTGGCAAGTACACAGAAAGCACTGGATTAGGTAGAGGAAAGTTAATTAATCAACTGCTGATTAATCACTCTTCTTTTGCTTTAAAAATATATGTAAGAGAGTTTTGTGCACATTCTGATATTTTAACATTCTGGTTTTCAAACTTTTCCAGGATTCAATCCCTCATTTGTGGTGGTCTTGAAATATTTTCATCTAATAACAGAAACCAGTTTTGGTGTTTCACTTATTACTGATCTCTAGATCCCATTGCAGTGAATTTAGCTAGAGGCATTGCCTCTGGTGATACTGACTAAGAGTAAATAGGGTGGTGAAAAGAGTCCAGTGGGAACAGGGAGACCAGGTCTAAAAATGCACAAGATTATTCTGAAATAAGTTAGAAATAAGACTATAGAGAAATATATAGGGAGGGAGGGAGGGAGGTAGAGTAAGAGGCAGAATAGTAATTCATATCTTAGGAAGAATATTATTTTTAGAAATAGCTAGAAAATAACCAGTGAAATACCCAATAATAATGGGAGTGTTTTTCTATCTCTTATTCAGAAAGATTTTCAGTGTATGTTTGTTCTCAAGAATACTGTATTTGCTACTATAATTAATAAATTCTGTTAAATTTTATTGCATTCAAGTGACAAACATCAGCAAAAATTACATTACCTAGCAAAACAGGTACATTGCAACATTTTAAGAAATCCTTTACCTCTCACCTCTCATCTGCAAATCCATCACCTATGACTTCCATCACTACTCACTTTGAAACTTACATCTAATAAAACCTACTATTCTAACTACTTTAGTAAATTCCCCTTACAGCTACTTTAAAGTCTACATGTGTCTTCCTTTCAAAATGTTCTAATGCCACCCTCCATTTTTGGCGAACTATTCATTATTTCCTCCCTGGATACCATTACATAGCTTGGCCATTCAAATATACTCTAATATCATTTATCTCCTGTCCTTTTTAGACGGTTCTTTTTCACCTTTTTAAGATTTCTCTATTGTCAATCTGGCTGCAACAAAGCTATACTTACAAATTTCCTCATCCCCTTTACTAATTCTCTTCCTATATATTATAATTAATAAATTCTCAATATCAATTCTTAATATTTTATCTCCTTTTCAAAACAGTATCTATATAAGGCATAGCTAGTGAGCTAATGATCTGACTATTATTTGTATTATTTATGTTATAAATGGATAAAACCATTGGATTTATCAATTCTAAATATTTTACATTTTTTTTACAAAGTAACACAGTATATACTGTCAAATGTTCTGAGGTCAGATCCTTAAACTTACCACATTCATTAAGAAAAGATTAAGCTTGTTATTTGCTTTCTTGGAAAATATATCTTAACCCAATCAAATATCTGGGCTAAACAAACAAAATAATTTGAATATAACCAATCACCCAAAATAAAACAGCAAGAATAAACAAATTCCTTATAGTACAGATACAGCTGGCATGAACAAGAATAATGCACTATGTGATTATTTGCAATAACTTAAATCCTTTTTGTAGTGACAACTACACTAAACTCGCAATCAATGATGAGTCAACACTTAGATTAAGATCCATTGATTCAGTGGATCTCCACTTGTTGAGATTTACAGCCAGTAGTTTTTATGCAAGTAGGGCTTTATATTAACAGAAAATCCCTTTTACCTACACAAAGATTCACCCAAGCCTACCTATATACTGAAGCTCTGGTGTCTTAGCCAGGGAATATCCCAGTCACTAGAAACAGCTTTTTAAGACGAGGGACTGCACTAGTTAGATTCAACTGATAAATTAATGAAGTAATATCACCTTACATGGGCAGACATGTTTTTTGCTAGTGTATGTCCACCATTGAATACAATACTATACGTTACAGCAAATGCAAAGTGCAAGGAATGGCAAGACTGCTATGAGCCTGTGATGGTAAATATATCAAGTTAAGTGTCTAGATTTTGCTAATTAAATGTTGACAGTATAGGATGTATAACCTCTTTTTCTTTTGGTGCATGGAAAAAAGTGTGTCTGAAATCACCCATTTAGAACCCAATGGGAAATAAATAGAAAAATAAGTAGAAGAGGTGAACTGTGAACCAACAGCTTTCAGATATTTTCTTGATACTAAAGTGAAGCCCAGTTTCTGAAAGCCAACTGTTATTTTACTTATTAATGCATATCTAGATGTTTCTTAAGTGTTGGGTCATAACTTGAATCACTTGAATTTGTTAGGTCAATTGCTAGCCACATTTACAACGATAAGCAAAGTTTATTCAGAAGTTATAAAGGTCAGAACAGTAATAGTCGGAATGGCTGACATGACATATAACTATACCCTATTTTATAGTCCCCTTCAAGGCTTTTAATATTCACCACAGAAACAAAGTCTTGGTAGAGTGTTCCTTATTTATTCATCTTAAGCTCATAAAACAGTTACATTAAATATGTTATATATGGTGATGATTTTAATTTATGTGTTGAATACTGTTGACAAAAATCACAATTTTAATTATGCCACTAGAATTTATGACTGGAACTTTTCAAGGAGCAAATAATATATTTCAAAAACTGCTCAAAAATTAGCTTGAGTGAGCAATATAAAAAACATACTTTATTTAGCATATGCCTGAAAGCAACATTATGTTCTCCCCCCGAGAGATTAACACTGTGAACAAGTTATGCAGGTGATGCAAATCCAGTTAATCCTCTATAAAGAATGTTAATTGCATTGGCAATGGTTCTAGTTATATTTCATTCCATAGAAATATAACTATGTATTGGTCGTATTTGACACTTTTTGAGCGATACTTAGAAAACAAGATGGAAAACTTCAAATCATGCAGAATGGAAATAATACATACATACCATAGTTTAATATGCATATATTTTGCATCTCTACTCTGCATTTTGAATGTATTTATTGCAAGTGTCTTGTTTAAATTCAACAGTCAGTGTTTTTCTTTCAAGAAACATGCATTACCTTCCATTCCCAGCCCTGATAAAAATTGACACTGACAACTTTTATGAAGTTGCAACGAACAATAGACTAGATTTGTGCGATCTCATTTGGCATTATTGTGGATAAAACAATTCTTAGGCAACATCTGATACTATTGTTCCTTATTTGATAATGTGAGGTGACAATTTTTGTGTGCACTCAACTTTAGCTGTAATTATTTCATATTTGATGACCACCTATGAAGCAACAACATCAAACAAAAAAATTGGCTTAATCAAGGGCCACTTTACTTTGATTTCAGTGAGGGATGACCAAATAAATGGGGGAAACAACCTGATTCGGGTCTAGCTGAGGCCAGGTATTAACCCATAACCACATCCATAACAGCCTTTTGAGAAAAAATATTGAAGAAAATGGGGGGGAAACCATTTAAATTATCACTTCAAATGAACATGGATTTGATGGTAATGCAAGTTTTAGGCAACACCAAGGTTAAAGTAAAAGATCAAGAATTATTTAAAGCTATGATTTTAACATGACAGGCAGTGATAGCATAAGGTTGAAAAGATGGAAAAAATCAAGTAAAATCTGATATCATAGAAGTCTTACTCAGGATGCTAGATGTGAATGTAAAACAAGAGAAATCAAAGATAAATTGATAACTTATATGGAATGGGTAAAAAGTGATGAAACAATTTGAATATTATACTATATTAAGAAAATTGTGCTCATGATATAAAAGATGTATGGAGAAGATTCCTATCTGGTCCAGAAGTGACCAGCTAGATTCACACTGGATGGAAGGTGGGATGGTGGATTGTCAGCTGGAAGCAAAGTGGGATCATGAGGGGCAGACTGCCCTTAAATAACCTGTACTCTGCCATATACACTTTGACGCTACTTGGCACACTGCAGCAGGCTGCTTTAATCCTGGCCTTTATTCATAGAGACCACCAAAAGGCCCCTCACACACAGTACCGCTTGCTGTGTAATTGTGGGAGCATAATAAAGAACTAATCCTTTCCCAATTAAGCAAAATTATTGATCATGATAAAGAAATTGTATGATCCAGTTCATTGTGACACAGCATCTTTGTTGGATACATATATTAAAGTACTGTTTCGCTTTCATAGAAAAAGTACATTTTATTGAGAGGAATTGGTGTGCTACTATTTTAGATGTAGTATTCCATGGAATGGAATGGAGGTGGAAAGCAAAATTATCTTGAGCATAGAAGCACTATACTCATTTTGGACTTGTCATATACTTACTATGGAATCTAACCACTGTTTAATATAAACTTTTCTTTTCAAGAACGACCCACATTTCTCAGGAGACCAATAAATCAAGTGGTTTTGGAGGAAGAAGTTGTAGAATTCCGATGCCAAGTTCAAGGAGATCCCCAGCCAACGGTGCGTTGGAAGAAAGATGACAATGACTTGCCAAGAGGAAGGTAGGGAAAAAACCTTTATTCTTGCTTTTCTTGTGATTAATGTTACATCCAATACTTGCTACTATACATTTAATACTGTTAATCAGAAAAAAATGTTTTGTGTAAAGAAACTTTATTCCTACTTCAACATTTACCATTATAGTACAAGGTGTTCATGTTCTTGCTCTAAGGCTAACAAATGTTAAGAGGTGCACAGTTTCTGTACCTTTCATGTGTACGTATACGGCACTTTTTTCTTGAGGAAAGCAGAGGTAATTTAGCAATTTTTCTTGCTGCAAAGAAGTTTCTGAAATCTGCACACTTGTGGTTTAATTGTTTAAAGATTGCCAATTGTACTATATGGTTGTTTTGCTCTGAAAACCTTTTATTCACAGGAAACAGCATGTCAAATTTATATTAAGCCTGATGTCATTTCTTGATTCCATTTTGAGTTACTTGAGATTGTACAACACCTCTGTTGCGCCAGCTCCACTGGCTACCAGTTTGCTACCGGGCACAATTCAAAGTGCTGGCTTTAGCCTTTAAAGCCCTTAATGGTTCTGGTCCAACTTACATGTCCGAACGCATCTCTTTTTATGAACCTTCAAGATGCTTAAGATCATCCGGAGAGGCCCTGCTCTTGGTCCCGCCTGCTTTGCAGGCACGATTGGTGGGGACGAGAGACAGAGCCTTTTCAGTGGTGGCTCCTCGGCTTTGGAACGCCCTTCCAAATTACATCAGATTAGCCCCCTCCCTCCTGACATTTCGGAGGAAGGTCAAGACCTGGCTATTTGACCGGGCATTTGCAAATGAAGTATGATTATCAAATAGAGACCTAAGGAACGACGACGATGCAACTGGAAATCGACTTAATAATGAGACGCTGATATTGTGTTTTTAACGTTAAATGTTAAATTGTATATGTTGAAATTGTATTGGTAATTGTTGATTTGTTTGTCTTGAGCAGTTTCTGCTATTTGTACACCGCATCGAGTTGCCTTCAGGCTGAGAGAGGCGGTCTAGAAGCAAAGTAAATAAATAAATAAATAAATAAATAAATAAATAAATAAATAAACCATCAAAAACTTCAAGTTCTCAGTAGAAAATTCAGATTGTTTTTCCATTGTGGAAAGTTAATCTCATCTCATTTGCAGCTAACATTAAAAGTATTATGATACAATTTAAAATATAGAAAAATTGCAGATATCAAAACAGCACTGATCATCATTAGTACTAAAGCAATTCAGATTAAATCCTTGTTGTTTATTTCTCTGGTACCAAATTTTCCATTAGAAGTAATGTCTAGGAATACATATAATTTCTTAACTGAAGTATAACTGCATATGTTATTTAATTTCACTAAAAATTCTGCCTCATTCAAAAAATAACAATATTCATATTGTTTAATGATACTATGTATAGACTGCAACATTCCAGATTGGTTTGGCTATATCTCAGAAAGTGTTTGGAAAATACAAGCTTAACAATAGCAAGAGTGCATCTCTTCAAGTGGCTTATTAATGTCACTAGTTTTCTCCTTGATGTGTGCTTGACACAAACAGGACTGACACTTTTATACTGAAGGGCAGGGAGATCCCCAAATGATAGAGAGCATCAGTAATGACTGCTAACTAAATGCGGCTCAAATCAACTCTTGAATCTTCTGCTTTATTTAGGCTTAGATGTGGAATCGCTATTGCTCTCTGAGACTCTGTGGTGTGGGGGATGACATTTCCTTGGCTTAACATTTAATAAAATTTGATTAGGGTTTGTACAGCATTTCATGTTTTCAAATTTCTCGCAAAGCCTCCGAGACCAGCTGCATAGTCTGTAATTATGTAGCAACTGATACAGGATTTTTTTCCCAAGGAAGTGGAAAGATTTTCAATTACAAGTTAAAATTTATGACACGCTGTAATAACTGTTTAAACCTTTACAAGGAAGAAGAGAGCAGTGCCAGCTCTTGTGAGACTGAAGCTACTGCACTGAAAGGAATTGGTTTTCTTTAAAATATCTAAGTATCTGTCACTAGAATCTTTTTGGTTTTTCTGCTCTGAGCAGTACTTTGATTTTTTGTAAATGTATCTTACATAAAATTATAATCTGTATTTCTGAGTTGCTGCACATAGAGACATTTTTAATTAGATGAGTATTTGGCTAAAACAGAATGAAGAATGTAACTTCAACTCCACAAGTTTTAGCAGCATATTCTGCAGCTAGTCTAACAGTGAAATTTCATGGTAAATCATTACAGCAGCAAGGCTGCAAAAATTAATAATAATGGGGAATGAAGTGAGAAAGTTCCTTCCTTAGCTTGGTAGGAGACCCTTTCATCAATACTTAAAAAGCAATGAATTGAAACCTGGAGTGGGGAAGTGAAGAGAAAAGGCTTGTGTTGTGGCTTTCTACTCTCAACTTTCTTGTTTAACTTACTTGAGAAAAAATATGAAGGACCCAGTTCTTCTATCTGCTACCAGAAAGCTCTGACCTGCCATTGAGTCCTATTCAGTGTGTTAAAGAGAATGGAATGCCTCCATGCCATAAGCCAAGGTCGAGAAATGAAAACATCTGGGGCTTTGCATGAGGAGGAGACTGATAACATGAACCTGCTCAAACAGGAAGACCAGGAGGCTGGACAGAGGAACTTTCAGGAGTTGAGAGGGTGGGGTTTGGGGATTAAAATTGAGAAGTTGCCCTCTTTTTCTTCATTTGTGACTTTGCTGTATAGTAGTAACCTAGCATTAAATAAATTTCCAAGATTTCCTTGTGAATAAATGTAACTGTTACTAAGGTTCTGCAGTCATCACATAGTTACAAATCCATTCCTGCTTTTACTGAACTCAGTTGTTGAGAGACAACAAGTCAGCAGTTACATTGGAAAATAGAGACCACGGCAAGGAAAAGCCTTGAGGGGCCAAAGGTCCAACAGGAAACGAAGACCAGAGAGAATCCCTAGAGCAGTAACCAGAAACATGGAGGAAGAACTGGAGTTAATAAAACTGGATTATGCACATGCAAAAGAAGCCTGGGATTCAAATGTAGAAGGCAAATGGACTGAGCCTACACAGCCCATCCCAGAGAGCCAAAAGTGCAGCACCCAGTTGTGGGGGACAATATTTCCTTTGATCCCTGAAGTGACAGTAAGAAGGAAGAAGAGGGAGGAGCCTCCGTGGATACCTTAGAATGTAAGGTAGAGTCTATGGAGACTCTTGTAGCTAGCCACCTACCTTATCCTTTTTCACCCAAACACCACACAGATGAACAATAAAAGTAAGTTTATTAAGAAAAGAGTATATAGTATAAGCACAGTTTAAAAATACATCCAGGAGCTACGTTTCCAGGAGCTTAACAAAAAGCAGTGACACATTGAATAGGAATTCCAAAAATCACTTAAAGCAAAAGCAAGAAACTGAAATTCAAGTGTTGTTGCACTTATACTAGAATTATATCCAAAAGCATGAGCATGACCATAATCCAAAGGCTTGATACCTGACTATAATCCCAAAGGCTTGGAACCTGAAACAAGATTTGTAATCCAAACAGGAGTCCAGGAAAACAAGATACAGACCCAAGAACAGAACTCCTAACTTGGAGCTCCCAAGACAGGCAACTTGACACATGAAAATCCAACATTGATCTCTCCATCTGACATTGACTTGAATTCCTTAAGAATATCCCCCCCCCCCCTTGCCCATGACATCAGTCTTTCTCACACCTAGGTTCCCTTTGTTTATCTTTCAGTCTTTGGGAAGACAGGATTTGTCTATGTTTTGCACTATCCCTTCTGATCTGTAAACACTGGGTTATCTGTAACTCTCTTGTTTCCTCCACATTCCTTTCAGGGTCAATCCTGGCCAATTCTCATTAGAATCACTGCCTGTTTCCCTGAGAATAGATCTACCCAAAACATTCCCAACATCTCAAAAAAACACTTTCCTCCACAGAAATACTAGGCTAAACCAGAAAATCCCCATCCTCATAGGCTTCACGGGTCTCAACAGAGACAGTGTTCCGAAGTGTTTCCCTAAACACTTTGGAGGTAAAGCATCCAGGGTTGGAAGGAACATCAAGGCCTGAGCTCTGTTTCAAAGGATAGTCCCTAGAATTGGGCTACCCGGCAGGCCCATTTATTATTCAGCTGTTGTGCTGGCTCACCCCAGATATCAGGTGTCCTAAAGACCCACAGTCAATTAACAATCACATCAATGTACAGAACCTAGTAGGGAATAATATTTACTAAAGTCACTATTCAAGACAAGCAAGATTATAGAGACACTTTCCCCTCGGAAGCTGTAAAATGGCATAGTGTAGGGAGCAGCAGTGGACTGGCTAGTTCAGCTCTATGAGGGGGAGGCACCAGAGTTGAAAAGTCTGACTGATTTCTTAGAAGCACTGAAAATATATTCAGATGTATTTGTTGAAAAGGATTCTGATTAGTTGCCACACACCAGAAAAACCAACTGTGCCATTCAGATTTCCAAGGTTTTCTTGTGAGTGAATTTAACAGATATTGTGGTTCTGCAATAATCACATCACCAAATAAATTTCCCAATTCCCAATCTTGACATTCCCTAAATGCCACTTCCTTGGACTATCTTTCCTGCAGGGACTGCTTCTAATCCAGCTGCCTTTACTGCTTCTGCACTGTGTAGGTTACTATGTGTCATGGACACCAAATTTAAGTACATTACACTTTTATACACATAATTTATTTTGTGATGAATGTTATTTACCCTTTTGTGATTGCTTTTATTTTTAAATAAAACAATTAAAAAGCATCGTCTTTGGGCACTTGGAAAAGCTAAAAAATTCCACTGTTGCCTGACACAGTTGCCAACCCTAAGGAGTTTAAAGTTACAAGCAGCTTTGTTACCATCAGCAAGAAGAGGGCATAAGGTGCTTCCCTTGTGAAACTCCAGCCCCACCTACACTACCATATAATGCATTTGAAACTTCATTATATGGTAGTGTAGATGGGGCCTAAGAAACAAATGAAAGTTGTGTATTGTTTATGAAACCTGTAATGTAAACTGTAGAGATCTTTTGTTTCTTTGTATGGTTATACAAATAAGCAATGTTTCTGTTTTTCTGTTTTTATATTGCCTCATTCCCCCCAAGAAGATGAAGTAAGATAGTTTACAGAGGGAAACAGCATGTGTTGATTTCTTGTACATTTACCCCTCTCTTCTTCCTTTTAAGATATAAAAATTCCTACTTCTTTGAAAACCAGGCAGTGTCCTTAATTCAAAGTCAGCAAAGTTTTAAAATTAGTGATATAGATGGAACTAGAGGGCCTCTCAAACCAGGACTAATCTGCACTTTGTGTCATTTCCATGGGAAGATAGCATGGAAAGTGTGAATTTTGCTCAACTTTAACTGTCTGCATCTCTCTCTCTCTCTCTCTCTCTCTCTCTCTCTCTCTCTCTCTCTCTCTCGCTTGATTGAACCAAAAAAAATGGTTCAAACTAGTTTCGGATGTAGGGGGTGCTCGTGGTTCGATTGGGAATTGAATTACGAATTTTTCAGGAAAAATATCCTAATTGTTTCATTAATGGCGGACGCAAGACTTGAAAGTATGGGATTTGTAGTATCTTTTTAGGCAATGCACAGCAATCAAAGAAAATAACAAACAGCCAACTCTGAGAGCTTTTTTTGGGGCACGTTGTAAGGCTTGATTTCACAAGTTAGGTACAGCCAACTCTGAGAGACTTGCTGAAGTATGGGATTTGTAGTATCTTTTAGGCAACTCACAGCAAACCAAGAAAATAACAAACAGCCCTGCCCTTTTTGCCTTGGAAACTGATTTCACAACTTTAGGAAGGAAGGTTTGTGTTCAAAGAGTGGCTTAAATTGATGGGAGAGCTAGTTCTTTTGAGGCAATGTGCAACACAAAGTAAAAAACACTGAGACCAGAGTAGGGTTGCCACTTTTTGATATAAGAAATAAGGGACATTTACCTAAAAATACGGAATTTTTCACATAAATAAGGGACACTTCACATGGCCTCCTTTTCCCCCGCGTTCACAGGGAAACCCTCCCACCGCCACCTCCACAGACCCAGCACCTCATCCCCTCCCACGTGGCCTGCTCCTCCTCCTCTACTGCTGCCGCAACCGTTACGCAAGGCCCAGAATCCCCAGCAGGCCCGAGACGCAAGCGGCCGTGTGCGTCTCTGGCTCCCTCTCATCGCAAGCGCCTCCTGCTGCTGCTGCCCCACCCCTTCCATCCTCCCTTCCTTCCAGAAAGGCCTGCCTCTTCCGGTCCGTGACTCCTGGCACACACAACCAAATCCCCCTCTCCCCCTTCTGCTCCCCTTCTGCGTTCGCCTCTGTTTATGCTCAAGAGGAAGGGCTAGAGTGGCCAGGGAAGGTGCCAAGATGGCGGCACTGTCGGCTCAGGTGAGTAAGCCGGACCAGGCCCGGTGTTTGTGTGGGGAGAGCAGCAGCTACCGGGAATTAATATAGATTTTTCCCTTCCTTCCTCACTGCTGGTCTGGCGTCGCCTCAATATGGGGCAGGAGCTGCAAATACGGGACAAAAAATTCAGAGCAAAAATATGGGATGTCCCGTATAATACGGGACAGGTGGCAACCCTAGGCCAGAGAGACCTCCTACAATGTTGGCTTTTTAAAATGTTAGAATGAGTGCTTTGGTTTCTCCATGTTACTCCTTCCACTTACACCACTCATCCACACACTACCCTCACAGTGCCCACCCATCCCAAACCCCAACAACAGCAACACACAAGCAGCAAGGCAGGCTGCCCAGCCAGCCAGGCAAGCAGGCAGCTAGACAGACAACAGCCCTTCTTCCAACACTTCTTCTCTGCTTGCTTGTTTGCCCACCGTGCTCTTCTTCCAACCTCCCTTCAACACAACCTCCCTTCAACACAACCTCAGTTCCCTTTGTCTTTCTCTTTCCCTTTCCCTTCTCCCTTCCCAGCTCTGAATGAGCCTCTGAGCCATGTGCTCCCCCAAAACTTCTCCTCTGATTAGCTGGGAGGCAAGGAGGGCTGAAAATACGCTGAATAATTTCCAACTCACTTCCTGAATCATTACAAAAATGGCAGAAAAAACTTTGGAAGGGCAAAGGGACTTCCAGTTTTTAAAAATGCTTTGAAATCGCTTCAAAAAGATAATTTTAATGAAATTATTACAAGCAACGGGTTTTCCAACATTGCTCTATCCATGCCTACTATCTATCTATCTATCTATCTATCTATCTATCTATCTATCTATCTCACATATTTTCAAGTGCATTGAGATAATGGCCATGGGAACAAATGCAAATGAGTATTATCACTTCATTTTTTACTTATTATGGATGAAGTATCCACCTTAGATGCTAAATCAGGCGTGGGCAATTGCCGGCCCTCCAGGTGTTTGGGACTTCAAATCCTAGAAACCCAATTGCCCACGCCTGTGCTAAAGTGTCTTTCAAAGAGTAGATAACAAAATGTTTACTGATTAATTCTAAAGTGCATTACAGAAGAACATTTATATTATGTAGATGAAAACCTTGGTGTGGAACTAAATTTTCTATAATATATAACCATGGGGAAATGTCCTTCCAATAAAAGATGAGTTAATAATGCTATGATGTTATGTGGTTTAGTCAAGTTAATCACAGCACAGATTGTAACTAAATGCAACCCTGTGTGTATTGCAAATTAATTAGAAGTAAGTCTTTTCTTTGTGGCATGTGGGATACAATCTTTGGTTATATCAGCATATTTGGAATTTTAATTAATAACAATTAACTATCTTAAATTAAGGGACAGGAGGGAAAAGTGGTTTCTGATATGAAGCACAGCATTTTCAATATCATCTCTTGCTAAATCTATTTTATTTTCTGGTTTCCTGTGCTACCCAAGTACCCATCAATGAGAGATTAATTTCATTTATGAGAAACAGAAGGAATACAACAGGATGCTCTCAACAGCTTGTCAATGGATAGAGGGAAATTGTGTATTATTTGTAAGCTTATGTACATCTGGAGAGGTTAAAGGCAGTCTCTAGATTATTTAGTTATCTGGTTCTTAATAGAGTACTTTACTGCCACATGTTGTGCCATTAGAATTTATCTGAGCTGGTAAATATGATGTTGGTAAATGGAATGACTGAAATCCTTACTTTGCCAGAATGAATTAATTCTGACATGCCTAAGCATGACAGGGCTAGGGAAAAATATTTCCCTGTGGGTATCGTTTCATCTTTCTTCAACAGAAAATGAAAACTGGAAGGCATTTAACTTGATTACATTGCAAAAAACTATCATCAGTTCTGACTTTGCAAAAACCAAAATAAAATGATATGCTGACCAATAAGAATAGTTAATTTTAGTTGTATCATTTATGCTTGTGGTTGAACCAATAACTTCTTGTTTATAAATCAGACAATTGCCACTGTTTCCCATTTTTCCTGTTTCATAAAACAGAAGGCTTTATCACATTCATTTAAAAAGGGCAAATGATTTATACGATCTGATTTTTAATGGAATGATGATGGTAGAGTGATGACCTTCAGCCAGTGCTTTCATATAAACTTACTTACCATGTGATTGAAACTCAACCTATACACCTTCGGAAAAAATCTTTCCATTTTACCCTTTATAGCTATAACTCTGCTTCTTTTGCATGTGTGGAATGAGCCATCCCACTTGTTGCTTGCTTTAATGTTCATGTAACCGAGAAGGGGGGGGGATATTTTGGGGAGGTGCTGTGGAGACATGTTGTGCCAGTATTCCATTCGACCTTAATCAGTTCATTTCAGTGGGAGAAGAAACAAACAATCATGGCTAGTGGTGTTGCTTGGTTTGGCATGAACTGACTGTGAGGTAGCACTCAAGTTATCAAAGTTCTGTGTTTGCACTTAAGTAAAACAAAGTCATATAGTGTTAGTTGCAATGTGACTAATCATCCTGTATAAAATACTGTATATTCTGGCATATAAGACTACTTTTTAACCCAGGAAGATCTTTTCAAAAGTCTGGGGTCATACACCGGGTGTCATCTTATAGGGCAGGTGTTGAAACTTCCAAACTGGACTGGAGAATCTGTGGTTGCCGCATATGGTGAGGGGAGCTCAAAAATGGTCAGGTCACATCCCTGCAGTATGCAGCGACTGCATGAAAGCAGCAAGGGCAGGGCTGTACAAGTATGATAGAAGAAAGAAGTGCTTGTGTTGGATCTCACTTTTTCAAATTCATTTTGTAGTTTTGGGTTCTTTGGGTGTAAATGATGAAAAAGGAGGACATACGCAAGGTTCCATTTTGTCCCCCATGCTTTTTAACATGTCCATGAAACCGCTGGGAGAGGTCATCCGGAGTTTTGGAGTTTGGTGCCATCTCTATGCAGATGACACCCAACTCTACTACTCTTTTCCACCTAAATTCAAGGAAGCCTCTCAGATACTGGACCAGTGTCTGGCTGCTGTGAAGGTCTGGATGAGGGCAAACAAGTTGAAGATTCATCCGACAAGACAGAGGTCCTCCAGGTCAGTCGCATATCGGATCGGGATATAGGTGGCAACCTGTGCTCGACGGGGTTTCACTTCCCCTAAAGACACAGGTCCACAGTCTGGGGGTCCTTCTGGATTCAGCATTGATGGTTGGGAGGACTGGGAGGGCCTTCCCACAATTAAAACTTGTGCTCCAGCTGCGACCGTACCATGAAGTCTGATTTGGCCATAGTGGTCCATGCCTTAGTTACCTCTAGATTGGATTATTGCAATGCACTCTACGTGGGGCTGCCCTTGAAGATGGCCCGGAAACTTCAGTTGGTCCAAAGATCGGCAGGCAGACTGCTAACTGGAGTGAATTACAGGGAGCAGTCTACCCACCTGTTTAATGAGCTCCATTGGCTGCCATTCATTTTCCGGTCCCAATATAAGATGCAGATTATCACCTACAAAGCCCTGAACAGTTTGGGACCCTCCTACCTTCATGATCACATTTCCTTCTATGAACCTGCACAATCTCTTCGATCTTTGGGGGAGGCCCTCTTCTCTCTCCCACCTCGGTCACAAGCATGGTTGGTGGGGACAAGGGAGAGGGCCTTCTCTGTGGTGGCCCCTCAGCTCTGGAACTCACTACCCAGGGAGATCAGGCAAGCACCCACCCTGGCAGCCTTTAGGAAAACTTGGCTTTCCCAGTGTGCTTTTGAGGAATGAACAACAAATCTCCATACTATGTCTGTCCCAGTACAAACTTGCCCTTCTGATGTACTTTATCTCATCCTTCAGTGAAGATTAACCCCATTGTTTTTCCCACTTGAGTCTCCCAATAGACTCACCACTCTATCTCACCAGGGGTTTTGTAATTTTATTTTTGCATTTGTCCCAGCTTGCTGTGTTTAATTCTTTTATCACTTTATATTTTGTGTTATTATGTTATAGTTATTATTTTGTTATTGCTCAGCATTTTATTTGATGTTATTGTCTGCTGTATGTATTTCATTTTGCCTTATTGTAATTCTTGTGGCTGGCCTTATGTTAGCTGCCCCGAGTCCCTTTGGGGAGATGGTGGTGGGTTATAAATAATTATTATTATTATTATTATTATTATTGCAAACAGAACAGTTGTGCTAACAGGCATATATAAGTATCTTCAATATAAGAATTGTATTGCTTATAAAATGTATACTCAGCTAATAACTGGTAACCTGAAACTTTGCATCATTGATGAGTTGGAATTGATATGTATCAGATTTTTTTAAAAGGTTATCTTTCTTGTAAATTTCAGTTCCAATTGTACTTACGTGTTGTTGGTTAACTAGCCTTATATTAATTATTTCACCTATCGATGACTGTCATTTTGACACAATTACCTTTTCTAGTTTTTCCTTCAAGAAAAATGCAAAGCTCCTTTGCCCTCACTTTGTCACAACTGTTTACCTATCAATCTCAGTTCATGGTACAGTGATGATAGCCCATGTTGTCTGGGGGCCAAATCTGATTGGTTTGCATTTTTCAGCAGTGCTTCATATCATGAAAAAGTGCCTCTGTGGCAGGACTGTCAGCACATTATTATACAAGTGTCATTAATCAGACCAACAAAGACTGCATTCATATACGTTAAAGACTGCCAGATTTCAAAATCAAAATCACCTCATTTCTATAAGAATTTCTTATTGAGTAATGTTTTTTCATCTGTTCTCGTGTAAGTTTTCCTCTCTCTTTAATGAAAGACAGATATAACTGCAGGACTTACTTGAGAGGGAAGAAAAAAGCCCTACTTTTGGCATTTAATAGTTCTTTCTTATACCTTGGGGCCAGTGTTGTAGAGCTGGCTGTAAGCTTTTGAACTAGTTAAAAGTTGTAATTCTTAGTCAAAATAATCTATTAAAATAAAACTAACAGCTTAGCTGTGTATGTGACTTTAAGTGAAATGATCTTGGGACCCATTAAGTTGCTTGATATTAAAAAGGTTGAGCTATTTTAATATTCATGTAGGTGTGTTATTTAGTACTTGCTTAGTCCAGTAAAACTCTTTTCACTAAAGAAAGTTAAACCACATGCTTCAAACTTGATATATGAAGTGCTAGCTTGAACAATACTTTTCTTGCACAGTGATAGGAACAGGTTTACAAAGCTGGAAGACTCTGCATTCAAATAAACACTGGCTTTCAAAGTTAATTGAGGCCCATCTACACAGACACTGAAATCCAGCTTGGAAGCTGGTTCAAGGTTGTGCATGTTAAAAAAACTCACTGGAAATTCTGGATCAAGCCATATAATCTGCTGAAGCTGATCTGTTTATAAACAATGCACAACAAGTATAGGCAGGGCTAATGCAGCAGTAGTTATAGAATGAACCTGGATACATAGCTCAGTATGAAGATAAACAAAAACCTCTCTCCATAGAAAAGACCACAGCATTCCCATGGAAACACTCAATTGCCATCTCTTGCTTTTCCATGCTGCAGTTCGGTGCTCAGAAGCATTTCTCTCTGTAGGAATTAGGGAAAATAACCCTTGGAACAGATTGACCCACACACAACAGATCTTTGCGGTCACTGTCCCAGCTTCCAGCCAGTTCATGAGATGCCTGTTGTGGCAGTCTGAAGTAAACTGGATCTCTTTAATCCACATTCTGGTCCAGATCATATGAATGTGTTTGGAGCAACCTAAGTGGGCTTCCACGCTGCTCAAAATGCAGAACAATTCGACATTCATGCAACATTTTGGGGCCATGCAAGAGGAGGAAACTCCACCTCATGAGGTGGGGAGTGGCCCTTTAGATGTGGTCTTGACACAGCTGATCATAAGGGAACACAACTTTTTCCTTCCTACTCTCTTCCCCTGGTTTCACCCCAAAACAAATGATTACCAGTGCAGGAGACTTCCCTAAAGCTCCACTGTGCTCTGTGATGATGCGACCAAGCTTTGGGGAGGGATGGGAGACGTGACTTACATCTGCACAGCTGTTTAAATCTTTTTTCCAGTTTAGGTCAGCATTTGTATGTGCCATCCAAATAATGCATTATAAAACTTTCAGCATTCACTTTACTGATCTTTGATTTTGGAATACTGGAAAGTTCAGCAAGCTAACAAATGTTCCACGGACTAGATACAATCAAAGGGGAATGGCCTTCTAGCATCAGATCAGGCTACCAGAATAATTCTGTGTGATTCCTTAATTCAGAGGGTAACTGGCTGTCCATTTTAGTCAATATAAGCCAATATTCATTGATTCATAATATATTTCCATGCTATTTCAACAAGTCTCCTAGAACAGCTTATATATAGTCCGGTAAAAACAACACACATTCCCACTGATTTATAATCAGAAAATAGAAATAGCAAACAAGAATGGGAAAAATAAAGCTGTCTTTCAATAGAGCTTATGCAATGGGAAGGCTTCCCACCCTATGTCTATTTCCTATTGCCTAAGTGATTAGGCAGTTATCTAGATGACAGTTAAAGGAGGAACCTTTGGGAATATAGGCTTCCAGCAGTTGGAGGGAATAGCTGTGTTTCTCACCTCACTCCCTTGTGGAATTCAGTGAGAAAAACTCCCCAGAAAGAATTACAGGCACATCTATATTTACCTCTTTCCTAAAGATGTAGGAGGCCCTTTAGAGACAAAGATATCTATCCTATGTAAAACAAATATTTCAGCAGGCAGATTAGCAAGGCAAGGAGTGATTGGCAGACCTGGTTAGTGAATTCTTACAGACCACCAATGTGAGTTATCCATAAAGATGCTAGAAAGCATTTGCCCAGGCCCGGATTACCCATAAGGCCACCCTAGGCCATGGCCTCGGGTGGCACTTTTGGGGGGGGGGCAGCAGATCCGGACCCCCCAATTTTTTAAAAAAAATCCCCCCAAAAATTCGAAAAAAAATCAATTTTTTTAAAAGGGCGCATGCACGGCTGCCCCCTCCCTTTGCTCTGCTCCCCTCGGCTCTGCTTTAGGAGGGAGGGAGGATCAGCTCCGCCCCTGACTCCACCCCGCCTCACCTCCGGCTCCACCCCCGCCTCCTCGCCAGCACGGAGCCAATCCTCCCTCCTAAAGCCGGCCTGAAAAGGGCAATTTTGGTCGCTTCTCAGGCCAAGATGGTGGCTGAGGGAGGTAGGGAGAGAGGAGCAGCCGTGGGGAGGCCCCGCATTGGCTCCGGGGGTGGGGCTTTCCTTCCTCCTCCTCGTGCCGGCGAGTAGGTGGGGGCGGGGAGGGGCAGAGATGGGGGTGGGGAGGGGCGGGGAGAAGCCACGCCGCCGCCCCCTCCTCCCTTGCGTGGTGTGATGATGCAAGGGAGGAGGGCCGGCAGCACGGCTTCTCTATGCCTCCTCCTCCCTGCCTGGCAATGTCAAGCCAGGGAGGCAGAGAGAAGCCGCGCCGCCGGCCCTCCTCCCTTGCGTCGTCACGACACCCAAGGGAGGAGGGGCGGCAGCGCGGCTTCTCTCTGCCTCCTCCTCCCTGCCTGGCGACGCCACGCCAGGGAGGAGGCGGAGAGAAGCCGCGCCGCTGGCCCTCCTCCCTTGTGTCACGCCAGCCCTGCTGAAAAGGGGTGGGTGGTGCGCAGGACGCACGGCGGGAGGGCGCCTCTTTCTCCTCCTTGCCCCGCCCTCCTTCCTTCAATCCGGCAAGGAGGCGGGGAGGGGCGGAGGCGGGGGGAAGGGAGGGCGGATGCAGACCCTTTGGCCTTGGGTGGCAAAAGGGCCTGATCCGGGCCTGCATTTGCCATGTCCATTCCTGGTCAATAGGTGTAGTTCTCTTTGAAACTGGAGAATTTAGATAATGCTAATTGAGTTTGCTTTTTATTTTCTGTAAAAAGAATTTCAATTAAATTGGAATGTATATATCAATGAACTGAAGAAAATATTCTCTACGCTAAATACATTTGTGATTTGCACTTACTTGTCCAATCACCAGACACCTAATAATCTAGGAGATTTGATTAGATTTATAGTTATTGCTATAGCTATAGCAATAGAAGGTGGAGCAAACTTGTTTTCTGCTAGTTCAAAAATTAGGACATATGCCAACTGATTAAAACTATGTGAAAAGTGATCCCATCTAAATATCAGGAAAACTCCCTGATAGTAAGAAGCCGTTTGAAAGTGGAATACACTGCCTCAGACTATAGCTGAATTACCTTCCTTGAAAGTTTGTAGACAGACGTTGGATGTCCATCTGTCAAAGTGTGTTTTGATTGTGTGCTTTGAATGGCCCTTGTTGTCTTGTCCAATTCTATATTCTGTAATTATTCTTAAGACATGAGTGCTATTCACTAATGCTAAAATAACGAGTTGATTTGGTTTATCATTATCTGAAACAATAAGTCTTTTTTGTGTATTGAACAAATACCATATTCCTATATGTTATACGGAATGTAGATTATATTCTGTACGGAACTGATGATTGGCTTTTCCTTAAAGCTAAACTAAATATGTTTTTCATTATTTCTTCCAAAACCCACTTGTATGTGTAATTGTAACCTTCTGTTTTACAGTAGTCCTTTGCTGCAGTGCAGTGTATTAAGAGTCAATTATTTTCCATCCTTTTATTTGCTTGCTTCACCTGTCATAGATTATCACTGAACCATGATGACTTGTGTGGGCAGTGTGAGTAGAACAGATGACTATGGGACAGTACATCAATTCTTTAGGAGACCAGATGGCTGCAATGTCCCATGAGTCTTGCCATACACTAGCTGTTTGCTAGAGAGCATGACACTTCAGGGTGGTCTAGAAGTTCACTTGATAATGTGGCAGACCAGAATGCAATGAGTTGTATTCCTAAGCAAAATAGTTGTGGCTACTTTTTGTCCTGACACATCATATAAGGATTTAAGACTCATCCATTGTCAAAGATTTGTGTGGTTGATAGGTATGAACACAAAGTATTCTAAGATCTATAAAGAAACTTCTTGGAATGTCAAGAAGATGAAGTGTGAATGAGTCAGCTAAAACAGTAAACTGTAACGTTCATGTTGGTTATGCCTGTTTAAATGTTTGGTCATAGCAAATAAAAATTCTGAGAGTGCAGAATTCTGCAAGGAAAGAGTGAATAATGGGATGGATCTGTTGCCCCATGCACACCTCCCTCTTGTGATGCTTTCCCCTTTACAGGGAGAAAATGTTGCCCATGCGTGGAGCCATTGGAGCCAGTACAATGCGGAAAGCCTCCCATGTTGTCGGGAAAGCATCTCATGATGCTTTTACCTTGGTTGGAGCAGAACCAGAGGCAACGTCCTAGGATGCTTATTTTGACCCATATCATGAGATCCATAGATCTTCATACGGGGAAAAAGCAGGAAGATTTAAAAAAATATAAATGTAGCAGGGGAAAACACATTGGCACATAGAATTATGTACCATATTGCATCAAGTACTATCTATTATATATAGGAGGTCCCGTCATGGAATGACCGCCATAGACAGAGAAAACATCAAAGGCAAAAACACCAAATTTGGCAACAAAAATAGGCCTCAGGCAAGGTAGGTTTTTAGCAAAGAAACTCCCCCCCCCCAAAAAAACCTAGAAGGCCCCCCAAAAAACAATACAAAAAACCTACATTTCCCAGCATCCTTTGCGGCCGCCAGCGAATCCCATTGGCTGACATCGGCCCACACAAAATGCATGAAGGCTGAGTTCCCGTAGTAACGGTGGGCGGAGCCAGCCAAGTCTAGGTTAGAGTGCTGAGTGAATTGAATTTAGTCAGTTGGTGTTTGTGGGTCAAACTGTCAAGGGAACAGGTTCTTAGTGGCTGTCGGAGTTCGGAACTGTAGTTCTGATAGATTGTGCTTTACAAACAACACACCCACAACATGACAGCCACACAACTCACGATGCCTACCTCTACAGACCCACAACACAACAGACACATAACACAAACAACGCATACATACCACTGCTAAACAGAAAGCTGCACAGTACAGCCAACTAACACACCCCACATACACACCGTACATCCACACCACACTACCACAGCACACTCACAACAACAAACTACACACTCAACACCACACACTCTTCTCCAACCACCATCCCAAACACACACCACCAATCCTCCAATTTACAAATACCACACCCACAAAATGACAGCCACACAACTCGCGATGCCTACCTCTACAGACCCACTACACAACTCACACACAACACACACAATGCATACATACCACTGCAAAACAGAAACCTCCACAGTACAACCAACTAACACACGAGGACATAACGACTACCAGGAGGACATAACACTAACACAAATAGGGCACCAAGGACACAGGCACCACTGACCAACACATACCGCCGGAATAACACAAACTTCCAAAACCCACAAAAACAAACCAACAATCCTGCAACACAAAAACCCAACCCAACCAAAATTCACAACAAACACCACTGGCAAAAGCCACACCCCCTCCACATCACAACCAGCACACAGCCAGACTGAGACAACTTTGTCACCACAACACACACAAAATAAACCCCACAAATACCTGACAACTTCCCCAACACAAAACCCAGGACTGCACTCACTATTCACCACCACGCACACCTCCAAATATACACACGTCCCAGGCACAATACTCCAGCAATTCCTACCCACACAACACAACTTCCTATCACAACCCATCCCCCAACCTTACCGGACCCCGCACACACAATGCCTACCACCACCATAAACAAAAACCAACTCCACCTATACTCCAACCACAACACAACACTACACTACAAACACACACAAACACCCAAAACACCCCACCCACACAAGCAATCCACAACATAGTACCACCCACAATGCCACCACACACCCACTAACTCACCAAAAAAGTAATACCTGCACACAACACAATACGCACATAACACAAACACTACAAATCTGTGGCATAGACCTTGACACAGAATGCTTCTCCCACGGACAACTCTACGTAGCGTGCTCCAGAGTTGGGAAACCACAGAACCTCTACATCAACACAGCAGACGGAAAGACAAAAAACATTGTATATCCACAAGCTCTGCAAAACGCCAGCAACACCACACACTGTCACAATGCAGGGTCTCGGCCCAGCCCCTTAATCACACACACAGAGACGGTAATCGGCTAACTATTTATTGAATAATAAAAAACAGGTGAAAAGGTAAATTGTCTATAAAAGTATCAAAAAGTTCAATCAAAAAGGTAAAGAGTTCGTGGATAATTCCAAAGGCAAAACTTGGCAAAAGCTCCGCAAAACAATGCGGATCAAGCAACTTGGTCAATGACAAATCAACAAGGCAAAGTTCAGAAACAAGGCCCAAGAAACTTCTTGGCAAGGCACGAGCCCAAATCCTGGCTCCGTGGATCTTCACTCGCTTCACTCCCTTCAAATCAGAAGTGGCCGAGCAACTGAGGATCCGTTCCCACGGATCCTATACTTAATTCCCTTGGTGAGACCCCGACGCTCTAGGCTTCGGCGCCAATCTGTACTACGGGACCTAGCGCTCCTCTGGCGCTCTAGGCTTCGGTGCCATTCCCTCCTACTGGACTCAATGCTCTGTCTCCTATCAAAGCTCCGTCCTTGCCTCCCAGCACCTGGGTCACTATCTTCGTGAGAGCCAGACTCCCTTTCAGCTTCCATGGGCTCATCCTCTGCTATCTCCCTAACCCTTTCTTGCGACCCGAAACCACCTGGTTTCTCATACTGATTATCGGAATCAGCACTTTCAGTGTCAGCCTGACTTTCCCAGCTTTCATACCCATCCGGCCAGCCATCATCCCATTCCAAGCTCTCTGTGGGAGATGAAGGTCCCGCTTCCTCATCATCCCCTTCATCCATGTCCTCATCAGCTGCAATTGGCCCTAATGCAATCGGGACCCCCGGGGCCGCCCCCTGCCGCCCAGGCACAAAAGAGAACGGGGTTGCTACACACACTGACAACTCCACAGGACTTCAACATCCCACCCACCAGAACAACCCACAACGACACAGCCATGACCCCACCAAGACCATAAGTAACATCATTTCCAACCCTTACATACTCAGACTATCTCGCATCTCCTAAATAGGGCACAGCAACGCGTGCCAGGTACAGCTAGTGCTTTATATTTAATTAGACATCAGGTCTATGTGTGCCCTGGATGTACCTCTACATTTTTTTCTTGATTAAAAAGGTCAAGGGAGTGGAACTGATGGAATGCTTCCTATATGTGGAGAAAGCAAATGTAGTTTGATCACTCTATGAAGACTAAATTCACTGTTAGGTTGAAAGTGATCCAGGAGAATTTTTATTTATTTATTTATTTACTTACAGTATTTACATTCCGCCCTTCTCACCTCGCAGGGGACTCAGGGTGGATTACAATGTATGCATACATGGCAAACTTTCAATGCCATAGACACACAACACATATAGAAAGACAGACAGAGGCTATTTAACATTCCAACTTCTGGCCACCAGGGGAGCTGTTGCTTCACCATCCAACTGTGACACTGATGAAGTACTTTCCGCATTCCCCACATGGTTTTTGCTGGAGATTTTTTATGGCCTCATAGATTTTGTAAAATTAGCTTCCCCACACATAGGTAGTACTTACATTTCCTACTTGACAGATGCAACTTTCTTTCGGGTTGCAAAGGTCAACAACAAGCTACACATTTGGCCGGAAGTTCACTCCAACCCAAGCTGGCTTCGAACTCATGACCTTTTGGTCAGTAGTGATGTTTAATGCAGCTGTGCCACAGTCCCGGTGCTCATCCATGGAGTTATTGATGTATATGCTATTTTTACTTGTGGAACATTTTTGTCTGGAGTATATATACGTCTAGGAATAAACTAGTTCTTTTAATAATATTCTACAGGAAAACCAAACTGAAAGAACACCACATATTGCTCTCTATATTGAAATCTTGTACTTTCCAAATCATATAGGTTATCTAAAGGGAGTGGTATATTATTTTGTTTTGTTTTGTTTTGCTAAAGGACTAGAAAGCTACTTCATTTTTGTTTATTTTTTTCTGTTTGTTCATTTTTAATCATTGAGACAATATTTTTTTCTGTAGTTATCCTTATCATCTTTATCCCATTTGTTTCTTTATATCCCCTTTAAAATACAGAATTAAGCAATTCCCATCAATTTTGTAAACAGATATATAATATTTGGTATTTTGTTTAATGAAATGCAGTGTAGAATTATCTGATTCAAAACATTCAATTCATGAGCAAATGTATCACAATCCTTTTTTACAATGTGTTTTTAAATTAGTATTTTATCATTACCACCGAAGATTATATCATTGTTATTGAAAGACTGCTGTGGAACAGAATTGTTTTACAGGTGTGGATTTTTTGTTTACGAATTTGTCCTTTTTGAGATATTTTGTATTTTCAGCATTTCCTTAGTAGAATATTACGAGTTAAATATGCAACTCATGTAATAAGGGAGATGTCATATATTGATAGCTGATGCATGTTAGCTCTGTTTTATCTTAGTGCTCTAGATCAAGGGCAGAATGACTGATATTATTAATAAAGCTTTGATACCACATGAACATAGCAATACTAATTTTACAGCTGTAAAGTTTTAAAGTAATGCATGGTGCAATAAAAGTGTCATGAAGATTAATGTTCAGTAGAATTATCTAATTCCATATAATAAATTATCTCCCCAGAAATGCATCCAAGATAGAATAACTCTTGTACATTGCAGGTGAGAAATTAAGCTGAGCTGTGATTTTCATCTTTCCAATTTCAAATGCAGATATGACATCAAAGATGACTACACTTTGCGTATTAAAAAGGCTATGAGCACAGATGAGGGAACCTATACATGCATAGCTGAGAACAGAGTTGGAAAAGTTGAAGCATCTGCTACTCTCACAGTTCGAGGTTAGTACTAATGTATTTGAAAGACACAATAAAATTGAATGCATTGTTCTATTTTCTAAAGTATTTGGAATGTATGATTTCAGAAAAATCTCTTGAAATAATTGATGTTACATTTTTAAAGATAAAGTAAAAGTATTTTAGTCTATATAATTTTAGAACGTCTACGTATATACCTGTCTTCGTATTCATTCAGTTTCATTCTGCTGACATTAGTTCAATCATTAATTGTTTGAAAATTATAGCTTATGATATAAGGAACTATTACATCCAGGGAATGAAGATTAAGAGCATCTTAAAGAGTTTTAGTAGAAAATTTTTCAGCCCACAATATCAAGCTCTTTTAGTGAATATTCCAGGTGTTGAGTAAGGATCCTTCTATGCAAAGCATGCACTCTACTAAATAAATACCTCTATTACAATCATAAAAATGGGAACTCCATGTGCTTTATTTTTTAATGTAGGAGATGACATTTTAAAAAATCACAAGTTTTGTGTTTCTGTTGGAGAAAGTGATTTGAACAGAAATATGGTCTCAATCACCATCTGCGCCAACCAAATTTATTTTGGTTTAGAACAGTTTCATATTTGTTATTGATTAATTATATTTTGTTTTTGTTTTGCAGTCTGGTGTTCCCAGTTTTTATTGCTGATCATGTAATACACTCTTTTATCATTACTGTCCAGTGAAAATGCCTATGAAAGGTTCTGCCCCTTGGTCTTTCACACAAGGAAATAAAAAGAGGGTAGGGGAAATAAGAATGTTTTTAAATAAGATGCTATTATTTAGGGAGATATAGAAGACCCAAAACTAAAATAGCATTCAGTGGATAGAAAATGTTGAACCGTGAGCTTTAGTTGGAAGTTATAGCCTCTCTAGTGTTTGTTTTAACAATGAACTCCCTTTGTCCCTAATAATACTTCTGAAATAAGGACCAAATGACAGAACAGAAGTATTATAACAAAGCCTCTGTGTGTGTGTGTGTGTGGAGGAGAGGGAGGGAGGGAGGGAGGGAGAGTTTACATTAGAAAGAAGTATCTGAAAAAACTGACTCAAAGCTGTACTGAGGGAGCTATAATTTAACATAATATAGAAAACATCAACTCCCCCTAAACTGAATTACTCTTTTTCAGAAAAATTAGCCACCTGGCTGAAGTAGCCCAAAGTTCTATAGTGCTATCTTGAGGGTTGAAGGTGACAGAAGAAGTCTTTGTGAAGTTTAAAGAGACTTCATTGAACAATTTATTGTAGATAAAATATTTATTCAAGAAGTCTCAAAAAAATTACTTTGGGGGACAGAAGTTAGTCTAGTTCATTCATTTTCCTGCTTCTGGTATCCATCTTTGAAAGATGTACCTTTCAACTCTGACTCTGTGTGGTGGTGCTATTACTTACTAATAAAATCAATCAAACCTTATAAATGGCCAGAGATTGAGCACAGTTATCTTGAAGCCTGACAGCCATATTAAGATGGGGAGTGATGTAAGTTCACTCTGAAAATGTTACTGTGTTTCTGTGTTTATAGGAAGCACAGATACTATAATTGTGTGTCTGTACAAAACCAGATATTGTTTTTCAATGGATAACAAATTGATCCTATAATTTTTCTATTCCATCAGAATGTACCAAAAGTTCAGCAGAACTGTGAAAGGTTAATGAAAACATTTTTTTAGCTTTATTGATGTTCTTTTCTCTTTTGCACACATTAAGGCCGATGATCAAAGCCTGGACAGGTTTGGTTTATTAAAACAGAGGTGAAGTGACCTAAGACACTAGCTTTCATTTCCATCATTTAATACATAGACATGGTTCAATTTAACTTGATTAATTTTCTGTCAGAGAAAGTGAAAAGTAAAAAAAAAAAAAAAAAGCTCAGGGCCTAATAAGAGATGGAGAAGGTGAAGAGTTGTCTGGACAGACAGACAGACAGAGAGAGAGAGAGAGAGAGAGAGAGAGGTTTTGTGATAATCGAGCTGCCCAAATGTTATTGTTAATCCTCACTTCAGATTGCTATTAACAGTTGTACTGCATAAATTTTCTTCACTCTTTGAAACAAGTTCACATACATTTTGCCCTTATTGAGTACATTTTCATTTTGTACTTTCGTTTTGAGAAATGCAAAAACAAGGTTTATATTTGAGCAGAAAGCATCATACTGCTGCTGCCTCCCCCTTTTTTGCAGAAAAAATAGCACTCGTCACTTGTAATTTTCAAATTTCCTTACAACTTCATTTATAACACAAAACATAGGTACAAATAATATTCCTACACTTAACACAACAAGAAAAGTGGGAAAACTGATCACTGTGATCAATCTCTGGCCATTTATAAGATATAAGTTTTCTTGCAGCCTAAAGGAATAGGATATTATATGACTTTTAAATTGTATGTTTAATATGTTTATATTGTCAGTTTTTTGTCTTTTGTTATGGGGAACTGGATTTTTTTCTAATGTTTTAATGTTCAAATGTTGTAATTTGTTCATTATTGTGTGGAGATTTGTGTTATATTTGTAGGTTTTAAGCAGCTTTGACTCCCCCTTGCAGGGATAAAAGCGAGACAGAAATAAAGTAATTAAATATGTAGGTAAATAAACCTGTCTCTCACACCCCTTGCATATGAGTCCCCATGGGTATTATCACATGATGCAATGCCAATTTCATATGCAAGTTGTACGATCATATGCAAAGAGTATGCAGCCAATACCTTGCAAATTGTCTTCACCAGTCTTTTTTTTCTTGGTGTGCCTCAGATGCATGGCTTTTCAGGTGTGATTGGGACCCCCATATGCATCTCATTAACTGCTAGTCCTGAACCTGTAAGAAATTAATGGTTGTGGTGTAATATACCATTGAACAAAATACTACTCCCTATTTTTTCTAATCTCATTTTTCCCGAAACCTAATGGGTGGAATATGTAATATAAAATATGTTCTAATATGTGTATTTTCAAAAGGAATATCAGCAGAAAGCTTTCTCTTTTCCTGAAAAATAATTGCAATTGAAAAACAATTGAAAAATAATCTTTGAGATCTAGAATAGAAACCTTTTTATATTTAATTGGGTCATAGAGTTTCTAAAGTAATAAATTGAAAACATATGGAAAATCAAAACTTGTGAACTTTTCAAAGTATGTACAAGAATAAGTTTTAGATTATTAAGATCACTAAATATTTAAGAGTGATCCTAAATATGTGTCATCAGAAGTAAATTCTGTTCATTTCAGTGGGTCTTACTCCTAGGTAAGGGGCTGTAAACTAAAACACTCATACTCCAACTATAATGTCAGATTTGTTTCTGTTGTTGTTTTTTGTATAAAAAGCATCTTTTAACCTAATGCCATAAAGTTGTGATATTGTGTGTGTGTGTGTGTGTGTGTGTGTGTGTGTGTATGGGTTGGTTTAGAACCCAAACATCGTGGTTCTTTAAACAAATGGGGGGGGGGATTTTTTTTTATGCTTAACGTAATAACTTACAAAAAGAAATTAAAAAGATTCTTATTTGATATGTTATTACTTACAAAATTTTGTAATTAGTTCTAAATTGTCCAAAGCAGGGAAACAGGAGTGACACTGTTTTAAGCACAGGCAAATCAAGGGGCAACATTTCCCTTCTTCTCTGGAGTGCAATTCACTGGGACCTATTATTATTATTATTATTATTATTATAAAATGCCTGGGCCTGCTTGGAGGGAAATATAATGAATTAACATTATTAATAATAATTATTATTATTATAAAATGCCCCTGGGCCTGCTTGGAGGGAAATATAATGAATTAGTATTTATTATTATTATTATTATTATAAAATGCCCCTGGGCTTGCTTGCAGGGAAATATAATGAATTAATATTTATTATTATTATTATTATTATTATAAAATGCCCCTGGGCCTGCTTGGAGGGAAATATAATGAATTAATATTATTATTATTATAAAATGCCCCTGGGCCTGCTTGCAGGGAAATATAATGAATTATTATTATTTGTTATTATTATTATAAAATGCCCCTGGGCCTGCTTGGGGGAAATATAGTGAATTGATATTATTTATTATTATTATTATTATTATTATAAAATGCCCCTGGGCCTCCTTGCAGGGAAATATAATGAATTAATATTATTATTATTATTATTATTATAAAATAGTTGCCCACCTCTGGTCTAGGACTTGCTTCTCGAATGCTCTTCTCACTCTCTCACTCCAGCTTTTCCCCCTTCAGTTTTCCAAACCACTCTAGGACCTCCATTTATCCTCTATGGTTTTTGTTGATTCGGTACTTTTCCTTCTCCTCTCCGTGCTCTTTTCACTCCCTGTTCCCCTTCTTTCAGCCTTACTTATGTCCTTCTGCTCTGTCCTTCTATCTAGCTTAATTCCCTGGGGGTTTAAACGGCTTTTTTCCTCTCAGTCCTCCAAGCTGCTCTAGGAGTCGCGCTGTGGTTCTCTATGGTTCCGGTTGCTTTTTCACTTCCTAGAGGAAGGCCTTTCACTTAATTTAGGCTCCGACCATGCAAAGGCCCTGATCTGACTGTGAGTAATGTCTGGAAAGCTATTTTGGAGGGGATAATTTTCCTGTTAGAGGGACATCCGAAATAATTACATTAATAAAGAACTTTTGGGCCCACGAAGTGTGGTATACAAAGTCCACTTCCGGTTTGGTGGGAGAAGTGCGGTAAAGCTCAAAATTAGCATTTTGAACGGATCAAATACGAACTAATTTAATTTCTTCATCCGAAAGCCCAACCCTAATATATATATATATATATATATATATATATATATATATATATATACTGTATATTTAAAAAACAATGTCAGTAGAATTGTATTAATCAAAGCTCATGCTATGTATCATTGAAACTGCTATGGTGTGAATCCATGAATTCTATAAGGCATCTCTCCTACAAAGCATGTATAGGCTCAGGCTATTCAGTTAAGAACATTCATAATTGGAAGAAAATAACAGCAACCAAAAACAAGTTGAGATTGTGAATGATCTTTTGAAGGTTTTGTAGTGAGAATTCTTTTATTTGCTCAAA
This sequence comes from Anolis apletophallus, assembly GCA_030556195.1. Classification (NCBI taxonomy): domain Eukaryota; kingdom Metazoa; phylum Chordata; class Lepidosauria; order Squamata; family Anolidae; genus Anolis; species Anolis apletophallus. The sequence continues at coordinate 33,355,504 of JARBWK010000004.1, read as the reverse complement.
TCCAAATTAAGACAGACAGAACTTCAGTCCATCTCTCCACTTCCCATGTAACTGTGCAGCATCTACTCTTTCCTGAGGCTAAATACATTCACGGGATTTGTTAAATTAAATAGAAAATGACATATGTGGACCTGAAGATCATTTGACATATCTGCAAGTGTATTTGGAGCAGGAGTGGACAGTGTTAGTTTCTGCCTGAGAGAGACATACTTTGGTAGTATACTGTTCAGTTATAATCTTCCTTAAATGATCTGTCCACAGATGGAGAAAGCGAACTAAACTAGATTAATGGTTCTTTTAGAATTATCTGAGATACAAGCCTGTGGTAAAGACAAATTAATTTAAAAAACCTTTGGTCTGAAAACTGTCTTTTCTTAACTGCTGGTTGTATACTGGGGAATGTCCTATGCAGTTGCTGAAAACCACTTAAAATCTTTACATTACCATATTTGTCATCATGGGCAACAATGACATCTGATGTTCCTTGTGTAACTTCCTGTCTTTGTAGTCTACCGAAGTGGAGTGGAGAATATAGAGAACAGCAATTGCTGATGGATTGATCACAATGGAAAAGAGGGTTTTTTTGAGTACGAAAAACTAGAAAAAAGTATTCTGAAATATATACTAACAAAATTAAATGGGGGAAAAGGAAACAGAAGTAAAGTATATTAAAACTAAAAGTATACTTCTTTTCTCCCACATTTAACCTACTGAAAAAAAATCCTCCAGGGAAATTTCTGTGTAGCCATGTTCCTTAAAAATACGTTGAGTAAAAGCAGGAGTGACAGCATCACGTTCCCCTCACTTCAGTAACTATACTGACAGACTCTTGCTAGAATAAAATCACTTGTTGCAGTAGCTGCTTTCAATCTTCGTATCGAAGTGAAACATAAACAACCTGTCGATCATTCCACATTTAAAAAAGAAAGTGGAAGCAGCAATTTGGGAGATTCAGTGTTAATGGTCATTCTGAGTTCTTTGTTGTATTTTCATCACTTCTGTCAATGATTGGAAAAGGTTTGTGCGTCTATTATCAAAATGTGGGGAATTGGTGTCTTGGGTTTCTCCAAACTGCACCACAGTACTGACCAGCCATGCTTTAAATTCAATTGGTATTTAAATTGGACAGTGATGCTTCATTTTATTGGATTGGCATTTGCCAGTCTGTAGGTTTAGATGATGTATTCATTGAGGTCTGAATGTTTGGCCTAATATAAAGCTACTTTACTTCAGTCAAGCATTAGCAATGACATTTGATGGTGGCATATGAACCTATGAAAGGTGTTATTCAGATGATTGATTCGAGACATCTTTTTCAAATGCTGTACAGTACTTATCTCCAACAAAAAATAGTTTTAATAACTAACCTGAATAGAAGCATTTAACTCAAGGTGACATGTGTTGATTTAATTTTAAACTGAGTATCCATAGTTGAACATAGCATTACACATCATGCATTCTGACAAAATTTCTTTTTTTTCCTTTGATTTCATTATGTTCTCACCACATCATTGTAATGTCTCCAGCTCGCCCTGTTGGTAAGTAACCATCCTTCTATCCATTTTAGCATGGTTTCACACAGTTCTTCATCCTTCATTTCGCAACCATGTTGGGCTGTTTTGTAATTATTAATTACTACTTATTTAAACAGAGAAGTGTATGCTTTGTATCTGTCCCTTAATTATCAGATGGATCTGTATTGTATAATATTTCTATTTCTACAAATATTTTGTATCAGTTTGTTCTGTGTGTGTTTTGTGTGAATAGATACCCTCATTTATTTTAATGATTGGCTATCCAAATATTTTTATTATTTGGAAAAATTAGACTGCTGTCAGTAGCATCATCAGTTGTGGTGTATGTTTTAAATTGTGGGATATTGGGCAAAACACAATTTCTTCAGTTTTTAAGGATGAGATCCATACCTAGTTATAGTTTGAACAGATCCATTGGAACTGAAGTTAATAAGGACTAATTTAAGACATATTAGTGGTATTGTTGTTATTATTATCTTATATCCCTCCTCTCTTCTGATAATGGGGTTCAAAGCAAATAACCACACACTTAAAACAATATAAATTAAAAAGAGTATAAAGCTAAAATAAAAGTATAAATACAAAATTTGCAAAGCACTCAAACCATTTATATGTTAAAACATTATTTTAAACTTCATTAAAATACTGTACAACCTTTGCAAACCTTTAATAATTCTTTTTCAAACAAACAGCATTGAAAGCTAAACCCTAGTGACTTTGCAAAAGCCTGATTGCAAAAAATGTTTTGACGTGTCAATGGAAGAAGATCGAAGAGGGTCATCCTGGCCCCCCCGAAGAAGATGTTCCAAAGTCTGGGAGCAGCCAGTGATAATGCCTTTTTCCTTCTTCCCAACAAATAAGCCTGACAAGCATTAAAGCTCTACGATCGTCTGGAGAGGCCCTTCTATTTGTCTCATGATCTTAAAGCTCTGATGGCTCTTAGAGGGAGATAGGACCTTTTAGATAATCTTTACCCCAACAATAAAAGGCTTCATAGACTAAAACCAGCACTTTGAATTGTGCCTAGTAGCAGACTGGAGGGGTTGCAACAAGGCAATTGTGTCCTCCTTATAGCAAGCCCAAGTTAACAATCTGGCTCTTTGGGCCAACTGAAGTTTTGGAACACCTTTCAAAGGCAGCCCCACATAGAATGCATGGGAGAAATCCAAATGAGATATAACCAAAGCACTATGGCCACACCCAACTTCTCCAGAAATGGGCGCAATTGATGCACTACCTACTGTAGTGTACAAAAACATTTTTGGCAACTGCTGAAACCTGGACCTCCAGACTTGAAATTGAATCCAGAAGTACCTCCAAATAGTGAACCTGTGTTTTTAGGGAGGGTGTAACCCCATATAACACAAGATGACTCCCTATTCCTAAACTGTATTTCAGATGACCAGGCTTCAACTTGTTTGCCACCCCCATCTAGTCTATCACAGCTTCTAAGCACCAGTTAGCTCAGCACTAGCTTTCTTGGAATTAGTTGAAAATGAGTAATAGAGCTAGATAGCCTCAGCATGCTGGTGATACCTGATCTCAAGCCTTCAGCCTTTTCCTTGTGGTATCATACATACTGTATATTACATAGCAAAGGGGGCAAGATTGACTTCTAACAGACTCCACAGGCCAATGTCCAAGGGGTGGATCAGGAATCAATCAGTACCACCCTCTGAAAGCACCCCTCCAGGAAAAAATAGAAAGAAGTCTCATCCCAGTGAGATAACTCAGGAGGATACCATGTCCAGTGATACTGGAAGCCACTGAACGGTCCAACAGAACCAATAGGGACCTCTGTCTGTCTAGTCTCCTGCATGAGTCATTCACCAAAGTAACCAAAGCTATCTCTGTCCATTAACTACATCTGAAACCAGATTGAAATAAATCTAGATAATCTGTCTCATCCCAAAACCCCTGGAGTTGAAAAGCCAGCACCAGTCTGTAAGTTGTAAGTTGGAACTGACCTATAGTAGCAGTCAGGATTTTTTTTCCATAAAAGGTATTACAATAGCTTCTTTCATGTGTGTTGTGGGGCTTCTTAGTTCAAAGGAGGCATTAATCACTTCCCTAACTAACTCTGAAAGTCCTCCTGTGGCCTGTTTAATAATAAGCTAGGTGGGGCAAGAGTCTAGCATACATATGGTGATTCTCCAAGGATGTTTTCTATTCCTCATGCCATAAAAATCTAAAATCCAACATAGCATTTATGGTACTGTCAAGCTCCTTTGCAGCTCTATGTAGTGTAGCTTCTTACACTGACAGGGATTTGGCTCCATGCACTCCTTTATTATGTTCCTGCACCAAGAACATGTATAAAACTTTATTGCTTTTGACCAAAGGCTGTTGCAAGTCCAAAATAAAAAAGAGCGCACACACAAAACAATACATATGGAATTTGCATAGTAGACAATAAAAGGTTACCAGTTACTTATACACCATGAGTCACATTTAAACCTTCTTAAACCAGATTATCTCCTTTACATAGGACAGCCATCTCTGCTATGTGCACCAAGAACATACACACACACACACACACACACACACACAGGTTTTAGGAAATTAGGGTTGCAAGAAAAACTAGTTTATCCAACTACTTTGTTTCTAAGAAGCTGCCTCATTCAGCACAATGAGTCAACAGATATGGAGAAATCTGATTTTGTTTATGACTACATCTGGTTCCCACATCTCCAATAATGTATTTCTCTTCACATAAAAAAGCTCTGCAAATTCTGCATCTGTTCTATCAGCATGATCAATGAAACAAATGGTTTTGTAAAAGACTATTGAAAAAATGAGATTGAATTATGAGTATACTTTTTTTTCTTTGTGGATTCTCCTGATATTGTTAGGGAACAGTAATAAAACTGGATTATTATAAAGGAAGGCAATAAGGATTTTGAAATGTACCTTTCATCACATTTTAAACAAGATAAGAATAAAATTTATAAATTAATATAATATGATGTTTTCTCCCCATTTCTTTCTGTATATGTAGTTTGGAACACACTTTCTTCACAATGACTTTAACATTGTTGATAATTTAAGACATTTAAGTCTTTTATCTCTAGTTGTGCTTTTTCACAACAGGTGTGAAGATTTAAGCTTAAATTATATCTGTTTGGCCAAAGCAAGCCATTTCCAGCATATGATGCTGGGTGTACATGTGCAAAGTCAAGCACAGTTCTGCCTGAGGTAGAATGGCAGCTGGTGAATATAACAGCCTTACAACCAGATTCCCATTAGCAAATGAAAACATTATGAGTTATAACTGTATTGCTCATCTCTGAAATAGCTGCTCTTTTTATTTTAAGCCTTTGAAAAGATTTCCTACATGATTTTGCAACAGATGGGTTGTGGAAACAGGATATGCATTCCTATTTAGAACATTTACTTGTTACTGCTGTCATCACATGGGTTTTCCAGATGAAGAAGTTTGTATTTTCACTCTTCCAAAATTATTTCTACTGTTTTTTGCTGTTGCAGCACATAAAAGTTTGTTTCTCAAACAATGAGTGAAAATTTATCATGAGAAATTCAGTGCTCTGTTATCTTATGAGAAAAATTAATTGAAAAAGATAAAATGCTTCACATATCCTGTAGACTGTTTCAGAAATAATGGTTAGAAATATTTTCTGATGCTGTCAACTTGGAGATTCTGAACACCAGAAAGTAACCTGAACAAGACAATCTTAAGAAACTTTAGAAAATGCCAATTTTCAGCCCATCTGGCAAGGTGTCTGTTTTGACTAGCTTGTTTCTCTCCTAGGAGTTGGGCAGACAATTTGCTACCTCTTACCTGAATTGTGAGATACATACCCTCATCTAGTAAAAAAAAATCTCACTGTAATTATTCTTTCCTATTAAATGAATCACAATAACATCCAGTTAGTGAATGTGAAAGAGAATTTCCCATTGTTTGCGGTGGAATGTTTTCCCCTCACAGCTTATATAACTTTGACATATACAACTAATAGTGAGTTCTGTTGGAATACTGTTCCTAGATTAGAAGCCGTATTTTTGCTACTAATCTGTTGCAATGTACAATTTGTCATTGAAAGTAGAAATCATATGAGGCAACTGACAGCCACTTAACAATTAATTTAATGTTATTCTAGGTCGGATTCCTATTGGATGGGGTGGTAGGGCTGGTCTTTTAGGTAAAGTGGTTTTATTCCACTTTCAACTGCCAAGGCAGTATCCTATAGAATCCAGGTATGTGTAGTCAATTGAGGCAATAGAGATGAGAGTTCTAGATACACTACCAAACTGTACATCTCAGACTCCATAGAATATTGCCATAGCAGTTAAAGGAAAATATAGCCCAATAAATGTGTAACATGAAAATCCTGTAATGCACATCAATAGTCTGATCCTTTCTCAAGGGAGCCATATTGGAGAATACAAGATGTTCTTCCACTAGTTAAGCAGCCTTACACAGCATGTAGGGTGAATGGACTCCATGCTTCATGTAGACGACCTTGAGCCCATGCATTCTCAGCCTGTTATACTTGACCTGTGAAGATTACCCTCAATCAGTCTATCATACCATAAATTTTTCTGAACATTCAGATTATTAAAATTATAGGTCTTGATCATTGGTGAAACTTTAAGGGAAACATTGTTGCTAAAATACCAATCTCTAAATGTTTCTGAACATCTATGTTTTTTCTGTGAGATGGACTGAATGAAGAGAACCTCAAACCCAGACAAATAAGGTCCTTGGAACAGGATGGACAAGACTCCATGTTAGCTAGTGCAGTATCTATTCCAGATTCTTTTAAAAGGTCATTAAGGTAATGAATCTCAAAGTCAAAGGATATAAGCAATTAAACTTTTAGTCCTTATACAGACAATATTTTAACTACAGTTAAGATGAGAACTTTCAGAGTATATTTGTTTTAGATCTTAGAGCCTAGAGGCATATGAGTCCCATCATGAATTAAAGATCTCATTTGATACACCATTTCCTTTGAGGTAAACATTGTGTTAATAAATCATGAAAGTCTCAGATGAGTTCCTATTTTTAAAGTGTAAGCTTTTCAAGAAAATTTTAATTACCTTTTACAAAGGTTAGTCTTATATTTTGTAAAATAAAAAAAACACTCTTAATTTTGATGATCTTGCTCTGGTCTGTCATGAGATCCATAAAAGAACCTTTCCTTTAGAGTCATTACCAGTGGATTAATTATTCTATGATGGGGCTTATTAATATTCCTGAAACATACAGCATGATAAAAAGTATGATAGTACATCCATGTACAATTCCTCATCAAGTCAATAGAATTGTCTATTCTAATAAATTTAATGAAACCTTTCAGTATTAAATTTGCTGTTTCCCTTTTTAACTTCTCACAAATTAACACATTGATTACTATGCCTTATCTCCTCCCTCCCAACTTGCATCCATTGTCACATGTTTGAAAATAATATTCTTAATATTAAATAATGCTATGAACTAAATAATAATAATAATAATAATAATCCTCTATCCTGGAAGAGTGCATTCTAGTGCTATAGCGATAAATAAATTGTTCTTGTCATATTACAGTCTACTGTTATTAATATCAGCCTTTAAAATTGCAGTTAAATTGGTTTGAAATTCTTTGTAATGCCATATTTAAAGGCTTAAAAAAAACCAAGTCATCTTATAAAATAAAGTTATTTTCTTATGAATGTAACCTAAAAGAGCTATTTCAAAGGGATATCTGGAAATGGAGTTCTACTGTTACCATCTTGAATAACATACCAATACACACAACTCTGCCTTGCTGCCTCGCTTTTAATTCCTGCTGTAGAATACAATCTTCTGCTGTAAAAACAACTCTGAACATGATGTGATTAACCTTAGGGTCCCATCCCCTCATCTTAAAACCCACGTCGTACTTGGCCTGTGCTTTCTATTCATGTTCAACCATCTCATTTCCATATCAGCTTCCTTGCCCTCCCAAGCTGCTATTAGCATAACAGAGCTTTAGCGTGACATTGATTGAAGCCTGCACTTGCTGAACACAATATCAAAGCATAATTTGCCAGAAATCAAATCTAATTTACTATGTACAGTATTTACATCACTGTAAAACAGTGTTTCTAGGGAAAAGTGTCCCAAGCCTTTAATCTTACAGAGTTTTGTTTGTTGTTTGTTTGTTGTTAATCTTGTCTAATTCTCTCAAAAGCATGCAATATATTTTCCTTTAGAGCTGTTGCCTTTGACTTACAAATGTCAATTACACATAGATGTTTTTATTCTGTTTTCTGTGACCCTGTTAATGTTAGACCAGAAGCAATGAATGGCAATTAGTTGATAGCCAAAAACTTTGTTTATTGCACTGTAAATGTTTATTTCAATATTTATTTCAATATGATGGATTTTAAAATGATTAGAATATATACTCATGCATACGTCTAAATATGTAATTGAAAAATTGACCAAAAAAACCCCCAACTCTCCTTATTCACAGGTCAATGTAGGTATTATACTTTAACTCTTATCATTTCATTTCATTCTCCACATAGAGTGGCAAAAAGACTTTGTGAATACTTGGGTTGGAAAATGGTGGTGACAAAAATATCAAAATCCAAAATTTTGGTGCCAAAACCTGCCCTCAACTTATACACGAGGTTTATTTATACATATGATAGATATATGTAACCTAGCCCAACTGCTATTTCTTATAGCTTTTTTGGCTTCTGTTCTGCATTTGTTTTGTGAAAATAAAATACTTTACACAACCATCCTTTACAACTTTGTAATTATTCAGGCATTTAAACTCCTGCACCTAGATTTGTTCTTTAAATAAAAACATTCTGACCTGATGGAAGTGTGAGGGTCACTACTTAATTAGCTATTTAATGCTTAATCTGTCCAATCCATAAAATAAAGCTGTGGAAAGATGTTCATTATCAACTGCTTCATGCATATATGATAACTAATGTACATCCATTGCAGAAAGAACGGGAAGGGGGTTGCTGGAAAATGTGACTTCAGACAGTTTGTCTTCAGTTATTTCATATTTTAACTGTATATTGTCCAGTACCAATACATAAGACTTCCAGGTCAAAAATAGCTTTACATAGTAATTATAACACTGATAATCAGATAATTTTGCTAATGTCAATTCATAACAAATTCTGTATTTGTCTGAGATGACACAGATTCACTAAATAACTGTATCCCCATTCCATGCTTGTTGTTTGAAATGGATCTAACCATTTCCCTTTTGGATTCCCTTCTGATTTAAGTTAGACAATTTACAAATTTAGTTGTCAGAAATTGTACTTTTTAGTAACCCACAGTTTTTAGATTACTTTCCTTTTGTGTATTTTCACAGATTTCAGCTATTTAAAACACATCTGCACCTGATCACAGAAATAAATTGCTGTGCAAATTAAACATGTACAAACAGATTTCTGTTTGCATAGTCATTTGATCAATGCCACTGTTTATTAATTAAATCATGTCATCAGGAGACAATATCAAGACTTCCTTTTTTTCAAAGTGACTAACCAGCAAAAACAGCACCAGTTGAAAACTGAGGCACTTCATGTGTATTTGCAAAGTTCTTAATAAGTCTGGAAATCAATGTTATTTTTTTCAGTTGTATGCCACAAAAATTACCTACTTTGCCATCTTGAGAAATTTGGATGGAAAGAAATGTAGAAGAATCCTTGTTTAAACTGTATGAAAACTTTAGGATTTCTAATCCTAGGGTTGAATCAGTTGTCCTACCTAAAGTTGATCCATTTAAACAAATGGGTTTCCTAGCTTTTATTCTATAATATAATGTGGGTGATGTTTTCTGTCTTTAGAAAGTGTGTCTTCTTTTAATAATTGACTATATTTTCTGGAATATCAAAGCTGTCATTGAAGTATATTTGTATACTTTGTATTGTTCCTAAGAACTTAAATTTTTAACACCATATTTTCATCTTCACATCACAGCACCTCCACAGTTTGTGGTCAGGCCACGTGATCAGATCGTAGCCCAAGGCCGAACAGTGACCTTTCCATGTGAAACAAAAGGAAATCCCCAGCCAGCTGTTTTTTGGCAAAAAGAAGGTAGTCAGGTGAGTACTCTACATGTACATTTCTACTTTGAGTCGTCTGTGGGCTGAGAAAGGCGATATACAAATACAATAAATAAATAAATACTTTCACTTCTCTATTATTACAGTCATACAGTTATAATAATATATACAAATATTCCTCCATCTACTTCCAAAACTGAGACATTCATCTATGTTTAGTATATTTCTAAGCATCCTCCTTCTAAGAAACTTCATCATTACATCATTGTCATGTTTCAACGATTTAATGTTCAGTGAATATTACAATGGTGACTACTTAACATTAGAGCAAAGACCTTGGGTTTATTTTATGAATAAATAGGTCAATTGGAGCAATTTGTATGGGTTCCATGTGAGAAATGACATTGAAAATACAATTCTGCAATGCCTTTGCTTAGGTCTGCAATGCAACCATTCTTGGTTTGCTAGCTATCAATTTCAAACAGGATATCAAAAAACTAGAAACATTCAGAAGAGGTTGTGTCATCCATGAATAAATATAATCATATTAAGATCTGCAGTTAAAAAACCAGGACAGCCAGATTTTTGATACAGAAAATTTATAGTAGTTTTCAGTATGAGTGCATTTTGGGAAAATGGCCACTTAGGGATTTGGGGTGAAGCATGACAAAGGCTCGCAGAGAGTTTCCATAACTGAGTAGGAATTTGAACCCTGGTTTCCTGTGTTACAGTTCAACACTATAGCCATTACACCACACTGGCTTTTATTGAGAGAGGACTATGACACACTTAAAGTAGGCAATCTATACTTCTGAGGGTTGATAAATTCAACATTTCTCTTGGCCATGAGTTTAAATTTTTTGGTATTGTGTGTGTGTGTGTGGGTTGCTGTCCTTGAGCAAGCAGGGATCACCAGCATTGAGACCATGCAATTGAAAACACAGCTGCGCTGGGCAGGGCACGTCTCTAGGATGGATACTAAAGATACTACTCTATGGTGAACTTGCCATGGGTCAGCGCAAGAGAGGTGCCCCAAAAAGAGATATAAGGACTACCTGAAACAACATCTCAGACTCGGCCAGATGGATCACCAACAATGATCCACCGACCCTGGCCTCACATCGGGAGGCATGGAGATGCACTATCCACAATGCTGCGGCCTCTTTCGAGAAGACACGCTGAATGGGTCTCGAAGAGAAATGACAACGCAGAAAGAACCGCAACTTGGAAACGACATCACCCAAGGAGACGTTCTGCTGTGCTTTCTGCAACTGAACTTGCCTATCTCAGATTGGCCTTTTAGACATCAACACACTTGTAAAAAGCATGGGAGGAGTCCTTCCTAAGAATCTTCGTTCGCGAAGTAATGCCGAGAGAGGGAGTTCTTCAAAACCAATTGTTTCTGTGTGATATGAGAACTATATAGAGTTAAACTACTTATTTAACTAATTCCTGTCCAGCTAGTTTTCAGGACAAATGAGTATCAAATTAAAAGTGTTATTTTGATATACTGAAGAGTTTAACAATGCCCAACAAATTCCTTTTTTTAAAAGAAAAAATCCAGGACATTACACAAAATGTGACATCGGAATATTTCAAAATTTCATCTGGTCTTCTTTTAAAATATAACCTTACAGATAGATTCAGCACCTAGCACCAGCTACCACTCTCTGAAGGGATGTTTTCAGGTAACTGAGAACCGAAGAGCCTGGCAAAGCTCTTTCTATTTCTGTTCACCCAGCAGAAATGCTTCTTTGAATCAAAAGGTCTCTGTAGATGGTAGGAACCCTTTGGATGACAAAGGGCAAGTCCTGGATGCAGTCCTGTGATGTCTTAATGTGAAAGTGAGTTCGTAAAAAATGAGAGCAAAATCAAATAGTGGCAATAGCCTGTTACTACAGAATTCTCTTGAAACATCAGTACTCAGGTAGAAAGTAGATATTTTCATTAAGTTCATCTTACTGGATTCAACTGGGGGGGGAAGTATTTTTCCTTTTAAAGTTTGTTTTTGCAACAACCCTTCTTCATGTGCTAAAGTTGTGACTATATAATTGTGGCAGAGTCTAATTCAAAGCAAAGCTTGGCAAGTGACTTGTAATATACAGGGGCAAAGTGCACTACACTCAGTAAACACAGACCAGAGCTATTTTTTACTGGATAGAATTAGACCACAACTTTACTTGGCCTGCAGACTGCAGAGTCACTCATGTGTAAGCCTCAGACACTGAGTAGAGTAGAGTCACTTGATTGTACTGTGTGTGGAGAAGCTGGTACCTCCATGTTGCGCTTTCTGTAGGCTGTTGGTGCTGTAGAGAGTGGATGGAGGACAGAGGAGCTGTAATAGAGAAAGAGTGTTTTTTTCTTCGTGGGCTCTGTGAATGCACACTTATGAAGGTCTGCATGCCAAAGCAGGCCCCAACGGAAACTTTCCAAGTTTGAATTTTTCATGTTTTGGCGGTAGCTTTGCCCAGCCTTCCCGGAGGGCATATAAGTGCCTCCGCACGCACCACCCACATTCCTTTGTTTTTTGCCACACGGCTAACATCGGAATTTCTCCAAGTGTTCTTCTAGAGAGTTTGTCTCTTAGTATGTCCACGACGAGGTTCAAACATTGCGTTGTTTGTGCCAAGAAGATCCCAGACTGTGACGGCCACTCGAAGTGTCTTCGGTGCCTCGGAGAGGGCCACGTTGTCCCATTGTGTGTGCATTGCTAGGCATTCACCACACAGTCTCGAAAGAGCATGGCGCAGCATCTCTGTGCCATCCTGATGGAAGAAGCACTCGCCCCTGCTTCAACGTCTTCGGCCGGAAGAACTGCAGCGGCTGCCCCGGTTCCTTCGACGTCGAGCGCTCTCCTGGCTTGGAAGAAGCATCCATCAAAGGCAAAATCGAAATCCACAAATTTGACAAAGGCGTCGAAACCGAAAAAGACGACCCGCACGGTGACCACCGAGACCGTGCAGCCGACACGCTCCCGACGGCCATCGGTGAGCTCGATCGCTTCAGGCCTATCCCAGAGGTCGGCAATCTCCATGACTCCCTCTACAAAGGCCATGCAGATTGCCTTCAGGAGGTGGAGTGAGGAGGCCCGTAGAGCAGAGACACAGCACACCGTACCACTGACTCCGGGAAAGTCTTTGGAGGCAGCCGCCTCAAGACCACCATCTCTGAAGAGACGCAGACTGCAATCCTCCTCTACCTCAACGTCCTCGCGAGCACCGACATCGGGTGCATTGTCACGAAGCACTTCTCCTGTTCGTACTCTCGCTGTGGACATTATAAAAATGATTAAAAGATATCATGGCTGAGCAAATAAAATGCTGGGTTCGGTTCTTAGTTACTAAGTGCAATGAATCCTAAGAAGAACCAGGGAAAGTGCGACAATTAGAGGGCTGGGCGAGGAGGCAAATGTTCTTATAACGTATTATTCCTGGTTAACTTCCAATCTGAATGTGATAGATTTTAGTTATTTTTAGTTATTGGGGACATGAGTTTGACTGCATATAATTCATTATTTATTGGTAGTCACTTTCAAACTTTGGTCAAGAATTGGAAGAGAAGAAAAGCTTTAGTAGCTTTTGTCCAGTCATCATATAAGACTCGTTATTTTCTGTCTACAGACTTGGATGTACTTGACAAAGCAAGACTTTCTCTGTTTAATGGCACTTACATCTGGGCAATTGTAACGTATTGGGCCTACTTTGAAGAGCTGGTGTATAAGGATTTCTAGGCCTCAGAAGGAAATGCCTTGTCTAAGCCAGAAAGGAGAAGGGAGCACACACTACTTATATGGTAGTGGCGCCTGCTTGGTGGAGAGATTAGAGAGATTTGCATAGCAACAGAGGGGCAGAGGGGACCAGAGGACAGTAATATGAGTGAGTTAGGGAGAAGTCTGGTGCAGAGGAAGGAAGTGCTTTTAGGCAAGAGAAAGAAAAAGAGAGGGGATTTTAAAAGTTAGAATCAGCTTTCGGGGAGAAGTGCTGAGTTTTAAAAAATAGCCTCTAAGCGACAGAGTGCTGGTGTTTTGTGATCCTCTAATAGGGAGAACTGAGAGTTCTGAAAAGCCCTGTGAGTGAATATTGTTTTGTAAAGGAACCATTTACTTTAAAGAAACGACTTGACAACCTGCTGTAACTAATACGCATTTGTACCTCTCATTACATCTGAGAAGCCTTATTGTTCAAGTTCAAATAGACTTAATGATTCTGTTGTATTTACTTCACCCCAGTCAGTTTGTCTTTCTGTTCATGAATATAATAAGGGGGCCTGATTGAACCTCCACCCAAAATTGGAGTTTCTCCTCCAATTTTGGGTGGCTCCAAGATCTAACTCTGGAGGTCAGTCAGATTGACCAGTGTAAATCGGTGGCAGCAATACAGCGAGTGGTCAGAGGTCGGAGTGTCCATTGTAGTAAGCATACATAGAATTGCAGTTTGATACATCTCTTGTGTGTTAGATTTTGAATAATCAATGAGTGTATACATAACCAAGCATCTGTCTCATCAGGTCATCCACATGCTTTGATTGGGAACTGGATTCATTAGTATTATTTGTGAGGTTTCATATTCATTCTGATATAATTTGACCTCTATAAGAAGACCTTTATTTTAAACCCATATATCTTTGCAAGCTATTTTTTCTTTGCTTCAACATGCGAAAATTAAGGATACCTAGGCTATTATTATTTTTGTCATCATGTATTAATATAGCACCACCAATGTATATGGCACTTTACAAAGCACTTGATATTTATATTTTAAAAGTTCAGAATTGCTTTGCTATGCAAAAAATATGCTTCAAGGGGAAAATATAACCTCATTTTAAAAATTAAAATAAGATCTGTTAGCAAACATTTTAAAAACCTTCTTGTAAAAGAAGCTTAATAACATGGTAATGTTTATGTAAAGTGGGCTTATAGTGTCACACTTGAATCTAATAAAGTGGACATCCATCATGTTGTAATAAAGAGAAGAGCTTCTAATTAAAGTAGGACATCATTTGCAGGATTAAAGTCATTTAGCGTAATTGAAAAGTGTTAATACCCTATTTTATCCTCTTCCATTGGTATTACTTCAAGGGTAAAACATTTTAAGGTGAAAATGTGTCTTGTGTCTTTAATTGAATGTTATTACCTACTGATTGTAACATGTTGAAGCTGTTTAATTACAAACCTGCAGAATTAATTACAATATTGAGACTCAGATCCCAGAGGGCTAGAATGTTCTCTCTTTTTTGGCAAATAAATGTAACATAAAAATTGATATCTCGCTTGTTTATAATCAAATGCTGAAACATAGTTCAATGTGATTCATTATATCCACATGTTTTTCTTAATTGAGCTGCAGTGAAGCAACAGAGGTTAACTAGGTTAATGTTCCATCCTAACACAAAGAATTCCAAGGCTTTGTAGTGAAACACCAACCTATTAAATATTTTTAAAGTCCAGTCACTATGTTTTATCATCAAAATTGAGAGCATGATACTTTAGCCTTCTTTAATTTGATGTGCCAAGTTCCTTAATGTTGTTGGCTTTTTTTCTTAGAGTGTCTAGTTGTCATTTCAATTGGCCAAGTTGCCTTTCCTTCCTCATCAACAAACACTACTTCCCTTTGTAATAGTTCTATGGTAGTGCTGAGTTCAGCTGCTTAGTGTTAGTACAATACTGAACAGCCACTATTAACTATAAGACATCTTTCACTCTGGACCTGTTCCTCCATGCTGTTTAGTACAGCCATCTGGAAAGGAGAAGAGGAGTTCCCCTTGGATTTTTCCTAGTGCCAGTTTATACATCAGCAGCTGGTCCTTTGTATTTAATAACCTCAAACTCACAGTCAGACCTTGCAGAAATGCACTAACCTGATGCCAGGAAATGTGTACACGCCCTTGGTCCCATTCTCATGTAGGCAACATTTTAGCATAAGGCAAGCAAATAGTTAACCGGCTACAATCTAGTATGTATCTAGAGTAATCACATTTACTATACACTTTATTTAAAATTCCAGTGATACGTCTGCTAATCATGTGCTACAGTTCAACCCTTACAAATCACAAGTTTATATAGAGAGAGAGAGACAGGGGGGTATTTAAACTTTCAATAGTATATTCTGCTGATGAGGTGTTACAGGTTCAATCCTTAATCTCACGACACTTTCAGAAACTCACTTTTCATGGCATATAAAATTTTATGTGGAACAATATCCTGAAAATATTGTTTGTTAAGTTGTAAGGTTAATTATTTAAAATTGTAATTAGAAAATAAGAGCTCGGTACAGTGACATTGGATGCCTGCCCTTACAGTCTCCTACTCAGAGTCATTATTATTTCTTATAAAACCTAGTTTTTGTATGTAATCTCCAAATTTTAGTCACTGTTACAAACCCTACAGTTTTCAGTTCAGCATTCCAGAAGGCCTCTTTGGACTTCAGAACAGGTCAAATGTTGGGGAGGGTAGGTTTTCCATAAAACTTTGGCATACTCCATTTTGAAATTAAATGGAAGATTTTCCTATCTCCATCACACCTAATTCTTCTCTCCACTTTCTTTAAGATTTATCTGTTCGATTTGCCATCAAACAGTAAAGACGTGTTTCCCTCACTGTCCCTCCCCCGTTTTTAACTTCTATTTTTATATCTCAGGAGTTCAACTTACAGCTCAAAAACAACAACATATATAGAGGAGTTATTCTTGTGTTCTTACAGGAATGAAGCTTTAGCTCTTTTAAATTTCTCTCTGCGGTCCTTTTGATGGGCTAAAGCATCACAGCAGGAGTTTCAGCCAAGACTTTTAAAACTCAAAGCAGGAAGAGGGAGCTGAAAGGGGGAGCTTGCTAAGAAGGTTCCAAAGACATGAAGTGCAGGATTTGCATGCTTACAACTTTCTCCTGAATGTTCTGATTGCTATACTTTCTCGGTCTCAAAATGATAATGGCAGCATAAAGGAATCAATTCTGCCCATCTTAGCTCCTTCCTCTATGATGATGTCATAATTTTATTTACTAACGGGCAAGAGGGGATTCCCATCACATGTACAATTGGGCGTTTTTACATCTCTCTACATGGAGAATTATGGAATAAGTCACTTGACAATTGACTCAGGAATCATGTGAAAAACCCACACTTTAGAAACAGCAAGATGCCTCTGCCCCACATGTGAAGGGCACCATCGGTGACAGTTTATTAAATGTAGAAATTCGTATTTAATTGTATTTGATGAAGTTTCTACATAAGGATGAGGAAATTCTTCTCCAATAAAACTGTGCTGCATTTCCAGATGTATTACGCCTAATTTACATTAAAAATGGCTCTTTACAGATCCACCAATAACTTGTCTCTTAGCAAGTACCATATTATTTACTCATTTGGCTTGTGATTATTATTACTGTACTCTTCTCCTGATAACCATAAGCATTGCGCTAATATGAACTATATTCTCTTCACAGAATCTTCTCTTTCCAAATCAGCCTCTCCAGCCCAACACCAGATATTCCGTATCACCCACCGGGGATCTCACTATTACCAATATTCAGCGATCTGATGCAGGCTATTACATCTGCCAAGCACTCACTGTTGCTGGAAGCATTTTAGCAAAGGCACAATTGGAAGTTACAGATGGTAAGAAATAGAACTTTTGTTGTACTATTTTTATAGTTCTTTGGGAGTATAGTGGGTGGCTATCTATGTGGTAGACATTTTTGGTGGAGAAAATTTTGATGCTCCTAATCTGAAAATTAAACTATTTTTGACCTGTCTCTGCCCATTGCCTCTGTAAAAATCACAATGGCCACATTTTTTAAAAAAAAAATCTTATAGGAATTTGTAATCTAATGTTCAGTGAAATCCCCAGAGTTGTCTACAAAACAGTTCTAAAATGTATATTTTCTCTTATGAGTGTGTGTCTTTGTAAGGAAGTAAATTTTGTTGAGAACATGAGAAAGGACCTTTTTGTGATACAGTGCCAGCTGTTTTGGGTGGTTGGATATAGTACCTAGAATAGTGCCTTTCAATTTTGGACTAAAGCATGAGCTGGATTAATTGCCAACTGAGATTGAACCTATCATTGAATCGTAGAAGTGGAAGAGACCTCATGGACCATCCAGTCCAACTGCCTGCCAAGAAGCAGGAAAATTGCATTCAAAGCCACAATATCAACTGCCACAATGGTGGCCACTCCCAATCTTTGGCTGCTCTGTTGTGAGAGACCAGGTTGACTACCTCTGTGTTGGCCTTCCAACAACAATCAGGAGCTTTCATTTAGACAGCCTTTGCTATACTAGCTGGGAGAAAGAAATTATCTGATTATGCAACAAAAGATATACAGTTGGACATTGGTTTCAGGGACCTCCAAAATCCATAGATGCTCAAGTCCTTTATATAAAAAAAGAGTTGACAAAGGCGCAAGCTAAATCAACTGCCAGTAAGCCCAAATGACCCTCTGCCAATTTGCTTTGGCAACCATGAGCACTGCAAAGCTGATGAAAAAGCAGCCAAGACCATACCACAGCTTTCACAGTTTTTCTTCAGTGGCAGAACTCCTTCAGTTTGTTCTAATTTTCAAATATTTTCAATATTCATATAGAGAGACAAGTGTATCTTCAACTATCTTGATTTTTAACAGCTATGGGGAACCACTGATTTATTTGTTGACCGAAATGTTGCATCAGGATGCAAACCAAGATAGAAATATTCTGACAGCTAGCTTAGTCATGTTCTAAGTATAGAAGTGCCTTCACCAAAATACTATTGAATAGAGACAGAATTATATATCATTGTTTTTATATTTTAATTTATAAATTGTCTCTAATGCTTTTGAGAAATCAAATTGCACTGTTGATGTTGGAAATGACCCACATACAGGACTTCATTAATGGGTAACATAAATATATTTTCTTAATCATCCGAATTTTAAGGATGTTTAAAAATATAATCTTAACTGAGTAGAAGTGAAGGGAGATCACAGATTCACTTCTTTGAATTATATAACAAAGGAGCAAATCCAAGTCTATATGACAGCATTGTTATTACAGCAAAACATTGAACCCATTGTATTTCATATACAAAGAAATATATGTAAGCTCTTGATGGGGTTCTTAAACAGTGACCTGCCACTCAGAAAATTAAATATATTTCACTGCTACAGGTAGACAGAAGTGTTTATCAGGGTTAGCTACTAAGAAAAAATGAGAGCTGACCTATTGAAATTAATCTGAATATCTTCTGTTTCTTTATGCACCAATCCCTACATTGCTTGACTACAGAGACATACAGTAGATTCACAGGTTTAACCACTGCCACTTCAGAGCTCTGTTCGCTTATCATCTTTCCCATTACCAAGTCAGCTTAAGTATTTTATATTACTTGATTTTGTTGACTTAAGGATTTTCAAACAGGGCAATCTGGATAGTGCAGAGGGCAGAAGAAAGATTATATAAAGGAAGGCAATGGCAGATTCTTGGCATGAAGAAAATTTGTGGAAGTAAAACAGGATTTAGCAGGAAAGAGTTGTGTGGCAGGAACTCTTCTGTTTAAAGAAACCTAGATGTGAATTTATTCATGAAGCATTTGAGTTGCAATAGTTCTAATATTAATTTAAAGCATACTCATATATGAAAATAAATTTAATAAAATATTCAGAGGTGATAATAAAGTCAGGCTTATCCTATGTATAATGTATGGATCCTTTCTAATAGAAATGTTCTAATTATATTATTTTTGGCAGGAAAAATGGTATTGCGAGAAAAAGCATCATCTTGTCATATATATGTCCATATGTTTATTCACACAGAAACTATTTTCAATTTCTTTTTCTGAATGCTCTTATTAGTCATACAACAGAATAAGATGATATTCTTTGAATTTGGACTGTTGTTGGTAATAAAACTAAAGAAGTCACAATTCCTCTCTGGTTGGTATTTTATTGCACTCTAAGACTTTAATATTTTCAGTCTTAACTGACTCATTAAATATCTCCTGACAGACGTTGATGAATTTTTACCATTAAAATGGTGTGTTACATTCAGATCTGCTTTTACACATCCCTTAGAGACCCAAAGATACCATGCAAATATGAAAAAAGACTAATTCTGAATAATCTGTCTTTCAACAAGCATATATTCATCATGAATGACAGGTAGAGAGGTTCAGCAGCACGTTCTGGTGGACTGAACATGGACTTGGTGCTTTTTCTTTGTTTTCTGAAAAGATGGTAGTATTTTTATGACAGGAGAGATAATTTCTTCTTATCCTTGCATCTTTACAAGTTTGCTGAGTTTCTGAAGATTAAAGTCTAACCTTCACTCGGTGACCTCCTTAAGTCTTCCCTTTCTTTCATTCTTGATGACAAAATGATGCATTTTCATACAATTTAAATTTACATGTAGATTAAAGGGACATTTAAAATTAATGGAAGAGCAGTATTTTCTTAAAATCTGTCTACAGAGCTGTCTGATTCAGTGCCATGGCTGTGATTGGAATAAATAGAGCACACAAATATTGGCCAAGAGAACATTGAGCTGTTAATGTTTGCACCTGCTGGTGCTGAAAAGATTTACTGCAACAGGAGCTGAAAGGAGCAAGTCAGGTTCAAGGATATCAATGATGAGAAATTCTTCCTTCAGCCCGTCAAGGCTTCTGGTCTGCCTTACTCTCAAGCATTTCTTTGTACATAAGAGAAATAATGACTTCTCCCTGTTTTTTCCCTATGTCCTCAAGTAGTCATTAGTTCATTGAGTGAAGTACCTGCAACAAAAGGAGGCTCATTTCCAATTTCTTTATACCTTTATTTATTAGTTAATTTTGTATTCTGGCTCTTCTCCAAACAATTCAGAGCAATATATATGGGATTACCTATATTCGATCCTACTCTTAATACCTATTTTTAAAAGAGCATTATTTTTATTGATGCTAATAAGATAGACTACTTTTCAAAATGGCATGTATAGCTGTGTAAGTGCGTATCCCAAATGAAATACTGGCACATCAGCATTGCTAATGCTAATAATATTTTTGAATAATTAGCTTTCTGACGCTTGGCTGGTGATCTTAGTTTTTCCTCTTAGTCCATTTTCCCCTTTTTGGTTAATAATTTAATAGTTGACGTAACTTACCATTTTTGCTCAGAACACATTTTTGTTTGCTGTGGAGGAATTTAAGTTGAATTGAAGTGCCAGTACAGAATGAAAATACATGATATGAGCAGGAAATATAAGTGCTTAATTATAGCATATGCAGCTATGTTTCATTTGTTACATTTCCCATTTTACAATCTCTGTTGGAAATATTTTTAACTCAAGTGTACATATTAGTAGAGATTACTAACAGTGATAAAATGTGCTGAGTTGAGTTATAATTTTGCTGATTATGGATTGTGGTAAGAGCTTTCTGTACATTTGAAATTCAGATATACCGTATTTCCTTGAAAACTGCCATATACATTGTTTCTCTGTCTCTCATGGAAAAATAAAATCATTTTAAAAATTAAGACAGGCTGGGCAATTTTCTTTAAAGGAAAACTAGGTAAGCATCTCAGTCATATAATGATACATTATGCAAATATACTAAAAGCTTCAATATACCTGTCAGCATGGGTTTAATATAGGAAATTCAGTTATTAACTCTATACAGTTTAGCTCGTTCGGTGCACTTGAATATTAAAAGCCAATCTCCTTTAATTCATTCATTATTCATTTTTGGCAGAATTTATTGTTGTTTTATACTTCACTCTCTAGACCTGTCACTAATTGTTCTGTATGTAGATGATCCATAACCTATATTTTAAATGGTAGTTATTTTTTTTAATAAGCCTGACAGTGTTTCCTTTATTGGTCAGTATGTGAATATGCTTTTCCAAATGAATTATCTCACTAATTTAAAATATCATGTTTGTGTACAGTTTATGTTCTGCAGTGTCTTTCTATTCTGTATGTATTAAATTCCTTAGGATAGCATCTGGTTCTAAAAGGAATAAAACACAGGACTCTGAAATCCAGCTTGCAGAAATAAAATCATAGAGTTGGAAGAGACCTCATGGGCCATCCAGTCCAACCCCCTGCAAAGAAGCAGGAAAATCTCATTCAAAGCACCCTCAACAGATTGCCATCCAGCCCCTGTTTAAAAGCCTCCAAAGAAGGAGTCTCCATCACACTCCGGGGCAGAGAGTTCTATTGCCGAAGAGCTCTCACAGTTAGGAAGTTCTTCCTCATGTTCAGGTGGAATCTCCTTTCCTGTAGTTTGAAGCCATTGCTCTGCGTCCTACTCTCCAGGGTGGCAGGCCTTCTTGGTTTTCTTTTTCTTTGGGATGTACTTTGTAGCCACCTCCTGTACAATGTCACGGACTTCTGTCCATAGTTCTTCTGGGACTCTATTTATTAAATCGAGTCCCTTAAATCTGTTCTTCACTTCCACTTCATATTCGCTAGGAATGTTGGAGAGATCATATCTAACTGGTCTGTGTGTTTTCCCTGGTCTCTTTAGTCTGATTCTAAATTGAGCAATAAGAAGTTTGTGATCTGAACTGCAATAAGCCCCATGCCTTATTTTCACCGATGAATGTCCGCCACCTTTGGCTGCAAAGGACATAGTCAATCTGATTTCGATGTTGACCATCTGGTGAAGTCCAAGTATAGAGCCGTCATTTAGGTTGCTGGAAGAGAGTGTTCGTTATACACAATGAGTTTTCCTGGCAAAATTCTATCAGCCTACGTCTTGCTTCATTTTGTTTTCCCAGACTATGCTTGCCTGTGAACCCAGTTGTCATTTGACTTCCCAGCATAGCATTCCAGTCTCCTGTAATGAAAATGATGTCTCTTTTCAGTATATTATCCAGTAGGTCCTGCAGATTCTCATAGAACTGATCTACTTCTGCTTCTTCGGCAGCTGTGGTTGGGGCATATTTTTGGATCACTGTAATGTTAAAAGGCTCAAATTGAGATCATTCTGTCATTTTTGGATTGTATCCAAGCACTGTTTTAGCGACTTTTTCATTAATTATGAAGGCTACTCCATTTCTTCGGTGTTCCTCTTGTCCGCAGTAGTAGATCTGGTGGTCATCTGATGTGAAGTTGCCCATTCCAGTCACATTTCAGTTTGATGACCCCCAAAATGTCTATCTTAAGTCTTAACAATCTCACCAATAACAACATCCAGTTTGCCCTGGCTCATAGATCTTACATTCCAGGTTCCTATGGTGTGTTGATCTTTCGTTGTTCACCTCCAGCACTGTCGGCCACTAGCCTTCCTTTCGGCTTTGAGCTAGCTGCGTCATCACATCTGGGGCTAGTTGAACTTATCCTCTGCATCTCCCCAGTAGCATTTTGACCATTTTCCAACCTGGGAGTCCCATCTTCCGATGGCATACCAACATATCTCTGGTTTTACTCGTCCATTTAGTTTTCTTAGCAAGAATACTGGGGTGGTTTGCCATTGCTTTTTCCAGGGATCGCACTTGGTCTGACCTCTCTGCCACGACCATCCTGTCTTGGGTGTCCCTTCATGGTTTCACTCATGGCATCTTTGAGGTGCTCAAGCTCCAGCGACACAACAAGGCAGCAATCCTTTTGGCTACCAGTATTAAAAGAACTCTAATATCAGGACATTAAATAAAGAGCTACACTCAGAAAACTGGGGAATTCCAGACATTAAACAACCAGGGCCAGCTAACACTTCCCAACAAAGAATTCCCCCAGGCAGGCAGGAAGGAACCGGACTTTGAAGCTGTCATTAAATGCTAATCAAGGTGGCCAATTGCAACATTCACACCTGCCTCAAGCAGACAAGAATTCTTTCTCCCACCCTGGACATTCCACAGATATATAAACCCCATTTGCCTGGTTTTCCAACAGACCTCTGAGGATGGCTGCAATAGATGTGGGTGAAATGTCAGGAGAGAATGCTTCTGGAACATGGTCAAACAGCCTGGAAGCCTTCGAGAACACAATTTGGAGATACTATTTCCATGTCAAAGATACTGACATCTTTAAAAAAAACAGCTTTCAAAATAATCATATCTCAAAATCAATGCCTCTACAAATAGAAAATATTTGTACATATCTTTTTTTATACATATAAGTTAGATTCCCTTTCCAAATGTACAGTTGCAGTTATACTGCCAAAGATGGCAAAGTTTTTTCCATATACACTTTATTAGATTAACTCTACTTGTCATAATGTGGGACAATACAATAATTTCTTTCTTTGATGTCTGTGTTTTGTTCAATTCTAGGTTAAGCCTTGAGTGAATACACAATGTCCATGAAAAAATGTTTTAAGTTCAGACATTACATACATTATTTGAGCTAAATATCCTCTTTTGTGGATGAATGGATAATAGGCGATTATGAAGTGTGCATGCTAGGAATTTCAATAATAGTAATTTTGATTTATTGGAAAGCTGTTTATGCCACCTATTGTAAACCCATCCCAATGACTGGTGATTTTTAAAATTGTTTTATTTATGTATTTATCTGTTTTACAGCTAGTGCTTGTTTACTTTGATTGCTATTTCAGCCTTTGATTTTAAGATATTTACATTCAGATAGTATCTGAACAACATGAGTCGATAAGTAAAAAAGGGAGTTCTGTCAATGTAATAATACTAACACTAAACAACAATCTATTTTCATATTTTGTAATATAATGTTTATATTTTTAGTCATGTAGGAAGCAAAAGCTATTTTTTTTCCTGCTTAACAGATGGCAGAGGGAATAGATTAGCAGTAGAATTATTTATGAAAAACTATTCTTGCACGAAAAGTGAGCATGAGCATTTACCTCATCTTTAAGATATCCCACTGGTAGCGGAATAAGGCACACATGCAGCCGTGCACTTAAAAGTCACAGAATGATTTATAAAATAATTCAAGCATACAAATTTAAGAGAAAGATTAGAGCTCATAGTTTTAAAATGCAATGAAAAGATGTGATGTCTAAGAAATTAGACAGTTTGATTAAATATGATTTTTTTCCTCACCAGAGAGCAGTTCATTCAATTAAGTGAATTAAAACTTTTTTTACTGTGTATTATGGCTAGAAATGAAGTTTTTTTTCATTGTTGATGAATACATTGGGGAAAAAATCTAAAGGAACATCTGAGACCATGCTACTCATTCAGGGGCAATTGCTCGTTATTTTATTGTATTTTCTAGTGATCCAATTTATGAAAGAGAGACTGAAGACTCAAGTATTTGTGCCAGAGAATTTTTAAGTAATTAAATCTGAATAACTGCATCCACACCATATTTAATCCAGCATTTATTTATTTTTTTTAAAAAAAAGTCAAATACTATTTCAGGACACAAGCTGTGTAAACAACACAAGTTTAAATCTGAATAGTGACAGAATTATTGGCACAATTCCTTAAATTGGACCTTAGTTACCTTAGTTACCTCCAGATCGGACTACTGTAATGCACTCTATGTGGAGCTGCATTTAAAGATGGCCCAGAAATTGCAGTTGGTGCAAAGGTTGGCACCTGGGTTGTTAACTGGAGCAAATTACAGAGAGCAGTCTCGCTCTCTCTCCCCCCACCCTCCACCCCCTTGGGTTTAAACAGCTCCAGTGGCTGCCAATAAGTTTCCGGTCTCAATTCAAAGTGCAGGTTATCATCTAAATGGCTGGGGAACTGATCTTCGCAATCTCATCTTCCCCCACGGACCTGCACGAGCTCTAAGATCTTCTGGGGAGGCTCTTCTCTTGCTCCCACTTCTGCCACAAGCATGGTTGGTGAGGACAGGAGAGAGGGCCTTCTCAGTGGTGGCCCCCTGGCTCTGGAAATCTCTCCCTAGAGAGATTAGACTGGCACCAACCCTGTTCACTTTTCATAATGACCTAAAACATGTATGTTTCACTGTGCCTTTGATTAAACAGTTGACGAGCTAATCCCCCCCCCCCCCAGCAATAACTCAAGATCTGGCTCCTACATTTTACCACTGTTCCCTGCCCTATAGATATAGTGTTCTAATTGACATTGTCCTTCTAGCCCTAACGTATCATCTGGATCCTGCACTTTTTCCATCTGCCCTGTCCTTGCAACTCTATTGCAGAAGTTCCTACCCACCCGCGTTTAGTATCTGATTACTATGTTAGTCTATTGGTTGGTTGTTGATGTTATTTTATGTGGTTTTATAATGTTGCTCTTATAAATTTTACTGTCCTGTGTTTTAATGCTATGTTTAACCAGGTTTGTTCCCATGTAAGCCGCCCAAATCCCTTTGGGGAGATGGTGGCGGGATACAAAAATAAAGTTTCTGTTGTTGTTGTTTTTATTATTATTTCCTAATATAAGCTGCATTTTGAGGGACTAAGCCATATCGGTGTAGTGAAATACATATGTATGTTCAATTTCCATACAAGTAAAGGGACAAATAAATAAGTAAATGATAATTATGCCTAAATCGATAAAAAGTGTCTTTATTTTGCTATTCCCTGTGATTATTCAAGAATTTGTAGATGTGTTTGCGTGATCCTGTATTAAGCTTATTTTGTACAGTTTTAATTATTATGTACAAAGTACAATCAGCAGAAATACACTTGGGGATTTATTTTTTGTGTGTGTCAAAAACATTGCATAAATAAACTGATAAAGTAGAGGAAGCACAAACGGCTAAATAGTTTTAGGCCAAAACGGGCAACAGTGACCACATTGTCTGTAGCTTTAAACAATTCTTGCTCTGTGCATGAGGCAGAGCATTGTCGGGAAGCATACAGATGTGGAATTGTTTGTTCTGCTCCACAGTCACACAAGGCGGGGAATTCTTCTAGATAGTGCCATTTTGCCAGGTTGTCTTTTGATCTGTCCACTCCACTTCTGAGTCTGTTCATGGACTTCCAAATTGCCCATTCTTGGTTTGCCCCTGGCGGACAGAAAATCGGCCAAAAAACCCCACTTGGGGATATAGTCCATTATTCATGGGAAAAGTTAAAAGTAGCTCTTCCCTTTCTTTTTACACACCTTTATTTCTTACCGCTGTGAATTTTTTTCTAAGAAGACTGATTTGTTAGAACATTTTTCTTGATTTTGTACAAATAGCTTAAATATTTTTTACAGTTTTATTCTAGTCTATCACCAGTGAACTTAGTGAATCTCTAAATATATCTTCTTGGTAATGTTTTTCTTCATAAAAGGATTTGAAGATAGTGTTTTATTCTGTAACGTTTATATTTTTTCAAGATTTTTCTCATTGCTATTCTGTCATAAACATGATTTTTAACCATATAAGTTATATGGTAGTGCATTTTTAAAATTAAATTTGTTTTGGTTCAGTTTTAACAGACAGGCCTCCGCCCATCATTCTTCAGGGTCCAGTAAACCAGACATTGGCAATAGATGGAACAGCTTTATTGAAGTGCAAAGCTACTGGTGACCCAATGCCAGTTATCAGCTGGTTAAAAGAAGGATTCCCTTTCCTGGGCAGAGATCCAAGGGCATCTATTCAGGATCAAGGAACCTTGCAAATTAAACCTTTACGGGTGAGTACAAGCAGGCTCTAATAATATGTTTGCCACCTTGAAACAAGATGACTAACACCTAAAGGAAATCCATTTGTTACTCACTGAATGTAATTTGAGTAGCCATATAATTAAACTGTTTTATAGATTGTGACTGTAAACTTCTATCAACAAAACACTTTGGCAAGCAAAAGACCTCTGATCATCTAAGAGAGGTTCATTTCTCAACTACAGAAGAAAAAATATACTCAGATTTTGAGGCTTTTGAACCTTCCTACATTATTTAAAACAGGTGTTTGCTAGGAGTGGGATGTAGGTCTTAACTGCATTCCTAATTGAAAGAATAATAGAATCATAGAGTAGGAAAGGACCACGAGGGCCATCCAGTCCAATCCTTTGTCATGCAGGAACACACAAAGCACCCCCAACAAATGGACATCCAGCTTCTGCTTAAAAACTTCCAGAGAAGGAGATTCCACTGCAACATATGCCACTGTCAAACAGTTCTTAAATATTTTTAGCTTTTCCTGCCTTCAGAAAGGCTACAAGAACTATCAGCTAATTTTGTTCTTGTTTTGGATAGAAAGAAGCCTTTTTTACACAAATAATATAGTTTTATGTACAAAAAATGCTGCTTTCTGTGTAAATCACCCATTTATGAATTTTGTACAGAGTAAGCCCCCAATTACAGTATTTCCTACGCAGAAAAAGAATCACTCTGTGTAGAAATAGTTTATGTACAGAAAATGCTGTTTTCTGCTTAAACCAAGCATGTATAAATTTAAGAAAGAATAAACTCAAACTGTGAAGATTATATTTCAGCCCAAATTATTTTCATTTTAAGTTTTAAAAATATTTCTTTTTAAAATGTAACTATTTTTCAAACCTATTATAATGTTCTTTCTATCTTTACTCAGGAACACCTATAGCAGGGTATTTTAAGTTAAATATGAGAAACATTCTTTGAATGCACTGTGTTTTGTGATTTAATTTTGAATGACATAAAGACCTTTGAAGTGCACGTATTGTTCTTTCTTCTGAATCATTTCTCTGGTTGAATAAATAAGGTCTTCCACAGACAGCGTCCTTATGCAACAATTGTGCCAGTTGCTCAATGCTAATCAGTCTGATGGTAAAACAGATTAATATTAATAATAATAATAATATGTTATTTGTTATTCACTTTTTCTCATGACTTGAAATGGGGTACATGTTTAAAACACAGAGATAAAATAGAATACTATTAAAATGTGTATATCAAAATTCACAGAAAATAGACTAACACCAATCCTAATAAAATATAGAGTAAAAAATTCACTGTTTGGAACTGACCTGGTAGGCCTGTTGGAAGAGATGGGTTGTATCTTGAATTCTGTCAGCTTTTTAGCTATCAAAGCTCTTTTGGCAGGTCATCCCACAGTGTAGGGGTGGCTCATGAAAACTTCCTAGGATGACAGTTGCTAGTTGGGTTCTGGTTGGCTAAAAGAGACACTCCCAGGGGGACCTAAGTCTCCTAAGGGGTGGATTATAGGGGAGAAGGTGATCCTGTAGGTAACCTGGATTCAAACCATGTAGGGCTTTAAAAGTCATAACCAACACTTTGTACTAATTGACAACTTTGTACTAATTGACAACAAGTGGAGTGACCTTAGCATGAGTGTAACATGCTGGCTCCTAGATGTTCCCATAATAAATCTGGGTGGCATGTTTTGATCTAATTGGAGTTTCCAAATTTGGTACCAAGTTAACCCAATATACAGTGCATTGCAGAAGTGCAACCGTGAAATTAACAGCATGCAAACCATCTTTAGATCTTCCAGTTCTAGGAAGGTATGCAGCTGGTGTATCAGCTGAAGATCCTAATAATCACTCCTTATTGTCACATCTATCTGAGATGACATTTGGAGAGACAGATACAGGAGTATCCTCTAGCTGCAGACAGTCTTTCAGGGAGAGTATAATCTTGTCTAGACTGATTGACCCTTAATGACAAACATATTTCTTATTTGGATTCAGTTTCAATTTTGTTTGTCTTTATCCAGCCCATTATCTCCTCCTTCATTCAGAAGACACATGCTATCCTTAGCTAAAACTGTTTTTGAAGACATGGAGAAATACTTTTGGGTTTCATCAGCGTATTAATACAACCCCACCCTTTCCCTCCATATGATATATCCCAGAGGTTTTATGTGCATATTAAAAAGCATTGAGGATAGAATAGTCTCTTATAGGGTGCCACATAATAGCTCTTTTTTGAGCACCACCATCTGGAACCTGCCTGTTATTGCTTGCACAATACCTGTATGATAAATCAACCCTTTTTGTGTGAAATCAGCTGTGCACTCAGAGTTATTTCTTAGCTACAAACCTAAAAAGAACTAATGTTTACTAAGTTAAGATTAACAACTCATTATGCGAGCCTCAGGGAGTCGGCGGCATAGAAGCCCCAATAATAAAATAAAATAAAATAAAATAAATCTAATTATTGACACCAATTTTACAGTTTCTGGTTAAACAGAAACCTTGCTGAGCTTCAATCATAGTTAACATAGGTGGTTATACATGGTGTGTAAGGGAAGGAAAGGAGTACAGTGTTCCATCACTTATTGCTGGGGTTACATTCCAGGACCTCCCACAATAAGTAAAAAATGGTGATGTAGGGATGTTCTATTTATTTTATTATTTATACATTATTTTAATAGTTATACACTATTTTAAGTCTTTATAAACTTAAAATAAAGTGAAAGGAAGGAAGGAAAGGCCTTTCAAGGCTGGAGGGAGGGAGGACTGGGGAAGGAAAGTGCTTTGGAGAGCGGCGGCAGCAAAACCCCACAAAACAATGAAAATACCATGATATATTTTTTAATTAATTTTTTAAAAAAATCTGCGAAACAGCAAGTCCGCAATAAGTGAACCGCAAAGTAGCGAGGGAACACTGTATTCTCTGAAGAGAGTACATTTGCAGGAAAACATGCATTGCTCACTCCAGCTCCCAATTTATTAAGTGCCGTTTGTTAAGAGGAAAAAGAGTGGCATGACTGCACAATACACAGTGTGAAAGAAAGGAATGGTTGAATCCATTGTTTCTGTATCCTGCACATTATAGATTAAAATTTGCTGCTGTAGTAAATAATAGAATAATGGTTTATGTTTATAGATATGCTACCAGTATATGCTGCGTGCATAGTTAATTGCAAATAATTCATCTAATATATGTAGAAAGAGATAAGGAGGGAGGGAAGGAGGATATGCACAGAGAGGTAAATATAGATACAGTATTCATAGTTACAATCTTAGTGCAAGTACTATTTCATTTCATCAGCAGTAGGCTAAGACTTTTATTATCATCTCCATTTTTGTACCTCATATAGAGGCAGCTAAAATAACGGAATGAAAGGTGGGGGGGTTCTGCCACTATGTTATCAATGCTCATAAATGGATTGTTAACCTCATTGGAACAAAGTGGAATTTATTTAAAAATGTATGCTAGCTTTCCTTGAGTAAACAATTTATCCTCCTCTCAAGGCTAAAGGAAAGTTTGGGCCATAAAGGTTAATGCATTTTTACTGTCGAGCTGGATTAAAGAATGTGCTTGAATAGTCAAGATTCCCCAGTAGTGTTGGAAAGCAGCAATTAAAGACAGTAGCTTAGTGATTTCAAAAAAACTTTCAGGACACTGAAGATGGGTTTCTGGCAAAAATCCACATGGCAGAAGCTTGTGGGATACTTGTCCATCCCTTAGTATGAAAACAGCCAAATATGAGTTCAGCCTTGCACATCCATTAATTGCTTTGTTCTCTACATCAAATTTATTTTTTTAAAAAACTATTATTTTCCATGAGGAAGAGCCTCAATAACGAGTAAGCCACTTTAAAGTTCAGGTTATTGTTGATCGGGTCTGCTTATCGCAGCAGACGCCTCTTAAAGATCCAGACCCAGTAAAGAGTTAACAAAAGAGTTTATTGTCCACAAAGTCGCTGTGTTCAAAAGAACAAAAGGCAGTAAAAATTAACTCAAAAGCAGTCTAACCGGCATAAAATAACAGTCTTTGTAAGTAACGCACACTTTAACCTAGTAAAATGCATGTTAGCAAGATGATGGAAATAACAAACAGGGAAAAACACAAATGGAGCAGGAACAAAAGCGTAGTCAAGAGAAGTCCTGGGTCGTCACTGGTGGGCCGTCCTTAAGGGTTGAGCAGCAAGCGTAGTCAGGGAAACCAGATCAAGCAGAGGGAGGAGGCAAACCAAGTCCCAGGCAGGAGCTAATGCAGAGGGATAATACACAACGTAACCCCCCAAAAACCCAACTCTCCACCCCCCCCATACTGTACCCCTCTCTTGCAAGCAGACAGCATCTGGCACTCACAGTAGTCCAAAGGAATTCAAACAATGCCAAACGTGGTACGGGCAGCAGCGACTAAACATAAAAGCACATTGAAATCCCCAAACCCTTTCCACAAACCCCAACTGGAGCAGCAGCATCTCAGCCCCGAGAAGCAGAGCAGTTTCCCAACTCACGTTACTGTCGCCCTATAGGCCCTTGGGACTTGACCTCCCTGGACAAACCACACAGCAGCTGAGGTACAACAGGTTTTATTGTGAATAGAAAAGTATAGGAAAGTGTTTGGAGGCAATACTATAGAGCCTCCAAATAGCAGCAAATAACAGGAGTCAGCGGTGAGCATATAATCCCACAGCAACAGGAATCCAAGCGGATGGAATCAGGAAACAAGCCGGATGCAAAGGAAAGTCTCTTGAAGCCTCCCCACCAGTTTAAGATGGCAGGGAAAGTTCTCTTTAAGGCAATAAAGTTCAGTAGCTTGAAAGTCTTTGCAGGAACAACACAGGTACAATACAGAGACGAGGCAGTGAGCAGGATCAAGGCAGCCCGGTGTTGGCTGGCTGGCACGGCTCCTGGAAGGCCCGAAGTGGCCTCTCTCACAGAAGCATCCTCCAAACGCGATGTTGGTACGAGATACCCCCAACGGGCATCTCTGGGCAGTTATAGGGTTCATTGGCTTTGATGTAAGTACGTCGAGTGTCAAAGTTCCATGATTGATGATTGTCTATATGTTTTGCTACCTCAGTCTCTCTGGAATGCATAGCTCGTTAGCAACTTGCAGCTTTCCAAAAGGGAGTTGGACTCTGGCATCTCCGAGGCGCTCTACTTATCAGGGAGGTTCTTTTGAATAACCTTGGCCTAGCCAGGTTATGCATTCAAGACCGGTTTCACACGGGAAAGGCAGAGGGGCCCAGGGGAAGCTCTGGAGTGAAACAAGCTAGCTTGGAAAGTACCTTGCAGCCATCATGGCTGAAGTTCTGCTCAAGCAAAACTGATGCCTGAGGCCCTTGAGGTGTGACAGTTACTCCGTACAGGAATCAAGATGCACAGGATGCAGGATACATAAATTCAGAGTCACAAGTCCCAAATGCAACACCATGCCAGTTGCAAAGTGAAGTGCCTAAAAGCCTGCATTTTATTAGTCTCCCATCTTGGACCCACCCGAGCCCGACGACGCCCCATCATTAGCGATCTCAGCTGCTGTTGCCTCAGCAGCTGCAGACTTTTGACCGCCCCTCCAGGTCCTCTATCTCCTGTCAAGACTTAGTTCCCCCCCAGCCTTCATCAGGATAGCCCGAGGGCCATCCATCATCATCAGAGAACCCCCAAAAGGTGTCACTGCTTGTGGGTTCCTCACAAACAGCCTGAACTTCCCACACCCTGGCCCAATCGATCTATGGTTCTTCATCTGAAGTATCTCCCTCACTCTGACTCCCATCCTCCCCAGGGAAGCCCTCAAAAGACTCATCATCCGTGGGTTCTCTAAGTATTTGCCTTATCCTTTTATATTGGGAGATATCCTCCTCGCTTTGTTCACGAGTAAGCCTCTTGCTCCCTCTCTGATGAATAGAATGGCTATCAACAGCCCCACCCAACTCCATACTACTGTAAGACACTGAAGAGTCAGCCCCACCCAATTCTCTACTACTAGGAGTAGCAAGAGCCTCAGGCTCAACTACAACACTGTTCATATGTCGAAATATTCCTTAAATAAAACCATTACTTTTTGCAGTTCAGTTTAGGATCTGTCTGAAAAACACAGACAAAATTTGCTGAGTGCAACAATTTGGTTATACAACTTCCTAACTCCTCTTAGAGCTAATTAACTCATCTAATTGTTCATAGACTTAATTAGCAATTATGATTATATATAAATTGGAGCACTTGCACAATTTAGAGCTGCCACATATATATTCTTCAATTCCTACACTTTGCTTTTGCATGAGAAAGAGAGTGGGAAAGATGGTGAAATCTGCACATTCCCATTCTCAAATGTGGAGTATAGTAGTCCGATTGGCCAAATGTCTGAATATGGATCTTTTAAATCCATATTCAAGATTACACTTGAAAAATCCTTTGTATGACTGGGTTTTGTTTTACCTAATTCATGTTCAGAAAAAGATAAGTTGCTTTGTTAAGGTTCTATTAGAATGTGTCCTTTGCTATAGAAGGCAAGTGGGATCTATTTCCTTCAGTAACTGCAAAGTAAAACACCTGGTTGGATTATGTTGGTTTAGTGTTTCTCTAGAAACCCTTGAAATTGATAAACATTGAATAAATAACAGAGACATTTGTGGCATGAATACAGATCAATTTGGTGTGAAAATCACTTTTTTATATATATAAAATTGGTCTATAAGTCATATTAAAGATATAGTGCAAGGTGCAATTAGATACATTTAAATATTTCATCAATGTTCACAATAATCATTCAAATATACATGGCATGTATGTCATTTTCATTCATAGAATGCATATTATCACAATGAGTATTCACATCACAGTCGTATACATATAATAGAGCAAGGTACTAGCAACAAACTTAAAGAAACCATCTAATTAACCTGTAGTCCCACCTAAGGGTGAAGAATTCAACCCCAATTGTAGTATAGCAGTTGATCCGGAGTATCCTGAAATGCGGGTTATAGATTGCCTCTCCAAATTAGGGATAAACAAATGTTGCCTTTCCAAAGATCCATTTTGGTGTTAGTATACCGGTTTTTTTTCCTCCTCAAGGATAGCAGTAAATTGGTGGGTAGCAGGCTGAGGTTCCATAAATCAAGTGGTGTTGTAAATCTCCACGCGGTTCACCTGACGGTTCTAGTGCAGAGCTCGGGACTGTTTCGGGGGGGCTCCTGGGTTGTGGACGGAACTCACGGCTTCATCAGAGGCTGCACCGGTGTAGGCTTGTACCCGCAGACAAAAGCATGCGTTGATGCAGGGAAGGTATCTCACACATAGTGCATCGTGAGCAGGTCAAACCTCTGATGAAGCCGTGAGCTCCGTCCACAACCCAGGAGCCCCCGAAACGGTCCCGAGCTCTGTACTAGAACCGTCAGGTGAACCGCGTGGAGATTTACAACACCACTTGATTTATGGAACCTCAGCCTGCTACCCACCAATTTACTGCTATCCTTGTGGAGGACAAACACCAGTATACTAACACCAAAATGGATCTTTGGAAAGGCAACGTTTGTTTATCCCTAATTTGGAGAGGCAGCGTCCACTATATCTTTAATATGACTTATAGACCAATTTTATATATATAAAAAAGTGATTTTCACAACAAATTGAATTAGCAATATTTTCTTTAGCTTTCACTTTGTGTTTTCAATACTGCTAGTATTATAGCTTTACTCTGTGTATATGATGAATACAGATCAGTCACATGCACACAAATCTCTCACACAGGTTTTTGGTTTTTTTAAAAAAAAAATCAATAAACTAGCATGGCCCCTACCTTCTAGATCTATAGGAGTCTACACACAGGATATGATTTTTGACAATACTATATTATTCTAGCCTCTTATCACAAATGCCAGCTTTCTTTCTGAACCTCTTATGTTTCTAAGCTCAGATTAGGGCTTCATGGGGTACTCCATCCTCAACCTACTACTGTTTTTCATTGATCTGACATCCAATACATGGCCCTGTCTATAGTATTAAAGGGTTTCCCTGTGTTGTGGAAGAGAATGATGGACAGAAAGAGCAAAACAAATCAAATGAACATAGAATATGGTCTATCTTCCCATGAATCCCATTTATTTATTTATTTATTTATGCAAATTTGTTTCATTTTTTAAAAAAGTCTAAACATTTTAAGAGCAGCAGCCCAACTTAATTGAAACCTTTGATTTTTGGATCAAAAACTTTCGAACATAATTATAGTAGTAAAGACAAAAGGTCTATTTGGGGTAGTGGCTGGAAGTTATTTCTTTTTTGAGATATTGGTACAGAAAGATTTAAGAATTTATTTTGAATTCTGAATGTTCCACTTTGTTGCGTTTTGTGCACTTCCTAATCCAGGTACACAAATGTCCCCAGCAAACAATAGGTCTGGGCAAGTGATGCTATTGCATGCAAACCCACTACTAAGAAAGAATGATTAGAACGTGCGTGCGTGCGTGTGTGTGTGTGTATCGAGGGGATTATGTACATTAAATATTCAACTTTCTATCTAATCAACTCCCATTATTTTAACTGACATATATTTGAGCAGTACCAGAATGTGTGTCTACACCAGGCGTGGGCAAACTTTGACCCTCCAGGTGTTTTGGACTTCAACTCTCACAATTCCTAACAGCCGCTAGGCTGTAAGTAATTGTGGGAGTTGAAGTCCAAAAAACCTGAAGGGCCAAAGTTTGCCCATGCCTGATCTGCACTATAGAATTAATGCAGTTTGGCAGCAATTTAAATGCCATGGCTTAGTTCTGTAGAATCCTGGAAGCTCTAGTATTACAAATGTTTGGTCTTTTCTGCCTAAAAGCACTGGTGCCTCATCAAACTACAAATCACAAGATTCCATATCATCGAGCCATGATAGTTAAGATGGTGCCAAATTTCATTAAGTCTATAATGCACATTTATCCACAGGCAGCATGTTGCCAAGACACATGTTTTTGATGTTTTAGTTTGCTTTTGCAGTAAGATTTTCAAAAGAATCAATGAATTGAGATCTTCATTTGTGAAACTCATGTATTGTGACAGTATTTATGTTGAAGTGATTTATCAGGGAATTTAAAATCTGCACTTTCTAAACTTTTATAATGAAGACATAGAGAACAGCAATTTAGTTGCTCATGTCTTCTGTACGGTTTGTTCAAGCAATAAAAAAGCATTGTCATATTAAATTGTTCGCTTTACAAACTGTTATCCCAAACTAGTTGCATTGATAACATGTTAGATTCTGATTTGTGGACAAAAAAACCCCTTGAAAACAGATCAAATAGGATTAAGGTTTAAGATATTAAATAGAAGCTATCATTAAAATATTATTTTGAAATATTTTGTTCTATTTATTCTGACTCGAAGTGCAGTCTAATCCACCTTGGTCTGCAAACAAGAAACATTTAGAAAAATTAAATGAAGAGTATATGTCCTCAACCATTTCTCTGTGTTTAGATGTCTGACACTGGGACATATACTTGTGTCGCCACGAGTTCAAGTGGAGAAACGTCCTGGAGTGCTGTGTTAGATGTGACAGGTAAGCCATGGCTATCATCTCAGATAGACATTATATCAAGAAGTTCTGTAATGGTAACATAGTCTTTTTCTAAATCTTCATGTTAAGGGTTAAATCTTACTTTGTGTAAGCATATGTGCCCCTGGTGGCACAGTGGGTTAAACC
The DNA here is from genome assembly GCA_030556195.1 of Anolis apletophallus. Lineage (NCBI taxonomy): Eukaryota > Metazoa > Chordata > Lepidosauria > Squamata > Anolidae > Anolis > Anolis apletophallus. The sequence continues at coordinate 33,318,812 of JARBWK010000004.1, read as the reverse complement.
CTTCTGCCAGTAGGACTGATGACCAACAGGTTGGAGGTTCAAATCTGGGGAGAGTGCGGATGAGCTCCCTCTATCAGTTCCACTCCCCATTCAAGGACATGAGAGAAGCCTCCCACAAGGATGGTAAAACATCAAAACATCTGAGTATTCCTGAGCAACATTCTTGCAGACAGCCAATTCTCTCACATCAGAAACAACTTGCAGGGAAAAAATTGTTCCCCTGCAGTCTTTGCTCTCTGAGGTAGAATTTTTGAATGTGTAGAGTGCATGAGAAGTCATCCCCTGCCAATTCTTCTGCCTAAAACTGTTCGATTCAGAGTTAGATTGATAACTACCATTCATGGCACAATGCTGCGGCCTCTTTCGAGAAGACACGCCGAATGGGTCTCGAAGAGAAACGACAACGCAGAAAGAACCGCAACTTGGAAAAAACATCACCCAAGGAGACTTTCTGCTGCGCTTTCTGCAACCGAACTTGCCTATCTCAGATTGGCCTTTTTAGTCATCAACGCGCTTGTAAAAAGCGTGGGATGAGTCCTTCCTGAATCTTCGTTCGCGAAGTAATGCCGAGAGAGAGACCATTCATGGCTTGAAAATACACCCCCTCATTCCAAAAACTAATCATGGTAGCCCTGTTGCATCTTCAGCTTCATCTGCATGTCATATTACATTACAAAATGTGGAAAGTAAATAAAGTGCAGCAAACTATAATTTAAAACAATGGGTCTGTGGTGGTGCAATGGATAAACTGCTGAGGTGCTGAACTTGGTGGTTCAAATCTGTGGGACGGGCTGAGCTCCTGCTGTTAGCCCCAGCTTCTATCAATCTAGCAGTTTGAAAACATGCAAATGTGAATAGATTAATAGGTACTGCCTTGGTGGGATGGTAAATATATTTTATTATATGTAATATTACTAATAATATTACAGTACAATGGCATAGTACAATATAGTAATATATAATACTGATATTGTGTTATAGTAATATATATATATATATATATATATATATATATATATACATATATATATATATATATATATAGTGTGTGTATGTGTATATTATATCCGCTCTGAGTCCCCATATAAATGTTGTAAATAAATAAATAAATGGTGCTCCATGCAGTAATGCTAGCAACATGACCTAGGAGGTGCCTACAGACAGCACATGCTCTTTGACTTAGAAATGGAGATAAGCACCACCACCACCACCCCTCCCCCACTCCCCAGAGCTGGAGATGAGCAGCACTCCCCAGAACCAGAATGGGAAGCCTTTACCTTTATCTGTGTTTTGTTGTTGCTAGGCATTGAATGTTTGTGTTTGTGTGTGCTGGAATCTGCCTTGAGTCTCCTTGGGGAGATTGGGTGGAATACAAATAAATTATTTTTTATTTTTTTTATTATTATTAATCTATGTGGACAAGCTGGGTAGGCCAGCTTTATCCATGGCTGTATAGATATAGTTGAAGGATCCAAATCATTTTGCGACCCCTCACCCTCACAGTCTTTAAGAAAGGCCTAAAAACCTGGCTCATCCAGCATGCCTTTGACGAATGAACACATACCCCCATGTCTTGTCTGTCCCATTAGAGGTCTGTCCTTATGATTCACTTTCTCTCGTCCTTTAGTGAAGGTCAATCCCATTGTTTCCCCCTTCTGTGTTATCCCCTGAGACCCATACACTTATTTCGCCCAGAGTTTTACCAATTTTATACTGTGCATCTGGCCCACCCAGTGTGTTCTTATTCCTCCACCATGTTATTTTCCATTTGTTTATTGTATATTCTGTTATGTATTTTATTTTGATGTTATCATTTGCTTGTTTTGCATTTTATTTTGTTGTATTGTAATTGTGTTAGCCGCCTGAGTCCCCTTTGGGGAGATGGTGCAGGGTATAAATAAAATTTATTATTTATTTATTATTATTAGCTTGTTTTGCTGGAATTTTCACCAAAGCTTGAAAAAAGCTGTAGCTATAAAATATAAAAATATTCCAACTAGCTATCTATTGTTAGCCTGTGTGTCCAAGATGGGTATTTTAAATTGCCTTGTGAACTTCTGTGGTTTATATGTTAATAAACTTCTTTGACTCCAAAAGCATAAAATGTTGATGTTTTCCCCCTTCAGAATCTGGGGGTGCAGCAGTCAGCAGAAATTATGATTTAAATGACCTCCCTGGGCCACCATCCAAGCCTCAGGTCACGGATGTCACAAAAAACAGTGTCACCTTGTCTTGGCAGCCTGGCACTCCTGGAAGCCTACCGACTAGTGCATATATCATTGAAGCATTTAGGTATGTTAAAAACCTATTCTCTTAACATATTGGAACAATTTTTATATCTGAATATTGGAACAAACTCATTTTAGAGTTTTGTTGATTGATTGATTGATTTTATTATTTATGAGTCGCCCTCCACGTCAGTGCTCCGGGCGACTTACACATAAAACACATAAAACAGTTCAGTAGTTAAAGCTAAAAGAATAGGAAATTAGTTAAAATAGTTCCAGTAACTCAGGCTAAGTCTGGGAGGTGACCTTAGCCGCAAGCCTTTCGGAAGAGCCAGGACTTCAATGCGGTCAGGAACTGGGGCATGTCCAGGATAGCTCTCTGCTCCGCCGGCACCAGGTTCCAAAGAACAGGGGCCGCGATGGAAAAGGCTCTCCGTCTTGTGATGTCGAGGCGGGCCTCACTCACACCTGGAATGCGGAGAAGGTCCCTGTTCACTGAACGCGGCGACCTTAAATGGACTAGTTCGGACAAGCGATCTTTTAAATAAGCTGGGCCGGCGCCATGAAGGGCCTTAAAGGTAAGCGACAAGATCTTGTGGATGGCTCTGAGCTTGACTGGCAGCCAGTGCAGGCGCTGTAGAGATGGCGCGATATGGCATCTCAGCGGTGTCCCGGTGAGGAGTCTGGCGGCTGCATTCTGCACTAGCTGGATTTTACGGGTGGTTGACTGCGGCAACCCCACTACAAGGCATTACAGTAGGCACTAATGTTAGACAGCCAAAACATAATAAAAAAAATGTTTGTTTGCATGAACCTACGTGTTCTGATGAAACATTTCTGGAAAAATACTTGATTGAATTCACAATTATCCATACTCACTATGCTTTGTTGTTTTTTTAGAAGCAATGCAAACAGTAATGCCAGTATCACTGAGATCAGGATTGTTACCAATAATTGAATGATTCCAGTATTACTGGCTGCCTTTTTCATTTATCATTTATTCATCAACATCAAACTTGTACAAATAAAGCAATGTTTTCTAATCTTCGTAAAGTTATCTACTTTGACCTGGATATAAACAGCACTGACATCTCAGAAGTGCCACGAATTATATATTTAAGATATATCTAACATTGCACTGAAGGTGTAGTTCTTTAGTCTTATCTTTCAAATGTTCTGCCCAGTAATTATACAGATACATAGTATTCTTCTTTTGCATATAATGTTTGGATTAGGTGTTACATTTATATTTGCTTTAATATAATTACTCTGTTGGCAGGTTTGCTCTTTTGAAAAGTATGTGTCCATAAGGTGTATTAGCCTTCTGTTCTCTCTGTTTTACAGGCATTTTCATCTTGTGTTATCAATGTGTATCACTGAAGTTAAAAATTCTTTTGTAGTTCATATTGACTAAATTCACCAAAAATTATTTAATAATTGTAATGCATTGTAAAGTTCTCTCCCTTCAGTTGTTTTTCAGAAGATTGAAACACAGTCCAGAAATCCTTTATACTGCTTTCATCAGTAATCTTCCAATATATTTTCCTTTCAGTCAATCGGTGAGCAATAGCTGGCAAACAGTTGCTAACCATGTAAAATCAACTCCTTACACTGTGAGAGGACTCCGTCCAAATACAATCTACTTGTTTATGGTGAGAGCTATCAACTCACAAGGCCTGAGTGACCCCAGCACCATGTCAGATCCTGTCCGAACCCAAGGTAACATCATTCTGTTTTTTCAGCAGCATTGTCACAGTTACACAAAAATTTGGAACAACCATTCTTTTCATTTGCCATACATTCAGAACATGCCTTCATATCTTAGCATGACTAATAAAACATCCAGGAAAGGGCATTTTTCTAGCTCAAATTGGGAATAAAATTTGCTTGAAAAAGTTCAAATAAGGTGCTTTCAAGGTATAGGTGCAGAAAGGCCCTGTATCTCATGTGGACAGTAGGCAGCCACAGACTGCACTTTTGCCACCCTTCTGGCTTAAAAGGAGAATTGGACCATACTGTATAGGAGATGTCTTGGAAAACTATCTGCCATGATGGTTATATGTAACTGTTAAATTTTAAAAGAAGAAATGTAAACACATACTAAAAATGCCTTCAGGTATGGAAGTCTTTGACATGTCATTATATTTTCAATCGTAATTGTTCATACTCTGGAAATTTAACCCCCTCTATGTTTTGAGGCAGTTTACCTTAGAACTGTACTGCCTAAGGACAAAAACAGGAGAAGATTTCCATTTCCAATAGGCATCAGAATGAGCTGTTTGGAAAGAGAATATTGGAGTAGGTTACCATCGGGTGTAAAAAGTATTTTGTTTCTCAAGTCCTGAAGACCACGGTTGGTCTGGATGAATCAAGCTCAGCATTGGATCTGAAGGAGCTTACACTTTGCTCTGACTGTAATACTAGTCTCAATGAGGGATTGAGGAATAGAACACACTATGACATGCAGACCCATCTAGCTTAAGCCTGTACTGCAGTGGCTGCTGCTGCTGTTACCAGGAAGCCACAGTAAATGAGCTTTCAGGTAACAAAATGTATCCTCGTGAACTAAATATTTTTTTCCTAAAGAATGTCACATCTGTGTCCCAAGAATAAAATGAAAACGTGTTGTTTTTTAATCAATCTGTTCACTCTGTATTCCTTCATCAAATCCTTAACTGCAGGGAAGGGGGTTGATTTAATTCCTGAATAATTTACTACCCTTGCAATGATATTATAGGTTGACTGGGAGAAACATAGCTATCTGACACATATTTTGTTGAAATCCATCAATTACTGGTTAGATTCTTAAACCATAACGCTAGCACATGTGAAAGGAAACCACTTAAATGTACTGATCTGACTGCTTCCTAGAGAAATGTTGACATGGATACAGTGTTCTAAATCTGCCTTAAGGGATATACATTACATGCACACACATGTGTTATACACAAGCCATTATAAAAGTTGCTAGAGAAAGAATTTTGGGGGCTGTAGTTTTGTGTGAATTACTTCACCCCCGTATGGTTTATTACTTCCTGAACATCTAGTGTATGCAATTTTTGTGCCAAACCAGTTTCCACACACAGAAATCAAACTCAATACACGAATAGCCAGGAATAACGCTTCTCAAGGTATTTTGGACACATTGAGCAGCAACGTTGTAAATAATTTCCTTGTAAAAAATATCCCAATTTCCACATGTTGTTTGAATGCTGGGAGAGTGCCTCAAATTATCTTGACCTCTTGAGAGCAATCCAGAAAACAGGCTCATTTGCCTCCTGGACCCTCAATGAGTTCTGTGCAGGCAGGGCATAATCTTGTTATGCCAGATTTTACCTGACAGACTGACAAAAGACTTCCTTTCATTAAAACAGTTATTTTATTTACTTCACATTTCTGTTGTAGGTCCTATTTTCGCAAGCTGTCTAGTAACCACATGGGCTCCGGCATATGTAACCCTGACAGCTTTTGTGGTATTCTACAGTTTAGTGAAATTAAATAATGAATTCAGATGACACTTAGCATAACGTCTTGATGTAATTTCAAATGGTGTTCTCATCCAAACCAGCCTTACAAAGAAATTTGAAACCCAGGGGGGAAAGCCTATTTACACTAGTCATTACATGAGAAAGAAACAGCTAAAAGCACTGGCGCATAATATCATTTGCAATAGATATTTCACATAGGCTCTAGTGTCATGAAAGATCAGTAACTTTTTATTGTGCAGAAAAAACTGTTTTCTTCAAAAGAAACCTGTATGTGAATTTTGCATAGAATAAATGTGAATAGTTCGTGCTACTCTTCTGGCCTCTAATAGAGAAAAAAACGTAATAGTGCAAATCCCCTCAGAACAAATCTTGTCAAAAAGCTTTGTGATTTGTTTGTCTTAGAATCAAATAATTGGAAAGAGTCATATGGGAGGCATCAATTTCAACTCTAGGATTTCCACCATATCCAGCCTTAGGATCACCATAAAACAAAACTACTTCATTGCATCCAACAACAACAATTTGTGAAAGGGAGACCCATTTGGTTAGCTTGGCTTGTTTTGTCTTTTTCTGCTTCTTTGTACTTTGTACAAATGCTCAGGGACAAACTGAAATGTCATTTTATAGAGCAATTTGCTGTACATGTATAGTTCTTCCAGTTTCTACAATTTATTGTCTTTTATTATTGTATGCAATTATTGAAGAGACATTTTAATAAAACTCTAATATAGTGTTGCAAGTAATACACCCAGTTTCAGTTATGGGAGCATCCTTTGATGCTATTATATAAAAACTGACCTACAATTTCATGGTATATCAAAGCTATTACTATTTGAAAGTTTCAGAACTTTTTCATCATTTACTATGATGAAATAAATGATGAAGTAAACATCATATACATTTACTATGATTAGAAAAAGCGTTGGAATCTTTAATATTTTTTACTTTATAATACACACACACACACACACACACACTGGAACACACTTTGGTTAGAAGAGCAATCATTTCTTACATGCTCTGTTGGCTGTAATTCAGTTTCTTTTACTTTGTAATCTCAGAATAAACCAATTTCAGTAAGAAAATTTATATTATGATTATTAAGTTTTTCAATCATTTTAATTAATTGAGTCTTCTCAGGGCCTCTCCTTATTAAAATAATTTATGGGTTTGTGTCCATATGTGTTTGACTTGGCAGATATCAGCCCACCAGCACAAGGTGTAGATCACAGACAGGTCCAAAAAGAACTCGGGGATGTCATTGTGAGGCTGCATAACCCTGTTGTTCTGACCCCTACCACAGTTCAAGTAACCTGGGCGGTAAGTGTTTCATGAAAATACGTAGTAAAAGCAATACACTTCTTTTCCTTTCCTTTTGTTGGTAGACAGAAACAACCAAGCAAAAGTTTTCATGTATTCTATCTATCTATCTATCTATCTATCTATCTATAATATTCTTCATTCATGTGGAAAATATCAAGCTGAATGTCACAATGCACGGACTTGGCGGGCCCCTTAATCACACACACAGACACGTACTGAAGGCTAACTACTTTATTGAGTATAAAAACAGTTCCAAAGAATATAGTCCAATAATAAGTGATATAGTCCGAAAGGCTTGAAGTAAGAATGTCCAAAATAACGAAGCAAACAGGCAAAAGTTTGGCAAGGCTCCGCAGACAATGCGGATCAGGAAACAAGGCAAGGCTCCGCAAACCAATGCGGATCAGGAAAACAAGGCAAGGTAATGCAAGGCAAGGCTTGATGACCACCGCTTAGCTAGTGGCCCCACTCCGCTTCACGCCTATTCAGGTAAGACGTGGCCGGAGAACTGAGGATTCGTTCCCATGGATCCTATACTTAATCCTTCGGCCGAGGTCCTCGACGCTCTAGGCTTCTTCGTCTCCAATCCCTGCTGACGGACCTCGGCCGGTCTAGGGCCAGGGACCAATCCCTCCTACTAGCCTCGATGTTTCTTCTCCTATCAAAGGTTCGACCTTGTCTCTCGGCAGCTGTGTTGCTATCTCCCTGAGAGCTTTCCTCCCTAGCCATTTCCCATGCGCTTTGTTCCATATCTTCCTCAGGGGGCTCCTGGGAAGATCTCCCTCCCGGGTGTTCATAACTCCCTGGATCGCTATCAGACTGCACCTGGTGATCTGAATCATCCCTTGGACCAAAACACATTTCTTCCCAGGCCAAGCTCTCTGTGGGCGAAAGAGGCCCTTGCGGGGAAAGCTGCCCTTCACCCCAGTCATCTAGCTCATCCTCAGAATCCTGTTCTAACACGGCCGGTTCTAATGCTAATGGGACCCCAGGCCCTGTCCCCTGCCCTCCAGGCACAAACGAGAACTGCTGTGCTACACTGAATTTAAAACAAGACATTGAGACAGGTATGCCTTTAAAATATATATTTCAAAATAAGGGCTCTCTAGCTTTATTGTACTGCATTGAACATCTTAACCATATGTTTCATTTTACAATAAAGATATCATTGCAGAATGTGTGTAAGGATATGTCTTGAAGCATGCTTGAATGATATTTGCAAGATTCTTCAGCATGAATAGCCACTGAGTGATCTTATATAGTGATATTTTAATATTTCTCTTCAGTCCAAATGGGCCTTCTCGCCACAGGGATTGGTTTCTTAATGACCTTTGTAGTAACATTCTGTGCTTCTAGCTGATCTATGCCTAAGGTAAAGAATCTCTAGTACAAACATCAGCGATGACAAAGTCACTATAATCTTGGCATTACCTGAAATATTTTTGTTAAGACAAGATTTAGTGTTGCTAAAGACAGAGTTCAATCTCTAACATTACTCTTCTTTTTACTTCAGGGAAGGGCTTTGTAAGCATAGCAGCAGAATATTTTGTGGCATCTAAATGAGTAGCTCTGTCCTTAAGCAGTTCCCCTACAGGAGAAATAGTGGGATGGAGGATCATATATGAGAAATCTGAGAACTGTTGATCAGGCTAAAAGAAGAATATTTTTATAAGATTAATTCTGCTGTGGGACTGGAAATACTGCGCTTCCTTACATTTATTTAAATGCTGTGGGCCAGAAAATACTACATAGTTCTAAGAATTTGTACTATCCTTTGTCATATGGCAAGGTGTACTGCATATGGATTCATAACTAGACACCAGTTTTTACATTCACTAAAATTTGTTTTTTTAAAGATTTTTGTGCCATTTTGACCACATGATCTATGGTTAGGCTTAAAATGAGCAGAAATACAGGAAAGTTAATAGTGGGAGACACTAAATAGCTTACTCTGAGTCACCCTACAACATTTGCTTAGGACAATTATTCCTACATGTCAATGTTTTGGCCCTGGTCTGAAGGCAAATATTTCATTGTCCAGGTTCAGACCCATTATTGGTTCAAGCAGATCTGAAGGACAATTTGTAGAGGTCATTTACTCACAGTCTGTTGTAACACTAATATTGAAAATTATGATGAGGAAATAATTTTGCCCCATAAAAAGGCAATATATCATAAGGAGAACCAAGCTCAGATGAACTGAACCAAGTGTCAGTTTGCATCACTATGTTTCTTCAAAGAAAAAGAAGAAAGGTGTTTTCTAAAAAAGCAAAGTAACATATTATGATTACTAATTCCAATTTACATGGTAAAGGAGAAAAGCAATGACCCAGTACCAGCCAAGCAACACACAATACCCACCAGAGACATATAAAATTGCTTTAGGGAGGAAGCAGAAAAAGAAGAGAAAAGCCAGAGCAGCTAATTAAAAAGTTTCCAGCACCCAGGACAAAACCAATTAATTAACCAGAGTATCCATAATAACATCCATATTATACTGAGAGTGAAGCCGGGAATATTAACTTAGCATAAAACAGAGTTCACGTAGCTGACAAATGCCAGATGAGTAATGACTCTTCATTTTTACCTTTTGCTGTTTGGAATTTGGATTGGCAGATGACAGGCAAGACGTCTGGCATGCTGACTGCTGGCACGTTACTACGTGCCACTCCCACTTTTTCGTTCTGCTCATTTAGCCCTATTAACAGTTACTTGGAAACTATTCTCTGTCTAAAATCAGCTTATAAGCTCTTTAGTGAAGCTTATGAGCATGCGGTCAAGGAGGCGAAAAATTCCTATTATGCCTCCTTGATAGCGTCTGCGTTTCGCGCCCGGCTCAATTATTCCGGATAATTCGGCAGTTGACGATGGTCCCTACCATCCCAAAAAATGACGATCGGGCCCTTTCTGCCGAGGCTTTTCAGAATCATTTCGCAGACAAGATTGCGACGCTCCGCTGGGATCTTCCTGCCACGGTTGATACAGTACATGAGCTTGAGACTCCGTGGCCCTCCGCCGGGTCCACCTTCGACCGGTTTCGGCCACTGGACGCAGAGGGTGTTGACAGGATTGTCGCAGCCCTTCGACCAACCACCTGCTCCCTCGACCCGTGCCCCTCCACGCTGATTTGAGCTTGCGTGGAGGGGTTACGAGGCCCTCTGTTGAATATAGTCAACTGCTCCCTTGAGCAAGGAGCTTTTCCAGAGGAGTTAAAAGAGGCGATGGTTAATCCATTGCTGAAGAAGCCCGGGCTAGATCCCGCGGCTCCCTCCAATTACCGCCCAGTGTCCAATTTACCGTACCTGGGCAAGGTAATTGAGAGGGCAGCAATGGACCAGCTGCAGACATTCTTGGATGATGCAACCTGGCTTGACCCCTTCCAGTCCGGCTTCCGTTCGGGCCATGGGACAGAGACCATCCTGGTCTCCATCACAGACCTACTCCGATGCCACTTGGATCGAGGCGGATCGGCGCTGCTCGTGTTATTGGACCTCACGGCAGCGTTTGATACTGTCGATTACCAACTTTTGACACACCGCCTGGTGGTGGCGGGAGTGAGGGGGACAGCCCTCAACTGGCTGTCCTCCTTCCTCCAAAACCGCCTGCAGCGAGTGAAGTGGGGAGGGGTGGTCTCTGAGGGCGCCCCCTTACATTGTGGTGTCCCTCAGGGGGCCATTCTCTCCCCGCTGTTATTTAACATCTATATGCGACCACTCGCCCAATTGGTACGGAGTTTTGGGCTGGAGTGCCATCAGTAGGCTGATGACACCCAGCTCATTCTGAGGATGGACCCCGGGGTGGAATCTGTACCCGATAATTTCCATCTCTGCCTTGAAGCCGTAACTGGATGGCTGCGAGCCAGTAAGTTGAAGGTGAACCCGGCGAAGACGGAGATCTTGTGGCTGGGCCACCCGGAGGGAGTAGAGACCCAGCTGCCGACGTTTGATGGTGTGGCACTTCGCCCACAGCCCCTAGTTAAGAGCCTTGGGGTCCAGCTGGACACCCAACTGTCGATGGAAGCGCAGATTGCCTGCGCTTGCAAGACAGCGTTCTACCATCTGCGGCAGGCGAAACGGCTGGCTCCTTACCTCTCCCGCAGCGACCTGGCCACGGTGATCCAAGCCACGGTCATCTCGAGGCTCGATTACTGTAATGCGCTGTACATTGGCCTACCCTTGTCGATGATCCGGAAACTTAAGCTGGTGCAGAACGCAGCAGCGCGCGTCTGCTGTCGGGAGCTCCAAGATCTGCGCATGTGACTCCACTCCTGCATGCACTGCACTGGCTTCCCATTGAATTCGGATCTCCTTCAAGGTGTTAGTTCTAACTTTCAAGGCCTTATATGGCTTGGGGCCAGTGTACCTGAGGGAGCGTCTTACCCCATATAAACCCAGAAGATCACTGCGTTCAGAGGGGCTCAATCTACTAGAAGTCCCTAGTATTAAGATCTGTAGGCTGTCGAGCACCCGGCAGAGAGCATTTACAGTGGCCGCTCCGATCCTCTGGAATTCTCTACCGGAGGAGATACGAGCAATACGGGGCTTGCTGGCCTTCCGCAAGTCAGTAAAGACTTGGTTATATAGGCAGGCATTTGGTTCCAACTGATGCCTCCTATAGCTCGCCAGCGGCCATCATACCGTTTTGCCATGTATTGCCTGTACATTATTGCTGCCGGGGTTATTGTGGGGAGTGGGGCCTTTGGGTATTCGTTTTTATCTGTACTGATGTTTTACTGATTTTACTGATTTTACTGATTATGTTGTAAACCGCTCTGGGCTCCGGAGAGAGCGGTCTACCAAATCGAATTTATAAATAAATAAATAAATAAATAAATAAAAATACCCATATGGACTATAATTTTAAAGTATTTCCTAAAATCAATAAGGTAGGAATGAAAAAAGGTTTAAATTTGCAATTATCAAGCAAGAAGGGCTTTTTAGTCTAGAAAAAAATACTTAAAGGGGAAAATGCAGTTATGTAGCAATTTTTCACTACAGAATGAGTTGCTCACCATTAAATTTCACATGGCTTTTATCTCCTGCTATTTAGAATTCCTTTAAGAAAATACCCTATAATGGAAATCCGTCTTTCTTCCCTTGCAGCTGATGTTCGGTTTAGATCCAAAAGTAGACTGGTTAGAATCGAGAACTTGTACCAGTCACCTGTGTGCTTCTCATATTAAAACTTCTCCTCCTTACTTTGCTCACACACTCTTTCCACATGTGGTTTCCTTTGTGAAAAGCAGATATAGTTGTCTTTGTAATGCCAAATTTCTCCTTAGTTGCATGGATTTTGAATATACAGGCAGTACCCAAGTTACGAACAAGATAGTTTCTGTAGGTTTGCCCCTAAGTTGAATTTATATGTAAGTCAGAACATGTAAATTTTTAAAGTCTAACGCCAGCCAAAATATATATATTTTTTCTAGCTTTGGAGAGCATAGTGAATGGTTATCACCCCTGTGGTGTTTGTTTCACTGTTCAGAAGATTTCGCCTCATTTTCTGGCCCGATGATAATCAGATTTTGGAAAAAAAAATGTGGAAATAAAATTGGTGAGCAAATTGGTGCAAACACTTTTTCTCCATGATAACTCTTTCAGTAGTGAATTTCCCTTTACTGGGGGTAGATTTATCTCACTTCCTGTTGTCTTACTATGTAACTATGTTTGTAAGTCAGATGTTTCTAACTCAGGATCTACCTATATATGCATAAAATTCTGAAGCAAAAAAATCTATTTAAAAAACTTGTTTTTACATTCTTTGGTGAAATAAGACAGGGAGCCCTATTTCCTGAACCTTGGACTCCAAAACGCTATTTTTGTGTTGAGTAGATCTAATTTCTGCTGAAATACAGCTTTGTCTTGGTGTGTATGTTATATGAAAAATAATTTCTCCTGATAGCAATTAACATTTTAAAAAGCAGTTATATTGCCTCTGTTATTGCTGTTTTTACTATGTCCCTGGCTTTGCTTTTTTTATTCCGTCCTTCACTCCCTAACATCCTCAACTTCCATATCTTGTTCTAAAACTCTTCTAAAGACTTGGTAAAGCGTTGCAGAAGATCATAGCATAATATATTTACTCCCTGGGTAAATCACTATCTCTATTCACGTTTCATGTTAGACATGAGATTAGGAGACGTAAATGAAATTCTGTAACCCCTATTCAAAACATTGTCATACTTTTGGCTCAACAATAAATATGACAAACAGAATTGTTAGCAAAGTCAGGCTTATTCATTTACATAAGCCAAAATGAAAATCAGACACATTCATCTATCATGCTTCAGTGTTCACTTAATTAGGAAACAGCATCGATACCATGTGGCCTGCCATTGTCCCAGTAATACAGAAATTATAACTTGTCTTCGATAATGCACAAAACATAATACTTAGATAATGCATAATAGTTGCTGAGAGATGCATATGATTAGTTCATTTGATTACAAAAACCATCAGAACTATTGAGGAATTTGAAATAGTGGACTAATTAATGTTTATATTGGAAAATGTTTGTTGTACTTTTAGAGGTTGCATATTTTATGTAATGGCCTAGGGCTACTACAATAAACATTATATATATATATATATATATATATATATATATATATATATATATATATTTGAATGGTCGTGCAATGTCATATATAGACAACGAAACTATGCAACGAAGAAGCACGAAAATCGGCAGCCCATACAACTATACCCCAAGGTACCGAGAGGGCCCAAAAACGGCCCTACATACCTCCCAACACCCCCAAACACAAACCCCAAAAAATTGCCCAACGGAACTCACATCCCGCCCTCTCCGCTGCCAGCGCACGCATAGAACCGGCTATGCAGACCGGCTAGGAGGCAGCAGAGAAGGCCGAGGAGGCGGCGGCATGGCCTGGATCCTGAGCTTTGATCGCCGGGGAAACGCAGAACGGAGGAGGAGTGGCTACGAAGGAGGAAGGGAGGCGCCTCCTCCTTAGCCCCTCCTCCTCTGTTCTGCATCTCCCCCCGGCGATCGGAACTCAGGACCCGGGCCGCGCCGCCCCCTAGACGGTCCGCGGCTGAGAAGCGGCGGAAGAGGGCTCCGATCGCCGAGGGGAGAGGTGGAACGGAGGAGGAGGGGCTAAGGAGGAGGCGCCTCCCTTCCTCCTTCGTAGCCACTCCTCCTCCATTCTGCGTTTTCCCCCAGCGATCGGAGCTCAGGATCTGGGCCATGCGGGTGCTGAGCTCCTCCTGAGAGGTGGCCTTCTCCTTAGCCCCTCCTCCATTCCCTTTTTCCGGCGATCGGAGCTCAGGATCTGCGGCCGTGCCAGCTCCTTGGCCTTCTCCTTAGCCCCTCCTCCTCCGCCGCCTATCCCCGGGCCGAGCTCGGGACCCAGAAAGAGAGAGGAACAGAGAGAGAGAAAGAGAGAGGAACAGAGAGAGACAAAGAGAAAGAGAGAGAGAGAGAGAGAGAGAGAGAGAAAGACACAGAAAGAGATACAGAGAGAAAAAAGATAGAGAGATAGAGAAAACATACACACACATATACACATACACACACAAACATCAGCACACACCACACACATACACACACATATACATAAAAACATGCATACACACATACACATATATATACACACACATACTGTATATACACACATACTGTATATACACACATACACATATATACACAAACACATATATACACACACATATATACAGATATATATACACACAAATACACACACATACACACACATATACACACACAGATACCCACATATATACACACACACATATATACAAACATACACACACATATATACACACAAACATACACATATATACACACAAAACACATATATACAGACTGCGCCACAGCAACGCGTGGCACGGGACAGCTAGTGTGTGTGTGTGTGTGTGTGTGTGTGTATATATATATATATATATAAGCTACAGTATTGAAATTTTCAATTTTGTTGGGGTTGTAATTATAGTCGACAACAGTTGTAATGAGCTGTGGATTATAATTGTTAATTAGCTTTATTAAAATATAAATACATAGGTCAGTGAGAATAAATTAATTAGATATTAGATATAATGTAAAAATAGATTTTAATTTTAAAAAAGAATTTTCTTATATATCTCTCCAAGTTTTATTACAATCCTCAAGTATGAAACCTAAACATTAATATAATGGCTTCATCAAGACTCTCCTGGTGTTTCACCCACATCTGTGGCAGGCATCCTCAGAAGTTGTGAGGTCTCTTGGAAACTAGGAAAATGAGGTTTTTATATCTGTGGAATGTCCAGGGTGGGAGTAAGAACTCTGATCTGTTGGAGGTACATGTGAATGTTTCAATTGGCCACCTTGATTAGCATTTAATGTCCTAGCTGTTTTCAAGGGGTGGCTTCTTACTGTCTGGGGGAATTCTTTGTTGATAGGTGATTAGCTGTCCCTGATTGTTTCTTGTCTGGAGTTCCTCTGTTTTTGAAAGTTGTTCTTTGTTTACTGTTATGATTTTAGAGGGTTTTTTAAAATACTAGTAGCCAGATTTTGTTCATTTTCATGGTTTACTTTTTTCTGTTGAAATTGTCCACATGCTCGTGGATTTCAATGGCTTCTCTGTGTAGTCTGACATTGTAGTTGTTAGGCTGGTCCAGTAGGGCCGTAGCCAGGATTTTGATTTGGGAGGGGCTGAATTTGATTCGGGGGGGGGGTTTGAGTCTGAGTGAGAGAGGGTCTACCCTAGCAAACCTTTTGTATCATTATCCCAATACCCCCATGCATATGGGATATATTAATCATTGTGATCAAATAATGATATGAATAAACATAACAGTTTAAATAATGTCCCAGCAAGGCCTTATCACGGACCATCCTAAGAATTTGGGGGGGGGGGTGAAGCCCTCCAAGCCCCCCCCCCAGCTACAGTGGTCCAGCAGTTCTGTGTTTTCAAATAATTTGCTGTGTCCAGGTTGGTTCACATCAGGTGCTGTGTTATGGCTGACTTCTGTCTATCTATCTATCTATCTATCTACACACACACACACACACACAGACACACTCACACTATCTATCTATCTATATATTGGGACTCCATGAGAAACTTTTGCTTCAAAAAGGGCTCTGCAGCTGAAAAAATTTGAGAACCCCTGCTCTAGAAGGTTCAAAATAACTCCATTTACTTACACAAGGCTTAACTATTCTGATTGATTTGTTGAGCAGAAAGATTGGCAGAAACATATTGAACTGCTTTTTTGTGGTGTGGAACCCATTCCTTCCACATTATTGTTTCTTCTGGCACTAAGATTTGTGTTAAAAATTGTATCCAAGAACACGTCTGCTTCATTACCAGAGGTTTATCTACAAATCAACCCGGCTAAAACGGAGATTCTCTGGCCTGGTCGACCCGACCCTCACTCACCACTACCACTCTTCGAAGGCGAGCCCCTATCCCCGGCTCCGGCGGTGAAGAGCTAGGGAGTGATTCTGGACGAGAGACTGTCGATGGAAGCCCAGATCCAGGCCGCAGCTAAGGGCGCCTTTTTCCATCTTCGCAGGGCCCGACGGTTGGCCCATATTTACCATCAGAGGCATTGAGAACTGTGATACATGCCACCGTCGTCTCGCGCCTTGATTATTGCAATGCCCTATATGCGGGCCTACCTCTGTCTACAACTCGGAGGCTGAGGCTCATTCAGAACGCAGCGGCCAGACTCATCTCTGGGGCATCTGTCAGAAACCATATCTCTCCAATTTTAAAAGATCTTCATTGGCTGCCCACAGAGTTCAGAGTGATTTACAAACTTATGGCGCTCACCTTTAAAGCACGGCATAATATTGGGCCAGCCTATCTGGGCGATCGGCTGACAGTCCAACGCACCGAGAGGCCAGCGCGTGCCATAAATGGTGATCGTATAGCCATCCCTGGGGTGAGAGAGGCTCGGCTGATGGAGACCCGACGGAGAGCCTTCTCCGTGGTGGCTCCCATGATCTGGAACACCCTCCCGCCTGCCCTCAGGGCCACATCGGCCCAAATCAGATTCCTATCGGACCTGAAAACCTGGCTCTTCTGCCAGGCATTTGGGGTTTGATCGGACGCCTGAGACTGAGCCTTTCTGGCGTGTGTACCTATGTTTTTAAACTGTTGTATTTTTGGGTTTTTAAATGATGTAAGTCGCCCGGAGCACCAGTGGTGGAGGGCGACTCACAAATAATAAAGTTATTATTATTAAGTATCTTCTTCATAGTATTTTCATCTTGCAACTGGATTTTTGTCTCTACCTCTACATTTCCACAGCACATCGTGAGAGGAAGAGGCTCAATTCTCATTGTTTTGTCCTCTGGATGCAGGTTAAGAATAGAAACAAAAGGCTACCTGTCAAGGAGATATGATAGAAAACTCTGGACTGAGTTTCTTTCCTGAAAAGACTATTTTGAGAAGGGGTAAATGTACTTGTTTGATTTTCCAGAGCTTGCTAAAAAGTGGGTTTGAGATTGGTTTTGAGAAGACATCTACACCAGACTCAAGGTTATGCTTTCTGCATTATTAGCATTTCTATACATAGCAAGTTGCTACTTATTTGGTGGAAGGGACTGTATGACACTTTGAGTATATTCATGTTTACTATAAGAAGATAGATTGATTAGTTGATTGCTATTAAGCCTGAAATATAATTTGTGGACTACTACAAAGACAGTGGAAAAGACTATAATGGGAAAGTATTTGGAAATGAAAAGTAATGGGATAAGGATTGTGGTTTAATAAGAATGCACGAAAGAACATTAGAGTTCAAGAGAAGCAGTTTATTAAAATAAGTTGGGAACACAAAGAGCAAGATAACATGGAATATAATTGATGGGGAAAATCAGAAAGCAGTGAGTATTATAGAGAAGGAGCAGTTGCTTCCTTCCTGTCCTTTTGAATTGCCATTGCAAATTGGGCTATGAGGTTTCTACAGCTCTGCCTCTGAATGTGAACAGGATATTTAAATCCTTAAAATATTCCAGGTTTTAAGCTTTCAGTTGACAAAAAAAGCACATTCAGTAATTCATGCCATTTTGTGAATGCAGTGTTCTGTATCTGGATAGGACAATTATTTGGTATATGTCAACTGGTTTACTGAAGGGAGCAGAAGATATGTTTTTCTTTCATCTTGTTTTGCTATGTGTGGAAACTTAATACTTCTCTGGTTCTTGCTTTGCCGTCGTCTGCGCATGTACAAGTACAAGTACGCAGACTAAAGTCAACATTTTGCATTGTCTCATTCCACATTTTACAAGTTTCAAAAGTTTCAAAAGTTAAATATTTCTGGTCAAATGTGTGTGAATAGAATACCAAATATTCCTTATTTTGTATTGTTGCATCATAACCATGGATGTCATAGGTTGTGCCTACATGGGACACACTATTTAAAAGAGTTAGAAATGTGTTTTATTTTAAACACTAGGTTCATAAAGTCAGTGTCCATAAAGCATTCAATTAATGAAACTCAAATGTGCATAAAAACAATTTGTCCTGATTTACAGACTCCCTTCATTTGGAAGCAGCTGCTTAATGTTCTTTTTAAAAACACAGCTTGATTCCGTCAGTATTAACAACCCATTATTGAGAGTTATGTCCTTCTTTCAGTGAATAAATTCTCTTAAAGTATATCTAGAGAAGTTTATAAAATGGAAGCTTAACATATGTTTTTAACAATGGCTGTTTTGATGGAATTGATTGATGACTTGATTTCAAACATTTGGTTTCAGTTTCTTGTTTGTATGGGTGTTTCCCATTGAAGTTAATGATATTGGTATCAATTGCCTTTATCTTTTTATACTGTTGTATGAAGATGGTTTCAGATTTTAACCTTGCACTTATTAATACTATATATAGTTTAAACCAGTATAATTCTAAATGTATAAAATCTCTGATGAGCTTAGCAAACTATCAAGAAGAAAATCCTACTTGTTGAATCTTTGTGGACTAGAATTAATAACTCAACACAAGTGACTATTTGCATAACACTGATAACACCAATATTTGTCTATTTTGCTCGTATTGTTCCCTTTTTCAAACAGTATAGCTTTTAGTGCTCGGTAATAATAGAGGGAGAAAAATTCTTGGACAAATTTCCCATCACAATTTTATTTATAAGACACGTTGAAAGGCAACTCAGAAAGAATGAAGTACAATTCCTCCTTCATCTGAGGGCAGAAATGCTTGTCTTTATTGTTTCAGGTTGACCGCCAATCCCAGTTTATTCAAGGTTATCGAGTCATATATCGTCAGACATCAGGCCTACCTTCACCTTCTGCATGGCAGACTCTGGATGTTAAAGTTCCTACAGAGCGCAGTGCTGTCCTAGTCAACTTGAAAAAAGGAGTGACGTATGAAATAAAAGTCCGGCCTTATTTCAATGAGTTTCAAGGGATGGACAGTGAATCAAAATCTGCTCGTACCACTGAAGAAGGCAAGTAAACAAAATAGCAGAAACCTGCTTAGCTAAGTTGGGTGAAAGTGTCCATCAACTTTTTCCAAAGCAAGTCTTCCATACATATTGGTCATTGGACAAATAAAACCATGTTTTATTTCAATGTTAAAGCTCTATATGTCAATAAACTCTTCACAGCAGTAAATTGCAGTCACTGTCACTTTTGTAAATCCATGTGTTCATTTACTTTGTTCTAGTTCATTATATTTCTATGCATAATAAAGTTAGTATAAAATTGCTTATGTCTTCTAAACTGGTAATTTTTTTAAAGAAAAAAAAATAAAACAATTCTGAGAGTTCCACTTAGAGGAGACTCCTTAATATCAAGTCCCATAACTTGTGATTAGAGATTAATAGTCATCTTTGAAAAAAATGACATTTAAAATATTTAAGTTGATCATCGATTATGGGTATTTATTTATTTATTTACATTATTTATATTCTGCCCTTCTCACCCCGCAGGGGACTCAGGGCAGATTACAATGTACATGTACATGGCAAACATTCAATGTCATAGACATACAATATATATAGACAGACACACAGAGGCTATTTAACATTGCAGCTTTAAGGAGGGTATTCTGGTCAGGAGGGAAGCTGTCACTTCACTGTCCATTTGTGACACTGATGAAGTACTTCCTCATTCATTCCATGCTTGCCGGAGATTTTTATGGTGTTGTAAATTAGTTAAATTAGCCTCCCGCATGAGTGGTACCTAAATTTCCTATCTGACTGATGCAACTGTCTTTTGAGCTGCAAAGGTCAACAGCAAGCTACACAAATTGGTCAGAAGCTCACTCTAACCTGGGCTGGCTTAAACTCATGACCTTTTGGTCAGTAGTGATCTTAATGCAGCGGACTCCTAGCCAGCTGTGCCATAGTCCCGGTGCCAGAATTTTGATTTGGGGGGGGCTGAGTCTGAGTGAGAGAGGTTCTACCCTAGCAAACCTTTTGTATCATTATCCAAATAATCCCATGCATATGGGATATAATGATCATGGTGATCAGTTTAAATAACAGTTTAAATAGTGTACCAGGAAGGCCTTCTCGTGGAC
This sequence comes from Anolis apletophallus, assembly GCA_030556195.1. Lineage (NCBI taxonomy): Eukaryota > Metazoa > Chordata > Lepidosauria > Squamata > Anolidae > Anolis > Anolis apletophallus. Next base: position 33,298,260 of record JARBWK010000004.1, on the reverse strand, counting down.
CACCCTGAGAATTGGGGGGGGTCTGAAGCCCCCCACACCCCGGCTACATGCCTGAGGCTCAACTAATCTTATATGATGACTGCTGTTTGGTTCTGAGCAAAGAGTTTAGGAATAACCCTGCCTATAGATATATTAAACTCACAGGCAGTAAGCTGCTGTGTAGATTTATGTAACCTTCAGCCACTCTGCTTCTTGGTGTCCCCTTCTGTACAACAAACGACTGTAACAAATTGTATTGTCAACAGTTAAATGTCAAATGCTTCATTTTAAAAAAACGGTTCTCAAAGTGTCTGCCTGTATAGCAGATTATTTATAGGCCTATGTGGAAAGAATATGGTATTCAAAAGGTATCGTTCCATGTCCATTTTCTTTGGTTCTTTAATTATCTATATAATTATCTTAGGTTTATGTTTTATCAGATGTAATCTGAAGTAGATTTTATTTTAATGAATATGGTTCCCTTCTCAGAAGGAAAAGGGCAATCTTCTAAAAAGTATCATATTGCATGCCTTGATGCACACTTCTACTTTGGGAAATGGCAATGTAACAAGGGGAAAAAGCTATGTTAAAAAAGAAAGCTTCAGATATGTGATGAGAATATTTTAATGGTTTTTTTCCATCTTAGTATATATGTTCTTGGCAGGGCAAACATTTAAATATGAATCTAATTTCAGAAGAAATGCTTCTTCTGGGACCTAAATGGGAAAAATGATTCTAACCACAGGTTTTCCCCCTTCTTTTCCTGGATATCACACATTTGTCACAATTCTTCATCCATTCATCTCTTGCCTCTTTGGCCTTGTGAAAGTAACAAATGGAATTCTGTTTGGTTTTGTCTGGAAAAGATGAGCAGCGATTTGGGTGCTTTAATATCTGTGGGAAGGAGCTGAGCACTGGAATAATTGACCTGTCAAGAATCAGGCATGGTGTTCCCCACAAGTCAGCAGCAAGGGAAATGAGAAAATGGTTTTAAAATGTTTTTTTTTCAGTGTGGTCCATTTAATAACTGCAACACTTTCAGGGAAATGGTTTAATTTATATTATGGTGTCAGCTTTTACTGTGGTAATATTGTATAGATGAAGACAGAACATTCTATATTATGTATTACGGAGATATGTGGATATGCATATGGGCAAGCTTGTAAATCAAATGAATTTTAAAATATTGCCAATTCTTGCCACATCATCAGATTTTAGGCAATGTTTTTAATTAGTGCTGGACAACTTACCTGAGAGCCAGCTTCCTTTGTATTCCCTAGCTCTGAATATTTACATGACATGACATACTGAATATTCTTACATTGTATAAATCAACACTATGAAGTATGTGCAGGAGTATTGGAATGTGCTCAATCCACATTGAATGTAGCTTTTTCCATTAGGATCATCCTCCAATTGTGGTATTTTGGTTATCTTATGAAGCACTCAAGCCTGCCAATAATTTCCCTCTTGTGTACCATTGTATATCCATACTCACTTAATAAGTTAATAATGAGCTGTCATCCAAATACGAGCACCCTCCTTAAAAACAGTTATAGATTCCCTGAAAAGGTATTTTTTATTCATTTTTGCTGCCTCTATTTTGTACAGCTCCAAGCGCCCCTCCACAATCTGTTACTGTCCTCACAGTTGGAAACCACAACAGCACCAGTATCAGCATTTCATGGGATCCTCCACCACCAGATCACCAAAATGGAATAATTCAAGAATATAAGGTAAGAGTGAAATACAGCAGGAACAAACAACTAAAATGGCACATGCATTTTAACAATAATATCTAATCTGTATGCCTTTTGGTTTTAAAACTGATCTGTATGTATCATCATCCCCAACACTGATGTGTAGTAACTCATTGTTGTAGGAATTCAGATAATTAAAAGATAACAAGTAAATAAGTTAAACTGGTTAAAAACCAACCATAAAAGTATAATAGCACAAGAAAAATAATAGAAAATCCAGCAGATGGTACAAGGCATACACTGTCCTGCTTAGCTATAATTTTTCTCCTACTGTAAGAAAGTTTTCAAAAACTGTCCCGATTTTTATTTTCAAATATTATTTTTATTCCTATTACTCAATTTACCTACAAATTGAGACCAAATTACCCCTTTACAGTGCACCAGAGGCATATGGGTGGGGAAAAAAGAGAAATTGATAATTAGCAGGGGAGGTAATCATGTACCTCCTAAGGGGTGGCTCATCTCCTTGCTGCCCAGTCATACCTTTAGAGCATTTTTCAGTAGCCCCTTTATTGCACTTCAGTAGTAGCAGGTGTTTATAATATGGAAGTCATTTTCACCCTGGATCTGGGATAACCTGCCATCTGCTGCAGCACATTTTTTGGCTGAACATGAAGTTTCTTGGGTCTTTTAAAAATGTGTGGTATACCTTTAAATGTGTGGTATTCCTCTCCATTGGCGCCCCCTTGCAGTGGGGGAGAGGCTTGCGTACCCTAGTGAAGTTGTGAGCTATGCTGGCGGTGGCATAATAGCCGGCGGTAGGGCCTCCCATACCAGACAGGTCACAACCGAAGGGTCTGACAAAGAGCGTCAAAGGGCAGGATGGGCTCTCTAGCCTTTTGGCAACCATCCTAAGAGAAGGAAAACTCTGATTTCAAACTCGGGCAGATGGTGCTCGTCTAACCCTGTAAGGTCAACCATCTAAGAGAAGGAAACTCGAACCAAACCTACGACCTGAGGACCTCGCTGCCACCGTCCAAGCTTGCTAGGCCCTGGCAGATGAACCTTTGGTTTAAAGGGTGAGGCCAGTTCTGTGCACGCTGCGCTCCACCAGAAAAATCCATTGCACAGGCTCGAAGGACACATCCAACTTCCGAAAAAGCCCTGTAGCGATAGGCGAGGGACGAAACGGTAGGTGTAAAGATGCACTGGAAGCCGCAGACCCAACCCTGCATGCAGGCGGTTCAGGACTTTGGTCGCTCGAGACTGACCCGGGAGATGACAGTCTTGTTCGGCAGCATCCTGAACGACCAAGCAGCCTTTTTTAAGGAGAGCACTGCTTGCTCCGTATGGAGAGGGGCCTAGAAAAGGTGGCCTTCGAGTGATGCCCAGTGCAGAATGTCAAACAGACCATCGCCTTGTAAGATGTAAACTAAATCTACACCTTAAGCTCAAACCTAAGAGGGGTGGCATCTTAAAGAGGAGACTCCAAGTCAACAGTCTTCAACAGGCTGTTGTGAGAGACAACTTCCAGGTAAATCTGCAAGCAAAACTTGAAGTCCACCCTACAGATTCTTCTCCTACAGCGCTCTGGCAACACATCAAAAACAGTATCCTGCAGTCTGCTGAAGAATCCCTAGGATTCTCCCTTAAGAAAAACCAAGACTGGTTTGATGAAAACAACCAAGAGATCCAGGAGCTGTTGGCAAAGAAGAGAACCACTCACCAGGCATTCCTCGCCCAGCCATCTTGCCATGTAAGAAAAGCAGCCTTTCGTCTCGCATGTAGTAAACTCCAACAAAAACTCAGAGACATCCAGAACAAGTGGTGGATTGATTTATCAGAAAAGACACAACGCTGTGCAGATCTCGGTGATCACAGAGGTTTTTATGAAGCTCTCAAAGCAGTGTTTGGACCTACTTATCAGGTCCAAAGCCCCTTATACAGTACAGATGGTCAAACACTAATTACTGATAAAACCTCCATCCTGAACCGATGGGCTGAACATTTTCAGGGTCTCTTTAATGCCAGCCGAGTAGTCCAAGGTTCAGCTATCCAACACATGATACAACAACCAATGAAAAATGAACTGGACACAGCTCCCACTCTGGAAGAGACCATTGAGGCCATACAGCAGTTGAAAAATGGCAAGGCAGCCGGGATCGATGGAATCCCACCTGAAGCTTGGAAACAGGGAGGTCATGTACTGCATGCTAAATTCCACGAGCTCCTTGTGAGTTGCTGAGAAAAAGGTGAACTGCCATCAGATCTCCGAGATGCAGTTATCATCACCCTGTATAAGAAAAAGGGAACAAAATCCGATTGCTCAAACTATCGAGGTATAACACTGCTCTCCATTGCTGGAAAAATCCTTGCAAGGATACTCCTGAACAGATTAGTTCTGGCTATTGCAGAAGAACTTCTCCCTGAAAGCCAATGCGGCTTCAGAGCAAATAGGAGCACCACAGATATGGTTTTTGCCCTTAGACAACTGCAAGAGAAATGTAGAGAGCAGAACAAAGGACTCTATGTAACATTTGTCGACCTCACCAAAGCCTTCGACACTGTGAGCAGGAAAGGTCTGTGGCAGATCCTGGAACGTCTAGGATGTCCCCCAAGTTCCTCAAAATGATTGTCCTGTTACATGAGGGCCAGCACGGTCAAGTCAGATATGGCGATGCTCTCTCGGAGCCCTTTCTCATAACTAATGGAGTGAAACAAGGTTGTGTTCTTGCACCAACCCTATTTACAATCTTCTTCAGCATGATGCTCCAAAGGGCTATGGCAGACCTACAAGAAGAAGACGGCATATATATACGCTATCGTACTGATGGTAGCTTGTTCAACTTAAGCCGTCTGAGGGCTCGCACTAGGACTCTAAACTATCTAGTCCGTGAGCTACTTTTTGCTGACGATGCTGCCCTTGTCGCCCATTCAGAAGCAGCCCTGCAGCGCCTCACATCCTGCTTTGCAACAGCTGCAGAGCTGTTTGGGCTGGAAGTCAGCCTGAAGAAAACAGAAGTCCTCTACCAGCCCGCACCACAGGAAGAACACTACCATCCTCACGTCAGCATAGGCACATCTGTGCTTAAGTCCGTTCAGCAGTTCACCTACCTGGGAAGCATCATCTCTTCAGACGCCAAGATTGACAAAGAGATAGATCACAGATTATCAAAGGCATATAGTGCATTCGGAAGGCTTCACAAAAGAGTCTGGAGCAACAAGCACCTGAGAAAAAGCACCAAAATCAGTGTGTACAGAGCTATCATACTGTCCATTCTCCTCTATGGGTCTGAAACATGGGTCACCTATCGCCAACACCTACGACTCCTCGAGCGCTTTCATCAGCGCTGTCTTCGCACAATCCTAAATATACACTGGACCGACTATGTGACGAATGTTGCTGTCCTTGAGCAAGCAGGGATCACCAGCATTGAGGCCATGCTATTGAGAACACAGCTGCGCTGGGCAGGGCACGTCTCTAGGATGGAGGACCACCGCCTCCCAAAGATACTACTCTACGGTGAACTTGCCACGGGTCAGCGCAAGAGAGGCGCCCCAAAAGAGATATAAGGACGTCCTGAAACAACATCTCAGGCTTGGCCAGATTGATCACCAACAATGGTCCACCCTGGCCTCACATCGGGAGGCATGGAGAAGCACTATCCACAATGCTGCGGCCTCTTTCGAGAAGACACGCCGAATGGGTCTCGAAGAGAAACGACAACGCAGAAAGAACCGCAACTTGGAAAAAACATCACCCAAGGAGACTTTCTGCTGCGCTTTCTGCAACCGAACTTGCCTATCTCAGATTGGCCTTTTTAGTCATCAACGCGCTTGTAAAAAGCGTGGGATGAGTCCTTCCTGAATCTTCGTTCGCGAAGTAATGCCGAGAGAGGTATACCTTTAAATGCCCACTGGCAGTGTGTACTTTGTTACCACCACAGCTTCAAGTCAGTTTCAAACTGCATTACATGGTCGGAGTAGAAGGACCCTCTGTCCCCCTTTCTCTCCTTTTCATTCATTATAGGAATACAGTGGGGTTTTGTGATCTTTACTGGGAATGCTCCAAGAAAGGTGACCTATGTCTTCCTTCCCTAATCCCTTTACCATGACACAGCTGTAACTCTGAAGAGAAACCCTCCTTAGTAAAGATTGCCACCCCTGCTCATTTAATTCAAGCAAAAAGGCAGACCTATTTGCATTACTTGTTAAGCATAATATTTAGTATTTAGGACAGAATGAGGATTGCCTGCTATTCCAAAACTATTCAATGGACTTGTATTGCTGAACAGAAAGATTCAAAAAGTATGTTGTCCCAAGTGTGCTTCTCTTAAATAACAAAATAATTCAAAATAAATCCTTCTTGGAGACTGTACAAGATTAGGAATATGAAATATACTTTTATTGGAAATTCGGTGAGTTCAAGAAAGACAGAAGAAAAGGGTTGCATGTTTACTACCATGGAGAAAAAAGCAAAACCTACACCGGGAATGTGGTGCAGCTGGCTAAGTGTCAGCTGCATAAGATATCTCTGACCAGTAGGCCATGAGTTCGAGGCCTGCTCAGGTTGAGGTGGGTGCTCAACCTTTAAGTGTAGCCTGCTGTCGACCTTTGCAGCCCAAAAGACAGTTGCATCTGTTAAGTAGGAGATAAAGGTACCACATTAAGTAGGGAGGCAAATTTTGACTGAATTATGAGGCCATTAAGGAACTCCAGGAACGCTGAGGAATGCGGAAGGAACAACAAGGGAAGCTGGGAAGATGAGGAGTGCATCAGCTCCCCCTGGTGGCCAGAGTTTGCCTCTGTTCGTCTATATGTGTGTATGTGGAAACGGCAGGGATTTTATGCTAAGTATGTGTACCTGTAATCCGCTCTGAGTCCCCTTCAGGGTGAGAAGAGCGGAATATAAATGAAGTGTATTATTATTATTATTATTATTAAATCTTGGGTTCATTTATGATGTAACAATTCTGTTATCATTGACTCAACCCAAGCTACAAAGCAATTTCAGTCTTCCATTTTATCCCATATGAAAAGTGAATCCCCTCTAGGCACATACAAAAGTTTGCATTTGCCAGCTGAGGTTTATCATTTTTACTGACAGTCTCCCTTTCTGGTCTGAAAACAGCTTTTGAAGCTCTTCAAAGGAACTGTCATGAGACCCAGCCTTTGACGTTTTTATACCTCAAGTAAAAAATTAAAATAAGAGGAGTACGCCCTTCCACCCAACATAGTTGTAGAATTCATTTTATTTATTTTTGAGCACACAGGGAAGATAGTAGGGAAAGGTAGCAAAATGGCAGTTTCTCCGAAATCTCTTACCCAAAGTAACTACTTCATGGTACACAGGAGAGGCTGGTGAAATCAAGAATCTGTTTCATCTTTTAGTCCAAACACTAAAGGAGTTGTCAGAAGCCTGAACTTATCTGGGGGAACACTCAGATGTTGGACAGCTCCTTCAGAATCTGGCTACACTTCCTTTAGCTTTAAGCAAGAGATTCACTATTCCACAGACATCAAATCCATCAATGTCTTCAAATGACAAGCATGGTCTGCTTAGAGCTAAAGAAAGGCAAGGCAAGCCATCATTGTAAAACAAAACCAGGATCAATCGGTGTTGGACACCATTGTTACTGGTATTAATCTTTGAACTGGGGAAAACCTCAGTATCTCTATACTTAATTACATTGATTAGTGTAACCCAACATTTTGAACTTGAAGAGAATAGATTGAATTACAAATGGATGCTCTGAATAAAAAAGATTTTCCTTAACTTTTCCCAATTAGGGAAAGATGTGTGGGACTTCTCATTGATTTCTTCTCCATCTTACAGCTTCCTAATACTATTTTGCACATTATTCTGGAGAGTCTTCTAGACTGTCAATGTTTTTTCATCAGAACACTAAGAACTACAGAGGGGAGGGTTTATCGCTGAAAATTCCCACTTTTTAAAACTTGCAGGATTATCTTATGCACTGAGACTAATTTCATACAAACCTGGATTTAGTCCAGTGTTAATTAGTGTAAGTATAGATCCGTTAATTCAAATTTTCTGAGATCTGATTAAATATTGACAGTTATATGATTCATTACAATAAAATTATATTTGTTCTTCAAGAGGTCAAACTATTCATTGTGAAAGTTGGTTTGTAAACCTTGTACTGAGTTAACCCTTTATATGGAAAATAACAACTCTGTCCATGCAGAATTTCTTTATTGTATTTTTTCCTTCTTTAGAAAAGGGATTTTTTCATCAGATTCATATTGCTTTTGATATGGGTTGTTTTTCATGATGACCATTGGTAATTTCGCCATGACTTATATTTATTTATATTTGTATAAACTGACTGAATTCAAGAGCAACTGTATACATGGAATATCTCTCTCTCTCTCTCTCTCTCTCTCTCTCTCTCTCTCTCTCTCCCTCTCTCTTCCCATATGCTCTGTTTCTCTCACACATTCAGATACCTTAATGATTAAAATGCATGCATGCTTTTAGCAATCAGGGAGAGGTATTTTCTTCTTTTGTCATCTGAATGCATAAAACTATTTCCAGTGGTTCCAGTATACAAGCAGATATCATACCATGGTTATTGTGCTTGATTATTTTTTCATAAAACGTAGGATCACTCCGCTCAGATATATGTTGCTACTTGGATTCTTTATTGGTGCTTTAACATGCAGTAAATCAATCCAAAAAAGTCAACACTGAAGATAATTGCAATTGAAATAAATTGTGCTTCATGTAATATTTTTAAAGAGCTCCACAAGTGTTGAGCAGGGTATCTGTTCTAAATACTTGGGGTGAAATTAATGACCAAATCAATTACTACATTTCAGAAATTCGTAAATAATATCCATTTCACTTTATAGGAGTATTTTTAAAAGGTATATTCACTTATTTGCTGGTAGTTGGGCTCAACTGTACCCCAACCGTGCTGAATAATATCAGAAAACTGCAACTCTTTCCCAAATGCCTGTTCTAGGTATTTCTCAGCCATTATGAGGTTTGAAATGTCATGCAGCATCCCAATTCTCCACCTAAGTTCCGGAAAAACTATTGTGTTTACTGTGAGAAGTTGTGGAGTGATTTTTCCCTATAGTGAAATAAGAAGGAAGGAAGGAAGGAAGGAAGGAAGGAAGGAAGGAAGGAAGGAAGGAAGGAAGGAACATGCTATGTCATAAAATGCTATATGTCAGTTCTGCCCTCCAAAATATTATTTAAACAGCAATTTGTCTGATTTTTGCCTTGATGTCACTCACTACGAATGGTTTTAAGTTCCCCCTGATATTACCAAGACCCTAAATGCTTTATAACTTTCCTTCCCTGTAACTCAGTAAAAGTGTGTATATGTGTGTGTGTGTGTGTGTGTGTACAGCATAGATTAGAAATGGATATAAAAGTCAATTTCATGTACAGAAATCACCTTATATATTTAATTCCCCCTCCCCATTTCCAACCAGATAGATAGATAGATAGATAGATAGATAGATAGATAGATAGATAGATCTCGTACGGTTGGCAAAAAGTAAAAGTCTATTGCAGCAAGTGTAGTTGTGGGTGCTAACCAATATATATTGAAAACTTGGGAGTTACCTTCATTATATAACGAGTATGTCAGTTATTATAGTTATCTTTCAAGTCATATGTGGTTTGACATTTAATTTCTCAGCTATGCTTTCTTGGAACCATGAAGGAATATTTTATTGGGGTTAATGGTAATACAAATAATGAGATGGTCAAATTTCCTCTATTTCTTAGTTTCACATCTGAAATGCTTACTGACACCTTTCTCTTTCCTGAACAATTCAAGAAAGAGCTTGCCTGGATTTTGTGTGTTCTCTGTCTTTTCATAAATCTGAATCACTGTATTAATGTGAACTTTTAATGCAAAAAATCCATACAAAATTTTGTGGCTGCTCGCAGGGGAACCCAAGAGTTGCCGCATAACACCTGTGCTGCAGAATCTGCACTGGCTACCGATTGAGTGCCGGATCACTTTCAAGGTGTTAGTTCTTACTTTCAAGGTTCTACATGGTCTGGGGCCAGTGTACCTTCGGGATCGCCTGATTCCATATAACCCTCCGAGACCACTTCATTCTGAGGATCAGAACCTCCTTGACATCCCTAGCGTGAAGGCCTTTCACTTGACGTCAACAAGGTGCAGGGCTTTCTTCATCATTGCCCCTGTACTGTGGAATATGTTACCACCTAAAATGCGGGCTCTGCAAAGTTTAGTTTCTTTCTGCAGAGCCTGCAAGATGCACTTGTTTAGACAGGTCTTCGAATGCTTGTGATCCAATTGTGTTTTATTATTGTTCTATTATTTTTTATATTTTTACTGTATGTTTTATTCATTATCTGCTCTCTACGAGCCGTGCTGTAAACCACTCCGAGCCATTGGGAGTGGCTTTCTACAAATCCAAATAAATAAATAAATAAAATTTATTATTATAAAACTCTTAATATTGGTAAGTAATCCAATAAAGGAGGAAAGATACTATGTTCTTTTTTGTGTGTTGAAAATTGTTATAAACAGTTGATTCTATCTTTCAGATCTGGTGCTTGGGCAATGAAACCAAATTTCATATAAATAAGACTGTAGATGCAGCAATTAGATCTGTGGTAATTGGAGGCCTGTATCCAGGTATTCAGTACAGAGTAGAAGTTGCAGCAAGTACCAGCGCTGGTGTTGGAGTAAAAAGTGAACCACAACCCATAATAATTGGTAAGTAAAACATTTGTCTTCCAACCCCCCGAAATAACGAGACAGACACAAATATATATGGTTTCAAATTTGGGCAACTTTTATTAAATAGTTACCTATTTAACTTGTAACTCAACTAACTTTTTGGTGTCAGTTCAACTTGGTGTGTGTAAGCTGAGGTAGTGTCTCCTAAAGTCTACCCCTCAGCTATTCAGGCGTACTACCTGGGTCCCCTGTAGACTTCAACCCGGGCAACCCGTAAGGGAAACATCAGGAGAAATCTCTCTCAACTTTTGAGACTAGACTCTCCCCACTCCTGGGACATTCACCATCACCTCACCCCTAAAATTAACCATCTAGGTGAGTGTTTGCATAATGCCCCACACCCTTAAGGGGTGCCTTAAGTGTATACAAACCTTTGAATAACTCAACTATTTCCGCCACGGATTGGGAGCAAATGTCCTATTTAGCTCCCATCCTCCACCAAGCCGTCTAATATTAACTGAACACCTATCATTAAATCATGCAGAAACAATGCACTGCCCTCATCCGACAGATGGATTCCATCCGATCTGTAAAGGTGAGAGCTGTCAAGCAAGATCTGTCCATGGAATATGTAGGAGCCCCTACCTCTTGCAAGCGCCGTGCGCATGGCCCAGTTCACCCGTTTCCTAGCTGATTCCATTAAAAAATTAATAGTATTATTTAACATCCCCGCTACCTGACCACCGAAAGCGAGGGATGATCGCAGACCAGGCGGTGTGCACCCGTGGCCATGCATGCCATATTTTACAAATGTCGTTCCAAGCTTGCAAGTACAGGGCTCTACCCTTGAAAAGGCCTAGACCATTGCCTCCAAGGTGTATCACCAAAACGTCTGGAGGGGGCCCTCTCCTGGACTGCAACAAAAGCGGGAGCACACCGTCCCAACGCATACCTCTGATCCCATGCCACTCAACTGTAGCGATGGATGCGAGGGCCAAATGCTGACCATAATGAGGCCTCATGGCCTGCCTCGAAGCCCAGTGAATGAAACTGTGCCCGCAGACGAGGATCCTCCATCTATGGTTCAGCAATGCAGGATCTGAAACAACAGATCCAACATTAATTACCGTGTTTCCCCGAAAGTAAGACAGCGTCTTACTTTCTCCACCCCCCCGAAAAGTCCCCCTACGTCTTACTTTCGGGGTACGTCTTATATAAACAAAGACGTACCCCGTCGCCACGCCACACGCCGCCACACGCCGCCGCCACCATCCCGCCGCCGCCGCAATCGGCCCATAGGCCGCGGCACATCTCCGCGGTGCACCTTTCTGCTAGGCCTCTCCAAGGAAGGGAGGGGGAAGAGTCCCAGAGGCATGGCAAAGCGGCACTGCGTCAGAGTGATGCATCGCCACTTAGCCACGCCTCTGGGACTCTTCCCCTCCCTTCGTTGGACAAAGGAGGGAGGAGGAAGAGTCCCAGAGGCGTGGCAAAGCGGCGCTGCGTCAGAGTGACGCGTCGCCGCTTGCCACGCCTCTGGGACTCTTCCCCCTCCCTTCCCCCTTCCCTCCCGTGTGGGAAGTTCAGCCCAACTCCATCATTGGTGAACTCAAAATGCTCTGAGCGCAGGCGAACTACAAATCCCAGCAGCCACAACTCCCAATGTCAATGTCCGCTGTTCACAAACCCCACCCGTGTTCACGTTGGGCATATCAGGATCTGTGTAAATATGGTCCAGTGCATGAATATACATCCTACATATCAGTGTTTACCTTACAATTCATAACAGTAGTAAAATTACAGTTATGAAGTTATCAATAATTTTATAGTTGGGATTCACCAACAACATGAGGAACTGTATTCAGGGGTCGCCTCTGCCCCCAGGCTGGCTTCGAATGCATGACTTCTTGGTCAGCACTGATTTAATGCAGCTGGCTACCAACCAGCAGATGCAACTATCTTAAAGGTTGCATAGGTCAACAGCAAGCTAGACTATTAACAGTCGGAAGCTCACTCTGCCCCCAGGCTGCTTCGAATGCATGCCTACTTGGTCAGTAGTGATTTAATGCAGACAGCTGCCAAGTAGCAGATGCAACTATCTTTAAGGTTGCATAGGTCAACAGCAAGCTAGACTACTAACAGTCGGGAGCTCACTCTGCCCCCAGGGCTTGCTTTGAATGCATGCCTACTTGGTCAGTAGTGATTTAATGCAGTCAGCTACCAAGTATTTATTTATTATTAATTTATTACTTTGGACTTCTATGCCGCTGAACTCCATACGGCTCGCAGCGGCTTACAAAGCCAAGAGGCAACAAATAACATAATCATGAATAACAAACAAGACAATACACAATCAAAAGGAGTGGGAGAGGGGAACAGGTCAGGGTTCGGGACACAGCAAAGATGATCCAGGGCCTAGGCTGGACCCACTAAACCATCAAAGGATGGGAGGCTGGGGGGTCTTGGGAAAAATCCCCGCCGCTGGCCATCAGAAAAGAGTGAGGGCCGGTTTCCTCCGTCCCGTGGCCTGGCAGAAGGAGCCAGGCATAATGGAGAGATGTTATTTATTGGCCTTAGATGGGGCCGACGGCAGCGCTCGAAGCCCAAGCCCCAAAAGGTTCTCGGGCGAAAAAATCGCCTGGGCTCAGGGGCGGAGGGCTTCACCCCTTCTTGGTGGCTGGCTGAGCGTGTGGGGGGTCCAAGGAGTCGGTGGCTCCGGCGCTGGAGGTCTCTGGCGGGGTCGGAGGGAAAGGGGGTGGTGCTCTCTGGCCTGCGAAGGCGCCTCCTCCGGCGGCGGACTGGTTTCCGAACGGGGTATCCGCTCGCTGTGTTGTCCTCCGGGTTGGCTGCCCCTAAAGTTGACCCTCTATGGGCTGGGCCACCGGTCTTACCCTGGTCACCGGCCGGTGACGGGACAGAAGGTGGCCCAGGTAGGGTCTTCGGGGCCGCCATCAGCAAGCGGCAGGCCCGACGGCGGGGCCGGGCCCCAGGGGCCCCTGCCAGCACCTGGGAGACATTGAAGGCCTCCGATGTCGTGTCCAGTGGTGGTGGGTACTCCGGGCCGAGGGGAGGCGGAGTCAAGGCGCCTGACGTGGGCAAGGAAGGCGGGGCAGGGGATGCCGAGCAGTTCGCAGCATCGGGCCCAGCTTGTCCCACTCTTCCAGCCAAGCGGTCAGCCGCTCGGCCAGCCGGCTGAGGTGCAGGAGGAGGCTGGTGAGGTCTGGCGGCGTATCCCGGTTGGCTGCAGGGCGCTCGCCGGTGTCCCCCTGTATGGCCTTGGGGGGGGGGTGCAATGGCCGGCCTCCTCCAGGCCCGGCCATGGGACGGGAGACCAGGCCAGGCACCTCGGGGGGGTCACCATGGACACTGCCGACCCCGCAGGGCCATGGGGCCTCCCGGGGGCCGCAGCGTCCTTCAGGCCCGCGAGGGCTCTGAGGACCGAAGCAGGCGCCTGGGCAGCCCCCAGGGCGAACTCGGCGTCGGCCTGCAAGGCCTCAAGGAGAGGGAGGGAGCACCTCGGGGCCACCAGCAGCGGCCGGGGGTCCCCCTCTGAGGCCCCTCCTGGGTTCAGAAGGTCCAGTTGGTTGTTCCCTCTGCATGGAGCGCGTGGGGCGCCCCCCCTCAGCAGTGGGGGTGCCGTGTAAGGAAAATTGCTAGAGGCTCGGCGGAGCTCGGCATTCAAGCGCCTGCTCGACGCCGCCATCTTGACATACCAACCAAAGTAGCAGATGCAACTATCTTTTAGGTTGCATAGGTCAACAGCAAGCAAGACTATTAACAGTCGGGAGCTCACTCTGCCCCCAGGGCTTGCATTGAATGCATGCCTACTTGGTCAGTAGTGATTTAATGCAGTCAGCTACCAAGTAGCAGATGCAACTATCTTTAAGGTTGCATAGGTCAACAGCAAGCTAGACTATTAACAGTAAGGAGCTCACTCTGCCCCCAGGGCTTGCTTTGAATGCATGCCTACTTGTTCAGTAGTGATTTAATGCAGACAGCTGCCAAGTAGCAGATGCAACTATCTTTAAGGTTGCATAGGTCAACAGCAAGCTAGACTATTAACAGTAAGGAGCTCACTCTGCCCCCAGGGCTTGCTTTGAACACATGCCTACTTGGTCAGTAGTGATTTAATGCAGTCAGCTGCCAAGTAGCAGATGCAACTATCTTTAAGGTTGCATAGGTCAACAGCAAGCTAGACTATTAACAGTAAGGAGCTCACTCTGCCCCCAGGGCTTGCTTTGAATGCATGCCTACTTGGTCAGTAGTGAGTTAATGCAGTCAGCTGCCAAGTAGCAGATGCAACTATCTTTAAGGTTGCATAGGTCAACAGCAAGCTAGACTATTAACAGTAAGGAGCTCACTCTGCCCCCAGGGCTTGCTTTGAATGCATGCCTACTTGGTCAGTAGTGAGTTAATGCAGTCAGCTGCCAAGTAGCAGATGCAACTATCTTTAAGGTTGCATTGGTCAACAGCAAGCTAGACTATTAACAGTAAGGAGCTCACTCTGCCCCCAGGGCTTGCTTTGAATGCATGCCTACTTGTTCAGTAGTGATTTAATGCAGTCAGCTGCCAAGTAGCAGATGCAACTATCTTTAAGGTTGCATAGGTCAACAGCAAGCTAGACTATTAACAGTAGGGAGGTAACTGTGCCCCCAGGGCTTGCTTTGAACACATGACTTCTTCACAAGCTACTTGCAATAAATTGGTAGGAATATAGCAACCCCTTAACATGGGGCCTTCTTTTTCTTTTGCATAAATTTATAGTATATTACTATTTTGTCAGTGCATCCAGATCTTATCTCCTTCTTTCCTCCTTTTTCTATTAGTGCATATGTCTTGTATCATAACATGTATATGTTAATTACTATTTATTATTAATTTTATTTAGTTATTTAAAATTATTCATTTTGACCTTACCAAAATGGCCACCCAGCCTAACTCAAAATGGCTGCCATGGCCCCACCCACAAGATGGCAACTGACCTCACCAAAATGGCAGCTGAGTCTCCACCCCCTGCAATGGTTGCCACCCTTTAAAGATGGTGGCAATGGCCCCGCCCACAAAATGGCCACCTCCATGGCCCTGGCATGGCCATGAGGCCCTGAAGTGAAGAGGACAAGGGTGAGTAAGGGAATCGCACCCCAGGGCCCTTTTAAAAAGAAGCTGAGGCTAGCAGTTGGAACCTCCAACCTTTCAGTGAGCAAGTTCAGCAGCTCAGTGGTTTAACCCACTGTGCCACGAGGAGGGGGACTTAAATTAATATTATGTTATAGGAAGGGGGGGCAATCAAAACAAAGCCCTCCAGGCCTGGCTCCCTGTCCAGGGAAGCCAGGCAGAATTAAACTTAGATATAACTAAATTTAGCAGAGGCCTACGAAGGGCAAGGGGCCAGTTCAGCCTGGAGGATGAACTCTGGGCCTCCCTCATGGCCTCTGCACAGACCTGGTGCTGGATGGGCTCCAAGGTGTTCCTCACTCAACGATGTCCTGATGCAGAATGAGGGAGAAGGGGCTGGCAGCACACTATGCCAGCCCCTCCTCCCTTCCAGTACATTCTGCAAAATTAACCAATCTCTTCTCCGAGGGGAGGAGACAAAATTGCTCCACCAGTGTAGTGTCTTGCTGTTATAATTTTCATCTTTAGCATGGTATGATATCTTTCACATACTACTACACTTTGTACAGTATATGCTGGATATATGTTTCTTTTTAGAAAAAAGTTAACATGATGAAAGCAAAATGGTTCTTATTTTCTTGAAACATATTAAAACATATATTATTGTCTTAAAGTAATGCTGCATTATGAATTTATCACTTCTGCAGTTTGAGAGATTTATAGAATAGCTAACTGAAGTGTTGTTTTCTGCTGGATTATTTCCTTATTTATACTACTGATGCCCAAGGCCATGTTTAAAGTTGTCTGAGCATTTGAGGTTTAGTGTTTATCAGCTATTCTAAGCATATGGTGCTTTCAATCTTATGCCAAAGCACAAAAGTCTTGAGTCAAAACAGAGAAAAGCTGGAAATGTCATTTCCTTCCTTTGAAATGTCTGTTTTTTTATTAGTTTCCATACCAAATTAGTTTCATAACCTGAGGCAAGCCTAGAACCTTACTCTTCTGAAATACATCTCAAGCATAAATGGGTGGAACTACAGGAATAACGGAGCATGGAAATGTGTGGTTCACTTCAATTCAATTATGTGTTAAATTGCGGTGGAAATATTTACAATAGAAACTGATTTAAATGAGGAGCAGTCTGTACATTCAAAGTAATCAAATGACATGAGTATTCTATGAAATAAAGAATGGAGTTTCACATTTAATCCTTTCCTCCTTTTGTACTGTATGCACTAACACATACGTGTACAGGTTAAACTTCATTTATCCAAGATTTCAAAATACAAAATACTCTAAAATTGCTCATTTTGAGATAGTGACACTTTTGCTTTCTGATGGTTCAGTGTACAAAATTGTTTTAAAAATATTGTATAATTTTCCCATCAATATATAATTATGTTTATTGCGTTTGTTATGTTTGTTAAGTTTATTTATACCCCGCTTTTTCTCTCCATAAGGAGACTCAGACCACTTCTAGACAGCACTTAAATTAAATGCACACTGAAATGAATTTAAAAACCTGCTTAGATCTGTGTTTAAACCCCCACAAACTCATGCTTTCCCAGAAGGGTGTTTAGATGCCCTCCTGGTACTTTGCGGGTGGGTACCCAGACACCTCCTCCCCCCAAGAAAAATGCCAAAAGCCTCTAAAAATTGAAAGGCATGTCATTAAAGTACTTCTGGACTCCTCCTAGTGCATAGAAATGATATGCCAGGAGACAGGGGAGGGAGGCAAGGAGCAATTTTTTTCCCTCACCCTCCCATTTCCTAACACATCATTTCTAAATGCCAGGAAGACTCCAGAAATGCTTTAATTGTAGCTTGGTGTGTTCTCTTAATTTTTACAAACTTCTTTGGTAGATTTTGGGGAGGGGGTTGGTGCCCTCTAGGTTTTCCAGGCGAATTGAGCCCAAAAAGCCTGAGAGGGCTGTGTGGATTGGGCCTGGGGATCATGTGGTGCGGTTCCCAGGCCCAATCCACACTAGATCCATACCTGGAAAGACTTTGATTTTATCAAAGATCTGGGTCTTACCAGGTAATTGAATTAATTTAATTTTAATTTGATTAATTCAATTTTACCAGAGGCATTATTTGGACACCTCTGGTAAAAGTGTACCAACTCGCTTGTTTTGGGCCCTGTAGATGTATATATATAAAAAGTGATCATCACTTTCTAATTCACTGGCTTAAAAAGTAAACTATTTTTCTTGTCTTGGGTGACATATTAAGTGATCATGGACTGAGGGGAGGGAAGAGAAATTAACTATTAATTGAGGAAGAAGTAACATAGTGAAGAATATAATTTTCATGCCAACACTATTGAATTCATCTTCTACTTTATGCACAGTTCTATACATCTTATATCTATGTTTTTAACTAAAAATGGTAAAACAGTGTCTGAGAAGGAAAAGGTTGGACTGAGAATAATAAGTTTCTGTTTCTCTTCTGTATTTTTAGCTCAAAATTGCCTTGTGCAAGGTTCATATTTAGGAAAAAATATGGAGAAGCTGTGGGGATAATGTAACAAAACTCTCCCCAGATCAGTTCCTCCCATCTCACATTCACGCTTGCAAAATAACAGAACAGAACCAAAAGTATTGAACAGCCCTCACTTTCTGTGGATGTGTTCCTTTCAATGTTGCAGTTTGCTCTGGCTGCATTGAATTTTTTAATTGTAAATTTAATTTAATAATAATCGAACTTCTATTACCGCTACTCCCCGTAGGCTCGGAGCGGTGCACAGTTGAAGACAAATAATACAGAGTAAGACATACATAACATACAACAAGATAAGGGCATCAACAGGGGTGGACACAACAACAGGAGGGTAGATCAGAGCTATTAAGCTCGTCCATTGAACGGGGGGAGCCGTGGAGGGTCCCACAGGTCAAACCGCGTCCTTAGGTACTCAAGGTCCATATGGTGGCGATCGACGCTGGCCTGCGGCGCGGGTCCCAACATCGACGGGTTGTCCATCCTCCTGGGTAGGAGGTTCGTCGAGTGAGGTACCCTGCACCTGAAGTTGATGTTCTGGAAGGTCCTGGGATGGAACCCTCCGGGGGTCGCCTTCTGCGGATCAGTAGTTGCGGGGAGGGGTAGAGCAGAGGAGAGCTGGAATTTCCTCCGGCCCCGCCCCCTGCCCCGCCTTTGGCCCCACCTCCATCTCATCTGAAGTGGCGGGGAAGTCCTCAGGTGTTCGCCGGCCCCCCTGCCACAGCTCGAGCCGTGACACGTGACAGTTCTCGGCCATCCACGGCCTCGTGGCCCACCATCAGGACACTGGGGAGGGGGTCGGCCACAGGAGCCCCCACGCCAACCACGCTCCCGGCCGCAGGGCCACCGACAGCGGCTGGCCAGACACCAGCAGGCTGGTCGTCAGCAGGCGGCGACCCGGGCCGCAAGTCAACCGCTGCCACAGGGACCGCCAGCAGTCGGCCCACCCGTCGTCGAGGCCGTCCTCCGGGGCCCCCGCCAGGACCCCGAGACGTCCAGCGGCTCCCCCAGGGGACTCGCGGGCAGCAGTAATTGGGAGCTTGCAGCCTCCGGTGGGAGGACCGGAGGTAGCGGTTGCTCCGGCATGGAGGCCACAGGGGGTGTAGGCCTAGTCTTTTGAGAGGGCCGGGAAGGCGGGGCCAAGGACGCTGAGCTGGACAAGGCCGGCGCCATGTTAGAGCAGCCAGCCGACGCCCTTACCATTGGGGCCGGGGAAGCCCGGCGCCCCAACGCCTCCCACGGGCTCCACCACCTGTCAACCGCCGCTCCCACTGGGGCCTCGCCCCCAGGTGGGGTCGCCTCCTTGGAGAGGGGGCCCCCTCTCAGCAGGCCGCCGACCGTCCTCCGGGGGTCCATCCAAGGGGCCGGGGATGACCACTCCGCTCGTCCCTCTCTCCTCCGGACCCGGGTGCAAGGGGTCCAAGTGAGGCAGGCCCGGAGCTCTGTCAGCCGCAGCCCCTCCAGGCTCAGAGCAGGGGTCTGGGCGGCGAGGGCCGTCCGCGCTGCAAAGGGACACCAGCACCGGCCCCAGCCTGTCCAACTCCCCCAACCAGGCAGCCAGCCGCTCGACCAGCCGGCTGAGATGAAGGAGGAGGCTGGTAAGATCTGGCGGCACGTCCCGGGTGGTCTTGGGTTGCCCGGCCAGGGGACGGGGGACCAAGCCAGGCGATTCGGGGGGGTCGCCGTGGTTGCTGCAGTTGTTACAGGGCCAAGGGGCCTCCCGGGGGCTGCAGCGTCCTTCAGGCACGCATGGGCCCTGAGGACCGAGGCCAGTGCCCGAGCGACCTCCAAGGCAAACTCGGCGTCGGCCTGTAGAGCCTCAAAAAGGGGCAGGGAGCGCTTCGGTGCTTCCAATAGCGACCAAAGGTCCCCCCCCCCGAGTCCTGTGGGTCGTTCCTCATGCATGGAGCAGCCCCCCTCAGCAGTGGGGGTGCTGTGCGGGAAAGGCTGCCAGGACCTCGGCGGAGCTCGGCGTTCAAGCGCCTGCTCGACGCGGCCATAAAATGAGCCTTTCAATCTTAAAATAAGGGCAATAATTAAAATCACATTGTTAAAGCTTAATTATTAAGTATTGAATTAAAATAGTATTAATCCAGCTTTGCTTCTCCATTGGCACCCCCTTGTCGTGGGGAAGAGGCTTGCGTACCCTAATGAAGTTGTGAGCTATGCTGGCAGTGGCATAATAGCCACCGGTAGGGCCTCCCATGCCAGACAGGTCACAACCAAAGGGTCTGACAAAGAACATCAACGGGCAGGATGGGCTCTCTAGCATTTTGGCAACCATCCTAAGAGAAGGAAAACTCTAATTTCAAACCCGTTTAACCCTGTAAGGTCAACTATCTAGAGAAGGAAACTCAAATCAAACCTATGACCTGAGGACCTCGCTGCCACCATCCAAGCTTGCTAGGCCCCAGCAGATGAACCTTTGGTTTAAAGGGTGAGGCCAGTTCTGTGCATGCTGCGCTCCACCAGAAAAATCCATTGCACAGGCTCGAAGGACACATTTAGTCAATGCGCTTGTAGAAACTGTGGAATGAGTCCTTCCTGAATCTTCGTTCACGAAGTAATGCCAGAGAAATATGCATATAATGTGAAGTCAACACTCTTTTACCTTGTCTTTGTTATGTATAGTTGATCTTGATAGTAGATGTTTTTAATGTCCCTTTATTCTCTTTTCCCATCCCATTGCAGACCCCCCCTCCCCAACCCAACCCTTCCCCCTTTCCCCCCTCTTTTTGTGATATCGTGTTGTATTTGTTTTGTGTTATCTGTTAATAAACTTTTAAATTTTTTTAAAAAAGAAATATGCATATAAGGTATACATAGCACAGAAATGAGTCTCATGTTCAGATTTGGATCCCAGTTTCAAGATACCTCATTATGTGTGTATTTAGAAACACAGGCATTCCAAAATTCAAAATGCTTCAGGTCTCATGCATTTTGATACGGGAAACTCAACCTGTGCTCACATAAACAATTAGAAGATCATAGCGAGCAAGATTGCCCGACTACTCATTGGAGGGAAGGATATTAGAGGCAAAGATGAAGTACTTTGGCCACATTATGAGAAGAAAGGAAAGCTTAGAGAAGACAATTATGCTGGGGAAAATGAAGAGAAAAAAGGAAGAGGGGCCAACCAAGGGCAAGATGGGTGGATGGTATCCTTGAAGTGACTGGCTTGACTCTGAAGCAGCTGGGGGAGGTGATGGCCAACAGGGAGCTCTGGCGTCGAATGATCCATGAGGTCACAAAGAGTCAGAAGCAACTGAACGAATGAACAACAACAAGGGAGCAAGACTCTTCCCCTTAAAAAATAGAGACAAGGAGATGAGAGGGAGATGAATGAAAATAAAATTACCAAGACAGAAGGCATCAGGTACCACCATATTCTTCCAGATGGAAAGTTTTTAAAAAGAAGCTGCTAAGTTAAAGCATACTCTAAGACAGAGCATACACATGATTTGTAAGCAGGACAGCAACAGGCTCTCAAATGTACATAGTGGGCATTTTAACAGAAGCAAGAAATGTAGAAAAAAAAGCATTGGAGAGAGATAGAGAGAGAGAGAAGGGAAAAGATGTAATTTGATATGGAATGTCCTTCTATTAATTCACTCAACTATCCTATGTATAGAGCCGATCAGTGGTGTAATCATATGGAAGACAGCTGTAAACTTTCACAGGTGCAATTGAATGTGATCTGTCTAATTAATTCTGGTCCAGCAAATTAGTATTGTTCTTCATCTCTTTCCAATAGGAGGGACATTATATTTCATTATACCTTTGTCTGCAGAAACAGTGGAGCATTGCAGGTTGCACACCTCCTTTGTCTATGATCTAATTAGCTGAACAGACAGGATTGTTATGGAAGCACCTGCAATATATGAAGCAGCACAACGATAGCTAGCCTGATATATATGTGTGTGTTCATATCCATGTGTATTCTGATTAAATATAATGAAATGAAATTAATGCCACCTTTCTCCAAATCTTAACACTTACATTAATTCCGTTGAACATCAATGGGAAGTGTACATCCATATTCATTTATATTCAGCTGCTGAAATCACAAAGCATATGTTATTCTGACATTTAAATGAATTATTACTTTTGCGCATGTAATTGCAAGGCACTGAAGGGGAGAACAAGCTGCCAAGCTGCTAACTTAAAAGTACATTGACCTAATTTGGAAGCCAGCCTTCCTGACGAAGAGCCTTCAGGGGACTTCAGAACCCTCTGAAAACTCCCTTGGAGGGCTGTTTTTGGCAGAGAGGATCCCTGTTCTACATTAAGTGAAAAGGGATTCTAACTTCATAGTAGATGCAGCTGGTGCAATATTAAGATGCAGGGTGCACAGGGAATAAAATGCCATTCCATCACCTGCCTAGCATGGATTCAGGCTAGAGGAATAAGAACAAGTAATGAAAAATAAAGCTGATCTTACTTATAGCCACAGTCACAACTCAGGAAGCTGTCAAGAGGAATGAAATGCATTCTACAGAGTGGACACTGCAAATTATAGCAATGCCTTGGTTTTATGCCATGTCATTCCCCTGGGTTTCAAGTATTTTCTTCTGTCACATACCATAAGCAGCAAGTGATTTCCTTGTATGAACAGAAAGGCCTCAGAAATGTTTGATGGATTTACACCAACAAAATGCTATTTGAAAGCTGATGACATCCAAAGAGTGCTGCAACTCTGTTGAATGAAACATTTTGCTCGTTTTAGAATTTCAGTTACGCAATTCCAGTGGTTTCTTAGCTACCTATTCCACCAAAGTAATTATTTCTAGACCAAACTTTAGGTTCCATACCTTGGAAACCCCACAGAAGGGTATTAGACTGAAACAGAAATATATTTACTTATGCATGGTGTATGATTGTCCTGGCATTGTAAGATAAGTATAAACTTCATCACTAAACTAGTTAGTTTAGAAATTAGTAACAGGAAAGTTTAGAGAAGACAATTATGCTGGGGAAAATGGAATGAAAAAGAAAGAGGAGCCGACCAAGGGAAAGATGGATGCATGGTATCCTTGAAGTGACTGGCTTGATCTTGAAGGAGCTGGGGGTGGTGATGGCCAACATGGAGCTCTGCCGTGGGCTGGTCTATAAGGTCACAAAGAGTCAGAAGCGACTGAACAAATAAACAACAACAACAATAACATTTGAAAATTTTGACCAAGAAATTTACAATTAAACTCTTATTAAACTCTATTTTTATTGCTGTTTGATTTACAGGATAAATTTGAGAGGAAACTGGTTTACTGATTGGCTTGGCTAATGAAAATAAGAAATGTTGAAGATGCACTACACTTCACATTCCTTATATTACAAATAGCAATACCAGTTATCAAAGAGAATAAGCATTTCTGCCTAAAATTAATATTTAGCAAACACTGGCCAAAATTTTTGCAGAGTCCATAGCTTCCTGCACTTTAAAATTGTTCAGCAGGATTTTTGAGTTATAATAAATTGCATAGATATGAGTATTATGGTAAGGTCTTACCTACTTGAAATAGGCTTCTTTGAAACAGTGCTGTTTCTTTCTTCCTGGACTACCATGCAAACCATCATATATGTTTCAAGTCTCCCTTTTTTCATTATTTCTGGCAAATCTCCACATAAAGGTCTTTTGGTTTAGTATGAGTTACTTGCCTTCCCACTTTTAAGAGTGTAGCTCCCTTCACGGAGCCTTTACAGTGAGAATCATCTATCATACCAGCAGCTTGTAGTTTGAAGTCAATCCTTTTGCTTGGGTATGAGACCTCCCTGATTTCTACACATGTATGAATACTAAAAGTGCAGTCACATTGTAATGTGCCATCTCAAGACATTTCATCCAAAGCTTTGTGAGTTTTCTGGCTCTCCATCCCCCATTTTACTTTTTAAAAAAATGTCTCTCATTCTTTGCAAAATCTTTTTTTTTCAAAAAGGAAGGTTGGAAGCATTCTGGAGATAACATTCCATAAAGTAGGATTATAGTCTAATGCACCATGCAACCTACATCCTGCTATTTCACACATGAAAGATGCTAATAGGAAAAGCAAAGGCAGCTATAAAATCCATATCTTTATTGCAGCCAAGCAAGGAGACTACAAAATATGTGCAAGTTGCCAACTCCCAATGTTCCTTTTGAGATGCTGATAACAGTACAAGATTTCTCTCTTTCTCTCTCCCTCCTTCCCTCTTTCTCAGTGGTTGTGTTTAAATGTATATTTTGTGAAGTAATAGGACATGTATCAAAAACCTCATCTAAAAAGCTGCTGGAAAGTAAATTACAAAGTGTGGGGCCCCCAAAATGACATTTACTAGTGATTACCTAGCTCAAAAAATTAGACTGCTTTCCAGGATTTTTCTGTGAGTGCAAACAGTATGGTAATCATTAAAGTGTCTAATCCCAAAAATAAACTCTTTCTCATACAAATTAATCCTACATTTTGGAGCAAGCTAGCAACTGCAAAGCTTTTTGAAATGATGCAATTTACAGTCCTTTGATGTGGAACAAGCTGTAGGCCCACAATTTATTGAAATATAGTTGTCAAGACATCAGGCTCTTGAATCCCTTTAGGTAATTCAGTATTGTATAATGAATAATTTGTATAATGATTAATTTACCCAAGAAAAAATTGCTTCAATTAATTTCTCCTGTATTTCTGGTTGTAGAGAGTGTGTGAAAGTGATGACCACAGTTTAAGCAGTTGAAATGTTACATCAAACAATCAAAAATCCCTCTGTTGTTGAAGGATACATCACTGTCTTGGTTTCTCCTAATATTGCATCTGGTTCAATGGTCCAATTCTGCTTCTGGATGAAGTATGCATTTACTCAACTCTCGCCTCCCACCCACACATTTAAAAGCTAGAAAATTTGGTGGGGATCTACTTATTTCCAAAAACAAGGTCATCCAGCAAATGCCTTATGCTGCATGTTATTTGTTTTGCTCGTTAGGATATCTATAACTTTCATATGATTAATTTGCACTCTGGAGGCATAATTTCTTTCTCAACTAAAGTGAATTACATCTTTTCTGTATGCTTTATAGCAAGATGAAAGCTAAAGAAGACAGATCATATTAGTATTCCTTTTTTTAGTTCAGTAATGCTCCAATTAATTTTTAATCAATAAAATAAAAATAATTCTAGCCATCTTACATTATATCATTAGAAAGTTTACCATATATTCGCTTGGATCCTACATCCCTTTGTTAAAGAGAGGGAGAGGAAGTGAATGTAGAGTGTACTCTATTACATTGACACAAGGAATCTAAGACTTTGAAATTGCAGGTTAATCCAGAAATCGAAAATACTCCAAAATCCAATATTGTCCAAGTGGTGACCGTGGTAATGATACCTTTTCTTTCTGATGGTTAAATGTACACAGACTTTGTTTCATGCACAAAATTATTTAAAATATTGTATAAGATTACCTTTAGGCTATGTGTATAGGATGTATATGAAATACTATTTAATTTCATGTTTAGTCTGGAGTCCAATCTCTAATTATATATTCCAAAATCCAAAAAATCCAAACTATGGGATACTCTGATCCCAAGAATTTTGGATAATGGATATTCATCCTGTACTATAGAACAAACATTGCCATTAGAATAGTTGATTAATCCCATTCTGTACACTGTATCCACCTCATTACACAGGCCGATTTACCCATCGTATTTTGCTTCACCTCCATTTTCAGCATGGAGCCTTCATACAACTCAGAAGGCCCTTAGGCTCAGTGGTGAAAAGGGAATCAGTGCGCACACATCATTGCAGCAACACTGGGACATTCCCATGTTTCTTTGCCAGCAATGGGAGGAAGCCAGGCAGTGATGATGGGCATAGTAGGGAGGGTGATGCTGGGCATGGAGAGCTGTGTTCTTCACGCCATCCACCAGGAACCCATGCATTCATCCCAATGCAGGGCAAATCCATGGAACTTTATAATGATGTCATATGTCTCATTCTGTACAATCTATGTCAAACGTAGTCACATTCTGTTCTCTTCAGTATGATCAGGGGACAGGAAGTATAGTTATTAAATCTGTCTCTAACTGAAGTATTTGCTGAATAATAAGTTAAACACATTCATGCAAGAAAAATGTCATGAAGCATACTGTGGATGACAACTGGGTGTGTATTTGTTATGTATGCCCAGTACATAAAATCCACCAGACTGATAAAACATTGAATTCTTGGATATCTCTACTTCTTTTCTTCATGGATTTTATTTTCCTTATCAATGAAACTATAGGCAAGAGTTTTACAATATCTTACCTACAATTTGCCAAAGGCTAGTGAAAAAATGTTGAGCTGTTGATAATTTCTACTTGTTACCATACTTAGAATCTTTAAAATATTTATTTTGTCTTCCAGCATATTTAATACTGTGATATTATCTTTTCTTTTTTAAAAAATCTACCCAGGAGGTCGTAATGAAGTTGTTATCACAGAAAACAACAATAGCATAACCGAACAAATCACAGATGTTGTCAAGCAACCTGCCTTTATAGCTGGAATTGGTGGTGCATGTTGGGTAATACTCATGGGTTTCAGCATCTGGCTGTACTGGCGCAGAAAGAAAAGGAAGGGGCTCAGCAATTATGCAGGTAAGAATAGGAATTATTCTGTAATTTTTTGATGTTCAACAAAAACATGGCTAGTTCAAGGCATACTGTATGCTTGCTGAGTTTGGTGCAAAAGAACAGTGAGATTAAGAGCTTTGGGCCATTGCTCTGTAATACATTTCATCATTGCTACAGGGGCATTGTTTAATATTTTCATAATCAGTACATCTGATATAAAATACCTAAGAATTTTAGATTTTACTTTACATTGAGGTTATTTTGTTGGAGGCAAAATATCAATATGGCAGAAGGCCTTGATACCAACATTATACTTGCAAAAGAGAATAAGAAAGTGTGCTACTGAATTGGGAGTTTTTAAACTAAACCAACTGAAGATTAAAGTTTTATTTGAACAAATTGATTTTAAGGTACTCACGACTGATTTCTTCCATTGGTTTCCATCAGGCAGTCATGACTAAATGTAGCTTACATGAGAAAAACATGTTTTAGTGCCCAGCAGTAAATGTAATTAGTCACTTACACCAAGGTGATTTTAGACCTTGAAAAGAGGGGAAAGAATGTAGAAAATTTAGCTCTTGGGAATTATATTCCTACACAGTAGAGTTTATTCAAGAAAACAGTAGTAGTTCTTTTACGTAGAATTTCATTCACATTGAATGATCACATTGTGATCCAAGTTCTATTTGGGAATAAAACTATGTATTCATTTAAAAAAACATAATTGTAATTTTGGTAAGATTTCCCAATTAGCTGCATGATGTATTTGCTGGGGTTTTTTTTTATAGAATCAAAGAGAACAATGGAACTCCTGAACCCTTTGGGTTTCTCTGTGTTCCATTATTTTTGATCACATAAATTTGTGTGCCCATGTAGCCCGAATATAGTTGAATATAGGCAAGGGGCATAGGTTGATCTAATATTGAGCAACAAGGGAATTCTGGTCACATGTTGAGGATTTCCTGATCAAGAAGAATGCCGAGGAAAGTTAATATGTTACTAGGAAATGTTTCTCCTCTTTGGTGAATATTTGAATTACACCCCTTATTTAAACAGTAACCACACTTTGTATCTGCATCTTAATCAACACAAAAGCAAAAAAAAATCCTATTGTGTAGTCTGTTAGGAAGGCTAAACTTATAAGACCATGAGTTACATAGAATTTGAATAAGAATATTAACATTGATTTGTTAGTTTCTATAGAATGTGGCCATCAGTTTTGGAACTGTCTTATTTTACTAAAGAAGAAGAAATCTCTGATAATCTAAGAAACCTTTATCTTTTTAAGCAGAATTGCATTTGGCTATATAGTTCACAAATCTGACTTTAGATTCCTGTTGGGTTTTTTTAGTAATTCTGTACAGTGAACCTAAATATCCATGGTTGTAAAGCTACATTATTCATAGACTGTACTGCTTCACATATTTTCCCCCTTTTCTATTGGTTATATAATAATGATCATTGCTGTTTTCTCTGATGTTTTTTAAACAAATCATCAAGTTTTGTTTAGAAGCTAAGATATGGCAAGGTCACTGACATAGAAAATTGTCATGCTTGTCACCATCTTATTAGATGCCTTCATAATGAAAACTTTCAGGGTTTAGGAATTTCAATCCATAATGTTAGGCTTTCATAAGCATCAGATGTGCTAAATACATAACATGTTTAGTCCTTTTCATGCTAATGAAATGATTCATTTCATAAACTGTTTGGTCTTGGTGTTATGAAAGGCAGCATGTTTGGGGAAATGGTCTTGAATTGTCTAACAATGTGCAATTTTAACATATATGTAAGTATGTGTACAATGTATATTGAAATGTGTAGAAGATATAGTTCTTAGCTGCCAATCATATATCATTGGTCAGCAGCAAATATTATGAAAAATCGATGTTAATTTACCCAGATACTTACGTATATGGAATTTACATTCATGACGTGTTAAGACATTTGGCTGACTTGAAAAATGTTGCATTTGCTTGAAAGTGGGACGTTCATAATAATTTACATTTCAGAGCTGATCATACCATCTTTGGGGGGGGGGGGGTATTGCATGTCTCTACTAGTAAATATAATTGTCAATTGTTTCCATTCACCTCGTTCAATCCTATATTCTTCATGGGCTGTTGGCTGACTCTTGCTTAAAGCTCAGTTGCTAGAATTTGCACATAATTATACAACATGCATAAGTCAGTTTTGAAGGACTGCCACACCCTTTAACTCACACTTCTTAGCAAGGTTTGTAACTCATTATGTATTTACTTTTCTTGTTTTGCAGTTCAGTCCTTCACCTTCACCCCAGCAGGTACTGTCCATTAGTCTGTCTCTTACCCCAGCAACATGCAAATTAAGTATATAGTGGTTAAATCCTGTCCAATCATTCAGATTACACAAAGCCTACAGGCAAGAAGAAGCACTCTGTGCATCAGTTTTCAAAATTGGCATTGACCTTATCTACTATTTCAGCAAAAAGCTAGAATTACTATATCTTTAGTTTTACTATAGATTCCCAGGGTTTTTAATCTATTTTAGTTTTTGACAAGTTTTGAAAAAAAGTTATTGAACATTCACTAATGCATAAAATTATTTCATGAGAAGCCATAATGAAAATGAATGTATATTACACATAAGGATCTCAAAGATTATTTTTTAAAAATTTCAAAAAAAACACTTTGCTTCCTACTTTTTGTGGATTCTGTTTGGTCTTAAATATATGCAAGACATAGTCTGTTCCCATATTTTCCCAGCACAAACTGAGTATGTAGCACATACATGTAACAACTTATTATATTACATCAAATCCACAGAAATATAGTGTTGGAGTAAACAAAAGTATTTGTAAAGCGAGAACTGAAAATTACTTCCTTCATATAGTTTCTATAGCAGATCTAACATACGGTACACAATTATAGCAAAGGCTAATTAAGTTGTGTGAAGAATAAATGAACTGTGGCTGAAGTGGCAGATTGTAAACAGTCAACCCACATATGTGAGGACAAAGAAAGCAATAGATAAACAGACACAGTTGAGACATTTTTCCCTTTTTCCCATCTTTTCCCTGTTCCTTCTCCACTTTGAGCAGGCAAAATCCACAAAGTGGATATTTCTCATCCATTTTAATACTTAATCTTTAAATCAGGATATTGGTGCTAAATATTTATTTATGTTTAATATTTGTAATTCAATAGCACCATGCAGGAATACTTACAATACCTTTAACATTTTCATTCAGTAACAAAACAAAGAAAGCAAGATGAGCAGTCAATTTTTTTAAAAAAATAAAACATTAAAGGAAAAAACAGCTGAAATAAACCAGTCATCACCAAGAGAAAAACAGAAGAGAGTGGGAAACTGCACATAATCTGTGAATTGAGACCTTCATGCAGGAAGATATGGATAGAGATGGGCCAAAAGTGCCCTAGCTTCCTATGCCATTTAATGTTTTAAATACAGTAGCCAACATTTTCAATTATACCCAGGAGACAACCCATGTTTGTCAGTGACCAACATCATTATATAATCACACAGGGAAGTCCCATCAATAGCTTTGCTACAGATTTCTGAACTAACTGAAGCTTCTATAAGTTATCCAAAGGTAGAACCATATTGGTTGCATTGTGGCAACTGAAGCTAGATATCATGAAGGCATTAGCTTCTGTAACAAATTCTGTTCTCTAGAGGAACAGATGCAGCTAAAGCACCCATCTCAGATGACCGAAGTTACTCCTGATTGCCTTATCATCTAGATAAAAAACCAAGCCCATTCCCAAAGTGTGAACTCATTTCTTCAAGGATAGTGTTACCCTGTTCAAATGTTGAAGTTGCATTCCATCTACTTCCTGACCAGGAACATCTCAGTCTTGCCCAGATTAAACCACTATTTTTAAAGTTTTCATCTTGCCCCATTAATGCCTCCATGTAGGTCTTACATATTATGAGACACAAGATCAACCATGCAGATATGACCAAGTAACTGAGCACACATATAATTAATAGGCATCAACATTATCTTATGGAACCAATCTTTGAAGAAGCACCACAGCCAATACAAAATGGTGCCTCCAAATTGCACATGTCAAGTTGTAGGAAGGGAGGCAATCTAACTTAAACCCTACTTCTTCTGTCCTTAGTGCTGCCATCAAATTAGTGTTTTTATTCTCTTGTGCCTCCACTAAATAGTCTTTCAGCCTATGAAGCCCTAGCACTCAAATGTGCAATAAAATACAAGTCCTCAAAGAATGTTATTCCAAAGGAAACTTTTTTTGCCTAAACATGTAGTAGGCAACAGAATAAATAAGATTCCAGACAATGAATGAAAATTCTGTTTTTTCAAACTATATTAACTATAAGAACAAATAAAAATATGCAAAAATAACACACATATCTAAAACAGTCAATGCACATCTTTAAAACAGATTCTTGCCTTTTTAGAACATCTACCACAGACATATCTTTTTCTGATTTCAGTTCTAATTCTCAAACTCCTTCTTTCCCAGTTCCACAATCTCATTTTTTCCACTCCACAAATCCAAATTTCCAATGTCAGGATTTTCAATACTTGTTCCATTCCCCCCCCCCTCTCTCTCACTCATGCGCGCACACACACACACACACACACACACACACACACACACACATCTTCACACTATTTTCCATCCCTCTGAACCTTTGCATGCCAAACCACTTCTCATGAGATGAGCCAGAAGTTATTTCTGGATGCTGTTTGGGACCCAAAAGTGTGGGTGGGGCAGAGACATTAAAATCAACAAAAGTTTTCTGGGACATGATTATCAGTTTGTTGGCCACTAAGGGGCACCAGCAGTTAAACTGATGGCCTTGGCAATTAGCCCCTTTTGGAGCCAGTTAGGAAGATGAAGACATGTGTAGGTTCTATTTCTTGAGAATTGCCAAAAAAACTAGGCTGATTTTTTCACCTATCTGAAGTGCCTCTTTTAAATGCTAAAATATTTGGCTGGACTGTTGGCTTTCCTGCAAACACATTTCCCTTAAAGGCTAAATTCACAGGCACAACATCCAAACTCACTAGTCTAAAATGCTGCTAAGACCAGAAAGCAAACATTTTCTAACCCAATACAAGTGACTGAATGCTTTGTTTGTTCACAGAGACACAATGCTTCATCCAGTTCCTGTCATTTAATATCTATTTTCCCAGGTTAATAATGGGAATTCTGTCTGCAATGGCAGGACTCCCATGTTATAGATTAATTCTGCCAATATTTGTTGTGCTAGTATATGATTACTTCAGCACAAGCAGGAATGATGCAAACTGTCAAGCAGACTATATTGATGAAAAACATCAACAGCATACTTGCAAACATTAAAGTTGTTGGGCTGCTGTAAAGTTGTTCAAAAATAGGCAGAACCTCTAGGGTGCAAAAGCACACTTTTTTTTACAAATGTAAATGCAAGCTTGCAGCAATGCCCATGCCACCTACATTATTACCTTTCACCTCACTTAGTTGCATGAATTACTCAAGTTGATACATGTTAACACTCAAGGTTCAAATCTTTTTTTAGAAACTGCCCCAGATTTCAGTCTATGTTTGTCTAAAAAAGGGGGGGACATGCAAAATGAGTGCTTCTTCTAACTCTGCTATGGTCACTCGCCTGATCTGCTGTGTGCAAACGTCACTTTTCACATCACCATCTAGTATTAGCTTTCTTTTTCCTCCCTCTTCCCTAAAGATTTCTTTCAAATTTTCCCTTCAACACCATTACTGCTTTCCCTGGCTTTATTCAACGAATGTAAGCATCCGTTTACCTTCCATGTTCATGCTGCTCTTCTCATGGCCTCTCAAGGAGCTCCACCTCTCTGGCTTCTCTGGCAGCTGCTTCCCTCTGCACCTGGCTTTGAGAACTCTCCTGCTTTCAGTTGCCTCTTTTCCAGGCTCAGTTGGAGGCCAAAATTGCTTGCTGAGAGAGGCAGCTGGCAGGATGTGGTGCTGGTTAACAGGACAAGCTTAACTTGGGTCCTTGTGGTTTCCCACAACTAGGTATGAAAACATAGGCCTGTCTTTGCCAAGGACTCTTGGCATGTTTGCTGTGAAGGTGGGAAGAGTGACAGCCTGGAAAGATATTAGGAAACAAAATATGGCATGGTGTAAACTGAAGGAACAGCAAAATGATCATCTTCTACAGAATTAGAAAACCCACCAGCGTGTCAGTTCTGTTCATTGATAGTGACATAAGAGAGACCTGAATCTAATGTCATTCAAAAGCACATAGACAATCACAAAATTCATGGAGACTGAGGAATGGTAAGTGAGACTTTGCAGGAATGTTCTATTTGCAGAGGAATAAAGCTCAAAAGTCTATACAAGCTTCAAATTGGCTCTCAGCAGTCAATAACCTTATAAGGGAGAAATTCTCTGATAGAACTCTTGGTAGCATCTTCAATATGATGACCTAAACTTAAGTAACATAATCTTTGTCATATTTTTGACAAGCTTGTGTTCTGGTTTATACATTTAGCCAGGGTTGATGCTGGAGGACAGTAATTTATAAATGCTCAGTATTATGAACAGGCCTTTGACATGTATACATAGTTATGCAGAGGCTCAATTAACAATTCCACCCCCACCCACCCCCCAAATTTTTAAAGCATGTCAGTATCAAAGAAGACAGGGTCGTGCATGATAAATGTGCAGAAAATCTTGTTCTCACTAAAGCAAAAGCACCTAATCTTTTCATGCTTCAGTTGTTATTAGGCATGGGGTCACACCTGCAAGCAAATACACACAAATGTCATCACACATTCACCCCCAAACATCAATGCGCACAATCTTCCTGCAATCATCTTCCTATAATATTAGCATCTGGGAAGCCAGCCCTACTTTATACCATGTCTTTCTATTCATAGACAGCCCCTCAAGTTGTATACTATAAAAGAGTATAAAACAACACGCAATTATGCACAATGGGAAAGGGAAGCTTCGATCATTTAGAAAGATATGATACACTGGTCAACAATTTTTGGGAATGTTTTGTTTCCTCTACAATTTTGGGTGAACCAAGTAGATTTTAATGGTGAACACAACTATAATTTATTATGTCTGTAACACATACAGTTTTCCAGAAAATGGTGATACATCCTAAGCCATGCTATATGGGTTGCTGTGAATTGTCATTGCTGTATGTCTATAGTGGCATACATTATGACAGCAATGGTGTCATCAGAAAACAAAGCAGATTTTCTTCACTTCACTGATTTGTATGCCTGAAGCAGACTTTCAACCTGTTAGATATAATTTGGTGCTTTATAGTTGTTTAGAAAGTTGCAACCAACATTGAAAGTTGTCCATGCAACAGGGTTTTCAACCCTGTTGAAAACCATCAAAGTGGCTATCTTTCATCATATCTTGGATTTGTGGACCAGTGAAAACACCTTTTATCTTCACATCACTTATGCATGGAAACATCTGTCACAAATAAATTAAGGCTTCAATTTGATTGTTCATTATTGCCTTAATAAAGTTTTTCATTAGCCCAAGTTTGATGTGTAAAGGTCTTGTTTGGATCAACCAACGTGTCATGTGTGACAGTCTTCTGCCATGGAACCAATCTATTATGGGGAGGTCAACCTTTTCTGATGTAATGCAAATATCTTGCTCAACTGTCACATTCATGAAGAAAACAGCAATACTTCATGTAACCAAGCTGCAGATCCAGTAGAATTGCAAATACCTTAAGATCACCACACACATTCCAGTTGTGCTTCAAGTATTGAAGGTGGTTCAGGAGAAGTTGCATGTTTTCATGATTCTTTCATATGAATGGCATGCCCAATAGATATAAAAAGGTAGATATTGCCACTGTGCGACAAAACAGCCTTCAAACTTAAGAATCTGTCAGAGTTACTTTGATTGTGCTTTTCCTTCATGGCAGGGTGTTGGACTAGATGACCCATTTGGTCTCTTCCAGCTCTGTTATTCTATCATTCTGTGAATGATGAGTCAATAAACAATCACCATTCTGTTGGATCATAGTTGCATCTGAGAGCACAAAACAATCAGTTGATGTCACAACAAAAAGACTGTAAGTTTGTCTAAAATATTTTGTCAAATCTTAACGGTGAAGAAATGTTGACATTTTTTAACCAGATGACAAAAGATTCCATCCTTGCAGCCTTGATCCAAGCAGCTCTTCCCGACTCTTTGATTAAACCAAAATTTCTGACCAGCTCATTCAGCTCTGTCTGAGGTACTAAATGAGGATCACTAGATGTTGATGGTACAAAGTCAGGATGAGGATCAGCTTCCATCTGCATTTGATTGACATCCTCACCTACTTCCTCATCTTCTAGTGTGCATGCCTCTGGCAGGCCTAAGAAAGTCTTTACACAATCTGAAATTTATTCTTGTGGTATTTTATCAAATGGAGTCTCTGTTATATCTTGCATAATGTTGGTTATGGCTGTAAAAGATATGACTAATCTAAAAAAATCATGCAATCATGAACAAGAAAATATTTCAAAATTGCAAAACAAAATTGTGTGTTTCTCAATGACCTTATGTGATGTGACAATTTTGAAGTTATTTATGTGATCAGCATCAAAAAATCTATTTAGTTCACACAAAATTGTAAAGGAAACAAAATATCTACTTTCCAGTGATACCCAAGGCTCACTCAGCAAATAGGAACAATTAAAAGAGTAGAGGAGAGCATTAGGGTGACAGAAGTACAAAAACAGTAAGTTCCAAATCTAAATGTAGTATTCAAAGAGAAAAATGAGGAAAGTCCAAGGGGCAAGACTCAGACAGAAGAGGTCATTGCAGTGGGTTCTTTGAAACATCTGTGTATATATTCGTCCAAAAGCTTGGAAATATTCCTTTTTTCAGCTTCTATAATTCCCAGTAACCTTGTTTATTGGCTAAGGAAGGTGTAATCCAAAAATATTGTCTTCACGGTGCATGACTAACATTAACTCTAATCAAATATTTTAACAAATGATCTACTACTGCCACATTGGTATATCGGATCACACACCCTAACAAAATATCTATAAAGCTATGACTACACCATCAAAATCACATTATATAGTAGTCTGAATTCTGTTGGTAGTTCCAACTAGATCAGACCTGTAATTTACATAAGTGATGACCCAGTGTTGAACTATGGATTCCCTGGATCTACTCTAATATTGGTTGTGAATAGACTTTAGGCATATGTCAGATACGTCAGATGCAATTTCACTCTTTCATAGATGATCAAATAACGAGAAACCATCAGAGATTCATGTATGTGTGACTCAGCTATATAATAACAGCTACATATTTCTGTGGCGTTATGCTAGAGAAATATTGTATGCTTTTGTATATTGTATACATGATGTGTTGCCTAAATTGTTGTTTATTTTACATGTTAAATTTAAGTATTGTGAGCAAAAAATTGAAGTATTATAAATAACCAACAAAGAATAGAAAAATTCTGCATTGTGAAGACAAATTTTCTCCATAGTTGGGAATAAGTCAAACATCCTTCTGAATTATTTCAGCAGTTTATAAGTTATCAATGCATACATATGATGACTATGTGATTAATACATATTTCTTTTAATAATCATTTACTTCATTTCAGTGAGTTTACAGCCCTTTATTGATCCTTATAGTGACTTAGAATTGTTGATTGACAGCAGTCTAAAGTATGTGCTTTTTAAAGATAGTACATCTGACCCTAGCTTGTCAAATTCAGCATTTCATTCACTGTATTAGATAGCAAAACATTAAATAGTGATTTAGGATCATATAGAGGGGGGGGGGAGGGAGAGAGATGTAAAACAGCAAAATGATCACGATTTCTCAATGTTGTAGGTAAAGGTAACATTAAGTCTAGTTGTGTCCAACTCTGGGGGTTGGTGCTCATCTCCATTTCTAAGCCAAAGAGCTGGCATTGTCCATAGACACCTCCAAGGTCATGTGACCAGCATGACTTCATGAAGCGCCATTACCTTCCCACTGGAGTGGTACCTATTGATCTACTCACATTTGCATGTTTTCGAACTGCTAGGTTGGCAGAAGCTGGGGCTAACAGCGAGAGCGCATGCCGCTCCCCAGATTTGAACCTGTGACCTTTTGATCAGCAAGTTAAGCAGCTCAGCATTTTAACCCACTGCACCACTGGGGACTCCTTTTTCAGTGTCATCACCCACCAAACATTAGATAGTAGATGAGTATAATTTTGTGGTCATATCTGTAAAATAGCTATGTTGTCAGATTTTTTTCAGTGCCCTCAGCCACCATCATTGTAAGGATATAATATCCTAAATTTAGAGTTCAAAAAACTAATGGACTTGAGTCATTTGAGGAAAAAACAATCAAACTTCAGTTATTTAAATAGTTGGAAATAAGGTTCCTAAACATCAGCAAAGTAAAAGTCCTATATATCATTGCTGCTGATTTTACATGCATTTAGATCTTCTTAATTTCAGACTTCATAGTGCACAGCTTTCCCATGTATGTCTCCATTTTAATGTCATCTGCCAATACCACCCCAGTACTCACAGAAATTTAATTCATGGTGATATTAAACGAAACACTAACTTCCTGTTTTTCATGTCCAGCTTCCCAATCCCCCAGGTGCAAATATACACCTCATGCTTAAGTGTGACCCAAAGAAAGGTGAGCTGTCAGAAAGCTTCTAGACAGATATCCAAATTTCAGACTCCATAAGAATGATTGAATAGAAGTCATGTTTTAGATAGATATTCTATGATATATAGCACCTCATTTCATTTATCCATTTAAATCTATATATGGAAACAGCAAGACTATTGTGCATCTTTCATATAGTTTCAGTGTCTAAAGTACAGTTATATTTGTGGAAATTGAGATTTGACTTCTCATGTGTTTGCTATCAACCTGGCTAGGAAAAAAATGTATAGTTTTGCTTCCAAGTAGTGAATGTTGGCACCCTGAAAAGTGCAAAGTTTTTGTCAAACTGAATAAAGACAAAATAAAAATGGTTAGCTGAACTTTGACCACACAAAGCCCTAGCAGTAGTAGATGATTATAAATAATTTGACAGAAATCGTCCAAATGCAGGCAGAAGATTTGATAAAAATTTTATGCGCTGATTATCTGTTTTGAGTGAATGCTTATTAAAAGGGGATTAATCTGTATTCATATTTGAGGAATGGCTTATCAGAAAAGGAAAGGGGACTTGACTGGCAACATTAAAGTTTTCATTTGTAGTCAGAAAATGTGGCCTACTAGAGATAGCCACACAGAAGGCTTTCTTGCAAAAAAATGTCAGCTGTTTATTTCTATTTTTTTTAGTTATAGCCAGCATGAAGATTATGTTTAACCTTGCGATACAGTATGTATAAATAGTTTAGTATGAAAATATATATTTGCATACTATTTGTATAAGATTTTCCTTCAATTTGTGTGTTTGCATTCTGCACCGTGTTTCTGTAGCTTTTGCATTACAGGTTAATGGGGATTCTATTTTTTTAAAAAAATCCATCCTGCACACTCAGTAAATCCTTATGTATTATCATATTTAAGAAGTATTCTCCTTTACATTCCAATTGCTTTTTGACATCACTTTATGAACATGCGTAAGATCCCCGAGTACTGAAATGAGCTTTTTCACATGTTCTTTGTGAAAATAGATATAGAAACACAGATGGAATGTAGTAAGGGAGGAAATCTTCTCCCTTCTTTTGGTTCTGAAGATGTCTTGGCATTTTTAAAATGCTGAAATTAAATCCAGGGATTTAGATCCTGAATTAAATCTGCTATAATGATTATTTTCTTTTGCAGTCATGTCTGTACACACTGCAGTCTACTATATTCAAATATGTTTCTTTCAACTTTTCTAGGCTTGTTTTGGCAGTTGCAGATATCACACATCAAACATGAAATCTGATATCAACAATGAATAGCTTAGCAGCCTAATAGAGGATAATTGTTCTTGCTTTCCTCTGAAACTCAGAGAATGTGACTTGTCCAAGCTCACTTATTGGGATTTGAACCGTGTTCTCCCAGTGTCTGGAACTCAAATCACTACAGCAAAATGTCTCTAGTGGGTAGAACTAGTAGGTAGTTATTCAACTTAGCTGTGCCACTTACCTTAAAGAGGTTATTGTTCAATCACTTCTGCGAATCACTTCTCAGCCTAGAGCTTTGTAATAATTATTGCAAAGTTACAAGTACTCCCTCATTTTTTTTTGGTCATGGTCCATGAGAAGATGATGTTTAGTCTTCAGAGTCTCTTGGATCATAAAGATTATCTAGTTTCCTTTCAATCTGAGTTTCAGCCTGGATTTGGGATTGAATTTATTTTGGTCATGTTGACAGATGATCTTCTTGGAGGGGGTGGATTAGTGGAGAGTGTACCCAGTTGCTTCTCCTTGGTTTCTTTGTGGCTTTTGATACCATAGCCTCCTGAACTAGATTTCTCAAATTAGGACTCTAATTATTACACTGCAGTGCTGTTTCCATGGAGTGGCACTGTCTTTTTAACCCAACAGTTTCTAATATTTTGGAAGCAAAGTTTAGAGAATTTGCTGTGTTGTATCATCAACATACAGATGCTATTTGGCTTTATTTGGCTGATATGTCAGAGTATGCTTAGTTGAGCACAATCTGGTCTGGTGTCTGGATGTTGTGGTGGCCTATATGAAATCTAATCAGTTGAGCCTGATTTACTAAAAAAAACAACACTCCCATATAAACAGCTCTGTTTATTATTGTGCTAATATAAAGAGTCCATTTTGATCACTGCCTGGTGTCTACTTCCTGGTGTCAACATTAAATCAATCCATTTAACATACTACTGATTTTTCACTAATTATTAATTTTATCTCATGTTCATGGTTTTAATGAACTTTTTGTGTGTTTCAAGGGTTTATTGTATTATTCTATTGTTTTAGTTACATTGTTGTTTCTTCTTCCCTCAGTTTATACACAGTTGTTCTTAATCTGACATCCAGGATTTCAGATATTGATCTTTTCACGGATGTAAACATTTTTGACAACCCTCCTCCTTTTTTCCTGTACCATATATTTCTCCTTTGTAGTAATCATGAGACTTATATCATCAGGTTTCAATTATGTTTATTATTTGCTTTCTGTATTAAGAGTTCAAGTTCATCTGGTTTGTTTTTCATGCTGTTTGCATTCATATAGTGATGTCTAAGACCATGAACCCCTAACTGCTTATTTAAGTTTTTTTCCTTCCTATTATTGAGTTCTATTTGTATTATTTGCCCAGCTGAGCAAGCTATCTAGTATCTTTAGCACCTTATGAACTTCTGTCTCCTTCTCAGATATATGTTGAATTAACGTAGTCTTGAATCAATTTTTGAGAATCACTTGCTAGAAGTCTAAAATAATATTCCAAAATAGATAAAATATTTGCAAGCTTGGCAGACTGTTGTGAAGAGAACTGGGAAAATTAATGTCAGCCAACATAGTTGCGAGTTATTTAATCTGAATTTGACCCTTTCTTTATTTACTTTGAAGCAATGTTATTTTTATGAATATAAAATGCATTGTAATGGGGAAATGGAAAAGACAAAGTTTAAAAAGTAGGTGGATCAAATGTAGATTTTACTTATGCATTTCTAACCATGCCATCTGCAAGCAAATAAGTATACTAGCATCTTTATTCAGCACATTACTGTAAAACTGAATAACTTAACAAACTGTTTCAGTTGTTTGGAATTGTGTTAAAAAGTAACACAATAGTGAGGTATTTGTGAATGTCATACAAAACATAATTGCCACACAATTATATTTGTATAAACTCACTTCTGAATAGGTATAGTAAACCATTTGATATGAGACATGCCTATTGTCATTTTCCAGCAACAATAATTTCCCAGGTGGTGGTAATGAGCAATTAATCATCAGTTCTTAATTTCATTCTATATGAAGTCCCAAAGGGATTATCTTTGTCTTCACTGTGTATTGTGAAGCCACTTGTGGAACTGATAACATGGCAAACAATGCAATATATCACCAGAAGACTACAGATATCCAGCTTTACATGCCACCATCTGTGTTAATCACAGCATTTTCATCTTCCATTTCATATATCTATATAGTTGTTTGACAGAGATTGGGGAGCATATGGCAAGAACACCTGCTTTCTGCTATAATTTATATGTATGTATATATTGATGGACTATAATTTTATGAAGTTTATGGAAAAACCTATAAGTAAAAAGCTCTGGTTTTCCTAAGGTAACTGGTAATCTTAACTGCTAGCCGTAATATTAACTTCCATGGTATATCTATCACTCTGGTCTGTGGTACACAGGGACATTATCTACATATAAACTGAAATTGTGCCTTGTGATGCTTGAAATAATAGGGCTACATCTAGCAAAGTGCTCTCAATAAGATATTGCACCTGAATGAAAAATCCCGAATTCAAATCCCTTCTCATCTATTACATTGGCTGATGTTAAGATGGGCTCTTATCTTTCACTTAAATCTACTTCACGGATTATTATTTTTTTGTAATGATAATTTAGAAGCAAAATCCAGAAGGGTACTCATACAAGCTTTTTCTGGTTCTCTGTTTTCTTTGTCTGATTCAGTGGTTTACACAATCATCCTCATCCTTTCATTACTGAAACTGTATATTTCTCTGTTTCGGACAACAATTGTTATTGGCCACCAAGTGTTTATATGCTTTGTTCAAGGCACTTCCCATGTGAATCAGAGAATGTTTTAATGTAAAATGAGAATGTGTTTGTATTTTATGATCCTTCTATTTCATTAACAAACATAGCAATATTAATCCCCCATTTTTGTGATAACAAGCAGATTCCTGCAGGTGACTGCCTGATGATTACTTCTTGAGGTATTAACCTGCTAAAGAGAGATTTAAAGAGACACTTTCATTTTAATGTAGATGGAGAAAAAAAGTCAGTGCTATCAAATAAACTTCAAGCAATTGGAGAATTTGGGCTTCTTGCTAATGATTTTTGGAATCCCCCCCCCCCCCAAAGAAAGAAAAAAAAAACCAAAACCCCCACATTCATATCAAGGGATCAGAAACAAAGTTGTCCTGTAAGAATGTGGCTATAAGAGGTGGATTTAAGTTTGTATTATGTAGCAATAAATCAAGAAATACAGCCATATATATTTATTGTTTAGATTGTTTAATGTATAATCTAATGCACACTGATATGGTCTGATGTAAATGACATACTATAGCTAATGGACTTTTCATATCTTTTGTATTTAAAATCCAAAACAGTTACTTTCCAAAGAGGAGATGGAGGACTTATGAGCAATGGAAGGTATGCATGCAGGTTTTTAAAAATCATTTTCAGATTTTGCCATATTAAAGGCCCACCACGTTTAATTTTTGATAAGAGACTTTAAAATGTAACGTGCAATCAGTTGCGGGACTGACAATTCTAGGAGGAATTAAATGACTTAAACCAGATTTTAATGATCTGTTTTACACTTGAGGGGAATCAGATCCAGATGTTTCATATCTCCCAGATGCCTGAGATGAAATTAGTTGGAAATATCAGAAGGAATGTGTTCATTTGTTTTCAGGATGTTTAGTGTATTAATTAGGCCATAGTAAATGAAGTTGCTGTTGTTTAAGACTCCTTATTGGCTCCTACAAAATTGCTATGAGTGAACAATTACATATAATCGATCACAAAATGAATGATTCATGGAAGATGAATAGGTTGTAGATAAGACTGGATTCTACAACTTTGGCTACTCAATTGAAATTGATAAAACTTGATAACAGACCCATATATCCTCATTTATTTTCTCTGTGCCAATATGGAGATTGTAATTAGGCTCTGGTAATAACTTCCAATCTCCTATTTAATCAATATTTTAGCAAAAAAGAGATTAAGTCTAATGAGAGTTCAAAGATGTGGTAGGAATACTGCTGGATCTTCTTGCTATTGTTTCCATAGAAACCCATGTTTCTCTTGAGGATTATGCCATAATAGATTCATTGGGGAAGGGTGAAATACAGTAGTTTAAAATGTTAAATAAGGTCATAGGAAGAACTATTTTCGATCAGACAAAAGTCCTGCATAGTTCAGTATTCTGTTTCCAATGGTGAGCGGCTAATCAAAGACAACTTCAGATTATTTTGTTTCATGCTTGTTTCTCTAACATCCTCTTATCTTTCTCATAAATTTGGAAGTTATATTCTTTGACTTATTGTAAACATTAAAATACATTCAATCTTAACTTCTTCTCAAAATCTAAAATTAAATTATATGAACCTGAAAGCCTGTTGAGACAGATAAAAATGTTCTTTTGAACTTTCTATTAATCCCACTCAAACCGGCTTGCCTCTAAAACCATGCAAGAGTGCTCAAAGGAAGAGCTAGCAGCTTGAAGATGACAGACAGGCATTTGGGATGCAGGAAGTGAAGGAATAGTCGCTCAGAGTCCTGGAAATGGCTGATACAGAACAGTCACTTTGACTGATTGTTCCCTTGAGGTGGCAATTTATCATTCATCCCTAGTTTAGGATCCTTCAATACTGAAGCTTCTTCATTGTTTTCCAGAGAGACAAGAAAGTTGAACTGTAGCAGATTTTTTTACTGACGCTTCCTCCCATTTTCATAGACAGTACACCTGATTTACCATATATCAAGCTCCATAACTAATGCTAATTTTTATCTACACAGTTTAAACAATTTTATTATTAAATCAGTTTTAAATCTTGAACTGCTGTACATTGTATTGAGAAACAGGAATAATTTCTCTTCAAAAATAACTGAAAGAAAATTCTGACAGATGTATTTCCTTGTTGATTTTCTTCAGTCGACCGGGCCTGTTAAATGCAAGTGACCCCAGTTATCCTTGGCTTGCGGATTCTTGGCCAGCCACCAGCCTTCCAGTAAATAACAGCACCAGTGGACCAAATGATCTTGGGA
Source organism: Anolis apletophallus (assembly GCA_030556195.1). NCBI lineage: Eukaryota > Metazoa > Chordata > Lepidosauria > Squamata > Anolidae > Anolis > Anolis apletophallus. Next base: position 33,254,799 of record JARBWK010000004.1, on the reverse strand, counting down.
ATTTTGGGCGCGGAGGTATGTTCATTTGCAGTGCTTGGGGTGAAAATGCTTACTTGTATGCAGACCAGAATATGGCTGGCTTTGCCCCAAGAAGAAATTATATCTGAAAATAAAGCTTAAAAACAGTAAGTCAGAAAGAACAATAAAATAATATTACCAATTGAGATGAAAAGTGATATGCATTGCATTGAATTTTTATAGACAGGTATCTATACTTCTTGAAAATGTTCTTCTTCCTATTATTTCTTCTATCCCCACCTTTTCCCAGATTGTGAATTCCCATTTGGGATTTAGAACTTTATAAAACCTGTGGGAGAAGTTCTAAGGCAGACAAATGCCTAAATTCAACATAACAGAGCTCCATTGTCATTTCTATTTGCACAACTTGAAACTGTTTTTCCCCCCTGGGGTCCCTGTGTATGCTATTATTTGTGCACCAACTGCTTCTGCATCTAGTCATAAAACCAGTCCTCTGATTTATTTCACAGTTGGAAATTTTGATTCTTCTTCAGCACAGGGCAGAACTAGGCATTTGGAACCACAACATCACTTGTGTTGATATTATACAATTGGATACTGACAATAGTTATCTAAATCTAATGGAATATTTTAAAATACTACAAAGTTGCTCATTTCAAAAGACATTACACAATCATTACATTCTTTCACTCACATCCTCACTTCCCAGTCATTACATTGTGCATTTTAATGACATTTTAATGCATTTAGATTGCAAACCCGTGGTCCCTGAAAGTACATCCAACCTCAGAGCAGGAGACCTAGTTTCTTTCTTATGTGGTTGCAGAAAAAATGCTTTGAATATTCCCTAAATACTCCTCACAACAGCCTTTACCAGAGTATCAACTGCAATTCTGGATTTAAAATAACAGGGTGTTGAGAAGCTGGAAAAACATGGGATCTGTGAGCCACATTTCACCCACCTCTCTTCTGAGGCATTAAAACATTCCCATCAATCAAATGACAGTGGCTTTAATAGCTGCTTGCAAATTAATTATAGTCTAGGACATCTTTAGGTTGCTCCACTTTCTTCTACTATTTAAAAGAACTGTTTTTGCTCAGCTGGTAACACAATATTTCCACATGTCTTGGGAACAGGGTGGCAAACATCCTTGAGAAGGTGCTTCATAATGATAAAGCATCATCCCAGGGCAAAAAAGGCAGCTGCTAAAGCTCAAAGCAGTATTTTTCAGAATGAACCATGTAACTAACTGAGATGAAAGAAAAGGTTTAACTGCAATAATAGGAAGGTTCGCGTGTATTTTCTTTTAATGCAGGTTCATCATGGAATTCATAATATTGTAGCATTGCACTTACATGGATGTGGGGACATTAGAAAATCTGGTTAATTTGCCTCTTATGAAAATAATGCAATTGTAGTTATTTATCTCTCTATGATCCACCAGACAATGTAAAGGGGGGGGGGTGTCAAGTTATAGGCTAAACCTCTGAAAGATATGAAAAGTAAATAATGACCACATCACACATGAAAAAAATAAGCACCTAAGATGTTTCTGCCCCAGTTCACTAATGGAGCCCTGCACGGCCCATCAGACAACGTAGATTGACTTCCGGTGGGGCTCTGTGGGTGAACTGGGATGGCAGCATGGTAGGACGCTCTGCTGCCAACAAGGTAGCCTCCCCATGTTCAATTAGGAGCAACTGGACTGTCGCTAGATTAGCCGCGTGGTGAAGTTTCCCCATCCTCTCCATTGGCGCCTCACCAAAGCCTTCGACACTGTGAGCAGGAAAGGTCTATGGCAGATCCTGGAACGTCTAGGATGTCCCCCCAAATTCCTCAAAATGATTATCCTGTTACATGAGGGCCAGCACGGTCAAGTCAGATATGGCGATGCTCTCTCGGAACCCTTTCTAATAACTAATGGAGTGAAACAAGGTTGTGTTCTTGCACCAACCCTATTTACAATCTTCTTCAGCATGATGCTCCAAAGGGCTACGGCAGACCTACAAGAAGAAGATGGCATATATATATGCTATCGTACTGATGGTAGCTTGTTCAACTTAAGCCGTCTGAGGGCTCGCACTAAGACTCTAAACTATCTAGTCCGTGAGCTGCTTTTTGCTGATGCTGCTGCCCTTGCCGCCCATTCACAAGCAGCCCTGCAGCCCCTCACATCCTGCTTTGCAACAGCTGCAGAGCTGTTTGGGCTGGAAGTCAGCCTGAAGAAAACAGAAGTCCTCTACCAGCCCGCACCACAGGAAGAACACCATCATCCTCACGCCAGCATAGGGACATCTGTGCTTAAGTCCGTTCAGCAGTTCACCTACCTGGGAAGCATCGTCTCTTCAGATGCCAAGATTGACAAAGAGATAGATCACAGATTAGGAAAGGCATATAGTGCATTCGGAAGGCTTCACAAAAGAGTCTGGAGCAACAAGCACCTGAGACAAAGCACCAAAATCAGTGTGTACAGAGCTATCATACTGTCCATTCTCCTTTATGGGTCTGAAACATGGGTCACCTATCGCCAACACCTACGACTCCTCGAGCGCTTTCATCAGCGCTGTCTTCGCTCAATCCTAAATATACACTGGACCGACTATGTGACGAATGTTGCTGTCCTTGAGCAAGCAGGGATCACCAGCATTGAGGCCATGGTATTGAGAACACAGCTGCGCTGGGCAGGGCACGTCTCTAGGATGGAGGACCACCGCCTCTCAAAGATACTACTCTATGGTGAACTCGCCACGGGTCAGCACAAGAGAGGCGCCCCCAAAAAGAGATATAAGGACTCCCTGAAACAACACCTCAGGCTCGGCCAGATTGATCACCAACAATGGTCCACCCTGGCCTCACATCGGGAGGCATGGAGAAGCACTATCCACAATGCTGCGGCCTCTTTCGAGAAGACACGCCGAATGGGTCTCGAAGAGAAACGACAACGCAGAAAGAACCGCAACTTGGAAACAACATCATCCAAGGAGACTTTCTGCTGCGCTTTCTGCAACCGAACCTGCCTATCTCAGATTGGCCTTTTTAGTCATCAACGTGCTTGTAAAAAGCGTGGGATGAGTCCTTCCTGAATCTTCGTTCGCGAAGTAATGCCGAGAGAGAGAGAGAAGTTTCCCCATGTGTGATAGGGAAGCATCAGCTTCCAGCTGGGGCACCAGGATTACCGTGATGCTGCCCTGATTTACCATGGATGCTGGTGAATTGCAACGCCGGACTTCATCCATGTGATGAGATTCAATTTCCTTTTAATATTTCTGGGATAATATTTTTAAAGTTTATGATTTAAAATATTAAATGTAGTATTTCATCCTGGAAGAAAAAGAAGCTGAAGCTGATTATTGGATGCTATATTTTGATTTCTGTGATTAGACATGCTTCTTTTATACTTGATGAAGGGGCAGTTCAAAACTTTTGAGTAAATAAATACTGTCAAGAATGTATCAATTGAAATACAGTCTAGCATTTATTCAGTTTTTCTGTTTATTGGTTGACATATCTTTCTGCATTACATTATCAACAGTTTTGATGATTTCATTAGTTGGGAAGTGAGCTTTTTCTTGGGCCAGATATTGTTATTATCATGTTATAAGAATGAGTAATACACACACCACAGTTACAAAGTTACAAAGTTATTAATTTGTCCAGGTTGATGGAAGAATGAGTTTCATGCTCAGTGCAAACTATTCAATATAATGTAAATATGTTTTATGCATTTCTCTGATTTTAGCTTTCATTTTGGTGTGCATTTCCAAGTTCATCAATATAAGTAATCATATGATTCTGTTTATCACTTTTGAATTTTTCAAACATTACCAACTCAATGTATATGTCTCTCTGAGTTCTTCCACCCATTTATTATAACCTGGATGAACCTCAAAAAGCAAATAAGATAGTGTTGCACTAAAAATAACTTTTTAATGCATCACATACCTTGGAAATGAATTGTCTGATGGCAGCTCGGTGTTCAGTCCATAATTCTGTGTGTGGGGTGGTGCCCGGGGAGCAAGGGGGGTGGTGGTTTCTTTTGTGATTTATAGAGTTACTTCTTTCATTGTTTCTCTGGAGTACAGATGGTTTCATTTGCTCTGATGTGAGGTGAAAAATTGAGAATGTTCTTCAGCACAGAAATATTCCCAATTTCATTTTCACACCTGAAGGTATGGAGGAGAGATGGTTTTAAGCAGTGAGACATGAAGGACAACTGGAAAGTTTGTCACAGATGCTGATACTGAGGGGACAAATGTACATCATTTTCCCTTCATTGGCTTATGGACCTAGCCTCTGCTGAAATGCAAACTTGCAGAATGTCAGAAAAAAATTCATATTAAAACCTTGATAGTTTTGGGTATCCTGTGTAGAGCTGAATTGTTTCATTCATTTTTCCCCATTACAGATGTGTTACCGCCAGTACCATGCCAAGGGGATAAAACTGCCACAATGCTTTCTGATGGAGCCATTTACAGCAGTATTGACTTCAGTACCAAAGCTAGTTACAATAGCTCCAGTCAAATAACACAGGCTACTCCATATGCCACAACACAAATACTACATTCCAACAGCATCCATGAATTGGCAGTGGATTTACCAGACCCCCAGTGGAAAAGTTCAATTCAGCAAAAAAGTGACCTGATGGGATTTGGATACTCTCTACCTGATCAGAACAAAGGCAACAATGGTGATTCTACTTGGTATTTTTTACTTATGAAAATACTTTGTAAGATTGCATGGTGAGAAATTGCTAAATGTCCACCTCTATTCCCCTTTCCATCAATTAACAACATACCTTGCTTGCATCCTCTACATTTCCATATGCAACTAACAGTTTCTGCTATGATTTCAGTTTTCTTCAACTTTTGCCATTCTCATAAACCACCTGTGCTCCATCCTGCTCCCACACTAGGCTGAATATTTCCCACAGCGCTATCACATTAGTTGTTTGGCAGCTACCTGCATGTTGTGCATGTGCTAATAAACTAATCACATGATGGCACTGTGACCTTTGCCCTTTAACCCTTAGCATTACTTTACATCCCTGACTATCGATTGGCTGAGGGATTGTCTAATAGAATGCCACACAACCAGTCACAGGATTTCAGCACCACCAGCTCTCACAACAGCTCAGAAAGAAGTGGCAGCCTCTCAGGTTGGTTTCAAATATGATGTGCATAAGGGGAAGTGCTTATGTTCGTAAGCAGCTTTTTTAGAATTCTCAATTATAGCCTTCAAAGATGGTCCCTACTTCCAAAGTCCGTTTTTGAATATTGCAATATGATTTCCATTTAGACATTTGTGAATATGTCATTATCTTCTATAAAACCATGACTTCAGCAACAACAAAAAACCAACAGTGCGCCTTATTTCCCCTAACAGAACAAGAAACCCATTTAGAGATAATAAGAAAATATTTGTCGCCTTTGTAGCCTGTGCATTTCAGCATGATTGGAAATCTTATTTTGTAACATTCTTCTGACACAATGTTGACTTTATTCGTAAATCCATCTTCACTTTATAGCACTGCCTTTCTCTGAAGAGCCTCATGATGAGGTTAATATTTGGGTTGTATCATTATTAAACCCTCCTCTCAATTCCCATAAGGGTTTACAGTATTTCTATCGTACATCAAAATATCCACCTATTGCCACATGCTGGAACTGAAAGATAAGCTTCTTATGACGGTTCCTCTTTAAAAGTTCCAGAGCTGCATACAATCATAACATATACTGTAGGTTTTATGCTGCATGCTGCAGAATAATTGTTACATTGTGCCATTTTTAAAAATGAAACATCAATCTTTAGAAATAGCAGCAAACAATTTGTCTGAATTAAATATATTAGGTAGAATTATGCCATTTTTATAATATATACTTATTTTTCATTCTAACAAAATAGTATAAAACCACTTCAGTAACTTTTGCCTTATCTGACTGTTTTGACTATCCTGCTTGATTTTCCTATATTTCTTATGACCCTCATGCAGCTTTTATTTCCTAATTCTTACCTAAATTGACTCCTGTGCAATTGCCTGCTTCCCTATTCCTTGCTGCATTCTTTCTCCCTAGGTTGCAGATCATAATCCCAATTGTTAATTGTTCTGTCGTATCACATTTTTCCAAATGTTATATTAGCTAACATTCTTTTCTTATTTCCCTATCTATTTCTTGAATCTTCTTTTAAGTTTTATTGTTCATTGATCTGTTTTCTGTCTAATTCTCCAGCAACTTTGTGCTAGGTTATTATCAGAGCAATTGTGGTATACTGATCATTGGACTACAGCTCTGGAGACAAGGGTTTAAATCCTTTCTTGGTCAAGGAAACTGTCCTATATCTTACCAAGAAAAACCATGTTAGTTCTCCTTCAGGTCACCGTCAGTCAGAAAGAACTTGAAGGCAAACAATCACACTAACAACCACAAATCTTTAGATGATCTTAAAAAATATTACAATCAAAGTATTACCATTTTTTAACATTAAATTCCCCCATAATTTCACAGAGAAAGTTAGGTGTACATTATTTTTATCAACTCTTGACCTCTTGGATAGAAAGAGATAGAAGTTTAAATGGTAAACATTGTGATTGTATCTTTAACTACACTTTTCCCAGGCAGAGACAATATGCAAAATACTACTATTAATACATTGAGAACTGCTATCTAAAAAAAACATTTGCTGTGGTCTGTTATTTTTTCCAAAGAGTGATTGCATGGATTCTTAAAATAGACAGGAGAAATCAATAAATATAGTTTTGAGCCATCAAGTACGTTGTAACTTCTATTCAGCTTATGGTCCATTGTAACTAGTCTATATAAAGTGTGTGAAATAAAAAAACTAAATTAGGGCAATTATACAGACTATTTCAATTTCACTCCACCCTATAATTATTTATAACCTTATGACAATTATAACATGTTGCTGCTGATGTTGCAAAGATAAAAATACCCCCATCTCTCCTGCCTCTCTTTTAGTGTGCCATCTGGATTTAGAGCTCTTTCAGGATATGTAAAAATCATCTTTGTTTCTTCACACTTAAATAATGTTTCTTGATTTCAGGTGGAAAGGGAGGAAAGAAAAAGAAAAACAAAAATACTTCCAAGTCTCAGAAAAACAATGGGTCTACGTGGGCCAGCATTCCTCTTCCACCCCCTCCGATACAGCCTCTCCCAGGCACAGAACTAGAACACTATGGGGTGGATCAGCAAGAAGCAGGGTAATTTACTTTTCTCTCTTTGTGTAGAATTAAAATTCATTATCTTAGCTCTATAGCACACAATCTCTGAAAGCATCTGTCAGGTTCTAGAGTTTAAATATAAAGATACTGTTATACATTGCATGGGCGCATTAATATGCATAATAATACAAAGATACAACCATCAAAATAATTGTTTGCATTGATAAATGGACCCAATGTATGTATGTATGTATGTATATACCAATCAAATTAGAAAACTATTTTTCATAGTATGTAGTCATAAGTCTATTCCTCACAGTATTTATTCATTATTCTTAGAAACCATTTGAAGAAAGATCTACTATTAAAACATATGTTTTGGTATCCCTACTTCAGCAAAAGCGATCTTCCTATCCCTGGTCCTAGAGATGTTTTGGACTACTGACAGTTAATAAGAGCTATATTCCCATACATATATTAGCAATTTTTCCCTAAGAAATCCTGTGAAATTCATGGGGGTACGATAAGTGGACAGGTGACTTGATGGCACAAAAATATTCCAACATCTGGAGTACACCAGTGGGGATGACTGGCCTGCTTGTATGTCTAAATAGATATAAGATCTTTGACAACTATAATCATAGATATTAATAGTGGACATGGAACCTCAGATGGCAACAGCATACCCAAAACCAAATTGCTTAAAATCTAGAGGGAGATATCACTTCATCTGGCTTTGGCACCAAGATTTTCAAAGTGAAAAAATGTTTTAGGGTTAAAACTCCAAGCAGGATAAAATAGTCCCTGAAACTGCTTAATAAAGACCTATGTGTACTCATATGCCTCAGATACTGATTATCTTGCACTGAGAGGGAGGCCGTAAGGCAGTGTTTCCCAACATTTTTTGAGCTGTGGCACACTTTTAACATTAAAAAAATCTGGGGGCACACCACCAACCAAACTGACACAAAATGACACTCTAACACAGTACAGAACGGCTGGGGGATGGTGACCTGTGGGGAGTGCCGAAGCCGGGGAGGAGCCAGGCCACGCCATGCCCCACCCCTTCTTTGCCAACCTTGAGGGGGCAGTGCCAAGCCAGCATTGTGCTGGCTCTGCCACTGCTGGCTTGGCACTGCCCCCTCAAGGCTGGCGAAGCTGTGGGAGTGCTGAAGCTGGGAAGGGGCGGAGCCAGCCGCACCATGCCCTGCCCCCTCCCCCCAGCTTCAGTTCTCCCACAGGTTTGCAAGCTTTGAGAGGGCAGTACCAAGCCAGCATTGTGCTGGCTCTGCCACCGCTGGCTTGGCACTGCCCCCTCAAGGCTGGCAAAGCTGTGGGAGTGCTGAAGCCGAGGGGAAGGGGCGGAGCCAGGCTGCATCATGCCCCCCTCCCCCTGGCTTCAGTTCTCCCACAGAGGAGGAGCATGAGTGGTGGACGGGCTTCAGTAGGCAGAGCTCCTCCGCGCGGCTTCATCAAGCAAGGGGTGAGAGTCATGGCGAGAGTCATGGCGGATTGGAGGCTGGTTGGGGAAATGGCTGAAGGAGGCAGCACCCCGGTCCCTTCTTTTTCTTCGCTGCCACCTGGCCCTTTCTCCTCTCCCAAGCAGCAGGAGTTTGGCAGGAAGAGGGGGGAAGGAAGGGGGGCAGAGAGCTTTTCTCGCAGCACACCTGATGATCGCTCACGGCACACTAGTGTGCCACGGCACACTGGGTGAGAAACACTGCCTTAAGGAATGAAAAACTGAACTCTACATTGCAACACATCTTTGCAGACAACACTGGTGTTCATGACTATTTGTACTGTTCTGATATAGAGTTTTTCTCCAATATTCATAGAATAGCATTTACAGAATTGGGGAAGAAACATTTTTGACATAGTTTTGCAGTATGAATTGGAGAAAAGAAAAAAAAGTACCTGATGTCAACTACAAATGAAACATTGCAGATAAGACATGGTGGCATTTGGATACAGGCCTGTGATGCCTCTTCCTTCCAGCAGGCTATGCTAATATACTTTTAACTAAAACAAAACAATACAAAACAGTTGAAATTTCCAGGACTTCCTTTTTTTTCTTCAAACAAAAGAAACTGCCACTCTTTGTCTTCTTGCTACTCAAAAAATGGGGTGTATGGAACAACCTAAAATGTATGTGAGTAACATGACATTACATCATTTTCATCTCACTCACTCATATATAAAGTGATTGGTTTCCTTTCAGAAATCAATAGATACACACATTGAAATGGAAGGTGGAACAAGCTTGTTTTCCGCTGCTCCAGAGACTGAGATCAACCAGTGGGTTAAAAATATCCACTTACCCTAGATATTAATGTATAAGCCTAGAAATGTTAGTAGAACACAACAACCTATAAACCTTTGTGGACTTCTTTACACGTCTATGTAAGTACTAAAAGGATTCTCAATACTCTCTGAGATGGCACTGCCTCTGGCTTTTTTAAAAAATTCCTGGGTAGGGAAATGGCAGCAGTGACCAGGGGCAGCTGCCCTCATGAGTTAGCATTGGTGCTTTTTCCTCTCCACAGTATAATCCTCGACTTAGCCATAGGTCACACAGAAATCTATCATTTTGGCCCCAAAACCTGTCCTCAAGTTCTCAAGGCTTATACACTGGTTTATATTAGGAGCACTGAGTATGAGTGGAACTGATTACCTCAAAGGATCGTGGTGGACTTCTTTGGAGGTATTGAAACCGAAGTTGTATTTGCAGTAGCTGATTAGTTGTGTGTCTCTGTATGAGAGGGGTCTGTTCTAGATGGCCCTTGCAGTTCCATCTAACTCTATGATTCTATCAAGAGACATGATGAAAGAGGGAAGCAGGATAGCACAACACTTTGGAGCTTATATGTGACCAGGTGGGGAAGTAGACATGTAAGATTACAAGGGGAGATAAGAAGTCTTTCTTCATTATTCTGGCAAGCACTTCTCCTACCAGAACATATGTATGGCTTAACACCCCTATCTTTCATTTTAAAAAAGTAAAATGGACAACATAATTTGTTGCTAACTTGCCATCATATGAAGGCGACTGTTTCAAAGAATGATCATTTGGTTTCAATGCCTCTAGGCTTCTGAAGGTCAAAGTAGATGTTATGGGGCATGACAGTGTTACAAGAGACTTCAAAAGTAACCTAGTGCATTTTCCTGACAATACAGAAAATTGCGTGTCCATCACCATCTTTTCCCCAAGCTAAACACATATGACCTCTTCACTCTTTCGTCATTGGACTTAGGAAATCTGCAGGAAGGCATTTGAAAGCCTTAGAATGGTAAATGCCCTGGAATGTGTGGGAATTGGGTTGAGGGTATTAACTGGCCCTGCATGAACATATTTTAGAGTAGTTCTCAAGGTGGACACTTAACGATATGGCTCTACTATGTAAGATTCATTAATCCTTATTCACAATTTTCCAAAAGCCAACCCTTTCTAAGTTCACCAGAAGATAAAAATAGTGTATGTCATTGCATTTATATTGCCGTGTTTATATTACTTTGCTAACAGAAGCCTTACTTGCTCCTGAAAGGTTTGCCCCAATAAAGCATTTCACAATTGGTACTATAGTAATTGAAAATTTACTTGAAGCAGTTACTCATTAATAATTGCTCCCCAAAATGATATCTTCACTTTAATGTATTTGCTGTTCCCAGTCCAGATAGCTCTGCAGTAAAAGACAAATAACTCTCATATATTTTAAGACACACCATGATAAAAAAGACTGGTAAATTGATGCATTATCTGTAGAGAAACCTTTGTGACATAGGTCTTGGCTCCCCGGTTCTCTATAGTATCTATTATTTGGATGAGAAAATTATATTTGTCACCAAGACAACACTGGTTATTTAAAGCTATGTAATCTGTGAAGCTGACAGCATACTTTTGTGTTTCACACAACTCAACGACAGCTTTTACATTCAAGTTATTTATAATGTTTCATTGATAATGACTATAGTTTTACATAAAGTGCATCTTTATAAGATGAAAGCTAAACTTAGAAATCTGGATCCTTTACAGAAAAATTCAGAAAAGTTTACAGAAGTGAAATGAAGCTTTACTGCTTTATTCCACTGAATGATCAGGTTACTAAATACAAATAGAATAGTTTATACATGCATCCAGCATTTGAAATGAAAACAAGACTCAAATTTATGTTGGTATATATGTTTAATGAGCATTCAAGATTCATGAAATGAATGCTCCATTGCATCACCAGACCTTTTAGCTGCCTCCTCCTTTTTGGTGATCTGATAATCAGAGCATTCAAATGCTAGTAACTGTTTATGAAAAGATATAGAAGGTGATCACTGCATGGTATCATGAAGCAGCCATTCTGCTGTCTCTTTTTCCTTAGCCAATGGTTTAAAAAACTTCCCACCATTCTATTATGTATGTCATTTACTTTTTATTTTGCAAGCAGGTTTGTGTTATTTCAAAAGTTCCAATTTGTAACAGGTAGCCATAGCTTTATGTAAAAGTAATGGGATTTGCAAAAGTAAGCATAATTACTGGAGTATTGTAGCTATTACAAAAAATGACACATGTCTATGATCAAACAACATGAAAAGCACTCTACATAAGAAACAAAGAAGCATGCTCACCTGCCAGCATCTGCCTTAAAAGCCAAGTTTGGCGATGGAGCAACAAAAAAAGGAAAGGGCAGGAACAAGAACCATCTAGACAAGAAAAAGCTTGAACCTTCACACCAAATATCCTGCAAGATACATATGTGCACTAACTTTCCCAAACATTAGTGTTTAACATTTAATGATCCTAAATGTATTTCTTATGGATATCCTGTATGAGAATTCTACACATTCACAGATAGTATCTTTACTATACAAATTTCACTAAACATAATTTATTCTTCTGGAAAATGTGAACACTTCAAACACTTTGGAACTGCTTCTTGTTAAGGCCTCTGGATGTCCCCAGATCTAATCTTTAAGCATTTGTGTACAAGGTGACAGTTTTATGTCAATAAGAACTTTAGCCCAGACAGCAGCCATTCTTTGTTGGATTAAGTCAGAGTGGAAATTAGACAGGCTTCTCAATGACAACTCTCATCATACATCAGCACCAACATACATCCCAACATCATCTGGAGGGCAATATGATTTCAGGCCTAGGCTTAAAGTTATCTTTCAACAGGGCACATATTTAGAGATGCAAGGAATATAGTCATGGCTTATCAAAATTTGTTGGAATACTTCTAAACTTCTCAATAGGTTATTTGATTAACAGAGGCTGTAGCTGAACATGTTTGGAAGTCAGAAGACAATAAATCAATCAACATATAATACATGTTGATTTGTATACTACTATCACATTTGTGTGTCTGACTGTCTAATACACTGGTTTTTCATTTGACTTTTATTTGTCCACGTGGCCTCAATTGGGATTTAAACTAAATTAGGATTTTGAGTACATTAGGATTATTATACTGTGGCAAATTGAGGTTAAGGGAAGCTGTAATGGCTAGTTTAAGTTGAGTAGATTTTGTGCTGTTGAGTTGTCAAAAACTAGCCAGCATTTCTTACTATCTTCTGAAATATCTATTACCTGCAAATTATAGAAATCAGTATCTTTAATCATTTCCTCTCTGCATTGATAGTATTGTATATAATGGCTGTTTCAACAAAAACTGCATTTTTATTGACAGGAACATATTACTATATGGCATTTGGTCAAATAAATATGCTTAAAAAGCATTAGGGAAAATAAAAAAATAAAAAAATATTCCTCTTTCATCAGTTTTAATTACTGCCTATATAATAAAATAAGTTTTTTTCTGCTATTTTAATATTTATATCATTTGTTTTAATCATTTATTTTAGTCAGATATTAAAACTTCTTTTTGAGTGATTGATTTCTCCTGGGGAGTTTATGCCTTTTATACCAAATATGAAAAACTGAAATCTTAGTTTTGCTTCACTTTCACAAAGTTCAATTTTGTTTAGCTGGGTGATTTATATACAAAATGGGCAATTTGTCTGTGTAACACAATTTTTGTAACCTGATGATCCTCAAATATAGGATGAGAGCACAAACCAGAACTATGGTCAGGCCTAGTTGAAAAAGACTCCACCTGGAATATCAGGTGCCACGTTCAGTATTCAAAGGAAGGAAATGGCAAACCAGCTCTAAATGAGATGGCAAGCCTTTCTTATGGGATTACAATGTGTTGATGAACAGCTTGAAGACACACCCAATACATGGTAAACAAACAAAGGATGTAAATGGATGAACCAAACCCTAACCCATAACTATTTATGTTCTAGATATGACAGTGATGGATGGTGCCCACCTTTACCAGTCCAGACATATTTGCATCAGGGAATGGAAGATGAACTTGAAGAAGAAGATGACAGAGTACCTACCCCTCCTATTCGAGGAGTAGCTTCTTCACCAGCCATCTCCTTTGGTCAGCAGTCCACTGCGACACTAACACCCTCTCCAAGGGAGGAGATGCAGCCCATGCTTCAAGCCCACCTTGATGAACTGACCAGGGCCTATCAGTTTGATATAGCCAAGCAAGCATGGTAAATGTGACAGTGACACAGATGGTATTTTTTAAAAAACAAAAAAACCCACCAGGGAGACATGAGAATATATATTTTAGGTTTGAAAGCACCTACCTCTCAAAGGAATATCTATGTCTTAAATACCATTTGACAAGGTAGTTCCGTAACTGAGTAGTAGGGAGATTTTGCCTCACAGACATTATGTGCCCATGGCAGCATTATGAGGGTAAAGCTTTCATCCGTCGAATACCAATACTAAACCAATAAAGCTTTCTTTGCCTTTAGTAATGACACCTTCTTTTCCTTACATATCATTAGTACACAGGGTTGTGTTTTACTAAACTAATTCCTAGACCATTAAGATGGTTTCAAAGACAATTGGAATATATTAAGATCATTACAGTTTAGCATTTTTACAAGATCTCTTAAGGTTTAAAATCTTACTATTTACCTCAATAAACTAGCCACTGTTACACTGTTCTGTTGCATTAACAGGAATGTCTTACTTCTGTCATGCTACCAAAAACAAAACAACACAGCTTCTTCATTGTATATGCCATTAGTCTTTTTCAATTCTCTTGACTGAATCATTTAAAGCCTGAAAATCTGTATTCTCAGAAAAAAATCTTCCTTGATAAAAAGGGATGGACTCAGAGCAGATGAATATTTATTTCTGCTTTGATGACAGAAAAATGGCATGCCTAGAACATTTGCAGATTTATTATTGGTCACTTGATTGAAAAAGATTATGGATGTGTGTGCATGTGTTCTTCTTGTGTGCCTTCAAGTCATTTCTGACTTATGGCGACCTTAAGTGAAACCTATCACAGAATTTTCTAGGCAAAATTTGTTCAGAGTGATTTTCCCCTTTGCCCTCCTCTAAGGCGATGCAGTGAGTTTCTGTGACTGACCAAGGATTTGAACTCACAATTCTACACCATGTTAGTTCTCATAAAATATACATACAGGAAATTATTTTAGTGTTGCTTTTCAGTACCCAAAGAAGGACAAAATAACAAAATGGCAAGAAAAGAGAGCTTGTTCAGGGATTGAGAAGTGATGGGGCAGGGGGGAAGGCTCCTTGTACAGAGCAAAAAATCACAGGTTGTTATTTTAAAAACTTCTAAAAGTCATAAAACCTCAGCAAGATAAGAAAAGACTGGGAATGTGAAGCAAAGTAAAACTACTTGCTGAAAGGCATGGTGCCAGTTTTTAGAAAACGGGAATGTTTCCTGACAAAACAAAGGCCACGGTGTACATTGAAAGAGTTATTACAGGTCAAAGAGGCTTGTATGAATTTTCTGCTGATGCCAAAGCCAGCTGTTTTCGTTGGACAATTTTCAGTACTTCAACCTCGTCTGCAAGCTGCAGCCAATCGACAGGGTGCTTAGGCCACCTCCGCCATGGGATATTGCTTGTTTATGTTAGAAGCCAGAAGCCCAAGCATCAGCTAATTTGGGCCTGGGTTAAATGTATAATTGTGCCAGGCAGGACACAGATGCATGCCCTGGCATACTTTCAGCCTGTACCTTGCAGCTGTTATGCTTCCTGTGGTGGCATACAAACTGCAGCTGCAACTTTTGCTGTCAGTTAACATCATGAATCTCATTAGGTAACTTGTGCTTTTTCAATGCAGAATTAGGCCTCCAATACACACTAAATGTGATCTGATACCTTGATATGATATAGTCTTAGATTACCTTGACAGAATGTGTTGCTATTAATATATGACACTCTGGTTATTATAGTTCATATAATCTCTTTCAAACTTTCAGTAGCAGACATTCAGAAATTTATTCACTTTTGTCTTCCTATACTGATAATAGTCTAGAAATGGTATGTACAAGATTGTAAAATAGTGAGGGGGGCACCCTTTCCTTTTTAATGCATCTTAAAAAGTTGGAGAAAAGCATTCTACAGTGGTAATTCCAAATATACATTCTGATTATTACAGTGTTCAGATATGCAAAAGTCTTCACCCTCTCAACTGTTTATTTTAGAAGACACATAAAACAGAAATGATACTCCCCTGAGAGTTTGCCAAAAACGGGTTATTAAATCCCTGAAATCATACATTGATGAAAAACTGTTTTAGAAATCTCCTTTTTATGCAAATGCAACATGGACTATACACTTTATTTCCACCTTATTTATTTATTTATTTATGCCATTTTTATCTCACCCATTTCAGCCTGAAGACAACTCAGGCAGCAACAATTAGATGCCATATATATATATATATATATATATATATATATATACACACACACACACACACACACACACACACACACACACACACTACACACCAGTTAAAAGCAATTAAATCACATCATAAATACATATAGCAATCATAGAAGCAATAAAACAATAAGAATCTATAAAAATAATGTCTGTAGTGCTGTAAATAAAAGAACACACTTTCAAAATAGACATATTTCTGCTACCACATCATCACACTGGGGCAAATTGCTATTTTGCAGCACTTTGGGGACATAGCCTGCCGAGTACCATTACATGACGTTTGGCAGGGCCCTGCCCCATCAATGCCACCTGATGGGGGTAGAAGAGTGGGTGGGATGTTGCGAGGCACCCTGCACACCTGCCATTTTGCCAGGGACTGCAGAAACGGTACAGGACTGCCAGCAAAATGGTATAGGAGGAAAGGATGTGTGAAGAGGTCTCTAGTCATGTCTTTAAGATTTAAATCTAAATCTAAAAAATTGAATTTTGCACTTAGCACACAATGTGAAACTACTTCCTCTTTCAAAATACTTTTCATATCAGATATTTGTTTTATATATTTGTCAAGCTAAGGTTTTGGCCATATATACATATAAATCTGATCTTGGAAACTAAATAGGGTAATGCCTGGCTAGTATGCCACCAATTAATGCCTGATTTTGTAGTCTATAGAGGAAGGACCTGGCAAAACCATATTTGAGTATTCCTTGCCTTAGAAAACCCTGTGAAAATCATGGGATCACCATAAGTTGACAAGCACATTCATATTTCTATCCTTTCAGGAGGGGGGGGGAAAGATAGTAACTCAGGAGAACTGTCAAAAGCATATAAAGGTCCTATTGATTTCAAGTGGAGCATTAAAACAGGTTGCTTAAATTTCACCAGTTGAAACAAATGTGGTGCAGCTGGCTGGGTGTCAGCTGAATAAAATCTCTACTGACCAGAAGGTCATGAGTTTGAGGCCTGCTTGGGTTGGGGTGAGCGCTCGGCCAATTGTGTAGCTCATCGACCTTTGCAACCTGAAAGACAGTTGCATCTGTCAAGTAGGAAATTTAGGTACCACTTGAGTGGGGAGGCTTAATTTAACTGATTTACGAGGCCATGCAATATCCAGGAAATATACACAAAAGGAGTGAAGGAATGTGACAGCTCCTCCTGGTGGCCAAAAAAGCTGGAATGTTAAATTGCATCTATGTCTTATGTGTTGTATGTCAAACGGCATTGAATGTTTGTGTGTATGTGTGCATTGTGATCCGCCCTGAATCCCCTGCGGAGTGAGAAGGGTGGAATATAAATGATGTAAATAAATAAATAATAAATAAGGGTGCTCTTTCCATTTTAAATATGCTGATAAATACACTGCTTAACATTTACCTTTTTCCTGTTCTAGGCACAATCAAAGCAATAGCCAGCCACCCCAGACCCCAGTTCCACCATTAGGATATGTATCTGGAACTCTAATATCAGATTTGGAAACAGGGATTCCAGAAGATGAAGATGAGGATGATATCGAAGAAGAGGCTATAGAAATCACAAGGCCACTGAGAGGACTAGAACATACGCCAGGATCCAGCATGGACAATCTAGACAGTTCTCTGACAGGTGAGCAATGAAACGTACATATAACCCCTTTAGTGAAGGTGTAAATACAGCATGAATAATGCAATGTTTAGGGGCATGTTATTCTGCTCTATTTCTGTTGAATTTAAAATGTGCTACTATTAAGCACAACAGTTAAAGAAGGATTTGAAAACGTTTTTTCTTTGCAGCAAATGATAAGAAAATTCATGAATTTTAAAAAGCTTTAAAGACATGAAAGAAAAGTCAATTATATCCCTTCTTTCATGCAAAGTTGAGTCTACTGGGAAAGCAAGCCCATCACATGTGGATTGCTGGGTAGGGTTGGGTTGGGGGGGGGGGGGGGAAATGCTTGACTGAAATATGGTATATTTTATATCTCAGGAGTAGCAGCTGACTTTATCCATGAAAACCTTCTAGTTCTCTGTTTTACCTTTTAGCTCTGTAAAAGTAAGAAGCAGGAGTGAGAGCATGTTAGCCTCAAAGCATTTAGTTACAGAATGAAAGGACTGAAATGTGGAAACACATTTATTTTGTAGCTACTTCATACTGCTGCATTTAATCATTGTTCTATTTCAGTCGACAAACTACTTAGTTAATCAGGTGTCCTTTCCTTTACTAGTTTGTAGTCCTTCCATGCCTATAGAAGTTAGAAATGGAATAATCGATGTAATATCTGAAAAAAAATAAGCTTGTCTAGCTGCAATTGGTGTGTCGGTAAAAGATAGGCAAGTATTTAATTATCCGAGGAAATTTTACAGGAATATCATGACCTCTAATTCTAGGCCTCAGCAGGCACCCATTCCAACTAATATTGTACCTCACATTATATACTGTTTCTAGGCTGACTGAGGTCTGTTGGTGACCAAGTATGCGTGGTCTATATAGCTCATTAAAAATATTGTATATCTCCCCAGTCGTTGATCTTTATGAGACAGTACTAATTTCTGCATATATTTTGAGCCTATTTCTGCCCACTGAAGAATGCCAGTGCAGTTTATCTTCATTTTTGCCTTTTTTTCCTCCTGTGTGCCTTACAAGTTGTTTTGAGCTGTTATCTAAACACTGCAGCTATGAAAACACATTGTAGCTTCCACTGTCAGAGATGACAACATGACAGTAGAGAAGCATCAGTACCACAGATTTTCCTGATCTCGATCATTGAATTAAAAGCAGCAGTGCTTTATCCCAATTTCCAGTTTTCCTTCCACTGTGCCCTGGGGCCAGACTCTTTGCTAAGCTAATTAAGATTTAAGAACTATAGCTCAACTGCTGTGATTTGGAAGCCTGATCCAGCTGAAGGCTTGAGGTTACAGGTTTGAATATCTGAATTTGGAAGATTGACTTATTATTGCAGGAGTATTTCAAGCCACTTGGCCCATTTGGCTAGAATTGTAAGCATAAATCTCCTTCAGGCTGTAATTCTGCATATTTTTGCATTTCTCTTTAGTTAAGCAATCCACTATCAATTCAAATTGAAGTCTTACCATGATACTAGAGTTTTAATGCTATAATTTTAATTAACCTACTTATTGTCCTTTTATATTTATTCATGTTAATGCAGAACACATGTATGTTTTAAAAAGAATAGTTTACATATTTACATTTATTTGAATCCCTTTCATTTTGTTCTTCCAGGTGAAATGCAGGTATATTGCTTACTACTGTTGCTTTGAAAATGAACTGTGTTAAAAATTCAAAATTATCAAATCTTTAAAAAATGTCTAGCTGTTATGTATACCAATATCTTAGGGTATAAAATGATGTAATAGTGTACTGGTAGAAAAGAAAAACCAAAACCTTACTTGCACAATCTATACTGAGTTATACATGTATTAACATACATGAATTAATTTAGAACATTTTACATACCCTCTCGCAATTTTTCTAAAGTTCTTAATTGGATGGTGTGTTAAGGTTAGGGAGTATTATGACCCCTAATGTTTTAATTCCCCCATGAGGATTTGCTTGGTCTTACCTTTCCTCCAGTTTAGGTTCTTAAACACTGCTATTTTACAAAACAATCAAAATGATAGAATATCAGTGAGTGACAGCCAGAATGTTGCAGTGGTTTGAATACTGGATGCTCTGGAAACAAGGTTTCAAATTCCTACTTGGACCTATGAATCCCCTGGGTGACCTTGAGCAACTCAGATTTTCTCACCTTCAAAATAGGAAAAGCAACAGGTCTCTGAACAAATCTTGCCAAGAAGCTCAAGTGATAGATTCATCTCAGGGGTGCTGTAAGTTGGAACAACTCGAAGCCCACAACAAGTGGTTACTCCTCTGTGCCAGTTGGTGCACTTTCCACCGGGGAGATTATTTATTTATTTACCAGGGAGATAACAGACACATTGGAAACAGAGGGTGGCAAATAAAAGTTTGGGGTTGCAAGATGAGTAGTAACAGGTACTCTCATCCTGTTTTAGTCTGATCCACAGTCTTTTAAGGATTAAAGTAAGAAGCCCCCCATCCCATAGCTACCCTTGCAATATGTAAACAGTAATTGCCAACATGTCATGCTAAAGATATACAATAAAAATAGCATTGACCACAGCTCCTACCTAAAAGAAGTAATACTACGTTGAGAAGTGCATTGAGGCCACACTGAGTGGCCAAAATCCTGTACTTTTGGTACCACAAGAGAAGAGCCATTGCATCAGCTGGATATAAAACCATTCAAAATTGCTGTGATGCAGTTACCTTAAGAGGAATTAATCAAATGGATTCCAGCCAATACCCTCTAAACCAAGGGGAAAATCATAGATCTCTCCAGAAGTTATGCTAGTCAGTAGGCTTGTTTTAGAATCCTAAAATCGCAATTCTAAATTCAAATGGGGGGGGGGGGGGTTGATTTGTATATTAAATACTTACAAAAATTTTTGCAAAAAGTGCTAAAATGTAACTTAAGTACTAACGAGTGGAATTCTAAATTGGTTCTAAAGTCTGGAAAGCAGGGAAACAGGACAGACACTGTTTTAAGCACAGGCAAATCGAGGGGCAACATTTCCCTTGGTTTCCTTGCAGGGAGATATAAAGCATTAATATATTATTATTATTAGTATTATTATTAAATAAAATAGTCAAGGCTTGCTTCTCCAGAGCATTTATTAGAATTAAATAATAAATTCTAATAGTAAGAATGTAGTAAGGGTGATAGTGACCTGGAGGTATGAGGAACGTGCTCTTGGTAAACAAGAACAGGGCTGTCCAACTGGCCTGGGTCGGCTTATATCTTAGCGGGGAAAGGGCTGCCGTGCGGGCGGCCCCTTCCCCGCTAAAAACCCGACCCAGGCCTGGCAGTAGGAAACTCGGCCCCGGGCTGCTTCCAAAGCGCGCTTTGGAAGCAGCTCGGGGCCTTGATTCGGAGTAATTTCCTCCTCCTCCGATTGGAAACTCGCAGGGGTTAAGGGAGGCATCGATGCCTCCCTTAACCCCTGCGAGTTAATCAATCGAAGTAATCCTCCTGTTTCCCAGGCTGTCCCTCCGCTTCTGAGGGACAGCCTGGGAAACAGGAGGAAATTACTCTGAATCAAGGCCCGAGCTGCCAAAGCGCGCTTGAAGCAGCGCCGAGTTTCCTACTGTTTCCCAGGCCTGGGTCGGGTTATTTCTTTAAGCGGGGAAGAGGGCTGCCTTTGAAATAAGCCGACCCAGGCTTGGGTCGGTTATTTCTTAGCGGGGAAGGGGCCTCCCACGGCAGCCCTTTCCCGCTAAGGCTGGGAAACAGTAGGAAACTCGGCCACGGGCTGCTTCGGCGCTTTGGAAGCAGCTCGGGCCTGATTTAATTTCCTCCTGTTTCCCAGGCTGTCCCCTCAGAAGCGGAGGGACAGCCTGGGAAACAGGAGGAAATTACTCTATGTGAGCTCGCAGGGGGTTAAGGGAGGCATCGATGCCTCCCTTAACCCCCTGCATGTTCCCAATCGGAGGAATTTTCTCCTGTTCTCCAGGCTCTCCCTCCGCTTCTGAGGGACAGCCTGGGAAACAGGAGGAAATTTTAATCAATCCCGAGCTGAAAGCAAAATATTTAGAGCCCAATCCGAGTTTCCTACTGTTTCCAGGCCTGGAATCGGGATGTATTTAAAGCGGGAAGGGGTGCGCCTCTCTGCCTGAACAATCTGAGCCCCGATGGATCGAGGCTAGAGAGAGGCAGAGAGAGGGGCGCAGAGTTTTTCCTCTCTTCTGGCCTGTCATTGGTGAGAGAGGAGGAGGAGGGATACTCACCCCATCCATGTTTCTTTGCCTCTGATTGGCTAAAGGAAAGGTGGAGTGAAGGGAGTGTATGTCCACCTGGTAAAGATGTACTTTTCTCATTTGCTTTAGTTTCTTTCAAAATCTTTGAAACAGCTTACATATTTTAACCTGATTCTCCAACCCAGAGAGTAAAACTATTTCCTATTCAGACCTTTCTCAAGGCTGTTTGGATATCCGCTGTGTTATATTCATAGCTACTTCTTACATTTGTGTATATGTTGCCATCCAATCTCCAAAGATTCGGGACTGTTTAATTGATCAGGTTTAATGGCATTTACAAATATTAAAACTTCTCATTTTCTCATGTGTAAGGAAATAGGAAATCCAGCGCTCAAAATCAACATTTTCCCCTTTTTGTGTCATATTTGGAAACTCATTGAAACCATAATGTAATCCTGTGAGAGACACTATTGTGAAATAATTTTTGGAAGGAATAAAATTAAGTCCCTACTTCCATTACTATGCTTCCATTATATACCATTGTTTCATATATGGGCGCTAACAGTGTGGGAAATTGTGCTCAAGTAAGAACACAAAATCAAATATTAATTAATGTGAAACTAAAGTAAATTTCATATATCTGCAACCATGTGTCAATTCAATCTAAACCTTAAAAAAATGACATGAACATAGAGTCTATACCTTTTATTAGGCTTGGGCCTGAATCAGTTTGAACAAAAAAAGATTTGTAATGTTCAGTGGTCCGTTTCATATAATCTCTGAAAACAGAATGTGGAGGAGGAAACTGTTTTCAGTTTTCAGCCCAGCAAAATGGATTAAGAGAGCCAGATTTTATCGGCTCCTGGAGAGGATAGAGTTAAGTCTGCAATATACCTGAGGCAGAGGCTGCCGCGGGCTCCTGGAGAAAATGGGATTATTGAAGTGTCTTTTTCTCCCTCTTTTGGCAGCAGCAGCGTTCATCCATTTCTTTTTGGAAAGTTTCCTAGGCTTCTCCAGAGAGGGCCCTGCTAGGAACTCGCTTTCCCAGTAGCATTTGCATGGGGGTGGGCATTGAAAAGTCTTCTCAGAGTATGATGGGAGTTGATTCTCTCTCTCTCTCTCTCTCTCTCTCTCTCTCTCTCTCTCTCTCTGTCTGTCTGTCTGTCTGTCTGTCTGTCTGTCTGTCTGTCTGTCTGTCTGTCAGCCAATAAAAAGCCTGGTTATGTCCATGCTCCAATTGGCTGAGAATAGACACAACCAGCGACTACAATTTCGAGAGCCCTCTCTTATGGTTTCTCTTATTTTAAAAATGTTATGGTAAAAACTTAAAATAATTCTTTAAAAACCAGTAGATTGGTGAGTTGTTTTGAAACTTGGCAGGCCTGCAGTGTAAATGGGGTCTAAAACTGAGGTAGGTTTCATGCAGATAGGCCTTAAAATGGGATTGAGCCTTTAAAATCTCCCATTGTAGCCAATGGGTCGAATCTTTGCCAAAAAAAATGGCAACACCCCTCCCCATTCGAGTAACTTCCTGGTAAACAGAATGAGGGATCAGAGCCAATATATACCTGGCATTTTTAATCAATGCAGACATAATCAAACCATTTGTTGGCATTCATGAAAAATGAATTTGTACCTCTCAACCAAATTTATTTCAGTTTGAAATGTCAATTTTTTCTGGTAGATGTCCCTCCTATCCCTCTGTATGGCTGAAAAGCACAAACTTTTCTGAAATTTATTCAAGCTGTTAGCATGCACACTGAACATTAAGTAGTTGTTCAAATGTTGCTGAGCAGTAAAATACTATGATAAAGTGGCATCTTGCTGTGCTTCCATTACATCTTCAGCACTAAAATTAATTTATGATCAGTCATCAATTCATTTACATGTCGTTTTATGCTAAATCCTTCCTTGCTGATGAATTGTATCCCTACAGCCATTAAGCTAGAGTAAAATCTGTGCTTTATAATGTGACCCTGCTAATTGTTGCATTACCATTTTTATGGCATGCAAAATCTAGCAGGTCCTCCTCTTAGGGCATATATGTAAGTCATGAGCACCTCCCTCCCACTAAATGAAGTAACATTAAACATCCTAATCAGTTCCTTAAATGCTTTAAAATAATAATGAAAACAACTTTTCCTTTGCTTCTATGGTATATACACCTGATATGCCTGCTCACTACTATTTCATAACTTTCTACTGCAATGATATTTAGTATATGGGGATGATGTTTATTTATACCACACTTTTCTCTCTTGATCAAGACCCAAAGCTGCTAACAACATTTTTTAAAAGGCAAGCATAAATATTCTTAGTTGTTTAACAACAGTAGTGGCTGTTGGCTTTTATCACACATGGGGCAATGAGTGCATTCTTGTAGAACTGATTCTAAAGGATCTCCCATTATGGCACTACCTTTCTGTGGTGGTGGGATGATGTGTTCTGGTAAGGCAAAAGGCTATCTAATGTTGCTGGTAAGGTCTCCCAGGTCAGACAGGCTTTTAGCTTTTGCTAAAGTGTCAGACTGAAAGGGCCAAACAGCTGCTGGTCCACAACAGTAGTGGCGAGTGACACTGGTGTAAGATCTCAGCATCTCCGCAGTGTCACATCTAGTACACAGAAGGAGGCACAGAAAACTCATTTTGAATGAGTTTTAAAATGAAACTTATGATGAAATGAGAGTGGTGGAAGATGAAAATTCCAGACCAAAGGCACTCCACGAATTACTGGCATGGAGTAGAGGACAACTATGAATAGTACTGTGGCTAATTATGCAGCTAGACCAGTTCCTAGGTTATCATTGTGGAATATTTTCCCTGACCATCTAATTGTTTTGAATCTTTTAACTGGACTTGACTTTTTTCTGTTTTCTTCATCCTGTTATGTAACTTCAGATTTGAAAATACCAATTTCCCTTTTCCCATCTCCCAGCTTTAAGAAATGTTTCAAACTATGAAATAGCATACAGGGAGGAGTAATACTGTCTTCTTCAGAAATGATATCCTAAATCAATTTGAGACAGATACCACAGAGAAAGAGAGCTGCTTTCAAAGAAAGAAAAGGATGCCAGGAGATTCAGTAACCCATTTAACAGATTCCCCAGATAACGATAGTTTTGCCCTTTTCTTTAAGTACATCTCTAGTCATAATTTTTTTTAGAGCTTTTCCATTCTTTATCTTCCTGATTTTTTCCTATCACTTTCTTTTTGCCTTTATCCATGAAAATAATAGATAAAGTATTTTGTAGTGATGGCAGCTTCTAGAGTTTGATGGATTATAGTGCTTTTTCACAGTTCAAACATGTTGCAAGATTTCTTTTTGAGATTTTACACACTTATAATTATCAAGCTAAGCACTGGATCATTATGGTCCAACTGTTGAGACTGCTTAGAATGGGTTTTCCTGCATGGCAGGGCCTTGGACTGGATGCCCCTTGTGGTTTTTTCCAATTCTATGTTTCTATAATTCCATTGTTCTGATTTTTTCCCCTGTCATTGTAAATTTGTGGATTACAGTAGAGATATGGCCCATTGATAATGTTGAACAGTATTTTTATTCGAACTGTCTTCCAATAAAAGAAAAATGCAATTTTTATTATTTCAAAAAGTAGTACCTTCCGACATTTTATCAGAGGCCTATCACAAAAATAACCTGTTTCCCAGGGGGGGGGGGGCTCTCACTTTGTAGCTGTAACCCTATGTAATGATGTCATAAGTGTGTTGGATTAATCCAAACAGGAGAAAATGTGCCTGTCCTGCCTCCTCCATGATAGAGTAACCCTGAAGAATCTAGAGAAGTATCCTATCTAGGCATTTGATAGGTCCTACAGTGTACAAAACCATACCGTAGAAACACCTTGATGACCTGAGAAAGGACACATTTTACAGATAATGTTAGGTCATACTATAGATCCAGTACTTTCTTCTGCAGACAGGGCTTTTCTATTTGTGACCACAAATCCGTATTTACCAGGTATAATTCTTTTCAATCTGAAGTGTGCCACTGACAACCTTTCTACAGTTATTGGTAATCAAGTTATATAGAATCATAGAATACAGTTGGTAGAGATCACATGGGTCATCTAGTCCTCCCATGCAGGAAAAGCACAATTAAAGTACCCCCGATAGATGGCTATCCAGTTTCTGTTTAAAAGTCTTTAAAGAAGGAACTTCCACCACTATTGGTTATGACTGTCCCAAGAATTTGTTCGAGCCTGTGCAATGGATTTTTCTGGTGCACAGAACTAGCCTCACCCTTTAAACCAGAGGTTAGTCTGCAGGGCCTAGCAAGCTTGGATGGTGGCAGTGAGGTCCTCAAGTCGTAAGTTTAGAGTTTCCTTCTCTTAGATGGTTGACCTTACAGGGTTAGACGAGCACCATCTGCCGGGGTTTGAAATTAGAGTTTTCCTTCTCTTAGGATGGTTGCCAAAAGGCTAGAGAGTCCATCCTGCCCATTGACGCTCTTTGTCAGACCCTTTGGTTGTGACCTGTCTGGCATGGGAGGCCCTACCGGTGACTATTATGCCACTGCCAGCATAGCTCACAACTTCATTAGGGTACGCAAGCCTCTCCCCCACTGCAGGGAGGCGTCAATGGAGAGGTATCCCAAGAATTTGTATCCATAAACCATTCCCTTTTATTTTTATCAATACTATTTTCACAGTAACTATTTAGTAATCTCAATTGTATTTCTGTGCAAAAATCTGTATATGCTTTTTTATTTTTTTAAAAAAACTGGGTGTTTCAAAACAGGTTTTTTCCAGCTTGCCATTGCTGTTATCATGACTTACATGCATCTGTTTTGTGTCTGGCAGAGTTCATTTGGAAAGTAACAATTTTATATGTGCCTTTGGCCAACAAAGCAAATTGTCACTCTCTGTTGCATTTAAACCAATTTCTGCCTGTCAGATTGCTGTAGACTCTGTTCATTTCTGTTTTAGTATCTGAGAGGCACAAATTCATTACAACCCACCACTGTACTGATGTTAACAGATTTGGCAATTCCAGTGCTACAAACAATATTCATTGTTTTCAAAAGCTAAACAGCAACAAAGCTGTACATGGTGGATTTCTGTTTAATGTTCACTTTGGCTTGTTAGGGGTTTTTTTTGTTTTAGTATGGAAACTATTTTTTGGCAAAAATAACATTGATAAATATTGTGGTCAATACAAATGTAAGGCTGAAAGTGACTGCTTTAAATGTCAGATATGCAACCTTATCACAAAGGCCAGGCAAAGTGTTCTGTTTCACATGGCTTTACAGAGGAAAGAGAGGGGCAGTGAGATGAATCCGTCATCCTGCTGCAGCTCTCTTATGGCAGCACTTTCCCCATCACATGTGGGAAGTTTCACTCTTCTGGGAAGGATTTGTGCTGCCTTCATTGGCCTCCTGTGTTGTGAGAGAAGCAGCCAAGGACACTTCCACCCTGGTTGAGGGCAGGGCCCTCACTGGAAATCACACAATGTGATGGCCCATATGGGGCTCCATCCCCAAAACAGGATGGAAGTGCCATAGGACATGGAATTTGGTGAGTATTATGAGGTTGTTAGACTCCTAACCATGAAGAAAAGCTGTTTAGAGCATCTTTAATTGTAGTTACTGGATCAAACTCAGGTATAATTCATCCTTTCCATTGTAGCCTCCTCAAACCACAAAAATGCTACATGGATTATAAGAAGGTCCTGTTGCACAAGTATTTTAAGCCACTTGGCCCATTTGGCTAGAACTGTAAGCATAAATCTCATTCAGGCGGTAATTCTGCATATTTTTGCATTTCTCTTTAGTTAAGCAATCCACTATCAAATCAAATGGAAGTCTTACCATGATACTACAGTTTTTAATGCTATAATTTTAATTAACCTACTTATTGTCCTTTTATATTTATTCATGCTAATGCAGAACACAGGTATTCTTTTAAAAAGAAAAGTTTACATATTTACATTTATTTGAATCCCTTTTATTTGTTCTTCCAGATAAAATACAGGTATATTGCTTACCACTGTTGCTTTGAAAATGAACTGTGTTAAAAACAATTCAAAGTTATCAAATCTTTTTTAAAAAATACTAGCTCTTAGGATGCCAATATCTTAGGGCATAAATGATGTTATAATTTACTGGTAGAAAAGAAAAACCAAAACCAATCTTGCATGAGTTTTATATTATTAACATACATGAATTAATTTAGATCATTTTACATACCCTCTCGCAATTTTTCTAAAGTTCTTAATTGGATGGTGTTTTAAGGTTAGGGATTATTATGACCCCTAATGTTTTAATTCCACCATGAGGATTTGCTTGGTCCTACCTTTCCTCCAGTTTAGATTCTTAAACACTGCTATTTTACAAAACAATCAAAATGATAGAATATGCAGTGACTGACAGCCAGAATGTTGCAGTGGTTTGAATACTGGATGCTCTGGAAACAAGGTTTCAAATTCCTACTTGGACCTTTGAATCCCCTGGGTGACCTTGAGCAACTCAGATTTTCTCACCTTCAAATTAGGCAAAGCAACAGGTCTCTGAACAAATCTTGCCAAGAACTCCACCACTCACTAGTCCCCTACATTTTTTTACCTTCATTTGTAAAGGGATGGGGTTCTGCATCTGATAAGGGCAGTAACTTTTCTACGCGTAGATGTAGTGTAGCTCCTCAGATGACTCCATCTTTACCAGAAGCAATTTTGCACAAGCTCTGGTTGCAGCAGTAGATAAAGCTGGTGTTAGCCTGAATGGGACTAGTCTATCAAGAACATTTTTGTGGACTCAAAGCAAATCTTTTCTCCATAGTACCAGGGTCTATCCCCTTTCTTAGTTTCTCTTCTCTTTTTTGAGAAAATTGAAATCAAAACGATCCTTAGCATGCACACAAAAAGACAAATTTGCTTATAGTTCTGCCCATGCTCCAGTTTAGCTTTACTGACACTTACTGCCCTTTTATGCTGCCTCAAAGAGGCTAATTTTTGCTATGTAATTTTTGATGATTTACTATTTGGAAAACCTTCTAACAATCAATAATATTTCTTGCAAAGAACTGCTCACTTAGGGTGTTTTTTATCTTCATTACTGCTTCACTTTTGCATCTGTCTCACCAAATGTATTTTCTGGGAAGACTTTGTAAGCATGGGGTGAATTGGTGAAAGTTTATCACTCTAACAATGGAATAGTTTAACAGCCTTATTAAAAGGTTTCCTTGTAAGGCACTTAATCTAACCATTTATTATATTTGACTATGGGAGTAGAAATGAAAATGTATCAATGACAGCATGCAGTTAAGCCATACTAGCAGGCTTGCCTAAATTAAGCATGTCTCATTTTTGGTTTTCAAACACCTACTAGATAATAGCAACCCTATATTTCAATATGGAGCCATTTCTCCCCATCCCAATTCCAAAATGAGGCAAAGTATTCATTAAGAGAATAAAAGGACAACCATAGAATGTGTGGATCAGTGACATTTATACAAGAGTAGCTTACTTATATGTTATAGCTTGGAAACCCTTTATAACTGACCCCAAATGGAAAGTATTATCAAATGATGAATGGCTTAAACAGAAGTATACTCCACAGATCAATAATTTATTTATTTATTTACTGTATTTGTATACCGCCTTTCTCAGCCTTTTGGCGACTCAAGACGGTTTACATGCAGCAAGTAATGCACATAAAAACATTAAATGCAATATAAAATCACAACAGAAACAATAAGCAACAAGCAGGAGACAGGTGTTTTTAAAGTCTCTTCCTCACTCCCCCTTTCTCCTCTCAGCTGGCTTGGGGGCAGGGGAGGGGGAGAAGCAGTAGGATTCCTTCCTTCTCCTCCTGAGGTTGCAGGCAGATGTAGTATTGTTGCTGGGGGGGGGGGGCTTCCGACCGATGACCCAGGAGACATGGTGGGAATCTGTCTTCCTGGCTCACCCTCTTCACTCTGGCTCTCAAATTGACACCTTCACTCTAGTGACATTGTGAAAACGTATTTCATCTATACAGCAAGTTGCTGTCCAATAAATTTTCCTAATATCTATCATGCACTGTGCCATCAGAGCCCCCGGTGACAGTAGGTTAAACTACTGAGCTGCTTAACTTGCTAACCAAAAAGTCACAGGTTCAAATCTGGAGAGCGGAGTGAGCTCCCGCTGTTAGTCCCAGCTTTGGCCAACCTAGCAGTTTGAAAACATGCAAATGTGAGTAGATCAATAGGTACCACTCCGACGGGAAGGTAACGGTACTCCATGCAGTCATGCTGGCCATATGACCTTGGAGGTGTCTACAGACAATGCTAGCTCTTCGGCTTAGAAATGGAGATGAGCACCAACCCTCCGAGTCAGACACGACTGGACTTGATGTCAGGGGAAAACCTTTACCTTTTATCATGCATAGTAGTTTGAAATAGCCTTCAAATGATGGCCATATACCAGCCTATCTATTAAATATATTGCTACATAAAAATAGTGTACTTCCCATTTAATAAATACTCTTAACTTTGATTTTGGGAACAATCCGTTTATTTCCATATGTGTAATTCATATTGCTGCATATGTCAAAAAAGAAACAACCATAGCTGGGATTTGCAACAATGTAGCTCTTAAAACTAATTTGGACATACATTCTATTGGTGAATCAAGAAAAGAAATATAGAGTAAAATCACAAAAATGCCAAAAAAGTTTTTTTAAAGGAAAAAACGAAAATTAAGTAGATGACCTCTGATCAACAGAAAACAACACTTCACCCTCTAGGGCTCCAAATGTCGACTCTTTTCCCAAACAAATCCCTCCCTTCAAATTATTCTTCAAAATTCAAAATTGGCAAGTCCTTCTCTTCCTCGTGCATAAAGTGAACAAAAGGAATAACCAACATTTCTGATGCTGCACTTTTCTCATATCTAGTCCCTCTGACCATGTTCCTTACATCTTCATCATTTCCCATCATTATCTTTCTTTTATCAACAAAACCTGTGAATTACTGTACTATGCAGTATCACAGAGCTCTCTGGTGTGAAAAGACTTTGTGCTAGCTTCCTACACCTTCTTAAGCACATGTGTCAAAATCAACGCCCACGGGGTGAATCCAGAGAAGTCTAGACACATTTAAGAGCTTGTAGCATTTTGAATTCTCCTGCTTGCATTTCTTGAGTGTGTATGTTTGTTGTTATTTTCATAACATGATCAACAGATGAGGATGGTGTGTGATACAGTGTCTCAGGTTATTTAACAATATGTTCAGCAATATGTTACATTTGTACAGCCCCCTCCTTAGCAGATTTCAAAAAAAAATCTGAGTACCTGGCTTTTTCGTTGTGCCTTTGAAAAGTGACCATCCCCTCCAGTTGTGTTGCTCCATCTATTGTGTTCCCCTATGACACACTCCCCCCCATTCTAAACTGAAAGCTTGTCCCCATTATTTCATTCTTTTGGGGCCCCCTCATTTGCTATCTCCTATCCCTATCTCACCCAGGGTTTTATCATTTTATTTTGTCCACTTGGCCTGCCCATCCTATTAGGTTTTTATTGTGTGAATTTTCTGTATTATTCCATTTGTTATTGTAATTGTATTCTTTATTATTATTTCTGATGTATTTTGTTTGGATTCTGTATTTTACTGTGTTGTATTGTATTTTAGAAGGGCTTGGCCTCATGTTAGCTGCCCAAGTCCCCATTGGGGAAATGGTGACAGGGTATAAATAAAGATTATTATTATTATTATTATTATTATTGCAAGCAGCCCTTTGAAGGCAACCATAAGACTGAGGTGGCCTTGAGTGAAAATGAGTCTGACACACCTGATCTAAGGCATCTACAAAGTATTTCCTCTTATCTATTGGCATAGTTGTAATGTTTCATGTTGACTAGCATTGAGGCTCATTCATGACTTCATATGCGAGTGACTTCTCTTCAATATACTATCTTGGGAACTTATATATTCGTTGAACTGGATACTGGGTCCATTGAAAGGACCGGTGTCTGTGCCACTGAGGGCTGTGTGTGTGTGTGCGCGCCAGCTATGAACACCTTTATAAACTTGAAATCTCTTCTCATATGGATTCTACCATTTGATGTCTCCCTGTGGTCAAAATAATGCTTTGGATCCTGAGAGAAAACGAATATGTGTTCCTGTAGGTTAGGTGTCTCTGTCAACATCTTCATGTCTTAACATTTCCCATAAATTATAGTTAATCCTACATTCAAGGTGATTATGTGGCTTGGAAATTATAGTGTCATGTAGGAATCTGAAGACTACTGTATCATGAGATTATTGCCTACAGATCTGTGAAATGTTGGAAGAATAAATATCTCCTTCAGTTAATTTAGAACTACTGGAAGGAAGGAAGGAAGGGGAAAGAGTTCAGGTGGCAAAGATATATAAGTTGTTAGCAGCGTCAGGGGAAAGCCCTGTGCAAGAATTAACCAAAATGTGGGAGAGGGAAATACAAGTATCAGAATTAGAGATGGAAAGGATAATGGGAAATATTGCAAAGATGAAAAACACAAGAGTGAGGGAAATGAGAAGGAAACTCCTGCATAGGTGGTATCGGACGCCGGCCCAACTGGCACACTTCTTTCAGAATGTGAGCATCCGATGTTGGCATGGGTGCCAAGTGAAAGGGGTATATATGCACCTGATTTGGGAATGTGTAGTAGTCCAGAAATTCTGGAAAGAGGTACAAGGGGAGATCAATAGGGCATTGAATATAAATTGGGTAATTACGAAGGAGATTGCGATATTGGTGAAAAGGAGTGACCTGGGCGAATATGGGGGAATTAAGGAAGCCTTGATTGATAGTGCACAGTCTGTTATAGTCCTAGGCTGGAAAGATTCTTCCAAATGGACAATCAAGAATTGGCTGCGATATCTGGTAGAACACATCCAATTTGAAATTATGGAGATTAGGGTTAATGAATTGTATGAGAATAAATTGCAGAAGCTGTTGGGGCGATGGGACCGGGTAAGGAAATATATAGTTGGGAGAACCCGAGATCAAGATATGAGCAAAAAGTTGGATCTACTGTTTAACGTGTAATGTAAGCTGTCCAAAATGCTTGAAGGAGGAGAAGAAGAATAGTGATGAAACCCTCAAGGGGTGGAGGGGTGTGGATGGTTGTGAGGGTGGAGGAGACACTTTCATAGTGCACCTTGTTTGTTATGTTCGTTGTATGGTTGTTTCATTTTATATGTTTAAAAAACTAATAAAAATTATATTTTAAAAAACTACTGTATATACTTATGTATAAGTACTACCTTATGTACAAATCATGGGTGGATTTGGGGCCAAAATTATGGATTTTGATATAACTGATGGTTATGAGCAATTATCTTCTAAACTTCTATCCAATGCTACATGAGCAGATTTCTACTCATGCAACAGAAATTTTCTGTCAACTCCTATTATTTATGGCCCTCAACATGCAGAACTTGGGAAATTACTATTTTGAATTTCAACACATACAGTCTCTCATGCTGTATGGCCCATCTAATCTGTTTTTCTTTTTTTTTTTGGGGGGGGGGGGGGGGGTAGGCTTGAAACAGATCTGAGGCTTGATAGAGGCTGAAAGGAATATAGTCTAGGACAATGTCTGTTCTGTAGGTAGAAGGATACAATTGTTTACAACCCTGAGGCAATGTAAAGATGTGGTGTGTTGTATATTATGTACCCATGCCATGTGTGTTTTCTGCACAGAAAAAAACTTACAACTAAATGTTGTTGTCAGGAAAGAAAGATGCTTTGGTGAAATTTTTCTGGTAGGCCTACCAAAAATGTTGGTGGGCTGACTTGCGTTTAACTGAAATTTCTTTAGTAAGTACAATGCTGATTTTTTCACCTTTTGGTAATTTTTCCTTAAAGTATTCCTTTTGAGTTTTCATGTTAGTTTCATCAAATAAATAAACTGAAGATTGCTAAATCAGTCATGCTAAAGTAATTTGCCCATCAGCACATACATATTTTAATTTCAACTTTTATTTCCAGGCAAACCATATTCCTCACAGAGGCCTCGGCCAACCAGCCCATTTTCAAATGACAGCAACACCAGTGCAGTCCAGAATCAGAGTCAAAGGCCTAGGCCTACCAAGAAACACAAGGGGGGCAGAGTGGAACAACCTCCATTGCCTCATCGTAGGGAAGGAATGACAGATGGTAAGTTCTTGATTTCCAGTTATTAATGTGGTAATAACTAAAATAAAAAAATGAAGAACAATGTTGAAGTGTATTTAAATTCCAAAATGAAATCATCATAAAAATATCTAATGGTATAGTAATGTCTTGCAAGTTCCGCTAAATAAAGAACAGATATTTACCTAGACAACATGAGAGGAGGATTGAGTTAATCGTTTATCTTCCTCACATTTACTATGCAAAAGTATGAATGAGAGTAAGAATAATTACTTATTTGCCCATTGATGATGATGCTGTAGTACCTTTACCCTAAACTGGAATTTATTGTAGCCTTTGATAATACCATTTTAAAATAGCCTATCCATTAAATTTGTTACCAATATCAAATAATGATTATCCATAAATCATATTTGTCAATTGCCAGGAGGGTCCAGGTTTCTCTGCCATGCGATAAATAAGTATTGCTCATGGTCTTTCTCATCTGGGAGATCCAACAGCCAGTTGCAGTGAGTGGGGTTAATCCAGAGTTTTTGAACCCTAAAATGCCCGGCATATGCCACAAAAAACATACTGAACTAGCTCACTACACTGAATACTTTTACACCGAGACAAAGTTTTCCATTAAGCACTGACACCAGTCCATGAACACAAAAATAGTTCACACTGTGTATTTCTCCAAAGAGACAATTCAGACTAAGGAGAAAAATGTAATGCTAAATACATCTCTTTAAGTTTCACAACTTAAAGATAGAACAATGCCTTGGATTCCCTGGGAAAATGATTTCTTTTTTAGTTCACACTGTGGTTTATTCACCTGACTAATATTCGGAAATGGTTCAAAAGGATTACATGGACAATGCCAGCAGGTGGTATACAAATGTGAAATAGCCCTTTGTCTTGTTCCACATAAGCATGATTCAGAATATTTCAGAGCCTCTGTTTCTAAGATGATTTCATCACAATGAAAGAATCGTGCATGTTTGGTTTGAAACAGCATGGGTACTATGTTATAATGCAACTACATAATGTCCTTCTTCACCATTGCCAGGTCCAAAAATAAAAGGTAACAAACCAAACCATTTTTGTTAAGTATGTGTTTTCCCCTCACCCCAGAAAAGCTAACCTATGATGTATTTTGATTTTTTTTCCAAAAATCAATTCATTTTTTAAACAATGCAAACTTAGGTTGTGTAAATATTTGTCACCATAAACTATTTTAAGGTTAATAACAATATAAAATACAATATATTTAGCTGACCATATGTTTGAAATCAACACCAAGTGAACGGTTTAAATTGTAATTGTTGAACTGATTTTTGAATATGTTCTCCTTTGGATTAACTGCATTGCAATCTAAGAAAATTTGGATTAATTTTAAAATCTACTGAAATTTGAATGCATGTTCAAATAGATCTACAAAACATTGTCAAAGGTAGCCATGTTTTCCTGGTAGAAAGAGTTTTATCTAAAAGGTGGCTATTTTTTGAGTAGGAGTTTTGAAACTATTTTATACCAAATATAACATCCAAACTGAAGTAACATCTTTTATCAGCTGACAATGCATGTAAATTTTGTTAGTTTTTGTGCCAAATGGAACCCAACTAAAATTTACTGCTCTGGTAAAGAATATAACTATTACATAATTCTATTAGCTATAGTGGAAAACATCTATCTGTTGTCTAAAACTAGTAAAACATATAAGGTATGTGTCTTTCTCATAGATAAATCTTTCAAAACCTTTTTTGCTCCTCATCTTCAAATAGAATTTATGTCACTATACTCTGAGTCTATTCACATCTTTTAGATCTACCACCACCACCAGACCCACCCCCTGGTCAGGGTATAAGGCAGCAGATAGGCCCTGGGCAACGTGGAGGTTCAACAGAGAGAAAAGGAAGCTCTCTAGAACGACAGCATACATCTACCATAGATGAAACAAAGAGCTCTTTGGATCGTCAAACTAGAACGTCACTAGAGTGGCAACGACAGACCCAAGAATGGATAAGCTCTACAGAACTCCAAGGCCAGCAAAAGCAAGCATTTGGATCAGGTGTGTAGCTGCACCTCTTAAAGTGGCTTAGACAATTTCCTCAATATATTCTTTTATAAGATCCCCAACAGGCAGTAAAGGTCAAGGCAGGACCAATAAAAGGAATACTATTAACATCTGACCTTCAGTGTTTGTTCCTGCAATGGTGAAGCTTTTGAATACACCTAAACTACTAAAATTCTAAATGCATGGCTTTGTGACTTACTAATGCTACTATATGTAGCGGGAGAACTGTATATTGCACCTTTTATGAAGAATACATATATATGCAACACATATATTGATTGTGATTTTCTTTTTAAAAATCACTGGAATGGATTTTTTGCATGTATAGCATAGAGGAACCCAATGTCCCCACGTCCCATCTGTATTGACAACATTAAATTCACAATTATTCTATTAATTCTTATTAACAGCAATTTATTCATATTTATTATTATGTTGCCCTTTAATAAGGTCAAAGTCAGTTTGACAATTTCATTCATGTTGGGAATGTTCAAACAACAAACAAACAATTTGCTGTGAACTTATTTGTAAGATAAAAATGCACCCGTTAGACATTGTTTATGTTAACTTCATTTTAGATCTGAATTATTTCTGTTTTGGGCTCTCTGTTTACTGATATTACTGGAATGATGTCTGTACTGTTCTTCAAATCCAAAAAAGTATATCAACTGAAAAAATTATGATAAAAGAGAATTTATATAGAAGACATACACACTTATTTGATGCCTTGCACAATCTTAACGCCATAAAATAATAATCCTTGGACTAAACAATGGATGGTTCATTTGGCCTTGCAGATATTAAATATTCATGGATTAATATTATCCTGGAGTTTTTTCCTAAATAGTTATTTGCAGATAGCGATTTTAGGAAAGTGATTATTATGAACAGCAAAGATGTATTTCAATTACTGATAATCTGATACCAGAAACACATGCAAGTACTGTATTAGAATACAGGGATTAATGTCTTGAATTCTTAAATTGCAGCTCACATTAGATTCAGAAAATTCTAGTGACAATATTTTTTTTTTCTATTTTAATTATACTGAGTATCATTAATTTATTATGACAGAAAGTGCTAAAGAGTTAGAATTTAAGTTAAGACAAAATATAGTTTGGAAATCCAGATGTATTACACTATCTATCAGAAAGAAAATATGTTTTATAGTAATAATTTATGATTTTGCAATTAATAAATCTATATCAGACTATAGAAAATC
Organism: Anolis apletophallus; assembly: GCA_030556195.1. NCBI lineage: Eukaryota > Metazoa > Chordata > Lepidosauria > Squamata > Anolidae > Anolis > Anolis apletophallus. The sequence continues at coordinate 33,217,704 of JARBWK010000004.1, read as the reverse complement.
TAGAAATTGTGAGTAACAGTCATGTTTGGCAGACCCACCAATTGCAAAAAAAACAACATAATACTATAGTTAAGCATTGTAATATGTGTCTTTCTCAACACGTTTGTTGCACTTGCTTCCTTGTCTTCTAATTACACTACATGTATGTGTATTTGTTGAACAGAACATGCATGCACTTGAAGAACTTACTGGGTTAGATTATCAACTTGTTGTTCTGGCACTTTGGGAAATATGACACTTCAGTAACAACATGTATATATGCACAATAGTCAGATACCTGTTAAACCACTTTTCTATAGACTGCAGTTTTTCCAAGCTCATGCAGTAATGATGATGGAATTGAGACAAAATCTGGCAGCACCCTTTTTCTTCAGTGCCTTACTTCTTTCATGGTCACTGCCCATAGCACTTTTCTCCTGCTGCACCACCCACAGTGGCATAATGGATTTCAGTAAAATAAATGCTGATTTCTACTCCAGCTTGAACAAGTATCTCATTGCAGCAGCTGTACTTCAGATAATTGTTGACAGAGAACACGCTTCAAAACATATGGTACATCTTGCAGCTTCTATATATCTCCTTGGGTTTACTGATGTCATCAACTACATTGTAATGCTATATTAAGAGTGATAAGAACAAGGCTTCATCAGAGGTTTTCATGTGAAAAAGAACACAGTTGAACTGCAATTTTATACAGAAAAATGTAATAGTAAATTTATGGCAAACATCTTTGAACTGAATGTGTCTATAATGATGAATACATCGTAATTCTTCAGCTTCTTTCTTAGAATTTGGTTTTGAGTTAGATTTATCCTTCTAATTCTGATGGGGAATGACAGTTGAATTCCCACCATGAAATAAAGACACCGGATGCAAAAGTATTGAGAAAAAAGGTCCACTTATTAACCTCATTAAATTAATTCCTGGGCAGCTAACTAAGTTGGGAGGGGGGAGAAATGTGACATGGATCATGGCAGAGAGCCAGGTATCACTGCGTGACCATCTCCTTGCCTATCTCTAGGTGAACAGTTGACCCCAGGGGCACTCCACATGAAGGTTTGCTGGGCCTGAAAGGCCATCCCAGGGGTACTCCTTTCCAAGCCCCAGGATACTACAGTAGTGAGAGAAACCCCCCTGGAGTAGGGGCTCCTCAGTTTTAGAGGGAAGATCAAAAATCATTTTACAAGTGGATCTAAGATCCTGCAGCAAACTAATTCTTGGGCAGGGAAGAAACTTAGGAATTATTATTATTATTATTATTATTACTATTATTCTATTTTTGTACCGCATCTCAGGGGACTTGGGGTGGCCTACATGGGGACTAGCCCGAGATTCAACATAATTAAAATATAACAACAAAATTCATAAAAACATTAAACAGTATAAAAACAAACCACACACAGTACTATACATGGTGAATATCTAACATCTTTCAATGGTCTGAGTAGTGTATAGTTCTGAGCTCGGGCGGGCAGCAAGTGAAAATCGCTTGAAAAGGATTGGGCTGATGTATAAAATGCTAAGGATGGATGACAAGGTTAAAAACTGGGTGGTAATGTAAGAAAGGCAACTATGTCTTTAGAAGGGAACAGTGGTAAAGTGCAAGATCTAATTATGGATCAAAATTGGGGGGGCAGAATTATTTGGGGAACTAACTAGTCGTAGGCACAGTGGAACAGCCAAGTTTTTCGTTTTTGGAAGAACCAGAGAGCTCTCTGCTCAGAAAAAAGTGAGATACAGGTCTCTTAGAATGAGGAGTATGAGACTTTCCTGTTAATCCTCCCTGGGGGGGAAATTGTAGCTGTATAATTTATTACTATTTTTTTTTACCTAAATCACTAAAGTACTATGTCTAAAGTAGCACTTAGGCTTGTGTATGTGCAAAGTAATCCTCTGTGAAATAACAAAAAGGTAGGCACAATAAAAGCAAATTCAGGCTCTCTAGCTACCAGAATGCTTGGACAGTGACTATTGACAGGCTTTTGAGAGCTGGGTAACCCAAAAATATCTGGGGAGTTAAGTTTGACAAGTATGATGGTATTTTAGAAGAAGTCACTACTTAGTAGGTCAACATACAGCAATCTAATTTCATACATTTAAGTTGGAACTTTAGTAGAAAATAAGTAAGAATTAAAATTCTTAAAATGGGATCAATCTTACCCCTGCTTAGTCCTTTTAGATCCTTGCTCACTGACAATGAATGTGACCTTGTAATAATAATCAAGTCTCAAAGAGAAGAATGTTTTGTCTAGTTCAACTTTTTCTTCATATAATATAAACCAGTGAAGTAATTTCCCAAGTGCTTGATAATATAAAAAATAACACCAGGAAGCTAATTAAATTAGCAGATTCTGTAGTTCTTTATCTTAACTGATTAAAGCAATGTTGTCATAATTGCAATAAAATAGGATAAAGCATTTCCACAATATGAATAGAAATTATAATCTTTGTCTTACTGTTTTGCAAATTATATACATATCAGTTTAATTAAGCAGCCTATGCTTCATCATATTTTTCATAAAGATACTCAATGTTTAGAATGCATAGACAACAATTTATAAATTTAGATAAAATATTATATTTGGGTTTCAAATACTTGCATTCTGTTGTTTCCAGCTAAGTAAAACTGTTGGATTCAGTGAGAAAAATAAGCATATCCAGCATTTTCTGCATATATCAGGAGGAGAAATATATACACCAAGAAACACATTAGTATGCATGCCTCCCCCCCCCCCCATATTCCATTAATACAAATATTGGCTCATGTTTTCTACTGCTAGCTGATCCTTTCAACCATCTTAGCCACCTAAACTATTGATTCCAATATTAAGTACAATAATTGCATATTTAATTAGCTGAAACATATAATATTGAATCAGTTGTTATCTAAACAATTTTTTTAAAATCAAAAATTAGAAAACTTGCTTTAAGTTGCCAGCAAATTTAAATAAGGCATCCCTCTATTTTCTTGATATGGAAAGATGTAGGTACCCAAATTCTGACACAGAATCGAATGTGTGAAAGGCTGTAATCCCTAAAGCAGTCCACCAAATTTGGTATCTAGAATGCTGATTGATCAATATGCATGACATATTTGCTGGTAACTGTCATGGCCTGGCTATTGAGTATCAGCTGCTGTAAGGTGGAGTAACTCACATCTTCTCATGTGTTGCATGAATATGAGATATTATGCTGTTCAGAGATGTTAGGTAAACCTTTAGACTAGCCATTATATGAATACACATAGGATTACATGCCTGACTTTTTAAGAACGTCACCCTTAGATGGAGTACCCATATGCATACATTGTGTGCATAGGTTTTGGATAGGGGATATTCAATCAGTTGCTGAATTCATGGCCAGCCATTGTATTAATAGGACATGTCGATGTGGCCCCACAAACCATCATACATTCGGTCAAAACATGAGTTGGTTAATGCAAATCTTCCCCATGATCTTGGACTATTTGTGTGTCAAGCAATATCTTTTCAGTTTGTGGGGACATTGTAACTGATGAAACATACATTAGTTCTCAATTGTACAAATGCTTCCTTTTCCATTTGTATATTTCTAAATACTTTCATTTGTAAATTTCCAAAGAGAAATGTACATATGTATTTGTGTTGTATACTTCAGGATGCTTCAAAATTTCACTGCCCACCTCCTCCTTTTGAAGGAGGTATCTAAACAATTTCCACTTATCAAATTTATGTTGCAGTTAAAGCATTTTAGAGTATTTTTGCAAAACATTTCAGATGAGGTATCACCCAACTTTCTTTGTAGTTAGAAATTTTTAAACTATCTGTAAAACATTTCAGAAAGATAGTTCCAATTATCGTTTCCTATTTTTCCTATGCAACATGTTCCTATTGCTTCCTTTATGTTTACAGAAGAGGCCCTGGTGCCATATAGCAAGCCTAGCTTCCCATCCCCAGGTGGTCACAGCTCTTCAGGAACAGCATCTTCTAAAGGATCTACTGGACCCAGAAAAGGAGAGGTCATGCGAGGAGGTCATCAGCGCAACACCAGTGACCTCATTGATGTAGGATATGTTGGAACAAACAGTCAAGGACAGTTTTCTGGTGAATTATGTAAGCTTCATTTTAATTTATTTTTTTAAAAAATAAAATAAAATAACACTCCTAAAATTTAGGAATGGGCAGAAGAAATGTTTGCTTTTCTATTCCACTGAGGGCCTTAATAACATGGCTTTAATTTGAGATTTGCTTTTGTTCTCCAGATGCGTGAGTAAGTGTGTAAGCACACAATCATGCCAATATTTATTTGGAAATAAGCCAGTGGAGCTTTGTCCCAGGATATATATATACACATATAGTATGTGTATGTATGTATGTATGTATATGTATGTATGTATGTATGTATGTATATATATATATATATATAGAGAGAGAGAGAGAGAGAGAGAGAGAGAGAGGATTATTGTTTATATGATAGGATCAATGGGCATATTTGGTATTTTCTAAGCAGTAATCTAGGTGTAGCCATACTAGGCAATGTGTAGCGTTTTCATAATCTCTGGTTATCTATAATGCAATTGATATATCTGTTCAATTTCAAAATCTGATGCATCATGAAAACATTCTCTGCACTTGATGGAAAGCCATCAAGGACAGGCTTTTAGTGCATGAAAGGCTACAGAGAAAGAGAAAGAAAATATGGATGCTAACACAAGCATACCATTTTTCAATTAAACTGAAATTAGAAGTGATAACATTTACCTTCATGCTTCTTGGACTATTGTTCTATAAAAGTGCATCTGATGTAGTATTATAGCGACTGGGGAAACAAAGTACACAATTCCCATTCTAAAAATAAAATATTGCTTGTAACTTCATTTGCCCGCCCATCCCCCGAGACTCACACAAATAATAACACAACAACAGTTCTTTTGGGTCAAATTGGGCAACATTTTATTTGCCTATTTAAATCAGCCTCAGCTAAACTCGAAGGGTGTCAGGAATAATTATCAATCCGTTGTAATCAATCTCATTAAATTTCCAGGCGAAACACCAAGATTGCCTGATTAATCAACCAGGACAACCTAATGAGGGAAATGAGTAAGAGGTCCATTCTCCCACAGCGGAGAAGAGCCTCTTCTCATTCCAGGGCCATTAACACAACTTCACCCAACAACAACTTTAGGGTGCATACATTACTAACTGGCCCTCACGGGGGTGCCTCGGTGTACACCGAATATGGTATTTCCCTCTCTAATCACCACTAAGCTATTTAATAAACCATCACCCCCAGTAGCCCCTAAGCACGGCTTCCCTTTCAGATACGGGGCATACTTTTCAAAGGGTTCCCCCACCCCTCAATTAAATCCCTTTATCACAGCTCTTGAATACATGCACAGCCTTAATTCTGGAAGCAGACAATGCAGATAATAGCATGAACTACTACTTTTGTTGTGGAGAGTGAACCAAGCCACCCAGCAGCACCACAAACACATGGGCATCCTGGGCATTTTCTGGCTGCCGAATCAAGAAGTGAGGAAAACATAACCATCTCAAAAAGAAAACCCACATAATCTCCCTAAAACAGTGTTTCCCAACCAGTGTGCTGCAAAACAAAATGTATCCTCACGATGTTATCCAATGTCAGTTCTGGGATCCGCACAATAACACAGTCAGTTTGCGGACAATTTAAAGAAGCAGCACCATAACCATAGCGACAAGGTAGAAAATCACGTAGATAATCACATATATTCAAACCGGCAGAGGCTGAAGATAGATGTCGCGATGGAGTGGGAGAATGGACCTCTTACTCATTTCCCTCATTAGGTTGTCCTGGTTGATTAATCAGGCAATCTTGGTGTTTCGCCCGGAAATTTAATGAGATTGATTACAACGGATTGATAATTATTCCTGACACCCTTCGAGTTTAGCTGAGGCTGATTTAAATAGGCAAATAAAATTTTGCCCAATTTGACCCAAAAGAACTGTTGTTGTGTTATTATTTGTGTGAGTCTCCTGAATTCGGGGGATGGGCGGGCAAATGAAGTTACAAGCAATATTTTATTTTCGGAGGTGGGGGGGGCAAATGCCTCTCTCCTCAGCAAGCTGAGGAGAAAGGGTATTTCCTGAAGCAAAGTTTGCTGGACATTGCCCTTGGAGAGCTTAGAGCCCACTCAAATTCACTATGCACTCCCAGAATTCTAACTGTACCATAGGGAGCCATTTAAGGCTTGTGAATACCTAAAAAGCTTTACAGTGATTACAAAAGCAAGATAAAATGTATTTCCCTTAGAGCTGCTAAGAGGCAGATTGTCTGAGATTCCTTACTCCCAAAGACTATGCCCCTGTGGAGGAAATGAAATAGAAACAATAGAACACATTTTATTGCAGTGCTGCTACTACACAGTGCAACATAGCCAACTTTTATATCCAATCCTGTCCTATATGACCAGTCATCAATGGTTCTACTTGGCTGTATTATGATAAATTGGGACAGCTGTTTAGTAGTGTATAGTGTTTTAATGTATAGTGTTAAAACTGTTTTATTGTTATTGCCCTGTTTTTATCCATGTAAACCGCCCCGAGCCTAAGGGAATGGGGCGGTATATAAATACGAATAAATAAATAAATCCCCCACAGAGGATTGTTAGATATCTTTTAGAGAACAAGGGCCATAGTGGCAAAATTCCTTGCAGTGGAAACAAGGTGGAGGAAGCAACTAACCTCCAATAGGGGTATTACTTAAAACCATGTAGATGTATCTTGTACAACAGACTTCACCTGAGATGAGAGAATTTATAATGGCTGTTGGTTTTACTGGTGGTTCTATGGACCGTAATAAAATTGTTGCTGTTGTAACTTAATTTACTTATAATTGTTCATGTTTAATTATTATTTATGTTTGGGAACATTGCCATTTGAAACAGTGTTCATGTTTTTATGACCATTTTCTCTCTCTAAAAAGTGTGATTTCTGTGCTGAAAAGTTCAATGAAAATAATTGCAAATATAATCATGTTATTCCTTTTTATTCAACAGAGTAGTTGAACAGAGGCATCTCGAGCTGCTCTCAAGGGCCATCATGGTCTGAACTCATGGAAGTGATGACACTAAAACAGTGCAATGAACATTTTCTTTATTTATGTACTTACTATTAAAAGAACTGTAAATGCAATGTAAAGACTCACAGCCACACATATCCCACTGATACTCAACCTGTGTTCTTCTCTTTAATACACCTTCCACCTTAATCTATTTCTTACCAAGCATATATAAAGAAAATCACCCTCAAGGATGATATGGATTTCCCTTGTACATAATTTCTTTTTATTGCATTACTATGCAAGCTCACCATTTTTTAGCTATGTTCATATTATTGTCTGTTCTTATGGTCTGTTGTATTATATGTGAATTAATAGGCTGTGGTGCCATATAATAACTTTTAATTCTGTAACTTTTTATGTTTAAAGTTTGCACTGCAATTTTTGTTGGTGATAAGCACAAAACTCTTACTCCTCGTGACATGAAGAAGAAAAAAGACTGAATGTGAAAGGAGTCTATGTACTGTAAGCTGTGTCGGATAATGCTGGATGTAATGAATTACGTTAGGTGGTTTTCCATTTGGGTGTAGAATTAAGAGGTTGACTGGCAAAACTGATGCTAGCAAAGGCATATTGGGGCATCAGGGTGGAATCCTATCTAAAAATTTAAGCAACATGATGCTTTTACCATTTAAAATGGGTGGGTCAAATGATGGAAGTATTGAGTTTCAAGACCAGATTAGAATATGAAAGCCTTCTCTTTTCTTAGTATCAGTTTTCTTTTGTTCAACAGAGTTGAACTTATTACAAAGGAAGGAAGCAAAGGTATTTCAGTAAGGCTATACACACACACACACACACTTTTAAATCATTACTATATTTAGTTTGCTCTTCCGTCCAGGAAACATGAACCATATGAACTAGAGGAAAATCTAGCAAGAGTTATAGGTGCAATTTATGACAGAGATATCCAAGCTGCTTCCAAAAAGGCTAGACTGTAGCCCTATTTAGGCATTTTAACACATGTACTCTCTGCCTGGGAGAAGGGAGAATGGTCACAAGTATCCACCTCATACCTGTTTTCATGAACTTCCAGATGTAGTCTTCTTAAAGGCTCTCAGCATAATTTAGAATATAGGGAGAATAAATGGATTACAGATTATGTGGGTGTGTCCATGTATACAAGGGTCTGCACTAGAGAAAGTATACAGATGAAGGATTATGAAAAGGGGATGGTGGAAGCAGAGCTAGCAAACTTGTGCACAATCTTCCTCCTTGTGTATACTTACTGACTACAAGCATTAATATGCCTCAACAGGGCTTATTTTAGTTCATCTTTCCAATACATGTACAGTACAATGGAAAGTGTAGAGTTGCATCACTTGAAATTTGTGACATAATTGTGTTTACACAGTCTAGACATATTTTATTGTGTTTTATTGTCTAAAACTGCCAGAAATTGAAGCCCAGTTCATTTGTACTTAACCCATTGAAAAGAAAGCAGTGATAATTCTGTGCTCATTTTGAATTGAATGTCTTTTGCCAATTCATGACATTGTTGGAAATTGGATAGAAACAAGGAAAAGAAAACATCTTTGATATGTTTTTGATAAGTAAAATTCAACCCTCTTCTTCTTATGAAAACATGATGCATGTTTATACACTTTTTGAATAAACCAAACTCTCTGTAAGTGGACATTTACAAAAGCATCTTGTCTCATCATTAGTTCTCATGATTTTCTCCAGGTTTTTTAACAGTATCTTTAGTTTTCATTTGAAAATACTGTACCTGTATCTCAAATGCATTGAATATTTGATTTGAAGTTTACATCACAGAGATTATTTCATTTAGTTGTGTCATTTTATCAATCTCCATTTAAACATATCTTACATACAATCAGTCCATGTTGTTTGCTTTCATACTTACACTCATGTTAAAATCAGTGTACCTTTAGAGCATACAAATAAATCTATTAGATATGTGTTGCTTTTTATTACATTATGTTTGGATTGTTTATAGGATAGGACATTTTCAGCACTGCAATTATCAATTTATCTCATTTATCTGAAGACAGGACATTGGTGAACCAAAAAAAAAGTCAGCACACATCAACAAGAAGATTTTTTCGCCTTTGTGAGCAAGGAATTGACATGATATTCCTGTTTATTAAAATGCTGGATATAATTAAAGCCATTGTTTTATAAATGTACATAACATTCAACAAATGTATAAATTCCATTCCTTTTTTCCTGAATTTAATATGTTAATATGAAGATAGGCACCGTGTTCCAGCAATAGTGAGGTCAGAAACAGGTTTGTGTAATAGAGATCCAACAAACTGCTTTAAAAGGAAGAAAAATATCAATACCTCCAGCAACCTACCTGAGCTTTTGTCATTAGAGGCACAGTCTTCTTACAACCATAAAATTGGATCAGTGCCATGAGAAGACTCTACATGAAATACTTCACAGCACAGGTCAATTGTTACATGTAAATAGGGAAATAAAGGTGAGACTTGAGCCGCTTCTGCCATTCCAGCTCATCTGGTGATCAGGGTTGCAGAGGGCTTCATTCAGACACCTGTGGTAGCACTGATAGTTACTGAGTTGAGAGAATTCCTTCAGAGGTTCCTTTTCCCATCTGAAGACTTCTGAGTTATACATGATTTCTATGCTCCAGCCATACTTGTATGTGCCTCAGCTATTTTATAAAGAAGGGTTCATGTTTTTAAAAGCCCTACAATGTGATTTAGACTATGATCTAGGCAATCTTTACTACTCAGCAATCTGTAAATTTCAAGAATCAGGACAAACAAACAAAAGTTGGCTCATGGTCTAACAGCAATAGATTCATAAAGAAGTGATATATGAGGATATATGCAGCAGTATTTTAAGGAAACCACCCAATTAATGGAAAAGATGAGTGAGAAACCATAACTTGAAGCTATTCCAATTACACAATCACTTTGAGCTTAAAGCAGTTTTTCATGTTGCTCAAAGCCACCTGTGTAGTTGGATTCATGCTACTTGAGCAGACCTGGGCAATTGCCGGCCCTCCAGGTGTTTTGGACTTCAAATCCCAGAAATCCTAACAGCTGGTAAACTGGCTAGGATTTCTGGGAGTTGAAGTCCAAAGCCCCTGGAGGGCCAGCAATTGCCGAGGTCTGTACTTGAGTAATATCAGTGGTTTCCATTCCTGAGGCAAATCCACAGAAACTTACCATGCAATCAGGCCTAACTATACCAAAGTGAAAAAAAAGTCTGAAGCAACTGCACAAGTGGGTCCTGCAACCATTCTTTTCCACATAGTGTTAAAACACGACCATGTAGTTGATCCAAAGTATAATACATACGTAGTAGGTCTGTTCTACCTCCAAAATGCATGGGAATAAACAATATATATGCAGGAAGACTTGAAGGGCACACTGAAAGAGCTGAAGCTCCAAATGCACTCTGTACATGAGTTTCCTATATATATATATATATATATATATATATATATATATATATATATATATATAAACTGGGTCTTCAAAACCTGTGTTGTGATTTGGTGGGACAGCTTATGGGGCAATTTCCCTTCAAAATTCAACCCGAGGAAAAGTAGCCATCCCCAGTTCTTGAGATGTATGTCTTAATATTTTCAGTTGGCAAGTTTTGTGTCAGTATTAAAGCTGTGCAGTACTATAATATCACTGTTTATTATTGGCTACTATACAGTTGTACTTACTCAGTTTTTTTTAAAAAAAAAACCAAGATCCTATGAAGAGGGTATTTTAATGTATAGCAAATCCCCACTCATTTGAAAGATGGTTTTTCTCTTTCTCTCCTTCTCTCTCCCACTGTCTCTCACTTATTCAATGTACTTCCAATGATCACAGAACATATTTTTAAAATGTACTGTACTTTACCATTTTTAAAGAAAAAAGTTTTTTTCCTTTTTTATAATTGAAATATTTCTTGTGCATAATGTCTCTAAAAAGGAGGTGTAGTGGCAGCACTTAGAACTGTTTTCTAATTTTTTTTATAAAATTGTTCATTGACAATGGTTTGTTCAGTCACACGCAAGAAGATTATGACCTCTTAATGTGTTTCATGTGTTAGTGAAGCAAAGTTTAATGGGCATAAAGTTGGTTAATTGTAATGTTGAGTGTGTATTGTATATTTACTGGGGAAAAATAAAACTTCCACATTTCAAATCCATGTTAAAGAAACTTGAATTTAGCACTCTCTCAATACATGATGGCCACGGGGATTGGAAATGGAAACACTCCAGAAATGATCAAATATAATGTTTTTTTCTCTATGCCATTATACTTACAGAGAGGCTGACCCTATGGAGTGAGATTTTTTATGCTCACCAAATTGTCTTTGAATGTCATCCAGATTCATCCACATGCAATTGTCATAGCAGAAACAGACCAAACATCTTCCTCCTCTTCCTCTCAACATCCCTCCCAAGACCTTGAAACACAGAATATGGCACATAGAAAAAGATACACAGAAAATGGTTCCCTAGACACTCAGCTGGATGGCATGACTTGTGGCACATGGAGAAAGAAAACCCACAGGTGTAGTTATGGGGGGGAGGAACTGGAAGTATGTCTAGGCCTGCTTTATCAGCCTTCAAAAGGTACATCTACACTATAGAATGAATACAATTTGATAATACTTACCATGGCATAATGCTATGGAACCATGGGAGTTGTAGTTTGGTGGAACACCAGCACTCTTTGGCAGAGAAGGCCTTGTAAAATGACTACTCCCATAATTCCATAGCATTGAACTATGGCAGTTACGATGATGTCAAACTGAGTTAATTCTACAGTGAGGTAATCCTACAGTGTAGATGCACCTGTAATCATTAAGTGTAAAACCATATATAACTAATTTCATACAGTGAAGTGTAAGACTGCACTGAATATTGCAGGAAGTTCTAGATTTATTTATTTATTTATTTATTATTGCGGCTTTTAGGCCGCCGACTCCCGAGGGCTCGCGGTGGCTTACAGCAGGGTTAAAAACATCAATCTCAACATGACAATTAAAACAACAGCAATAGCATTAAAATACATTAAAATACAGCATAAAACAGATTGTCTGTCTGGGGCACACTTCCCAAACTGGAGAAGGCACACTTGGTATACAGCAGTTGAATATGATTATATCTGATCATCATACCATGGCTAAAGAACATCAACCTGGAATCCAGAACACAGACATAGGCATTTAATATGGCTATGCAGCTTTTTCCTTATTAACAATCTAAATGTGCACACTTTGAAAATGCAGGCCACAGTTGAACACTCAAAAAGAAATAAAACGTAATTTGCATGAAGCTGCAAACATATGGTCTGATTAAAAGGTATACTATGTAATGAATGATATATACCAGGGCTGTCCAACAGGCGGCCCGCGGGCTGTACATGGCCCCCCAGCCTGTTGGACACGGCCCCCGCTACCCTCCTGAAAGAATTGTTTTGAAAAAATATTTTTAAAAATTAAAAAAATATTTTTTTAAAAAATGGTGGCCAGGGGGGGAGGGGGTAGGCGGGGCAGGGAGGAGGAAGTGAGACAGCTCCTCATCCCTGCACCGCCCCCTCCATCCCCCTCTCCGCCCCACCGCTGCGATCCGGTTCGCAGCGGTGGGGGGGAGGGAGGGAGGGGAAGGAGGAATCCTCCCTTCCTCCTCCTCCTCCCCCCGCCGTGGCGATCGGGACACCGGCTGCACCAGGAAGGGTGGGAGGGAGGGAGCCTCCTTCCCGGCGCCCCTGGGGTCCCGATCGCCGCGTCGGGGGGGAAGGAGGAGGAGGAATCCTCCCTCCTCCTCCTTCCCCCTGGCGCCGCGGCGATCGGGACACCAGCTGCACCGGGAAGGGAGCGAGGGGGCGGGCCTCCTCCTTCCCGGCACCACTGGTGTCCTGATCGCTGATGCGGGGGGAAGGAGGAGGAGGAATCCTCCCTTCCTCCTCCTCCTTCCCTGGCGCCGCAGCGATCGGGACACCGGCTGCGCCGGGAAGGGCGGGAGGAAGCGAGGAGATGGGCCTCCTCCTTCCCGGCACCGCTGGTGTCCCGATCGCCGCGGCGGGGGGGGGGAGGAGGAGGAGGAATCTTTAGCAGGAAGGGCGAAGCCATGGAGGGCTCCCCTTGGCTTCGCCCTTCCTGCTAAAGTGTCATGCCAGCCTCAGAAACAGGCAAAATCGCCTGCTTCTGCCGCCCGGCATGAAACTTTAGGAGGAGGAGTGGGGCCGGGGGCGGGGCGGATCGGCCCCCCAGGTCATCAGTGACCTGAATTCCGGCCCTTGGCCGGTTAGAAGTTGGACAGTCCTGATATATACAATCTGGGGAAAATGGGTTTGGAGAGAGAGCATGAGTAGCCATTTGCTTCCCCCAAGTACTAGTCTGTGAGTGTTGTGTTTTTTGTACCTCTGGGTGTATTACCATTTCACAGATGAATATATGACTTAGAATATCTGTGCTCCAAAAAAAAAAGAAATTTCAAACACAGCTGTAAATTAGAAATAAGCCCTGGGAGTTTGAGGAGGGAGAAGACTCTTATGGAGAAAGCTTGTGGAGTTCCCTCTGTTTTGGTAGATCAAGTTCAAATCTCCCATAGTTTGTGATGAAAAGAGGTTAAATACAGGGGGAAAGGGAGTGTGTGTATGACCTGCAGGGGAATCAGTGTGTGCAAGGAGCAAACGGGAAGCAATTGGACAGGGGGGGGGAGCTCCACCAAGGCACAAAGCAAGGAAATGACACCAGAAATCACATAAAAGCTGATGGTGAATTTTTCTTCACTTTAAGAACATCCAACTGGCTCCCTCTCTTCAAGTGCCTTCCTTCTGAATCTCTCTCTCCTACTAGCACTCTTGCTGGTTTCTAACTCAAATGTCAGCTTGTATTTCAAAGCTAAAAATCAAAAGAGCAACAGCTTATATCTAAGAAAACTCATAAGTCGGTGCACTCATAAGTTGGGGTTTCACTGTATATACAACAATAACAAATATATATACTGTGTATCAGATTAAATGTTAAATGTTATTACAGAGGCTGCTAGTATACACTAGTATCAGGTCAAGGTATATACTTTTCTTACAACCAAGATCAGACTCCTTGTTTTGCTGGAACATCTACACTAGACAAAAAGCTTCACATTACCACTGTTGTTGTGCTAAAATTGGATTCTTAAAGACTTCTCAGCATTATGCCTAGTCCCAGGCAAGATCTCAACCACTGATACATTGTTCTCCTTGCTGAGAATAGTTTTCCAAATTTAATGAATATAACACACCATCAGTAGCTGGCTATGTACAGATTTATAATGAATTACAACAGAAATACCATTTTTGTACTTCTGTCCATTCTGCTTTGTAAAATTGGAATTTTTCATAATAGACTGTTGAAACTAGAATCTGTATTTTCCTTCATTGATAGCTTTAAGGCAACATTTAAATTCAGCTACATTCGTATTCTTTGCTATTCTATAAAACTTATATTACCATTCATATTCCCATGTAAATTAGAATGGAATTTTTCCTTCCAAACTTTCCAATTCTATTGAAAACTTTCTTTCCAGAGCTAGCATACAGTCTTGCTAACAGTCTAATCCACAAAAGTAAGTCCCACTGTGTTTGGTGAAACTGACTCTGAGATATGCATAGATTGCAGCTTAATATAGCCATGATTGCTCTATAATAAGTGCATTTTTGTAAAGATGCACAAGATTTGCAGTCTTGGATTTGTTTTCCCCCTTGAAGACGGTAAGACTTGCCTTGAATTACAAGTGCTGAGATTTGAAACCTATCTACCTGGAATTAAGAAAATTGGGAGCTTATGACTGAAATACACATATAATAACTGGTTTAGGTCTCTTGACTGTACATGTCTAATCAGAAAATCATATCAGAATCAAGCACTGGAAGTATAATCTTTATTTTCATATATTGTAACTGGCATTTGGTAGAATTCAAGCCAACAATCTATGAATGGCTTTCTTTTCCTGTTTCCTTTTTTATTTTATTCCCTGGCATATAAAATATGGAGCATGTCAGTGGCAATATCTATCAAACTCCTGTAAATGCAAAGTACAAGAAATGTAAGTGTATCACACAAAATAGCAGGTCACTCACTAGAAAAGAGCTGCTAAGGGAGGACATTGCAATGTGTAATTCTTTGTCAGATTTAATTTGAAGCTCTGACACCATATGTGGTCAAGATGTGCTGAAAGGTAACACAGGGAGTAAGGGCAGGCTTACACTACTATTTTTAACCTGTTGAAGTTTATACATTCTGACATTTTCTGTGGCTATATGGCATGCTGGGCATGATTTTATGAAAGCTTCAGTGCATGTCTGGACTGCAAACTTACCATGTCCTGGTTCAACATGGAAGTTTTGTTAGATTTTATTTAGCTTTCATGTAATTCACTTCCACTTCTTTGAAACAGAAAAAAAATGAATGAATACAATTTCAGTTATGTTATAAAACTCTTAGATGGTTCCTTGACCACTGACTATGTCTCTGACATACTCAAGATTACTTCATATTAACTTGATATTGTCTCCCGACCTAACCTCAATCTTACCTTAACAGCAGGCAGCCACACCGACTTCTGCTGGGAATTATGACACAGCAGGATAGCATTTCAAGCATTCTCTTACCAAAG
The DNA here is from genome assembly GCA_030556195.1 of Anolis apletophallus. Lineage (NCBI taxonomy): Eukaryota > Metazoa > Chordata > Lepidosauria > Squamata > Anolidae > Anolis > Anolis apletophallus. The sequence continues at coordinate 33,202,022 of JARBWK010000004.1, read as the reverse complement.
AACTGCAATGCAATGAGGACTTGTGACTGAGGCCCTGCTTCTGATCATTGCAGGTGGAAGAAGGCTGGAAATACCATCCTGTTGGACTCCAATCATTAGTAGGTTGATCTCCATCACTCAGTTTGATTGCTGAATATAGGTTTAGTGGGGGTGGGAGGGCATCTGACTGTGACAATAGTGCCACAAGTCTAAACATGAATATTCTAGTTTACACATTCAACTGCTTAACAGGATGCCAGCTGTTATCTTCATAATTGTATCCATTGAGACAATTGGATGAAATATTGGCTGGTATTATGTTGAGTTGAATTGCATCATTTTCAAAGAAGGAAAGCAGAAACATGGCTACATCATAAGAAAAGCTGCACAAGTAGAGCAAAACGTGTCTGTTGTGTAATGGCCCCATTGAATTATGGGTCCTGTTATACAAAGAGTGTTCCCGTTGAGTGACAATATAATTTACATGGCACCCAAGTTTAGTTGGAGCCCGGTGGTACAATGGGACACTATGTCCAATCTCCCAATGTGCATCAGCAAAATTTTCTGGAAGGATTGGATATCATGTCAGAGATGTGGCTTTTAGAAAGTTACATAATACTATCAAATGAACGTTAGTAAGTAAGTAAAACATTATTTCTATCCTGCCCTATTTCCCTGTGTGGACTCAGGGTGGCTCAAAACATAAAAGGCAAACATTCAATGCCATAAACTACAACAATAAGCAATTCAAATAGACTGAAGAGAACTTCAACAAAAAACAAATCCCATAAAAACAATAATGATAAGTTACACAATATTAATAAAAACAAATGTGGGATATTTTAGAAATATGGGGTTATTTTTTGAATATTGCATTAAAATCAAATAGTAATAATAAGTCCTACTCCAATTTTCAAATGATCAAGTTTTCTGATTAGTGCTACAAACAGTTGTACTGTAGATTCATGGCTTAGGTTCATTTGATACACATTCTACATGTCAGGAAAATTGAAAACAAGATAATTGTAGTTCCTCAAAGACTTATCTCTAGTTTCATTATCTGAATTTTTATTTGCATTTGTTACATATTAAATGTATCTCAGCTATTAATTCATGCTTTTATTCAAAGTTTTCACTTTGGAAATTTGGCTGACGGATCATTGATAAGTGCCATCTTTCTTGTTGAGCCATACTGTTTGACACTGTTCAACATACTTCAAATTGCTATTAGTGACTGAACATTCATGTACAGATTGGTCATCTTCCTAGTCATTCATAACTATCACAGACAAATTGAAAATACAGACCAGTACTAATTTGATGGATCTTGGATATTTTAGGGAACTGATTTTTAAATCAAAGGCTGTTTATGAATTCCCACATTTTTTTTTGTATTAGAAAGATGCAAATCAATACAGTTTTTTCTAGTCTGAAATTCACAATGATCTATAAATGACAATGGCTATCTAAATAAAAGAGATCTATTTTTCCAGTGAGCTGTTTGGAATTATCTCCGTTCAAAACATCAAGATATAGAACGATGTACTGAGTCATTAATCATCATGTGGTCTAGCATTGATTAATTGGTTTTGGACTGACCTAAACCATCCAGGATCTTTGTAAAGCACCTGCCTTCAATATGGCTGTAGTATTTAGTGGCAGGCACCCGAGGAGTCATTTTCTCTAGAGAAAAATACAACAGACTGCCCACACACCTTTGAGTGGAATTAGGATAATAACTTTCTTCTGCAAATAAAACAGCAGAGAAGAAAATCCTATATTTTGCAATATATCTCTGGAGCAATGCCCATTTTCAGTAAGTTGAAAAATAAATGTTACTGATGAACCATGTTGCTTTACTCGTGGTGTTGATCACCACAAACCTTAGATGCTAAACAAACAAATAGCTTTATTTTATCCCACTTGATATCTCTCTCAAACAATACAGGACTGTTTCTGGTAGTTGCTCATGGGACTCTACCTCCTTAACATCTAGAAACAGGAGATTTCGAAAGCCAGTTAGGAACTGACTCCACTTTTATGACTGTGTGGAGAAATGGCTAAAGCTAGGTATTTTTTCTAGGGATAGAAAATGATGGATTTCTTCGTTTACACTCAGTTTTATAAAGTGCCCCTCCATGATCCTTCTTTCACCCTTAGTGGTTTAAATACAGTGCGTGTTCCCTTGAAAGAAGCATTTTAAAAGTGTGTTGGTCTACTTGAAAGGAAAATTTAAAGCAGGGAAATATTCATTGAAATGAGTGTTTAAAAGTGTTAAAAAGTGTGCTGGTCTACTTGAGAGGAGAGATTCGAAGCAGGGAAAGATCCATTGTCTGTTCAAGAAGAGGCATTCAAAGAGAAAAAGGGAATGTCCCACTGAAAGGAATGTTTAAAAGTCTGCTGGTCTACTTGACATGGGAGAAGATATTGTTAGCTTGTGTGATGGGAACTTAAGTGGATGGTTGAGCTAGAAATGGAAAGAGGTGATCCTGTGTGATGGGTTTAATAAATTCTCAGTCTTCTTTAAAATTGAATCCCCGCAGAATGCCACACAAGTAAGATAATCCCACCCATTTCCCTCACACTTGTGGGATGAAGTCTATAAGCAGAAATGTTTCATGGGAAAAGTTATAAGAAACAAATGTAGATCAACGTGCTTTTTCTAAGACAAACTGTTCGATCAACGTCATCAAAGAAGTGAAGTGGGCAGGGAGCATGCTGTGACTGACCATGCCCACAACGAGTCCTGGCCGGGACTATTTCACCTCTCCCTTCACTGGAAGGGAGCAAAGCGCTTCCCCACCCTCATGCGGAGGGCAGGAAAGGAAATATCAAAGGTTTAAACAGAGACTCATAGACATTATTCTGCTGTAGATGATATGATTTTGTTATACACTATGCAGATAGACTTTCATAGTTTTTGGGATATTTCGCTATGTAGTGTCAGAGAAGTATAATAATTAATAGCATAAAATAAAAAAATGGTAACTTATAGAAAAAATTAATTTTTAATGCAAATTAGTTCTTTTGTTTATGTGAATATTTCTTCTTGAGGTCTTTGACTTTGGATCTCATCAGATTGATGAGGGGTAGCAGGGTGATTTGCCAGCCTCCGTGGTGAATCCATGGGGCAGAGGAGCAATCCCAGTACCCCATGCTCCACCTTGCCTGCTTTGCTCCTCACCTCACAAAGAGAATCCATTATGTGATGGGATCCAGTGGGCTCTGTGGCTGACGAGAGATACAAGTGTCAAAGGATGGGCAATTCTGCCCATTGGATGAAGTCCTTTTAAAATAGGGATTCCACAAATATGACCTTTCCCTCTTGAACAATGGAAGCAGAATACAAATCCCCACACATGAATCTTTTCTCAGAGTTTTCTGTTCAAGATTCCTTCTACTTTATAGAAAACATTTCAACCCCTTATCCCTTACAGGTTTGATTTATGAGGCACAATTCAGATGTGACTTCCTTCACAAATTAGTCCTGTATCTACATATGTCTGCCCATGTTTACATTTACTGTAACTTCAAACAAACTTTGGCTCTGATACACTACTACATTTAATATGGTTGTAATGACTTCTGTAGCTGTCCTTACTTTGAAGTAGAAAATTGAAGAAAACAGCACTGTTCCAAAACAATCAGTTTGTGGACTTCAGCCAAAATATATGTTATCCTTTTAGTGCACATAAAACATCTTAATTTATGTCAATAAAATGCTTTGTTTCTTAAATTTCATTATATGCTGCATCTCTCAACTGGATTTCCTCCTCTAATGTATTGGGGAACACCCGTTCTTCATTTTTTTGTAACACTGTATGCCAGTTCTTCAATTAGTCTAAAATTCGTTTTGTCCAAGATTCCCTCTTTCTACATGTTATTACTTATTTTATCCCAGATGTTGAATTGTGGTTCTAAACATTTCCTTAGTTCTCATGAAAAATTATACTATATTTGGCAGTGGACATTTCCTATACATTTGTAAAGCTTTATGCAGCAACTCACATCGTGAGCCATATGCAGGGAGGTCAGGGGCCCATTTTACATAGGAAGGTTTCACATCCAATTAATTTCCTCCCCTGTTGAATGTATACCGTCACTCTAGCCACAAGAGTGTTATGGACAGCCACAATATTTTTCAAGTCATCTCCTCCATGGAAAGTAATCTTGTCTCCACCTTCACCCCTGCTTTTTAGTAGTCTTTTTCTATCATGGTGCTATATACTGATACTCCAATTCTAACTCTCAATTCTATCACCTTCCAAAAGCTCTCCTTGTGCCATATATACAAGTGGATAGCACAGAGTGGTACTTGGTGAGAATTCAAGTTTTCTTCCTTTTTATAAAATGTATTTTAAGTTTTGCAAAAAAAAAATTACAATTCCATTTCCTCTGAAATCTTTCATTTTGACAGAATATGTCAATGTGTAGCCTGCAGACCCTAAAACACACAATGGCAAAAAACAATGCAAAGAGTTAAATGCCTTCTCTGCCATTAATGAGGAAAAACTACTTTTTGCAATAACTGATGGAACACATTGCTGTTTAAAAAAAATGCCAGTACTGTTTCGCTGGAAGACCCCAGGGGGCCATCCAGTCCAACTCCCTTCTGCCAGCCAGGAAAAGCACAATCAAAGCACCCCCAATAGATACCCATCCAGCCTTTGAAAGAAGAAGAAGAAGAAACCACCTACTAGGTAAACTTTGGAGTTACTGCCTCTCAATTTTGCCTACCTCACAGAGTTGATTCAACTCCCTACAATCCTCTTTTATTTCAAAATTCCTTTAGAGAATGAACACCAAAACTTTCAGGCAGGAATTCTGGGAAATGTAGTGTGGGAAGGCAATGACCCGTGTGTCAGAAAATTCAAAAGGCCGTGTCCTAAACTACATTTCCTCGAATTCTGCTTCTTCCCACATTAAAGCCTCAATGTGAGTGCGGTCTCTTCCTGTCTCTCCCTGGCCCAGCCATATGCTGGAGGAGCTTCTTCCTTTCTTGGCCATCCAGCCAGCCAAGCATCCCTCTGTCCCTCCCACACACATGCACCAGGCCTCCCTTGCCACACCTTTTGGAGAAAGAGGCTTCTCCCTCCACTCTGACTTTGCCATCCTTCTCAGTCCCCTTTGGGGGAACCAAACCTAGCCCCTTTGGTGTAGAAATGGAGCCCATGATTGAAACCTGGAGCCATTTACAAGACTTACATAACTCTTCTGAAAGTTACAGGTCAGTGCTTTGAATCTTATGTTGTTTTTGCATGGGTGCCCCTTGCATTTCTTAATATCGAGTCATACAGTATGTACGAATCTTATGAAATAAATACAACAAACAAGGCACAGCCCTGTTTCTTACAGTAGAATTCCGGCTATTGTCAATCAGCCACCTCCTTATTACTCTAATGTGCTACTGTCTCTGTTTGGCTCTTCTTTGCACATAAAGTGCTGAATTAATTTAAGAAAATTGATTTGTTTTCAAGTACCAAGCCTGTTATTTGAGTAATTAAACTGATTTGCAAATGAATCCATACCATAATTTTTGATACATCTCTGTATAGTGAACCCAATGATGTCTCACAACAAATTGGATCTGCCTACATGGTAACCCTCCAAGAACCAATTATTGCTCTCTCTTGTTCAATTTTGCTCAAACTAATGGAAATATGGATCATGCCCCACTGTCAAAACAACTATGTCAGTGCTCCCTATTTTCCACTCTGGTCTGGCAGTTTCATACACTTTCTGTGGTACCATGAAAAAAACTAACTCCAATTCACAATATAGTAGTTAAAGAACAATATGGGTGCAGACTTGAATTTGCAGTAGTACTCACTCAAATGTTGCTCTGAAAGTACTGCTACATAACAAATTATACCTATTCAGAATCATCTCAATATGTGGGAAATGATATAAGTGATAGTTGACTTCACAGCCTTAGAAATTTAAAGATGTTCTCCTTTCTCATGCATATACTTATGAAGGCTTGCCCAACAGTGCCTGGTAGGTCAGGAGACAGGATAACTATAAGCAAATTGAAGGATACAGTTAGACCTATGAGATGTTCTAAATCTCAGGAATGAACAGTGTCACTTCATCTAACCAAACATTCATGAGGAGATCAACAGATCTATGATTATGCATGTGCCAGAAGAGAGCCATCTATAAAGGCTTCCCACAAAGCCAGTACAGCAATAATTTATTAAAGGAGTTCAATACAGATATAAGAATTAATAGAAAATGGTGGTATTTAGAAGTGTTGCTCCAAAGACACATTTTCTTAGATTCTTCAAGAATACACAAAGAGAACAAGAAGAGGCAGTGACTGGAAGACTTCTATAGGCAGCAGGTGAAGCTGCATGCAGTCTCTGGCAGGTGGGAGAAAGAAGATTGCTGTGTTCCACATCTGAAAGAAGGGCCAATTTGGCTTTTTGCAAAGTAGTATAAAACTTCACTCAAAAGGTAGGGGTGTTGGGAAGGCTGATGGATTTTATTTGCAGAACAAAGTGTTTGTCAAATGCACATTTCACCAATATAAAATTACTCTTCCTCCTGAAAAGTTCTAGTTTCCAATATCAAAGGAGCCTCCCGCCCGTACATCTGACTATTGCATGTTTAGAGGCCATAAGTTATACCAGATCAAAAACAAAACAAACTTTTTCTTTTTGTTCATTGACATTTTAAGGCACTATTGCTAGAAAATGACATCTGTCGAAATAATCCCTGAAGATGTTTCCCTTCACTAGTGATGCCACAGAGAAAGCCAACAAGTATTTGAAGGATAGGGCAAGGGGGATAATGGTGCTTTGCCAACCCATTTATCATTGTGTTCTATGAATTCCTTGTTGTACCTGATTGCTTTTATATGAAGAAGTCTGCACAGAATATAGATATCCTTGGCAAAGAATTCCGGGAGGAAAAAACAAAACCTTTAAAACCACAGAAAACAGTCTGGAAGCGATAGGAACCTTTAGTGAAATGTCTTGATGCATATAATGCCCAACTTATGGGTGAGACTGTTAATGCAAAATATAAGGATAGTTCTATATTATAAAAATGTCAATACCTCTCCAGACAAAGGTATAGAGGGGCATATGTGTCTTATAGTTCAGCCAGCTGAGGATGTAACAATGTGAAGAACTGGCGATCAGAAGAATGAGAGCACACATTACCAAGATGTATGTACATTCCTTAACAGATGGTAAAGCCTGCCTATCTGCCTATCTGCCTATCTGCCTATCTGCCTATCTGCCTATCTGCCTATCTGCCTATCTATCTATCTATCTATCTATCTATCTATCTATCTATGAAGTCTGCTCTGCCTCAAGGGACATTGATCAGGTAGACAGAATATCCCTGCACATAGTTGTACTTCAGGGTTTTCTATACTAAACTTTCCCACCCTGGTGCAGCTGGGGTGGGAGAGAAGTTTGCCTCCTCCCCCTAAGAGAGACAATTGAGTTCCATTGGGAACTAATTTCAAGGGGGCAGAGCCCGGCCCTTTGCCTGGCTTGCCCCTTTTTCTTCATTCTGAAGCCACATGTCAACCCACCATTCCCGCCCATTAAACAATATATTAGGGTTGTTGTTAAGGGACCGGGTAGGAATTTTCCCCCTCTTATGCTCTAAGAGGGTTTTTTCAGCTACCCTATACTGTTACAGGGCAAATTGGGACGGTGTGTCATTAAATAGTTGATAACGGAAAATAGTAGGAAAAGCTTAAATTTGGTATACGCCCAAGGTACCCCCTTCAAGGGCGAAGGCCATTGACTAAAACACTCACCTAAGGTCCAATTTGATAAGGTAAGGGGAATCCTAATGGCCTAGGAATGGAGAGAGTCGGGTCTCGGATACCCCGAGAGGGACATCTCCAACACATTTCCCTTAGATGTTGCCTGGATTAGGTTCCCTGGGGACCCGGATATTTCACCCTAACTATCCGAGGGTAGGCCAGGCGGGGACACTACCTCGGTTTTGTCACCAAGTTCAGGATCCATAGGTTTAGATCCTGTCAAAAATTAATCGGTATCAATTAATACAATTTGCCCATATTCAAACCCAAATACTGGTGTGTGGTCTCATTATTTTGGGGGTTGGCAGGCAAATAATTCTCCTGAACATGAAAGACTGTATCTCCATATGTGAACCAATGCAAGCTTTACAGTATGCAAGGGAGGGCTTTTTCTCAGTTCTGCCACTGTGACTCAGGACAGAATCCTTCTCATTGCTGCTCCCAGACCGTGGAGCTCCCTTCCATGTGGTGTGATTGGCTCCTTTTCTGCCGACTGCTCTTTTTCAAGCAGGCATTTGAAATCTAATTAAGGGATAGTTGTGTGTGCACTAAGCAGTATGCTGTAGGCATGAGAAAAATGAAACGGAAATTAAAAGGATTCGTAAGAGATTCGTATGTAATGGGACTTTTGAGGTTTTACGTATCGCTGCCGCGATCCCGGAAGTAGACTTCCTTTAACGGTCCTTGAGGCCAACAATTTGCGTTAGGATCGTAAGAAATTCTTAAGTATTAATTAATTAATTATTGTACTACTCACTTCTCCCTGTCTTCTCCCCCTCATTTCCTTCCCGCCTTCATTCAGCTTCTTCTTTTTCCCGCATTTCTATGAGGAACTGGAAGTGACGCTGCTGCTAGCTAGGCTAGGCAATGCATTCTGGAAAGTGTAGTCCTCCAGGCTTCCCCCCCTCCTTCTCTTCCCCGTTTCTCTGCTGCCATGCCCCATCGCAGGGGCCTGCTTCACACACACACGCGCGCGCACTTCTCCTCCTCTTTCTCCAGGCTTGCCCCCCCTCCTTCTCTTCCCCGTTTCTCTGCTGCCATGCCCCATCGCAGGGGCCTGCTTCACACACACGCACGCGCGCTTCTCCTCCTCTCTCTCCCTGCACTCTCTCAGATGCTTCTCTTCCCCGTTGCTCTGCCATGCCCCATCGCAGGGGCTAGCTTCAGCCCTCCAGGTACGTGTTTTGGACTTCAACTCCCACCATTCCTCACAGCCTCAGGCCTCTTCCTTTTCCTCTCAGCCTGGGCAAACTTGGGCCCTCGCTCCCTCAGGATCGGGGTGAGAGAGAGGCAGCGAGGAGCGAGGGGGGGCTCCTCCTCCTTTTCTTTTGCTGCTTCCAAGAATAGAAAACCCCCCTCCCTCCCTCCCCCCCTCCCTCCCTCCCTTCCTCCTTCCCTCCCTCCTTCCTATTTGGAGAGTCCCATCTAGAATTCAGTGTGATTTATTCAAGTTTTGGCCTACAACTCCCAGAAATCCCAGCCAATTTACCAGCTGTTAGGATTTCTGGGAGTTGTAGGCCAAAACCATCTGGAATGCGCATGCTCTGGCATACGAATTACTAACGAATTTCGTTAGTACTTAAGTTACATTTCCAAAATTTTTGGGAAATTTTTTGTAAGTCTTTGATATACTAATAAAAAAAAATCCCCCCCCCCCCATTTGATATAAGAATCGCCATTTTAGGATTCTAAAACATGCCTAGTATGCTGTATTTTTCATCTTTCACTAGTAATAATGTTTTAAGTGTTTTTAATCATGTTTTAACACAATATGTTATTTCATTCTTTTTTAGCTTTTGTTAACTGATGATTTATTGTAAGCCACATTGATTATCATATTGACAGTAAGGCAGCATATACATTCAACAAACAAAAAATCCAGGATAGATTGGGAAGAGTCCTTTAGCCGTGATGATGCTCCTCATCTTACACATGCTCAGTATCTCAAGAGGGATAATTCAATATAACTATTTTATAACTAGAGTTGCTATTTTGCTGTATTTATATCTGGCACAGTTGCAGGTATACGCTTGCGTCTTTTCTGATGCAGACACTTGTAGATCAGGGATGGACAAAACCAATCATAATTTTGTCCACATGGAAATTAAATTTGGCATCCACTTACTTCAAATTGAGACTTTTTCAATTGCATCAGTCCATATCTTACTAAAAGTCTTAGGACCTTATCACATGCCCCTCTGATCAACTGAATCCATGAATATGCCCTTGCTGTATGCCTGATATTTCCGTGAGGAGTATTACTCCACTCAGTACAGGCTGAATCTGTATTCCCTGATCTATTTTATTACTATGTAACATGTTTTTTGTTCCTGGGTTATAAATGTCATTTCCCAATCGGTTCTATTATAAAAACATGGAAAATGTTTATTAAACTGCAGAACCATTGTTTTTGTGGGACATGCTGCAACACATTTTGCTATAGTTTTTCAATGAATATCTCATCAAGTTTTAACCAATTCAACATAGTTTGTGGCAGCCACAAAAATGAAGTTACTGGAGTATGACAAGTACTTTCAAAGGAGATACTGCACGATTAAACCAGAAATAATACTTTCAAACTATGAACAGATTTTCCCCCCAAATTTTATTACATAGTGTGTAATTGACCAGGAGCTCCTCTGTCTTGTCTGAATTAAGTTTCTATTAGTTCACTCTCTCCTAGTATTACTGATACCAGTTTCTCCCTGAAAGAGAGTTATTGCGTTAAGTGTGGTGGAGAGCTTGAGGGCCCTTCCAGACAGTCCTTATATCCCAGGACATAATCCCAGGCTTTCTGTTTATCCCAGATTATCTAGTAGTACGGACTCATATAATTCAGTGTAAAGCAAAAAAACTGGGATCAAATCCTGAGATATAGGGCCTGTCTGGAAGGACCCTGAGTTAGCATCAGCATATTGGATGACTTCTCCCAGAAGTTTCATGCAGATAGTAAAGAAAATACGGGGCATAACCGAGCCCTGAAGAACTGCATAGAACTGGCTCAGAAAGATACTATAGTTGATATACTGAAAATTGCTGGGAGGACAAGAAGAATCAATGGGCACAAATGTTTCCAGCCCACCGTTTGGACTACTGCTATCTTCGCATCTGATTGGGCTGTCGGAAACCGGGTTACTGGGACCTTGCGCTGACTTTGGCTGGATTTATTGGAATTCATCCGCATGGACTTTGGGATTACCACCTCTTCCTTGAACTTTTTCTGCCCTGGTCTACGCATTCCCACCCGCTGAACTTTTTCCGACAAACTCCCTGTCATTTACTGGTGATGTATAACCATCTATGGGCTTTGTATGGTGTCCTTCTAATGTGTGTTAATTGACACTGTGAATAGTACACTGCTATTTTTGCTAACTTTTGCATATACTCCCTTTGTCAGTGCCAGCTCCCAGTGTGGGGACATGAGAGAAGACTCCTGCAAGGATGGTGAAACATCAAAACATCCAGGCATCCCCTGGGCAATGTCCTTGCAGATGGCCAATTCTCTCATACCCAAATGACTTACAGTTTTTTCTCTCTTGACACACACACACACACACACACACACAAGCTAGTGAGGCAGGAAAACTGCTTTTGCTTTTCTCTCTGTTTTACCTTCCATGTAAGGGATTGTAGAACAGCTTATGTTACTTTGGCAGTTTGTATAGACAGGCACAAATAGCTAGAGTACAGTCATCTGAGGATTATCCCATTTTCCCACCGCTCAAGCTTTACTGCACTTTTACAGGAGACATGCCACTGCAACTAAGGAATTGAAACTCTATGTTGGTCCAGTCCTTCACCACTCTCCCAATGTCAATGTTGTTTTAAAAAATCCAGTTAGACAGAGGACATAGAGGAAAATAGGTGTGGCTGTGAGGGCAAAATAAAACTGTTTAAAAAATAAAAGCTTCTTTGTAAGAGGTTTTGTTAACAGAGCCATGCCTGTATATGGCACAGAACCGAACCGAGTTCAAAAACAGCAATGTCTATTATGAATAATAGCCCTTACAAATGGCAGACTCAAAGTACCATGGACTTGTGTACAGCATTAAGGTATCACTGTAACTGTAAGTCCAATACACTTTAACATGAATACTTGTATACTTGACTTGATGAATTAAACTTGTTCAGCAAAACTGTCACTTATAACCCATCATGATCTCATACAGAACTCCCATTTTATCTAATATCTCAATTAAATGGTGAGAGTTAGTTAGTAAAACAATTTTCCTCCACACCTATAACACATATGAATATTGAATGAGCCTATGTGGATATGTTCTCAACATGTAACAACAATTCACATTCATAGGGATTAAAGACTGTAATAAATTGGGTTATTTATGTTCTTGCTGTGTTGTCAAGATGGTAACTAATGAAACCACACTGAAAAGAGGCCCCCAAAAGTGATTTAGATTTGTTTTTTGTCAAAGGAATGCTCATGAAAGCAGACTTTATGAACCAATTCAAGGGATGTGTACATTCCAGAATTACCTATTAAAAGGGGAAATAGATGTCAAAAAGTATTTGTGACATTGTGTATTCGGTGCCATTGTCTGATAAATTTGTTAGACAGGCTAAAGGGATTAAAATGGTCATTACTTAGGCGAGGATTAGTAATAAATAAGCCAAAGCTTTTTGCTCAGGCCTTAGGTGAACAATGGCACTTCAAAATGAAACACTGGCAAACTGCCCAACTCCTCCGGGAAAAGACCAAAGAGGCACAGCATCCTTTTGTAAGCAATCAAGCTACAGAATGGATGCTTCTTCCCAACACATTAAGAACATCTCAACAGGGCACACAGTATGGAGCGATTAGACAGCATCACTGTACAGAGAAGATGGGGTTGGTTGCTGAGTTTTATTTTAGCAATTGCATTTCACAGGACAAGGAGTTTTGAAATGTAGCTCTATGATCTGCATGTTATTCTCCCCCCCATACACAAAACACACATTTATTGCTATAAAACACTGGCTTGCTGCATAAGTTTCAACTATTATTATGCATAGTTTCAGACAACTCTACAGTGGGGAACTGATTCACATTTTTTTCAGTCCTGCTGGGCATCTCTGTGTACTATCTGCTACTATTTTGCCACCATTAAGTAATGCAACCTTGCAGTTTTCTTGATGACATCAAAATACTTTGTCTACTGTGCTAACACATACAATCACCTATATCTCTTGAGCTAATAGGATTAAATAGTAACAAGGACAAATGAAGCTGAAGACAGTGATGGAAATGAAAAAGATAAGAGGATAGGAGAGGACAGCCAGGTGGCAAAAGGCCCATGTTTTTTTTATTTGTTCATCCATATAATATACATGAATTAAGAAAAATATTAAGTTTAGAGAATATACTGTAAACGGATAGTCAAGAACACATAACTTTTTAAAAAATGTACAGTATGGTCCTTCCATTGTGGTGTAAATTTAACATTAGGATATTAACATTTAATTAAAACGTTAACTTTTAATCTGTGTGTAGACTAGACTACAGAATCTGAGTGAATTATTTAAAACTATTTTTTTTAAAAAAAATTAAATTTTCAAATTTTATAGGTTTTTTTATATTTTTCTTTTTTAATTGTTCTTTATTACTCTTGATATTCCTACTTTTCTATCATCTTTATTATTCCCTCTCTTTCCATGTATAAATAATGCTTAAATAATCAATAAAATATTTTTAAAGAACTAATTTATTTCCTCTTCTTTCAGAGTCATTTTTGTTTAAAAATTTAGCATAATTTTTTTGACAAATTGCATATATAATTCTCCCAACTGTAGGTGATTAAAAAATTAATGGCAAGTTTGAGGGCATTTTTGAACTCTCTTATGTTTTGCATATTGCAAAACATAATTTCAATTCTACATACCACCTATTGGTTAACTTACTCAGTTGGCCCTTCACATTCACAGGTTTATCTTTCATAAGTATGACTATTTGTGAGTTTGTAGCTGCCACTTAACAGATTTGATCTCCTCACCCTTCCTCCTCCAAAGAAAGGGATTTAAAATCTGGTGGATTCTGCTGGAAAAACAGGAAATTGAGGGAGGAAAATTGGGACGAAGAGGAGTGGCATTAACAAGTCAATGGGCTGGAAGAAGACTTAAAATATGGGTGGCTCATCTGGAAGGATATGAGGTTGAGGGAGAGGAATTGGGAGCAAGAGAAGAAGAGTGCCCAGTGTTCACACATATGTAGAAAATGATAATATCATAGCACATATTATTCTGACTTTACTATTTAATGACACATTTTAGGTTCCTAGCTAGTTACTTCACAGATGCTCTTCCGAATCTTTTTCTGATTGTTGACTACAGTCTCCATTCTGATAATAACAACTGATACAGAGTGTAGAAAATATTTCTTTCAATGTCTTCATAATCTACTTTATTGTTATCTGAGTCCCTAGATAGAGGTGAAAAGGTCGGGGTACAAAAGTTTTAAATAAATAAATAAATAATCTAAATACTGCTCTGAGTCCCCCCCCCCGGAGGGTTTGAGAAGGGCGGGGTAAAAATACTGTAAATAAAACATTTGTGATTATTATTTTTGTCTTAATACATAGCTGTAACTCTACTTTCACACTTTTTTCCAGCTTTCATCAGATGTCATGTCAGGTTTCAGCTACTATATTATTTGCATGTCACGAGTTGTTGATATTACTTCCTCCAGTTTTCACACCAGCTTCTTCCCACTTTCCATATATGTTTTGCATCTAAATTAGAGAAAGTATAAAAATGTCTTGCTTTTGTAGACAGAATGGAAGTTCTTATCTTCTTCAAATTGATTAGCCTGTTTGTTTACTCTACTGGCCATCTTGTGATGTCCATGTTGTCAGGGATTCAAAACAGCTTGAAATTGCCTGATGTACAGCAGAAGGGTCTCTTCACTCCTGTTGGTAGCCAAATACCTTCTTGCTGTGAAGTTGTCTCCTCAGGAACGAGAACAACACAGACACAAAGCTGTTCTTTCAAATCAGAAGCCCCCCCCTCCCCCTCTAGTTGCAGCAATAGTACAAATAGCAAATTGGATGGACAAATTAGTCAGGGGTATCGATGGGCTGCTATGTTACCAAAATTCAAACACTTGACAGATGGAATTATAAAGCTTATTGTGTTCGTATGTTTACCCAGTTTCTTGTATTAACATTTGTGTGTCTTTTCAGATGTGGGTTCACTAGTGCATAGAAGATGAATCTCACACACAGATCCTATGGTCTGCAATCATCTCCCTCTTGTACTGGCCAGGAGACAGTGATGTTAAAAAGCTCAACTGAGCCAGAAAGAGAGTGAACAGAGCCATATACAAGTCTTTAGCTGACAGTATGGGCTCTTATTTATATCACAACATCACACACCTTAGACAGGATTTCTACCAGCTTGATGGTATCCATCTCTTGGATGCATGCAAAGGGACATTAGGGCTACCTTGGCAGACTTGGGTGGGGGATGGAGTAAAGCAGATGCTTATCCCTAATCTGTGGCAGAAAACAGCAATGGGTTTACATTTTGGTGTACACCTAAAGCACCCCTTTATGGTGTAGACCAGGAATTGAAATCCTAATCTGTGGTTTCAATAATTGAGGTGTGGGTGAACGGAAATGGCCTCAGAACGGGGAGGGTTCTGGCCTCAATAAATCCTTGGGGCAGAATTCTCTGTTACATTTCCCTGAGTGGTCACCCTGGAAACAGTACAATTTATAACAGCTGGGGACCCAGGTGTTTTGCCCAAGATAGACAAGGAGTAGATCCTAGATGGCCACTGCCTTGGCTTAATTCATGCTGCTTTAGAAAGGTTTTACAAGTTACAAAAGGTTAATTAGGTAACATTAATAAAAGTCGCCTATTGTTGTGTGGTGTCACTATTTTGGGGGTTTGTTGACAAAGCCATGTCTAGAATCCAGTTGTTTCTCCCACACACATACAATGTTTTTCAATACAGTTGCACACTTTAAACTCATTAAACCATTGGCTGATGATCTCTATCTGGATTTGACTGGACCGAAGTGTTAGCTGTTCTACTGAAATTATAGTTACAGGAATGAATACAAATGATATATTTGTGTATTTAAGGTATATAGCGAGCTGCATTTTACAAATCATTTAAATAATAGACACAGTGAACTGAAATGTTGTTATACAAGTTTTTTCATGGTTAAATGAGGAGGGTGTTTTAATATTCAAATAAGGTTGCTCTCTATCAGCTGTTTCGGTTTATGTCTCCAGTGAAGCAGACAATGGGCATTTAGCTGTAGCTTGCAATGCCATCTCAACATGGACATACAACCAGAGCCACTTAGTGCCATTTCAGTAGATCAAATGATGTCTGAACCGCACTGATCTGTAGCTATCAGCTGGAAACAGCAAAAACACCGATTTTATCAAGCAGAGAGTCTGACAGCCGAAGTATGAATGTAAATGGTAGGCTATGTGAAAATTCACTTTAAATCTTGCTGTTTCTTGAATAGACTATCAGGAGATACTCTATGTAAAATGATGGTGTTTTAAACATTTGGTTTTTTATATCTATAAAAAATAAAATGGTTATTAACTTAAATCCTGGGGTGAAAGTGCCAATATTTGATAATGCACTTCATCACATGAATGCACATTGCTAATCATATGCTGATAGTACATTATTTATATAGACCAGATTTTTATCTGAAACAAATTCACTGTACATATTCATAGAGCCACACTGTTCTGTTACAGCCAAATGTGATACACCCAGTTGTTGCTCCTGTAATAGCAAAGTGAATAGTTTTTGATCCCTGGAAATAAAAAGTCAACATAGAGCTTGATTTCATTTTGAATTTCCTTACAATATTGTTTCCATTAGGACCTGATTGAAAACTACAAAATACGGCAAACTCAATTTTCACTTTTCTCATTTCAAAGCAAGGCAATTGTATCATTTGCTGTCGTTGATCAGCAAGAACACAGCTTCAAGGTAATGTCAGATCTCTTTACGCTGTCATATTCATGCACCAGAAGCCTGCTGTGTTTTGTCACTCTTGCCAGCAGTTGCGTTTACCCTCCATGGGTGACCATTACTTTGTAAATATTATTTTACCACCCAATCTTAGGAAGCGCTAAGTATGCCTAAATCTCTATTTGGCTTTTCCCTCCCACTTTAGGTAACATAAAGTCAGCTTAGTTCTGACCTCATTATTTGTGTGAGTGGCTGTTTCTTTCATGGAAACAAGATATGCCATTAAAAATTACTTCACCATTTCTGCTCTTTGGAGATTTACCAAAATCTGACACTGAGGGTAAAAGCCAAAAAGACCTCCCCCATATCAGATGTTACTGTTGTCAGTGTCACATGTGTGCTTCTTCCATGCAAAAAGACATTTGTATGAAATTATCTTAACCTACAAGCAAAATCCTCTAGATTACATTTGATCCAATCTAAAATATTTGATACCAGTTAAATGGCCTATTTTGGGTAAAAGTGACCATACTATCTCATTTGCAGTAACTCTCAACTGTGACTTCTTTATGTGAATTTTTCTAATGAAACTGTTTAATGCCATATTTTGTCAATCTATCCTTGATACATTGTACTGTATTTATAGATCTGAAGCAGTTGTATGTGCACTCGAATGTGACCATAGATCATTAATAGCTCGCTCTAGCACCAAAACAATGTATCAACAACCTCATATGAACACTGGAAATTGGAAGTAATATTGAATGCACAAAAGAGCTTACCTTGACATTTGCCAAAACAGACAACATGACCCTAAACACTAAGATTTGAAACCATACACAATATACATTTTTGTGCTTGGTCTTCTGACCTGTGTCTATAATGGTATCCTTTCTGATTAGGGGGGTGTATTTATGGAATGTTGTACCCTATTGCAAAAAAAAGTATTACATCAAACCTTCAAAATAGAAAAACCCACAATGCTTTACAAAGTGAGATATTTATCAGGTTAAAAAAATTCAAACTTTTGAATTGATTTTCTTCCAAAAAAAAGAGGAAATAAAGTATCTTGAAATGATTTAAAAACCAAATGTTAAAACAATTGTCAAAGGAGCAAATATGTTAAGAATATGTGTTTTTCCTAACTGACTGCATTGAAAAAGATATAGTAAACATATTTTATGTTCCCAGCAGTTTGTATAATTTTCCCCCTACATGATGACTCTTGCCAGCAAAATCTAAGTACTGAATGCTTAGAGTATTGAATGCAAAATGTTTTCTCTTAATACCAAAAGCTCCCTGACAACACAAACAGTAGAAAACTGCAATAATATTGCAAGCAGGGTTTCCAGATGTCAGAATTGTACCATTATTAGCAAAAGAGAAAAACAAGTAAAAATGTCTTCCTTTAGCTCTGCCTGGGCATACATTTTCTTTCTACTGGAATTCTCTTTTTTTCCCCACCTACAACAACTACCTCAATGTCTTTTTCTCCTTTCTCTCTCTTTGAACATGTTTCTGATGACAACATCAGGGGATGGACTGTTCCTAGGTTTGAGATTTCAGTCTAGAAAGCCTATAATGTATCTAAACTGTAGAAATAATGCAAAGTGACTCCACTTTAATTGCCATAGTTCAGTGTTATGGAATCATGGGTGTTAAAGTTTGTGAGGTCCCTTCAAAAGAGGCTAAAGACCTTGTAAAACAACAACACGCCCAATCCTATTGCATTGAATGCTAATGCAGTGACAAATTGCATTGATTCTATGAAACTATTAGTATAAAGTCATATGAAACATAAAAGTGTTGGGACCATCTCCAAAATATCTCATACCCCAAACATTTAAAAATAATAATCTAAAATCCAAAATATTTCTGGACACATGCATTTTGAATAAGGCATACTTGGCCTGTATTTTATCTAGGTCATGAAAGTATGCTACATTTTATTAATTACAGTGACTCCAGGTTTTCTCTTTTTTCCAGAAAAAAATCACATCACAAGCAGTATGAGTAGCTTAAGTAAGTGGACTTTATCTCCTCTATGTTGGTCAAGTTTTGTTTACAACAACCTGTCTATGTGGTAAAAACAAAAGGAAACGGAATGGCAGAATCGACTAACACACTGAAAGCATTAGGGAAATGAACACTGCCTTGTTAGTCAAACACAACAGCAGAACTGTGCACCACATGAATCCTAAGCAATCACCTCGAAAAGAAGGGAAGGAAAGCTAAAGCCATTCAAATAGACTTTGAAAATATTTTGTCAGCAGGGCACTGCAGTAATTTGGCTGGAGAATGAAATTATTACATGCAAATGCACTGATGGAGCAGAATGTAAAATGTTTAGTTTCAAGCCATCTATCTTTTTGATTGTGGCCTTAGAAACAGTGGATATAAAAGTTTTGTTTCATTGGATTTAATCAGAATCAGATTTGCATTGCATTTTAAATGATCTGTGTTTTTCGAAACAAAAAGAATTATCACTAGGATTTTGACATTTCAACCAATACCTGTTTTTAAACATTTCCTTCATGCTTTTACACATTATGAGACTGAGGTTGTGTTTTTTACACTGTAGAATTAACACAGTTTGATGCCACTTTAAAGGCTCAAATGCTTTCTCATCATGAGAGTTGCAGTTTGGTGTGGGACCAACACTCTTTGGCAAAGTAGGCTAAAAGATCTTGTGAAACCACAACTTTCAGGATTCCATAACACAGAGCAATATGCTGCCCAGTACATTTTGATCTATTTTCCCATGATAATCTTATGCCACTTTGAAATTCCATTTTATAAATTTTTAAATCAGCAGTAGCTGCTATCCATAGACTACCTTATACTTGAGCACAAGTGGCATTTTTGCTTTATTTCAAGTTAACAGCAGCTCTTTATATTGCATCAGAGGGTGTTTTTGAAAATCAGCAGCATTTCAAAACTAGTTTGGCAGGAAGAATCCATGGCTGCTCTCATCAAACAAAATGAAACAACAGAACGAAAAATTCTGGCAGTAAACCAATGTCTGGAAGTCACATACCCCCAATTGTTCCAATTTGGCTGAGACAGTAACAATTAATCTTTCATTGTCCTGCTTTTTCCATCTGCGTTGAAAATTTCTCTGTCTAGCCACTTTCTCCCTTTGTACCCAGTTTACTACAATGGCTGCAAATGGAGTTCAAACTCAAAGGGGTGAGATGCTGCCCTTGCCAGTCGGCTCAGGCAAAGGCAAGGCACTGCAGTGTCTCCTGTTTTTAGTGTTCTTGCTCATTAATAGTGCTTGCTATTTTTACTACACATATCTCAATTTTCATCTATGAAATGTTGGCAGCATGAGTCAAATCACTTAAATAAGGTCTTGCAGACCAAAAAATGAAAGTTATAATTGAAATATTAAAACTTTGCACCAGCAGACCTTTTTGATATTATTATAAGGTCTTAGTGCCAATCATGGTGCATGGTATTATGAATGTATACAATGATGCACCCAAGGTAAAGGTTTTCCCTTTACATTAAGGCTAGTCAAGTCCAACTCTGTGTGGTGGTGCTCATCTACATTTCTAAGCCAAAGAGCCGTCGTTGTCCATAGACACCTCCTAGGTCATGTAGCTACCTTGACTGCATGGAGCGTCATCTTCCTGCCAAAGCAATACCTATTGATCTACTTACATTTGCATTTTTTTGAACTGCTAGGTTGGCAGAAGCGGGGACTTAGTTATAACTATTTCTTTTATGAAGATCAATATTATGGCTATGGGCTCCCCCCTTGCACCAACAGTGGCCAATCTCTTTATGAGAAATTTAGAGACAAAATGGCTAAAAAATATGAATGATGATAATATGACCAGGAAAGTTCTGAAATATTACAGATTCATACACAATGTCTTCTTGATTTTACAAAAAAACCCTGATTTGGAGAATTTTAATCACTGGCTTAATGAATGGCACGAGAACATCAAGTTTACCATGGTAGGGAGTACTGAAAATGTTATTTTTTTGGATGTAAATGTGCATGTGATGAACTCTAAACTAAAGGTTCGATGTTATAGTAAACCAACAGATAGAAATTCGTTGCTTCCACAACCATGCCTTAAAGAATAACCTCCCATATGCACAGGTGTTGAGACTTAAAAGAAACTCATCGATTAATGAAGACTTTGAAGATGAAGCAAAAAAACTAACTATGAAATTTAGAGAAAGAGGTTACCCCTCTGAGGTTATCACGAAGGCTAAATTAAAAGCTGATGCCATACCAAGAAGGACATTACTTACACCTAAGAAGAAGAAATCCGTGAATAGAATCATCTGGCCACTAACATTGGTGCCACATAGTAGACAAATTGTCAAGATAGTAAAGAAATATGGAACCTAATATCAGATATCCCTGGTCTAGAAAAAACACCAATAGTGACTAATATATGTACAGCTAATATAAAAAACATTCTTGCCCATACAGACCATAGGTTAAAAGGACCACCTAGCTCCGTAATTCCGGAAGTACACAAATGTGACCACTGTGCGCAATGTGAAAATGTGCTACCATTGAGAACTGTGTATTCCTCAGACTCTAAACCAGGGGTGCTCATTAGGTAGCTCGGGAGCTACTAGTAGATCTTCGGCCTTCTTCCAGGTGATCTTCGGGCCTCACCAGCCGGATGGGGTGCTCCTGCCATGCGCGTGCACACCTTGCGCGCATGCGCGCTCTTGCTGCTGGCTTCTGCTCTCGCGGTGCTTCTTTCACCTGCGGGGCATTGCAGGAAGAAAGAAGCATGAGGCGGGGCCTCTGGAGGGAGCACCCTGCCTCTCTCTCGTCCAGAAGCAGCTGTGCAGCCTCCGTTGTCGGATGCCCTGCCTCGTGCTATCTCCTTCCTGCAATGCCCCGCAGGCGGAAGAAGCGCTGTGCGCGCGGAAAACAACAGCAGGAGCACACGCGGTGGCAAAAGCGCACGCGGCAACAAGAGTGCACGGGAGTGCACAGCGATGGGCAGGTAGATCTTTTGGATTCGGTTGCTTTAAGAATAGTTCGCATGCTGAAAAAGTGTGAGCACCCCTGCTCTAAACGATTCTATAAGATAAAAGACTTCTTCACTGTAGCAACCCTGTTCTCTTTTGTGCCTGGGGGGCAGGGGGCAGCCCCGGATGTCCCGATTGTCTTAGGGCCAATTGCAGCTGAGGTGGACATGGAGGAAGGGGATGATGAGGTAGCTGGGCCTTCTTCTCCCACTGAGAGCTTGGCATGGAATGATGGCTGGCCCGATGGGTATGAAAGCTGGGAAAGTCAGGCTGACACTGAAAGTGCTGATTCCGATAATCAGTATGAGAAACCAGGTGGTTTCGGGTCGCAGGAAAGGGTTAGGGAGATAGCGGAGGATGAGCCCATGGAAGCTGAAAGGGAGTCTGGCTCTCATGAAGATAGTGACCCAGGTGCTGGGAGGCAAGGACGGAGCTTTGATAGGAGACAGAGCATTGAGTCCAGCAGGAGGGAATGGCACCGAAGCCTAGAGCGCCAGAGGAGTGCTAGGTCCCGTAGTACAGATTGGCGCCACAGCCTAGAGCGTCAGGGGTCTCACCAAGGGAATTAAGTAAAGGATCCGTGGGAACGGATCCTCAGTTGCTCGGCCACTTCTGATTTGAAGGGAGTGAAGCGAGCGAAGATCCATGGAGCCAGGATTCAGGCTTGTGCCTTGCCAAGAAGTTTCTTGGGCCTTGTTTCCCTGAACTTTGCCTTGTTTGAATTGCCACGGACCAAGTTTGCTTTGATCCACATTACTTTTGCGGAGCTTTGGCCAAGTTTTGCCTTTGGATTTATCTACGAACACTTTACCATTATTGATTGAACTTTTTGATACTTTTAAGGACAATTACTCTTTTCACCTGTTTTTATTATTCAATAAATAGTTAGCTGATTACCGTCTCTGTGTGTGTGATTAAGGGGCTGGGCCAAGACCCTGCATTGTGACATTCACGTGCACTACAGAAGGATGTGTATATGGGATCCGGT
This sequence comes from Anolis apletophallus, assembly GCA_030556195.1. NCBI lineage: Eukaryota > Metazoa > Chordata > Lepidosauria > Squamata > Anolidae > Anolis > Anolis apletophallus. The sequence goes on along the minus strand of JARBWK010000004.1, from coordinate 33,179,321 downwards.
GCGATTGTGGACTTCTGTACATTGGACAGTCTAAAAAGAGCTCTTAAGGCAGGGGTGGGCAGCCTCCGGCCCCGGCAGCTGCTTCTGTGCGGCCCGGGGAGAAGGGCGTCGGGGGTGGGGCCAAGAGGAAGGCACTCCATAGCAGGGCGATCAGCTGGGGCAGTGTTTCCCAACCGTGTGACGCAGCACGCCTCCCTCCCTGACTCCCTCCCTGGGCACTCCTCCTAGCAGCCCCAGCTTGGAAGGGACCTTTGCCGTGGTTGGAGTCACTTCCTTCTGAACTGGGGCTGCTAGGGAGGGGGAGGTGCCACAGCCACATGGAAGAGCCAAGGAGGAGGCCTCTCTTTCTCCCTCTCTGTGTGCGTCTCTCTCTGCCTTTGCCCAGCTGAGCTGGCTCCACGTGCTGCCAGGAGGGAGGCGGCAGCTCCAGAGGGCAGAGACACAGAGAGAGAGAGGGAGGAAGAGAGGCAGCGAAGAGCCGAAGAGGAAAAGGAAACCGCTCCAAAGAAAATACTTGCCTCCGTTTTCTTCCTCCTTCCCAACAGAGAGGAAGAGCAGCGTGGTTTCCCTTTTCTGCTGAAGAAGGTGCGCGGGGGGCGAGAGAGGAAGGGGAGAGGCACGCACCTTTCCCTACTCCCGTCCCACACGCAGCTTTTCCGCTTCCTACCATCCATGGACGAGGGATGAGAGCAAGGCCGCAGAAAAGCCTGCGCTGGGACTCTCTTTCTCTGCTGCAAAGGTAGAGAGAGAGACAGAGACAGAGACAGAGACAGAGGCCTCCTCCTTGGCTCTTCCGAGCGGCTGTGGAGCCTCCTCCTCCTAGCAGCCCCAGGTTGGAAGGGACAGAGACAGAGAGAAACAAAACCTGCACTGGATTCCTAGCCAGAGCAGCTCTGGCTCGTCCTACAAAGCAGAAACTCCAGATCTATTTGATTGCTTCTCCTGAATGTTCTGGGAGGAGTCCAATCCGGGGATTCCCCTCCAGAGATTGCAGTCCACCTTGCAGTCCTCATACTGGGTTCAGTTCAACTTTATTAGATGGGATGAAGTTATGGCAGTCCAGAGATTAATGCTGATAAGCATATTGATAACGGTACTTAATAAATACAATAATGCTTTTATATTTATATCCTTCCTCCCTGATGTGTGTCTGAGATGTATGTATATAAGATTGTGTTATTATTATGTCCAAGAAGCATTCTCTCCTGATGTTTCACCCACATCAATGGCAGGCAGCCTCAGAGGTTGTGAGGTCTGTTGGAACCTAGGCAAGTGGGGTTTGCATATCTGTGGAATGTCCAGGGTTGGAAAAGGAACTTCTCTGCTTGAGGTGAGTGAGAATGTTGCAATTGATCACCTCTATGGGCGTTGAATGGCCTTTCATTTACAAAGGCTGGCTGCTTCCTGCCTTGGAGAACCTTTTGTTGGAGAAGGGAAACAGAAACAGAGCGATGAGCACTCCTCCCTGCCCCTCCTCCTCCTTCCCTCCCTCCCCCTGAGAAAAAAGCTAAAGCCTAGCAGGGCGGAAGGGAAACAGAAACAGAGCAAGGAGCGGGCACAAAGATATATATAATGGCGGGCCTGTCCGCCAGCCTCTTGGACACGGCCCGCCTATCCTCCTGCAAAAAAATCACCTTAAAAATTTCCTCGGGGGAGGGAAGGAGGAGGCGGGGCAGGGAGGAGGGAGGGAGCTGGCCCCTTTCCTCCCTGCCCTGCCCCCTCCATCCCTCCGTCTCCTCCATGGTTGCGATCTCCTTTTCTTTGTGTCCGCTCCTTGCTCTGTTTCTGTTTCCCTTCCGCCCTGCCAGGCTTTAGCTTTTTCTCAGGGGGAGGGAGGAAAGGAGGAGGAGGGGCAGGGAGGAGGTAGGGAGCCGGCTCCCTTCCTCCCTGCCCCACCCCCTCCATCCCTCCGTCTCCTCTGTGGTTGCGATCTTCTTTTCTTTGTGCCCGCTCCTCGCTCTGTTTCTGTTTCCCTTCCGCCCTGCCAGGCTTTAGCTTCTTCTGACATTACTCCGTTGCGTCGTGACGTCGCCTCTTCCCCCGCTGCGGCGTTGGCGTCGCTGCGTCACGTCCCGCGGTCTTCCCCTCTTCCTACGTCCCGGCGACGGCGCACTCTTCTTTCCTGCCTCCGTCTCCTCCTCTCTTCTCTGCGTCACGCCCCCACTTCAGGCCTCCGTGACCCCACGCTCTCACCTCCTCCACATCCAACTCTCCAGGCAGCTGTTGGCAACTTAAAGGGGCCGTTTACAAGTATGATACAGATGGCCTCTCCGCAAGCGTCCAGGATTTTGTGCAAGGTTGGTTTACAGCAGTGTTTCTCAACCTTCCTAATGCTGCGACCCCTTAATACAGTTCCTCATTCTGTGGTGACCCCTAACCATAACATTATTTTCATTGCTACTTCATAACTGTATTTATGTGTGTGTGTGTGGGGGGGGGGTTGATTCTGTCATTTGGAAGTTGTAGTTGCTGGGATTTATAGTTCACCTACAATCAAAGAGCATTCTGAACTCACCAACAATGGAATTGAAACAAACTTGGCACTCAAAATTCCCATAACCAACAGCAAATACTGGAAGGGTTTGGTGGGCATTGACCTTGAGTTTGGGAGTTGTAGTTCACCTACATCCAGAGAGCACTATAGACTCAACAAGGATGGATTTGGACCACACTTGACACGAATCCTCAATATACCCAAATGTGAACACTGATGGAGTTTGGGGAACATAGAATTGGAAGTGACACCCATTATTATTATTATTATTATTATTATTATTAAACTCACATAATAAGATATTATAATTATTATAATATCTTATTATGTGAGTTTAATAATAATAATAATAATAACAATAATAACAACAACAATAATGGGTGGCTGTGAGTTTCCTGGGCTGCCTGGCCATGTCCCAGAAGCATTCTCTCCTGATGTTTCACCCATGTTTCACCCTAGAAACACCAGGAGAGAATAATGTTTCTGGGACATGGCCAGGCAGCCCAGGAAACTCACAGCCACTCATTATTGTTATTATTATTATTATTATTATTAAACTCACATAATGGGTGGCTGTGAGTTTCCTGGGCTGCCTGGCCATGTCCCAGAAGCATTCTCTCCTGATGTTTCACCCACGTTTCACCCTAGAAACACCAGAACAGAATAATGCTTCTGGGACATGGCCAGGCAGCCCAGGAAACACATAGCCACCCATTATGTGAGTTTAATAATAATAATAATAACAATAACAATAATGAGTGGCTGTGAGTTTCCTGGGCTGCCTGGCCATGTCCCAGAAGCATTATTCTCTCCTGGTGTTTCTAGGGTGAAACGTAGGTGAAATGTCAGGAGAGAATGCTTCTGGGACATGGGGGGTGAAGCCGGGGAGGGGTGGGGGCAGGGAGGGGGCGGAGACGGGGGAGGAGCGGGGAGGGGGCGGGGAGGGGGCTTGGCCCCCCAGGTGATCAGTGACCAGAATTCCGGCCCTTGGGCCGGTAGAAGTTGGACAGCCCTGTTTATGGCTCTCACAGAAATAAATTTCCAAATATTTTGCTTTTACAGCTTTTGGAGTCAAAAAGGTTCCTGCCCCCTGTGTTAGAGTGTCATTTTGTGTCATTTTGGTTGGTGGTGTGTGCCTGCTGCTCTGTTCTGCTGTGGTGGCGGCTGAGTCCACTTTGCCATCCTCTGGGCTGGGGTCATTGGGCCATTCCATCTTGGGATCCTTCCTCTCCTCAGCATGTCAGCCTTCATCTTGGTTCACACCTTGTCTTTTTGAATTTAATTTAATTTAATTTTAGTGGTTTTTATTATTATTTTATAATAATTTTATAATAATAAAAATATTATATAATAAATAATATAATAATGTTATATTATAATTTCAATATATTATAATGTCTATATATATATACTATAATATAATAATTATGATATTAATACTAATATATGAATATTTCTTGATATGTTAATATGTTAATATTAATGATGTGTAATACATAGTAAATATAATAAATAAATAAATAAATAGGTGCGGCCCTCCATAATATTTTTTGGCTCTCATGTGGCCTCTTGGAAAAAATAATTGCCCACCCCTTTCTTAAGGTGAGGATGTCCGAGCACAAATCGCGCATCAAAAATTTGGCAACAGTCTCCATTGTACCTTCACTTTAAAGAAAAAAGACATTCAAAAGAATCCTTATGCTTTTTTGGCCTGGAAAAGGTCAAGGTAAAAACACATGAAGACTTACAATTAGCCTTCATTAAAGCTGAAACTAATTGGATTCTCATAAGAACATAAGAAGAGCCATGCTGAATCGGACCTCAGCCCATCTAGTCCAGCATTCTGTATCACACAGTGGCCCACCAGTTGTACACGGGGATCTTGAGCAGAAGGGAGGGCAAAACCCTGACCATCTTCTCAAACTACATACAGAGATCCCATTCGGATTAAATGAAGTACTAAGCATCCCCACACTGTTAAAATAAAACACAGGTGTCCACTTTCAGTGAATCTACCTTTAAAACAATGGCTGAAAAAGATACCACTTGATTCAGCCAGGATATATTACATACACTCACTTGTGTTCTGATGGTAAGCCGATATAATCTTCCATTGTAATCACTGTTTATATTTTCATTTTGCAACAATATTTTGTTTAATGTATGAAAGCATTGATATGAAGATGTAATATTATTATTATTATTATTACATCAAACTTGTATACCGCCACTCCCCGTAGGCTCGGAGCGGTTTACATACATTTGAGTGCCCAGTGGCAACACCAAACAACACAAAATACAGTGGACATGGAAAGCACACAAGGATAGGGAAAGGGAGGGGGGAGGGAAGAAGTCAGCAGCAGTGCCTACTGAGACACCACCCCGCCATATGATGTATGATAAATAGATAAAGGATAAACAATATTATATTAAGATCCATATTACGAAACATAGTGCTGTTAGCAGGGTGATATTATACTCATATATCTCTTGTTTACTTATGTTTTAAAATTTAAGGAACATACTGATTATTGGTGACGTGGGTTGAGACTGGACTCCATACAAACAGCCTTGATAAAGTCTCAATATAGATGAAACAGAAAGATCTTGTAGATGCTGTACTGATGCATTGGCTGAGATGCGATGAACCAGAGGGATGACCAGATCACGTCATAGATACTATATATGTTTTTTTGAAACATTTGGATTTATACCAAGAGCAGATGGACTATCATTGATGTGTTGAATCAACTCGAACTGTGGTTATATATAATTGTGGATATAACCCAGATTAAAACATTACTGAAATATTACAATGGTGGAATGAGCCTGGTTCTTCACTCGGAGGTTATAATTGATTAGAGTTAAACACCAGAAGAAATAACATCACAATACTTCCAGGATTCAATTGTGGAACTTTCTTTTGGTTAATGCTAATTTAAGTAGAGGATCCTGATCCAGGAACGAATGTTCTTGAGTGACTTTGCTTTCTCATTTAAGACTCACCCACCAGGACACACAGAATAGAGTTGGGGACATTTGAATAATATTGTTTATACACTGTGTTCTCACATCAAAATACTTATATTGTTTAAACTCTGCTGAGTGTGTTTAACTAACAGTGGAAGCTCATCCCATCCCATGGATTAAAACCACTGACCTTCTGGTTTGCAGTTTAGTGGTTTAACCCGCTGCAGCACTGCAGCCCTTACCCAACCTTCATAATAATTATAAACTGAAATTAACTTTTTAACTGTTGTTGTTTTCACCAGGCAAAATGGAAATAAACTACAAGAAACTGGTACAGTATTTTGAAACCTTTAATTGAAAAAGATATTTTGGTATCCCAAAGGGGAAAATATTTGTGTAGAAATGCACTACCTACAGCCTTATTACAAAATCCTGACGATGCAGTTTAAGATACAGCTGCTCGCAATTTATCACCTAACTTTTCTTTATTTTCATTGGTGTCTTATTTTAGTGCCCACAGTTATGCTAGCAGATGCAAAACTTGCTGGCTTACAAGCCACCATTTTCTTCTACTGATTTAAATCTTAAAATATAGAATTTGCTTTTTTGCCTCTCTTTTTGCGCCTATTCTCTTTTAAGCTTCAACCTATATCACACTGACATTTTTAAATTTAAAGTTGGGGCAATGATAGTGCACGTTACCTGTCCAAGTGAATGCCTGCACAAAAGAAAATGTTGGGATGAATACAAATTATATCAACAACAATGCCTTGAATTAGGGGAAAGATGTTATTGTGGTCTGAAAGCCTCTTTGTTCCAGTTTACACATTTTTTCACCATTCCATGCACTTTTTTTCCCAGGAAGTAATAGTACTAAATGATACTTTGTCAGTGTCCCCAGCTTGCTGCCAGTTTGCTATGAAAGAATATTCAAAATGCATTTCTTTGGAAAAATAAGAATGATTTGTAATTTAATTAATTTCCAAGTTCTGTGGTATAACATCACTGTATGTATGACATGCTTTTTTTTGCTTCCATTTAAATCAGTGGTTCCCAGCCTTTGGACCCCCAGGTGTTTTGGACTTCAACTCCCAGTAATCCCAGCCATCTTACCAGCTGTTAGGAACTGTGGGAGCTGAAGTCCAAATATCTGGAGGCCCAAAGATTGGGAACCACTGGTTTAAATATTGTGTTACAGTGTTGTAATCCACTGCAGTTCCCTATTTGACTTAGATCTTTACAATATGGTAAAACATTGCCTAGGATCATAGAGTTGGAAGAGACCACAAGGGCCATCCAGTCCAACCCCATTCTGCCATGCAGGAACACACAATTAAAACACTCCTGAAACTTGCAGAGGAGACCCCACCACACTCCAAGATAGCGTATTTTGCTGTTGAACAATGGTTATGATTACTACCAGCAAATTCTTCCTAACATCCCGATAGAATGGCTTTTTCTCCTGTTTGTATCCATTGCCTGTTCCCCACATCTATTGTCAGAAGGTTTCCTGTTTCTTATCCATTTCCTGGACAGTTTTGCATTAGGCTCAGTCCTCAGCTCCACTTCCTTCCAGCTCCTGTAAATGTACCAGTCAAACTGCTCTTGGCTTCTCTCCTTGATCCATAGGGCTCTATCTCCAGACCAGAGTTTGGAATATTAGGAGAAAATAGAAATGTAATTCAATGATAGTAACTATCAAACATTTGAAAATTAATGGCAAATCTACACTGATATTATAATGAAGCTTCAGGACAACTCAAAACAACATGTAAACTACATACAGAGATTTATGAATGAGTGAGGTTTAGGTTCTTCATATTAAAAATGTATTTCATTTTGAAAAAATGAATTTTGTATCTCAGGGATTGGGAAGAATTGCATATGGCCATTTCACAACATAAATCCTTCCTCAAAATTACACATGGTATTTCAACAGTTCCAGAATACCTCTTCTAGATTTTGATTGGGCACATTATGATTCCTTGAGTTAACATTTCCATTTAAAAGTCAGACTAAGACATATTAAGTTAAGGCACTGGTGTTTTAAGGAAGTACACACATAAAAATATAGACAAAAATATAAATATAGGATTGAAATAAGATTCAGTCTGGATCAGTAGTTAGGAATGGTAGGACTGAATTGAAGACATTTTCAAATTCTCAATTATCCACAGTGTTAATGGCCAGCTATTATTTGTCAGCCTTATCTCAGAATTGTTAAAAGGAAAAGCAAGATGTCTCTGTTTTGTCTTGAAATAATGGCAGAAAGTTAATATTTATATGAAATAAGTATGAACAAAATGGGTGTTCTCTCATTGGTTTCTATTTATAACAGTGTCTTAAATTTTGTTGCTGTTTGAAACCTTTCCTTAGATTGTCTAAATCTGAATATTTGAAAGCTATCTTTTTCCAACTGCTTCCTTCTTGTTTTTTTGACTAGGAAGTAACTTAGGGACAAAAATATTCAAATATATTTGAACCTGTAGCCAAGACTGCTTCTTATTTTATTTATCTTGTTTATTTGGATTTTTTATCAGCTATAGTAAAAACTGCATGGCATGTCACGCTTCAGAATGATTTTCCCTTCATGTGTTGAAGAGATAGAAGGACTCTGCTGCTCAACCAGTTGAAAGTAATTTGGAAAAATCTCATTCTTTCGCTTATGACAGGGCTGTGCCTGTGACAGCAGTAGCAGCATTTGTAAACAATGGATGGTTTTCACATTTGATATAATTATGGGGCAATGAATTGCTCATGGACACTAAACTTGGACTCATTTTTGTTTAGAGTAATAAGTTCAGCTTCTGTTTGTAGATCCTGTTAATTTAGGATCACCACATGGCAAAGATGAAATGTGCCTGCAAATTTAATGGGAAGTACAATTATATGGATGAGCTTCCTCTCGCTCTTCCTTTTTGATGCAGCAGGCAGATGCAAGCTCTGAATTCAGAATGTAGCTTTGATAAAGCCCTGTTTGCTCGGACCTAACGAGAGTCATTTGGTGAGTGAGCAAGAAGATAATGTATTTTATTGTTTGTGGTCATTCAATTCTTCACCTCATCTCTCTCAAATATAGAATACTAATTATCTTTGGATGAAACACTTTTGCAACAGACTTCAATTTTCCCTAGCAAATCTACTGCAAACTTAATTTCAGTGATTAATCTTTGATGGACTTCCTTTTGTTGTTCTGTGTAATGTACTAATGATTATTAATACCACCTGAGCAAAGGAAATTAACATTAGAGCATCAGGATGACCAAGAATTTGATAGCCCTTACTGGTCCAACACAGATGTCAAGAAAGGGGAAAGGGGGAATATTTATATTTGTCCTACCATGGCAGATATTTCTTTCATAGTTATTGTCCATTCCAATCTGACAAATGAATCTTGCTTCATAAACAGAATGGTGACCTATTGAGAAGAGATATAAATAAGTCTTAAAATGATATTTTCTTGATTTGGACAGCACTCTATAAATCACGTCAGCAGCTAGACATGAAAATAAAGGTATAAGATATGTTGAAAATGTGATGACTGTAACTCTGAAGTACATTCAGAAGAACATTTTTAAAATATAGAAGATATATATATATATATATATATATATGACAACCAAATCTAGGAGGCAGAGGCTTCTAGCTCTTCCCACCCCCCACTCCAATGCCTACCTAAAAAGTGAGATAGATTCCTGAAGATTCTTTTTTTTATATATAAATGTTTATTAAGGTTTTCATAAATTTTATAAACAATACCAAAACATAAAAGTTGACAATACATAGATACAAGCGGAGAGGGGAAGGGGAAAGGGGTAAGGGTCAGTAAAATTGACTTCCGTTCTAGTTCCATACTTCATCATATTACATAGTTTTAATATTTCTTTCCCTTTGGGCATCCTAAGGTGCTCTTAAACTCGTAAGTTTATTTTTTTATTGTGTTATGTGACAGAGTGTTTCAATCCATTTTTATTGATTTTATATATTCATTAATCCCAGACCAGTCTGTCATCGTATTCCCTTTACCATTATTCTGGCGAAGCCAGTATGTTAATTCATCCATTCCCTTGATTTCAGCACTTTCTCCACCCATTGTTCTTTGTCTGGGAGGAGATTTTGTTTCCATACTCTTGCGAAGACTATCCGTGCTGCCGTGGCCAAATACACAAACAGTTTTGTTGGTTTTCATTTTGAAAGGTGTTCTCACCTATTACTCCTAATAGGTATAGTTCGAGGGTTTTTGGAAAGTCTGTTTTTAACATTTGTTTACATTCCTGGTGAATCATTGACCAATATTCTTTTGTTTTGGGGCATGTCCACCACATATGGTAAAAGGTACCTTCCTGGGTTCTACATTTCCAACATTTGTTATCCATGTTTTTATACATTACATTCAATTTTTGCGGTGTAATGTACCATCGGTGGATCATTTTAGCCAGTTTTCTTGTAGATCTGTAGCATATGTGATTTTTAGGTTTTTCCGCCATATTGTTTCCCATTCTCTGAGTTGTATTGTTCTCCCAATATTTTGAGCCCATTTTACCATTGTTTGTTTAATTACCTCTTCCTCTGTTAACCAGGCGAGGAGCATGGAGTATATCTTCGATACTATTTTCTTTTCTGATTTCAGAACTTTGTCCCAATTTCCTTCACTTTCACTAAATCCTTTAACCTTGTCCTTATTAAACCATTCTCTCAGTTGGAAATAATGGAGCCACCGTGACGTTGGCAAAATTTCTAGATATTTCCTCCTGTGACATCAGCAAGTATTCGTCTTTTTGTTTCTTTAAGATATCTTTGTACTTGGGCCATTCTGTCCACCCTAGTAATCTGCGTTGGTCCGCTTCCAATGGTGAAAGCCATAGTGGTGTCTTCATATACATTCGATTTTTATATTTATTCCAGATCTTCATTAGAGAGGAGCGGATGAAATGGTTCCCAAAATTTTTCTCCTTTTTGGTGCCATCGTACCAAAGGTACGAGTGCCAACCTTTCCTTAGGTCAAACCCTTCTAGGGTCAATACTTTAATGTTGGACAGTAATGTCCAGTCTTTTATCCATGCCAGGGCACAGGACTCGTAATATGTTTTGAGGTCTGGGAGGCCGAAGCCGCCATTTTCCTTAGGCATTATCATTATATTATATTTTATCCTTGGCTTTTTCCCCTTCCAGATAAATCTCATTATATTTTTTATTTTGTTGTGGCTTCTCAACCGCCGACTCCCGGGGGCTCGCGGCGGCTCACAAGAGCCAATGGCACAACGCCAAAGGTTAAAACATAGCACCTAAAAACAATTAAAACGCAATAACAATTAAAACATTAAGCAACAGTAGATATAGCAGCGGAGTGGATATACACACGGGCCTACTCGCCAAAGGCCTGCCGAAACAAAAAAGTTTTGCAGGCCCGTCTGAATGGGAGTAGATCCCTCAAGGCCCTGGCTTCAGCCGGGAGGGCGTTCCATAGCGTTGGAGCTATCACCGAGAACGCCCTCCGGCGGGTGGATGTTAAATGGGCCAACCTTACCGATGGTACTACTAAAAGGTTGGCCTCCTCGGACCGTAGTGATCTCGCTGGGCAATATGGGGTGAGACGGTCCCTCAGGTACGCTGGCCCCAGGCCGTGGATGGCCTTAAAGATAAGAACCAGCACTTTGAAGGCGACCCGGTGCTCAATAGGCAGCCAGTGCAGATCCTGCAAGATTGGTGTTATACGGCAACCTGCTGGAGCCCCAGACAGGAGCCGGGCGGCAGTGTTCTGCACCAGCTTGAGCTTCCGGATCGACGACATAGGCAGGCCAACGTAAAGCGCGTTACAGTAATCTAGCCTCGAGATGACCATGGCTTGGATCACCGTGGCTAGGTCGCTCCGGGAGAGGTAGGGGGCCAGCCTCCTTGCCTGGCGGAGGTGGAAAAAAGCAGCCTTGCTAGCCATGGAGACCTGGGCCTCCATGGTCAGCTGGGAGTCCACGTGGACACCCAGGCTCTTCACTGACGACGCGGAGTGCAGCGCCGCACCGTCCAGGGTCGGAAGCCGGTCACCCACCCGCCCGGGCGGCCCAGCCACAAGATCTCCGTCTTCGCCGGATTCACCCCCAACCTACTGGCTCGCAGCCATCCAGTAACGGCCTCAAGGCAATGTTGGAAATTATCGGGGACGGAACCCGGCCTGCCCTCCATCCTCAGAATGAGCTGGGTGTCGTCAGCGTACTGATGACAGACCAGCCCATAACTCCGCACCAGCTGTGCAAGCGGCTGCATGTAGATGTTAAATAATAAAGGGGAGAAGATGGCCCCCTGAGGAACTCCACACACTAGAGGGGAGCCCTCGGAGACCACCCCGCCCCTCCTCACACGCTGAGACCGCTGGCGGAGGAAGGAGGTCAGCCATTTAAGGACAGTCCCCCTCACTCCAGCCATGGCCAGGCGGTGGATCAAAAGATTGTGGTCGACCGTGTCAAACGCTGCCGTGAGGTCCAATAACACGAGCAGCGCAGACCCGCCTTGGTCAAGCTGGCAGCGGAGTTGGTCTGTGATGGAGACCAGGACCGTCTCCGTCCCGTGCCCCGAACGGAAGCCGGACTGGAAGGGGTCTAGCCATGTTGTATCATCTAAGAAGGACTGCAGCTGCTCCATTACTGCCCTCTCAACCACCTTGCCCAGGTACGAAAGGTTCGACACTGGGCGGTAGTTGAGGGAACCGCAGGGTCCAATGATGGTTTCTTCAGTAATGGAGCTACCACCGCCTCTTTTAAGCACTCTGAAAGACTCCTTGCTCAAGGGAGCTATTAATGATATTCAACAGAGGCCCACGTAACCCCTCGAGGCAAGATCTAACTAGCCAAGAGGGGCACGGGTCGAGGGAGCAGGTGGTAGGGCGGGCTGCAGTCACTATCTTATCAACAGCATCTGCGTCCAGTGGCCGAAACCGGTCGAGGGTGGGCCCGGCGGAGGGCCACGGAGGGCCATCTTTATTCCACTTCGCAAATGTCTCCATATTTCTGATTATTGGTAAATTTTGAAATAGATATAACATTTTTGGTAGCAAGTTCATTTTAACCGCCGCAATTCTCCCCAATAACGATAGATTTAGTTTCTCCCATTGTACCAGATCTTTCTTCATTTTCTCCCATTGTGGCACATAGTTGTTCTTTAACAAGTGTAGATTTCTCGACGTTAACCAAATACCTAAATATTTAATTTTTGAGACTACCTCTATATCTGTCATTATCTGTATGTCTTCTTGTTTCTGTTTGGACATATTTTTCGTTAATATTTTTGTCTTCTTTTTATTCAATTTGAACCCAGCTACTTCTCCAAATTCTTCAAAGGTCTTGAGCCACTTCTTGATGTTAATCTTTGGGTTTTCAATTATACAGATCACATCGTCCGCAAATGCTCTGATTTTGTATATGTGTCTGTCGACCTTAAGTCCGATCAGGTCTTGGTTACGTCTTACTTTAGTTAAGAGTGTCTCCAGCGCAAAGATAAAAATTAGCGGGGACAGTGGGCATCCTTGTCGTGTGCCTTTCTCAATTTTAAATTCTTCCGTAGCTGAGCCATTTATCCATATCCTCGCTTTTTGTTCCTTGTATATTGCTTCGATTGCGTTCTGGAATTGAAAGCCAATATCTATTTCCTTAAACAGAATTTTAAAGAAGTCCCAATTCAAATTGTCAAATGCTTTTTCCGCATCAATTGCGAGGAGGGCTAGGTCCCTCTGATGATTAGTTTCATAAAATTCAATTACATTTAGAATAGTCCTTACATTATCTTTTATGTTTCTATTTGGGAGAAATCCCGTTTGATCTTCTTCTATCCACTCTGTTAGAAAATTTTTGAGTCTATTTGCCATAATTGTGGAGAAAATTTTGTAGTCCGTATTCAATAGGGAGATTGGGCGGTAATTTCTTATATCTTCTGGATCTGATCCTTCTTTATAAATCATAACAATGTCCGCCATCTTCCAAGAGTCTGGTATTATTTTTTCCGTTAATGCTTTATTGAAAACTACCTTTAATGTTGGTACTATTTCTTCTTGCATCGTTTTATAGAGGCATGCTGTGAATCCATCGGGTCCCGGCGCTTTATCGTTTTTGAGAGCCTTAATTGCTTTCTTTATTTCCTCTATTGTTATTTCTTTGTTTAATTCCAGTCTTTGGTCATCCATAATCTTATTTAAATTCATACCATTTAGGTATTCGATGATCTTATCTTCTGTTACCGGTATTTTGGAATATAGATGACTATAGAAATTCTTGAATTCTTGTCTAATTTGATCGTCCTCTGTAATGTATTGCCCCTGCTTTTTAATTCTTGTAATCTGTTGTGATTGTTTTTTCTTTCTAAGTCGTCTTGCTAGCCATTTGCCAATCTTGTTAGCGTTTTCGAATGAGTTTTGTTTTACAAATTTTAGTTGTTTAGCTAGTTGTTCTGTTTCCAGGTTCTGTTTCTCCCTTCTCTTTCTCTCTAATTTCTTAGGAATTTTTTTATTCCCTGGGTTGCTTTTCAATTGGCTCTCCAATTGATTCAGTTCTTCATTAATGGAGTCTAGCTGCTGTTTTCTTATTTTATTTCTCAGTGCATTTTGCTGTATAAGATGGCCACGCATTACCGCTTTATATGCATCCCAGATTATTTGAATTGTAGTGTCGGCTTGTGTATTTAACTCAAAGAATTCTGTAGTCTTGTCCTTATTCTTTTTTATATCTTCCGGTGTTTTCAGAAGATTCTCACTTAGTCTCCATTTCCTTGTCCCTCTCCTCTGATTCACTGTCATCGTTATCGCCCCATGGTCAGAGATATCTCTTGCAAGTATCCTGATGTCTTTCACTTTTGTCGTCAGCGATTTGGTGGTCCAAATCATGTCTATTCTTGACCAGGTAGTATGGCGGTTGGAATAGAATGTATAGTCTTTAATCGTGGGGTTATGGATTCTCCATGCATCCTCTAGATCGTATTCTTTCTTAAATTTAATAAAATTTTCTGGTAAGGTAGAGGTGTCATTTTTATTTAACTTTTTTGTCCTTCTGGATTTATCTAGTGTCTTATCCATAACCCCATTGAAATCACCCATGATTATCATATGATCCGCGTGTTCATTATTCATTTTCTGTTTTAAAGTGTCAATAAATTTTTTCTTGGAGGCATTTGGAGCATAAATGTTACATATTAAGATTGTTTCCATACCTATGGTTATTTTGACTGCTACCATTCTGCCTTCCTCATCCCTGAACATAAATTCTGATTTAATTTCCTCATCTATGTATAAGACTACTCCCTTTTTCTTGTCTGGTGCAGAGGAATAATAGGCTCGTCCCAAATTTTTCTGCGTTAAGTGGGATACATGTTTTTGCTTAATATGTGTTTCTTGGAGTGCAATAATATTGTAATTTCCAGTCTTAATTTGGTTGAATATTCGTTTTTTGTTTATTAGAGAGTTTAAGCCATTCACATTATTTGAATAGCATTTCAGTTGTTGCATTATGCTAGACATTGAGGTCTCTATTAAATACATCTTCATCTTCCATTTCTGGATCATCTTCGTCACTTTCCTCTCCTTCTTCCTCTTCTATATCAGGTGGGTCGGCTGCGGCTGCACCTGCTGGGGCGGTGCTTTGAGACTCGGGAGTGTTCTCGCGTTTCCTTTTGGGTTTTTTCTCCTTCTCCAGGGAGCTCAGCGGTGTTCTTATTTTTCTTTCCTTTTCCAGTCTCTTATAGAAGTCCTTCGCTTTGTCCTCCGATGTGAGCCAGATTTTTTCCTCTTTGTAGGTAACCATTATACCTTCATTTCTCTCCCATCTAAAGCGGATGTTTAATTGTTTTAATTCTTTTGTTAGGAAAAAATATTTCCTTCTCCGTGTCAAAACCGCAGCAGGGAATTCCCGAAGTATTGATACTTTCGTATCTTTGAAATGAATAGGCTTTTGGTTGCTCTTCCTCCACGTATCCTCTCTCACTCTTTTCCTGATGAAATTCACAATCACATCTCGTGGTACTTTGTTTTTCCTGGAATAGTTTGTCTGGATCCGGTAGACTTTATCTATCTCTCTTTCCACCTCTTTCTCAGGCATGTCGATTATCTTTGATATTATGAGGATTATCACCTCACGGATATCTTCTCCTCTTGTTCGACGATATTGCGAAATCTTAATTGGTGTTCCATTTCACTCGACTCTAACCTTTCCTGTGTCTTTTCCATAGTCGTGGTCTTTTTTTCCAATCCTTCAACTTTCTTCTGGGTCTTTTTTTGGGTTTTCTCCATTTCTACTTGGCCAGTTTTTAGTTGTTTAACATCCTGTAGTGCGTCAGAGACCTCTTTTTTCATTAAGCTCCATTCCTCTGTCAGCTTGTTCTGCATGGTCACCATTTCCTCTTGGGTGGTTTTCAGTTGCTTCTCATGTGTCACTGCCATATTTTGAAGTAAGTCCGTTTTCACCCCTAGCTTCTGGATCTCTTTCTGTATGTCTTTAAGGAGGTCTCTCAGTCCGCCCTCCTCTGGTCCTTGTCCAGAGAATGAGCCCCTTCTTGGGAGGGGTTTCATGTCTTTTCCCTCTTTCTTAGATGCTGCCATTGTTATTTTCTTTCGTTTGTCCTAGATATGTCCTCGGTATATGCTATGTCAAATGATGAAAAATAATAGTATTGCTCTCAGTCAAACATTCCGATCTTTCCCCTTATATCAATTAATGCCCCCGGCTCATAATTTCCTAATATTATCAATTCACAAAACCACAGTTAATCCTCCTTCATTCCCTCAAATTAATTTCTCTGTTTCTTATCAAATAATTTTCGGGTTCATCAATTAACTCATCAATTCATAAATTAAATTATTGTTCCATTGATTGTTGATTCATTAATTCTCTTAATTTGATCAACCTTCTTTCCCAGTCTAGACAAAATTTAAAAATTAGACATTTGTATACTATTATGCTATTATTTCATTGATTCATTAATTTTCTATAGACATGTAAACCTCCTCCTTTCTCCTTAAAATTGCTACCTTCTCTTAACCTTTACCCTAACCCCAGGCCTTATCCCGAAGTCAGTATGTTCTCCAATAATATCCCAGTTCTCAAATTGCCAGTGTCACCAGTTCCTTCCCAAAGCCTCTGACGTTTACTGGATATTTATCCTCTCTATGGACCTTCCAATTATATAGTTCTTACAAAACTTTTATGGTCCGATGAAGTGTTTGTTTTCTTCTTCGTTTCTTCGTTTCTATGCTGTTTACCCGCAAACCTCCAAGTTCGCCAGTTCGCCAGTCGCTTAAACCGTCTGCTTCACTTCCTGGTCACGCTGCCCGTCTGCTTCCCTTCCTGGTCTCACTGCCCGTCTGCTTCCCTTCCTGGTCCCGTTGTCCGTCCGCTTCCTTCCCGGTCTCGCTGCCCGGCCCTTGGGCCGTCGCCGCTCGGCCCTCCTCGTTATTCTCTTTCTAGACTCGTTCCCTTTGTCTAGTCTGACTACAATGTTGTGGCTTATCTCTCCGAATCTTCTCTCTGCTGAATTCTGTTATTTTTCTATTATTTTTATTTTCGTAGCTCTACCGTCCTTATTGCATCCGTCACTTCCGCTTTGTCAATCCTCCGATGGAGTCACCGCAATATTGGTCCCCCGCGCCTTTCTCTATTAATTGGTTCTTCAGTTAATTTCGTCCCTTCCGGTCTCTCCTTCTCCCCACCGGAAGTAGCTCGTATGGTCGTCCGAGCTTCAGTTGTTTATAGAGAAGGCAGCTATGTAGACACAACAATTTCTGCTCAAGGTCGGTGCCATTTTCCTTAAGTTCTTTGTCTGTTGTAGGCCCTCCACCTTTCAACCACCTCTCAACCCCCTTTTACTATCCTTTGCAATTCTTTTCAATTCTTTTCAAGTCCCCAGTTTGCGTCTTCGTCACGGGCCCGGTAGCCCTCCCCACTGTTCCGTTCGCCCCACAAACGAGGGGGGGGGAATTTCCTACTCCTCTCTCCCCAGATCTTAATCTTTCGTTTAATTTGGCTGGAAACTGTCTCCGGGAGTGGATCTCTCTTTCCCTCCAGCTGGTAAAAGGGAACTTTTCTCTTCTTATTCTTTTCTTAAGGAGGGGGGTCTCCTTTCGGGTCTCCCCTTTTTTTTTAGGCTATGCCTCTTAAGTATGGAGTTCAAACTTTTCTTTTGCTCTAGAGAGACTTACATTGTCTTGCTCTCCTTTCGTGCTGGTTATTTCTTTCTTGAGTGGGTGCGGGATGGTTGCTGCGGAGTTCCTCCGCTTCCCGTCCTCGGTCCGCTTGCCGCGGTCTACTGCCGTACCCCACGACCCCCCTCCTTGAGGGATGGGGGTTCTAGGGGCATCGGCAGGACCTGCTGGCTACGCGCTCTCCCTCCATTCGATCCAGGATGAGAGGAGGGGACTCTGGTGTCCCCTAAACCGCTCGGAACGGGTGGCTCGCTCAGGAGCACTCAGCAAACCGTACCCATCGCCATTTTCCACCCACCGGAAGCCCAGTAAAAAGTCAGATTCCTGAAGATTCTAATCCATATGACGTGGGTGAGATCCCATCTGTCAGCTCCAGCTTCCCATGTGGGGACATGAGATAAGCCTCCTACAGGATGGTAAAACCTCTGGACATCCCCTGGGCAACATCCTTGCGGACTGCCAATTTTCTCACCTCAGAAGCAATTTACAGTTTCTCAAGATGCTTCTGATAATAATAATAATAATAATCAAGCTCATTAACTATATTCTTATATTATCATGGATTTTTTGTTTTAAAAATAATGCCTTTATTCCTATTCTTTAGCAATACTATTATACTGTAAGTTACCTTGAGTCACATATGAGAAAGATTTGTATAAATTAAATGGCATCAACTAAATAAATATGGGATTAGATATTGACTTCCCACTATGAACAGCTCAAGGTGACAAGCCTTTAGCAATCACAGACAGCATCTTTGAAACAGAAAAAAGCCTTATAGAAACCTTTTCCCCTTCTCTTGTCTGAAATGTCATGTAATTGTGGACATATTCCATCCTCGTAAGATGACAGCGTGGATCAGGAGCACCCCTTAAGGCTTACAGTTTCTTGTTTAACCTTGGGAATGCCTTCTTTTTCTACCTTCCTTTGGCAAATGTATCTCTTGCTTGTGATACATTTTATATTAAAACCCACGTCTAAAGATTGTGGCAGAAACATATGCAGAAAAACGAAATGCACCCAATACCTGCACTTCTATCAATTTTTGGTCATTATGAAAAAAATAAATAGAAATACCCCTTTCAAATGAGCATTGGTTTTCACATGCCCACAAACTTGAAATCGTTATGAAGATGTTGAATCCTTATCATATTTTCCTTTTCCTTTTTACAGTTACAGTGTAATGATGCATATAATGTGATAATGTACAATGCAGATGGATGCATCTTTTAAAAGATGGTATAATATTACAATGCAGTACGTTGCTCTTTGACAACCAAGGTAGGAAAATCGCCATGTTAAAAGTGATTTATTATGTTTCTTTTGCAAGTTCAGTCTTCCAGCAACTATTTAATTTGGAAGAAGTTGAAGAAAAAGAAAGGAGAGGCATGTGTATCACCCCCCTCTCCCTCCCTCCCTCCCCCTCCCCCCCTCTCTGTACATATAATGTATATGTATTATGTATAAGTGTGTGTGTATGTGTATACATATACATATGAAATGAAACTAGCCAGAACTGGAAAGGGGCAGCATGTGAAGAGACTGGGTGAGTAAGTAAAACCAGTCTGTACTATACTTTTTGTTAATGCATAATATTTATTCAGAGACATACATGAAGAACCTTTTTAGAGCTTTCCATTTTCCTGTTTGGGTGGTTGAAACTCACAGAACTCCCCCTGGGAAACTAGGTGTAAAATAGGTTTCACCCTTGCATGTAGTTCTTGATTACTATACTATCAGAGTGAAGAGCAAAATTAATGGTCTAGGTAGTAGGTACCTGTCAAAGCAAATATTATGTTTCCTACTCCCTTGTTAATAACATCTGCAGGTCATTCTTGAACTTGTAACTTTGGAAAGGTAGATTCAAGTCCTGGAGCTTGGTATTCAAAGCTTTTAGTGTCACTGTTGTATGCCGGATCCATGGAACACTACAGGATGCTACACAAACAACTGAGATGGATCCATTGTCACCTAATCCTTGCCTGTGTTGTTTTGAACTTCAGGGAGTTCCTTCTAAACAATCCTTTACTCTAATACCTGGTGTGTGCTCTGTATCTGTACATCAAATATGTTTGGGGATGGCTGAACTTGGAGCTGTAATAAACTGTTCCTGAACACCTGTCATTTAAAGATACATAAGCTTGAGCTAGAGAAGAGATTTTTCTAAACTGAAGGATGTTGAATAGAGCCTTTGTTGCCCATTCACTGGAATTTCAAGTCTAGCTGATGCTTCATCTCTGTTCCATCTTCAAAATTCTGTTTTAAAAAGCTATATTTTGTATGTTGTTGTTTATTTGTTCAGTTGCTTCCAACTCTTCATGACCTCATGGACCACCCCATGCCAGAGTTTCCTGTTGGCCATCACCTCCCCCAGCTCCTTCAGGGTCAAGCTAGTCACTTTGAGGATACCATGCATCCATCTTGCCCTTGGACGGCCCCTCTTCTTTTTTCCTTCCATTTTCCTCAGCATAACTTTTGTATAGCTTTTCAAAAACAAGCAATCTGTTTTTGTATATAGAACATCAAATACAAGATTTTTAAAAATGTACCCAATCAAGTCTATAGATTTACTTAAATGATCAAACCTTGTCTAAAAATTCTAACTGACAATCTCCACTAGATTCCATAGATTGGTACTACGCAAACTGGTGTCCCATGGGCTGTTACCATTTCACAAAGCATGAGATGGTGGCCTTGCAATCTTCTCAGGAATGAAAGCAATCATTTGTAATCAATGATCACAAATATAATGTTTGTTCTTGGCCTGCTGGGGTGGTCGTGCAGATACCTTGATATGTGCTGATGTAGGCAGTACTAAACTAAATGAATCCAATAAAGATTTCATCTGATGTTTTTAAAATGTTGAAAATTTTTAATGCTGAAGTTTTAAAGTGTTCTCTCTGGAAAGCAATTATAATTTTAAATCTGGAATGTATCCAGAGAAGAGTGACCAAAATGGTAAAAGGTAAGGAAGGCAAGTCCTGTGATGAATGGCCTAGGGAGCTGGATTGTTTAGCTTGGAGAAGAGAAGGTCAAGAGGGAACATGATAGTCTAGTTTAAATATTTGAAATAATGTCTCTCAAAGGAGGGCAAGATTGTTTTCTGATGCTCTGGAGACTAGGACACACAGCAATACAATCAAATTGCAGGAAAAAATATTTTCTCAGACATTAGGAAAAACTATCAGATGATGAGAGCTGTTTGATAGTGGCATATGCTGCCTTGAAGTGTAATGAAGTCCTCTTCTCTGGAAGTTTTTAAGCAGATGTCCATCTGACAGGAGTACTTTGATTGTTTGTGCCTGCAAAGTGGGAGTTAGACTTGCTGGACATTCTAGTCTTCTCAAATTTTTGATTCTATGGTCAAACCAAATACCTGGTAATATGTAAATAAAATCGGGGCTAGAATTTCCAATCTGGTGACAAAACCAGTACAGAATTCTGTTTTGGTTTTTAAGTTTTAATAAAACAATAATAAGAGGGAAATTCTGATTTGAATTATATTTCTGGAAAAAGGGAGATAATTTCTTTGCTCCTAAGTAATACTGCTGATCTGTTTTAACTCCCTAGACCTGTTATTTGCCTCATGGAAAATATATACACAAGTCCTATAAAAAAACCCGCAAGTTTTGTCCCACCGAGCAAATTGCATATCCTGGAAAGTGATTTGGATCAGGAAGATTACAGAGGAAAAAAGGTTAATCCCCTTCCCCTTCTTCTGCCCTCAAAAGGCAAATCACACACTCCAGAAACCTCTTGGGGAGGGGAGAATTGCCATTTAAAGGTTATCCTCCTACACCAATTTTAGGCCTGGATGTCCAACCCTGCTGTACAATATAAGAAACTGTATTTCATAGTATCAGTTTAATATGTCTTTTGAGATAATCTTAGTCCCCCTACCCCATTCCCAATTTTTTAAAGGAAACTGATATGAGAGAAGAAAAGAAATAGAAATCAGCACATTTGTTTGATGCTATTCTGAGACAAAGCGTAGTCAAATGTGGGATACACTTGAGTCCTGATTGAGACTAAAAATTCCAGCATTGGCAGCACCCCAAAGGCTGTTGAAATTTAGAGCTTAGGAAGGATGTTGGAATTGGCTTGTTGATGTTCCCTGAGTAATGGCTCCCAAGGAGCCTATATCTCATCTACAAAAGGACACCATCTGTTGAAAAGGGTGGTGCCAGTCTCTAAATTTACTCAAGCGTTGTAGTTTTCAGCTCTGCCCTTTCCAATAATGTCCTCCAAACTCAGGTTTATTGAATACCTCTAAAGTTTCGCAGAATTGTGACTAGGCTGAACAGGTATTAAAATCTATATGGAGTCCCTTCTCATGCTCTTCTTTTTTGTCATGTTTGGGAGTTTGAAGAATGTTCTTAAAAATCTTTGCAAACCATCCCAGTCTATTTTAATTGTTGAGTGTAGAGATAGGATATGCTTACAAATATTATATTGTCCACTAGTGGCTTACATCAGACTAAAATGGTGCCAAATTGTAGCTATCATTTTTATTATTCAAGTATTTTAGTTTAGCTATTTTTGTACCAAATTCAAAACTGTACCTCATTGTTTCCTGTAAGTAAATGGACAATGGACAATCCCCAACTTTGCTTCCTGGGGTGGCTGACCCATTATTTGTAATGGTAGAAAGCCCTGAATAAAACTTGTTTGAGATAATAGTACAAAAACAGACAACAATAAATTAACTTCATGAAACTTACAGTTTTGTTCAATGGCAAATGTTATTTAAAAATCAGTCAAGTCTGTTAGAAAATCAGTGTATTCCACTACAGTTATTGGTCTCATTTAAAGACTTGAGAATACCAAACATTAAATATATTTTTCTTCCATTTGACATAAGATAAATATGCTAGTGGCAATGTTTCAATAAATGTATCTATCTGAAAAAAAGAAAATTTAGTTTCATAGCACCTACAGTTTTGTAGCACAAGCATTAAATTTAAGCGCATATTACCTAGTCTTTATTTTTTTGCCTTTCTTTTATTGTAAGTCTATTTGTATTTTTCCCTTGTAACCTTTCAGTTCCCTTCTCACCTCCCTACCCTGCAAAGACATCACTTCAGTACAGCTCGAAATGTTCCATATTGGATTCGTAGCCTCTTGTCAGTCTCACATCCTACAATAAGCTGACTGGGTTACAGAGGTCATGTTCACAGCCTTCAAGATGTCTCAAAGACCTTGGGATATCAGTCTCTAGCTAGAAAAGAGCCTTTTAAACTGTTTATTTTTTAATAAACAGAATATAAGCTACGAATATGTGTGATGTGTTGTTTTCTTTTATTTTGTTTTCTATGCCCAGACTCGGAGCTTTCAGATTTTTTTTATTGTTCGTATTGCTGTCTTTATTGTGTTTTCTAGTAAGTTTTCCATCTTAACTGAAGAATGATGAGCACCTGTCTCTAACGTTGTTTGAATGCAGGTTCATGATGATAGATCACTAGTGTACTGTTTCAATCTCCTAAAAGGAAAATTGAGCCATCTGTGTGTTGCTTTGTGTTTGGATGACTTCTGTCTAACCCTTATAGTCTTGTTTGTTGTCAGCTAAATACGATTCTGTGTTTATCATGGAATGTGTGCTGGAGACTCTGACACTGAAATTTGGCGTGCTTATTTTGGTCATCTTGCCCAGAATGATTTGCAGCTCTTCCTTCATGTCCAGCTCCCATTAATCTTAAATTCAAAGACAATGTACATTTATGGGAGACCTTTGGGGATACTTCAGGCTTGGTGTGTGCTACAGTTCTAACTGTGCCAAGGGACAATTACCTCAAGTCTCACAAACAGCACATTATAAAGCAGAGATTATATCAATCTGTTCAGCTCACTATGAAGAAATGAACCGAGAGAATATCCAAAAGCATTTTCCAGTGTAGGAAAAATACCAATTATGTTCTATATTTAAATAGACACCAACTTCTTTTTAGCTGTTTCTTAAATTAGTGTTACATAAAATCCAGTACCTTTAATAAAAAGCCCCTGGGTAGTGTCCAAACTTACAAATTCTCAACAAATCTTACACTATTCAGTAAACAAAGCATGCAAAAGCTGCATTTAAGCCACAAATTCCCTAGTCTTAATTTGTTTTAAGATGCTCAGACCTATTCCTATAACTATTGGGACAATGACATAAATAAAATTTAAATACACATTTTTGAAAATTCCGAATTCAGCTATTAATAAATTTGTATCTATCCTTGGATGGAATATTTTTTCCCTATCTTAGAAACCCTGGGAAGAGGTCTGGGTGGAAATGGAAATTGTTAAAGAATGAATATTTCATATCTCACAATGAATCCTATTATAAAACTGGGACCAATGGTAGCTGTTCCTCTTCCCCTGCTTTATTTAACAGCCTGGTAAAAATTTCTGGAGTTGGAAAGTTCTAGAGAACTCAAAAGCTTTAAAATTAGTATCCTGAAATTGATCAGGATTTGCCAATATGATGACTGCATTTTCTTTTTGTGTTACAAAATAATAGCACCAGATACGATGCTACCTCTTGCAGTTTCTTTCTTTCTTTATAAAGAGGACATGGTTTGTAAATGCCCTCTACATAAGGAAAAAACAAAATATTGGGACGAGAATTATAGTGGTTCTGTAATTCACCATACTTTAACACAAATAATGTGATTCCAGACTCTTTCTGAATAACACCAAAATGTATTTTGTCCATTATCTCTACATAAGATACAAATATGTGCTGAGACCCCTTCTCCAGCTTGCTGGCATTTACCAAGAGTTATGGTGTGTACTCTTTGTGAGTTAAGAAATTATCACTACTATAATATACTTCATGGAAACATGGGTTGCTTACCTGTAACCATGGTTCCTTTAATGGTCACCTGTGAATGCATACAAAAGATATATTCCAGTGCTTGCGCTTTAACTTCGGAACCTTCTATTAAAAATCGGAAAGAATTAATGCTGAAGCCCCAACCACCTCCCAGAGTATATATAGCTAGTGGGAGGGGCTACAGCCCTTGGTCCTCACAAGACCACGCGAACGCAGCCAAGAAAGAAAAGAGGGCATGATCGAGGGGAGGATGGGTGGGGTGTATGCATTCACAGGTGAGCACTAAAGGAACCATGGTTACAGGTAAGCAACCCATGTTTACCTTTGCGTGGTCTCTGTGAATGTGGACAGAGCTCATAAAGAAGTGGCTAATCTGGGAGGATCCTCCAGGCCGTTAACTTTAGCTTGTGGATGAATGGGTAAAGGACCTGACCCCCTGGGTTGCTAATAAGTCTGTTCTGTTGGGGAGATGGTGGAATATCCCTTTGGACATCGCCAGTAGTGGTGAGAACCAGGTCTGACGAGGCCACCATGGTGCTATTAGGATGCACCGTGCCCTGTCGTTTTGGATCTTGGCTATTACCCGGAGAAGGAGAGGAAAGGGAGGAAAGGCGTAAAGAGACTGGTTGCCCCAATATAGAAGAAAGGCATCCCGAGACAGCCCTGGGGAAGGGTCCCTTGGAGACGGGAACAAAACAGAGAACATAAGAACATAAGAAGAGCCATGCTGAATCGGGGCTCAGCCCATCTAGTCCAGCATTCTGTGTCACACAGTGGCCCACTAGTTGTACACAGGGATCTCTAGCAGAAAGGAGGGCAAAACCCTCACCTGCTCCCGACCCCCCACAACCAGTACCCGGGGAAATCCTGCCTGCCTCCATCAACACAGAGGTGGCACTTGGATGTCCATTTCAGTAACTACTGATTCCCTTGGTATCCATGAATCTGTCTAATCCTGCTTTGAAGCTGTCCAGGCTGACAGCTGTCACAACCTCCTCTGGAAGTGAGTTCCATAACCCAATGACCCTCTGGGTGAAGAAATATTTCCCTTTATTAGTCCTAACTTTCCTACCTTGAGCTTTAGGGAGTGCCCCTAGTCCTAGTGTTGTGTGACAGAGAAAATATTTTTCTCTATTCACCTTTTCTATCCCATGCATGATTTTATACACTTCAATCAAGTCACCTCTTAAACGCCGTCTTTCAAGGCTGAAAAGACCAAGGCGTTGCAACCTGATTTCATAAGGGAGCTGCTCCATCCCTTGGATCACTTGGCGTTCTCCCTGCTGGCAAAGAGGTCTATCTGTGGCCTTTCCCATGCCGCAAACAGCCGGGATACCTCCTGGTGATGCAGGGACCATTCGTGGGTCGACAGAGGAGATCTGCTCAAGGCATCGGCCAGAACGTTCTCCTCGCCTGGCAAGTAGAGAGCGATCAAATGAATGCCTCAGTCGAGACACCACTCCCAAATTTGAATGGACAAGTGTAACAGGGTCTTGGAGTGGGTGCCCCCCTGCTTGTTTATGTAGTACATGGTGGTCGTATTGTCCGTGACCACCTGTACACATTCCCCTTGCAGGACCTTCTCGAAGAAAAGTAAAGCCTTCAGAACAGCCAGGAGCTCGAGGACATTTATGTGTAAGGTCAACTCTCCTGAGCCCCATAGACCCTGCGCCACTAAGTTGCCCGAATGGGCGCCCCATCCCATCATGGAAGAATCCGTGGTAATAGTTATAGAGGGGGTAGGGGAAGAAAAGGGAAGGCCAACGCAGACATTGTCCCGTTGTGTCCACCATGCTAGGGAGTTTTTGACCTCTTGGGGTAAGACAAGGTGGGTGCGTGGGTTGTCCACCAAAGGGTGGAACACTGACAGGAACCAAGCCTGCAGCGGGCGGAGACGCAACTGGGCATATAGCGTTACCGCTGTCGTAGAGGCCAAAAGGACTTGCACCTGTCTCGCTGGCAAGGACGTCTTTAAGATTGCCTCAATGATTAGGAACTGAAGTGCCACAAACCGGTCGTGAGGCAGGAAGGCTTTTTCCTCTATTGAGTCCAGTAAGGCACCGATGAATCTGGCACATGGGGATCAGATGCGATTTTTCCAGGTTGATGACCAAACCTAAGGACTGGAGAAGATACAAGGTGGTAGATAGACACTCCCTGACATGGTCAAAGGAATGGTACAGAGTAAACGAGCAGGCTGGTAACAGTAGGCACAAAACAACAGTGTGTATATACCTGATGGTACTAGACTATATATGCTAGTGTACGTAAGAAATAACACAACCCCCGTAGGTATGAAAATAGCACTCTATTGGTACATCAGAAAAGTTCTCACAACATGTAAGTAATAACATGGATATCACAGATACAAAGTGGGCAAGCAAGGCGCACCAATAGGCCCCCAATGTACTTGCACGATGGCGTAGATTGTGCTGAGCGGCGTCCCCAGTGCGATGCAAAGGCAAGCGTGAAGCGTGTGCTGCTCGGGTTCGGCGTGAGCCGGTCCGGCAAAGCGGGCGGCGCTGGAGGATGACGTATGTCGGCGCCCGCATAGGACGTCGTCGACGTGATGAGATACTAGTAGACGTCAGCACGTCAGGGGCGTGGGGAGGCCGGGAAGAGTGAGGTCATGTGGAGGGAATCCCGATGGGAAATCCCAGGCGCTCCTGGCGTCTTCTCGCGAGAGTACCCAAACTCCGTTCCCCTCTGGCCAATAGGATGGCAAAAGCAGCGTCAATGGAGGCCCACAGGCAAGAATCCCGGGAACCAAGACACGGGAGGGGATGGTGGGATCTCAAGTAGGGTGGGTTGGATTCACAAACATACAATTAGCAGTCTAAAGGAAGGCATCAATGCCCATTGAGGGAAAATTCCCCCAAGACTCGTGTGTGGGAGGAGGCGGTGTGGCTCCTCTCAGCACATAAGCTCGGTGTATAGCAGAGCCGACGGCCAGCAATGCTAATTCCTCTTGCGGCCACATTCAGACAGTTTCGGGCAACATGTATGGGCTCCTTTCTCAAGGCTCTGTGGCTAGGACCAAGCAGAAGTCACTACAAATATAAGCAATAAAGGAAATCAATATCCACAAAAATATTGAGAACACAAATACACAGCCAATAAGTGAAATACAAAGCACAATACATACCATATCAGGTGTATGGATACACATAACCCCGCTCTGTGTTGAGTGGACTCTACGCCTCAATTCTGAGTGGCCAGCTGGCCTCAATGATCCAATCTGTATCAGCTCCATTCTGTTATAAATCAGTAGGTTTACCTGTGTCAGTACCTTTGGGTCACCCCACTCAACACAGAGCGGGGTTATGTGTATCCATACACCTGATATGGTATGTATTGTGCTTTGTATTTCACTTATTGGCTGTGTATTTGTGTTCTCAATATTTTTGTGGATATTTATTTCCTTTATTGCTTATATTTGTAGTGACTTCTGCTTGGTCCTAGCCACAGAGTCTTGAGAAAGGAGCCCATACATGTTGCCCGAAACGGTCTGAATGTGGCCGCGCAGAAATTAGCATTAAGCTGGCCGTCGGCTCTGATATACACCGAGCTTATGTGCTGAGAGGGAGCCACACCGCCTCCTCCCACACACGAGTCTTGGGGGAATTTTCCCTCAATGGGCATTGATGCCTTCCTTTAGACTGCTAATTGTATGTTTGTGAATCCAACCCACCCTACTTGAGATCCCACCATCCCCTCCCGTGTCTTGGTTCCCGGGATTCTTGCCTGTGGGCCTCCATTGACGCGTTTTGCCATCCTATTGGCCAGAGGGGAACGGAGTTTGGGTACTCTCGCGAGAAGACGCCAGGGAGCGCCTGGGATTTCCCATCGGGGATTCCCCCCTCCACATGACCTCACTCTTCCGGCCTCCCCACGCCCCTGACGTGCTGACGTCTACTAGTATCTCATCATGTCGACGACGTCCTATGCGGGCGCCGACATACGTCATTCTCCAGCGCCGCCCGCTTTGCCGGACCGGCTCACACCGAACCCGAGCAGCACACGCTTCATGCTTGCCTTTGCCTTTGCATTGCACTGGGGACGCCGCTCAGCACAACCAACGCCATCGTGCAAGTACATTGGGGGGCCTATTGGATGCGCCTTGCTTGCCCACTTTGTATCTGTGATATCCATGTTATTACTTACATGTTGTGAGAACTTTTCTGATGTACCAATAGAGTGCTATTTTCATACCTATGGGGGTTGTGTTATTTCTTACGTACACTAGCATATATAGTCTAGTACCATCAGGTATATACACACTGTTGTTTTGTGCCCATGGTCAAAGGAATGGCCAACAATTAACCAATCATCAACGTATGGAAAAATTGTGACCCTCTTGGTCCGCAGATAGGCCACTACAACGGCTATGCACTTGGTGAAAACACGGGGTGCAGATGCGAGACCAAAAGGCAAGGAGTTGAACCAGTATGCCTGATTACCTACTCGAAAGGAAAGAAACCTGCGATGGATGGGGGCTATTGACAGGTGGAAATAAGCATCCCTCAAGTTGATTGTAACAAAGCAGCAATTTTTATTGAGCAGGAGAAGGATAGAGTATAAGGTAACCATTCTGAACTTCTTAGGGATAATAAACTTGTTAACACCTCTCAAATCCAAAATGGGGCGGAAGCCCCCACCCCGCTTGGAAACCACAAAGTACCATGAAAAGAAACATGAGCCATACATGGCAGGGGAACTTCTGGAGATGGCGCCCTTCATAAGGAGTGCCGAAATTTCTGTAGCAACCCAGCCTCCGTTCTAGCCGGGGGGGGGGGTGGAGTGCCGCTCCGGGGGTCCCGATTGCTTTGTACCAAGATGGAGGGGATGCAGGGGCTGATGGGCATGCATCCCCGACTGAAAGTTTGCAATGGGACGACACCTGGCCTTCTGCTTATTCGGATGATGAAGGCCAGCTAGATTGCGGATCAGATTGTGAATATGAGAAACCAGGAGGCTTCGGCTCTCAAGAGCGATTGTTGCCACCAGCTGCGGAGGAAGAGATGGAAACCGAGTTGGAGGCACTTTCCCAGGAAGATAACGGGCCAGGTTGGTGCTGAGCCTGCAAGGAGCTTCAACCGGAGGAGTAGTATTTTGGCTACCCGAAAAGATTGGAAGCGGAGCCTGGAGAGGCGCTGGTCTCACAAGGGTGGGAATTAAGTATACACTCTGTGGGAAAGTTCCTCAGTTGAGCGGCCACGTCGTTGCTGGACGGACACATCGGTGGTCTGCTGTTCCCTGGAAGCCATAGTTCGGCTCACCTTGCCAAGAACTACATTGAGACCTTGTTCATACCCTGTACCTTGGATTGCCTTGTTTGCCTACAGACTAAGTTGCCTTGCTTCGATTCGCTTTGTTTTTATGGACCTTGCTTTTGAGAGATTCCCTGCTTTTTGGATTTACTTTTGAACTTTAATTGCTGATTACCTTGGACTAATTGATCTATTCCTTCTTGAACATTTTACCTTTCTCACCTGCAACTAATTGTGCTTAATAAATAGTTAATTGACATTGTCTGTGTGTGTGTGTGATTAAGGGGCTGGGCCAGGACCCGCATTGTGACAGTTGGCCGCTCAACTCCACAAACCCCTAATCACATCACGCGACGAAGAAACCGACGTAGGCGAGCAGCCGCGATGTCAGCGCTTAACGCAGCAGATTACCAGGCTTTGCAGAAAGAGGTGGTGGACCTCCAGGCCAGAGCAGGATGGAACCCCACCATTGGGATCCTGCCGAGGTTCAGCGGAGATCCTGCCACGGTCAATGTGTTTACGGGACAATGCCGCATGTATTTGGAATTTTGCCAAACGGAGTTCACCACCGAGAGGGCCATGGTGGGATTTATCTATAACCTGCTTGAGGGTACAATGGCGTCCTGGGCGACCACGTTGCTGGACGCCGGCGCGGCATCGGTGGCCACCGCGGTCCAGTTCTTGGAGGACATCAAGGCCACTTGGGGCCCCCCGGTGAATACCGAGTTGGCTGAGAGGCATCTGGACAGGCTCTCTCAGCGGGACATTTCGTTGGTGCAGTACATCTCCACATTTCGAGTGCTGGCCTCCCAAGTCGAGTGGAATGATGCGGCCTTGCGCTACCAGTTCATGAAAGGTTTGACTGCAGAGTTGCAACAAGAGATCCTCCGGCGGGCCACGCGGCCTGCTAACCTGGAGGAGGCGATCACTTTGAGTCTGAGAGTGGATGCTGGGATCCATGCCCGAAAGCAATGGGACAAATGAGCCGGGGAGCGTCCGGTTGCACGCAAGGAGCCAGTGGTGAGTCGCCCTGCCTTCAGGCCATTTGCACCCGCCCCACCGGTCGACGAGCCCGAGCCCATGCAGTTGGGGCATGTCCGCCCCAAAGTGGACGCGGCGGAGAAGGCCAGACAGCAGCGGCTGAATTTGTGCTGGTACTGTGGCGGATCCGGGCACTTCTCCCGTGAATGTCCGCAGAAGCCGTGGAGCAAGACGCCCAGGGCTTCCGCGGCTGGGGAGGAACCGCAGGAGCCGGAAGAGTCGCTCAATGCGGCAGGGGAAGGGGCCAGCTGAGTTTAACAGGGTTCGCTAACTCGGTCACTAACCTCCCTCCAGAACCCCAAAGTGGACAGTTGTTTTTGTTGATGGTTGCCCTATGGTCTGCTGAGAAGGGGCCAGTGATGGTCCATGCCATGGTGGACTCTGGAGACACGAACAACTTCATTGATACAGACTGTGCCAATTCGCTGGGACTACAGTTGCATGACCTGCAGGAGCCCCGAGCCGTGCAAACGATCGATGGGCAGCCTCTGAAAGCGGGGTCAGTGAGACATTACACCTCCCCCACCAAGATGTGGACCCGGGCGCATAAGGAAGACATCTCGTTCCTGGTGACCAAGTTGTCTGATTTCCCTGTCATCTTGGGAGTGGTGTGGCTGACTTTGCACGATCCCCAGAACTCCTGGGCCAGGCAGGAGTTGCAGTTCTCCGCGGACTATTGCCAGAGACATTGTTTGACAGCTCAGGTTTGCCAAGCGCAGGAGGTGGAACAAGTCATCACGCTGCCCAAAATGTATGCGGCTTTTTGGGATGTGTTCAGCGAGAAGGAGGCGGAACGACCCCCCCGGCCTTATGACTGTGCCATTGACCTGGAACCGGGAGCCCCCATCCCGCGTGGAAGACTCCATCCTCTCTCCGAGCCCGAGCAGGTGGCCCTTCATGAGTTTTTGGATGACAACCTGCAGAAGGGGTTCATCCGGCCTTCGCAGTCTCCGGCCACCGCTCCAGTTTTGTTTGTCAAGAAGAAGTCAGGGGAGTTGCGGCTTTGTAATGAATATCGGGAGCTCAATAAGATCACGATTCGGAACCGTTACCCATTGCCATTGATCCCAGAGTTGTTGGACAGGGTGCGTGGGGCCCAAGTCTACACTAAATTGGACCTGAGGGGTGCTTACAATTTGGTGCGGATCAGGAAAGGGGACAAATGGAAGACCGCATTCCACACTAAATGGGGAAGTGTCGAATACGTCGTAATGAGTTTCGGTTTGTGTAATGCCCCTGCCACATTCCAGCACTTCATGAACGACATCTTCAGGGACCTGTTAGATCGCTATCTGGCCATCTACCTGGACGATTTGTTGATTTTCTAGCCAGACCAGGTGACCCATGATCGCCATGTGAAGGAGGTATTGCAGTGGTTGCGGGATCGTGGCCTCTATGCCAAGTTGGAGAAATGTGCGTTTGACCTGCATGAGGTGGACTTCTTGGGCTACCACATCTCTCCACAGGGCATCGCCATGGATGATACCAAGGTGCAGGCGGTCATTGACTGGAAGGCACCTGCCAGCAAAAAGGACATTCAACGCTTCCTGGGGTTTGCCAATTACTACAGGAAGTTTATCCCTGACTTCGCCAAGTGGGCAGATCCCATCACTCAGTGCTTGAGGGGAAAGGCCCCGTTCCGGTGGACACCGGCGGCTGACCATGGGTTTCAAAGACTGAAACAGCTGTTTATGACTCAGCCGATTCTACAACATCCTAACCTACAGACCCCGTTCATCGTGCAAGCAGATGCCTCGGATGTAGCGGTGGGAGCAATTTTGCTGCAGCCTCAGGGAAGTAATTTGTTGCCGTGTGCTTACTACTCCAGGCAGTTGACTGAGCCAGAGAGGAACTATACGATCTGGGAGAAGGAGTTGCTGGATATTAAAGTGGTGTTTGAGGCCTGGCGGCATCTTTTGGAGGGGTCCAAGTTCCCGGTGGAAATCCACACGGATCACCGCAACTTGGAGCACTTAAAGAACCAGCGGAAATTGAATCAGAGACAGCAGAGATGGTCCCTGTTCCTTGAGCGGTTCAATTTCCGGATTCACTACGTCACCCCGGCCCAGACCAAGCAAGCCGATGCTTTGTCCCGGAAGCCGGAGTACACTTGGGGGGAGGAGGGATCCTCCGAGTCCAGGCTGCTGAAGACTGAAAACTTTGCGGCAACAGGCGGGGCTGGCGGGGGAAACCCGGCGCCCAACCCTGTTTCCACTGGGAAAAAGACACTGAACGATTGCATACAGGCCCGGCAAAGGGAAGACCCTTGGGTGTGTGAGCAGAAGGCCAAGGGGGTGCAGTTCCCGTTTCAGGTTAAGAACGACCTGTTATGCCAGCGAGATTGGATCTATGTCTCCCCTGGACCCGAAAGAGAAGACATTCTAAAGCTGTGCCATGACAGCCGGGCCGCGGGGCATTTTGGGCTGTTCAAGACGATCCATCTGGTGTTACGAGATTTCTGGTGGCCACAGGTGCGGAGGGACATTGAGACTTATGTAAACACCTGTCCGGTCTGCCAGAGGGGTAAGAAACAAGTGGGCAAGCCAGCCGGCCTCCTTTAGCTGCTGCCCACCCCCACCAACCCCTGGAAGATGATTTCAGCCGATTTCATCACCGATTTGCCAAAATCCCAAGGATTCACATTGATTTTGGTCATTGTGGATTGTTTTACCAAGATGAGTCACTTTGTGCCACGTGTAGGGGTACCTACAGCTAAAGAGACTGCTGATATGTTTGTACAACATGTGTTTCGACTGCATGGATTGCCCCAGAGTTTGGTGACCGATCGAGGCAGCCAGTTTACATCGTAGTTCTGGAGAGCGGTACAGCGTCTTTTGGAGATTGAGGCCCGGATGTCTTCGGCGCATCACCCCCAGACGGACAGACAGACCGAGAGAGTTAATGCAACTCTAGAGCAGTATCTGCGATGCTACATCAACTATCAGCAGAACAACTGGGTGTCGTTGTTGTCTTTGGCAGAGTTTGCATACAACAACGCCACGCAAGAATCCACCAAAGAGACTCCTTTCTTTGCCAAGTATGGATATCACCCGCGGTTCTACCCCCGGTAGACAAATCCGGGGAAGTTCCGGCGGCCATCGCCAGGAGGGACCAGAGATCAAAGTTGGAGATCGAGTGTGGCTCTCCACTAAGTATCTGCCCACGCAGAGGCCTTGCCGCAAACTGGACGCACGGTTTGTGGGCCCTTACAAGGTGCTGGCGCAAGTGGGACCTGTGGCGTTCAAACTCCAGTTGCCTCCGGCCATGAAGATTCACCCTGTGTTTCATCGCTCTCTATTGCGCCCGGCGAAGGGGGTGCGGCCTGATGTGGCACAGCCACCGCCCCCTCCTGTGATGCAGGATGGCGAGGAGGAGTTTGAAGTGCAGGACATTCTGGATGTGCACATCCGGTGCCGGAAGTTGGAGTATCTGATTGACTGGAAGGGTTTTGGGCCGGAAGAGCATTCCTGGATGCCGGCTCGTGACGTCCATGCACCGGACATTGTTACACAGATATCCGGAGAAGTCTTGGCCTCGCGGGAGGCCTAGGAGGGGCTCTGAGGAGAGGGATAGTGTAGCAACCCAGCCTCCGTTCCAGCCAGGGGGGGCGAAGTGCCGCTCCGGGGGTCCCGATTGCTTTGTACCAAGATGGAGGGGATGCAGGGGCTGATGGGCATGCATCCCCGACTGACAGTTTGCAATGGGATGACACCTGGCCTTCTGCTTATTCGGATGATGAAGGCCAGCTAGATTGCGGATCAGATTGCGAATATGAGAAACCAGGAGGCTTCGGCTCTCAAGAGCGATTGTTGCCACCAGCTGCGGAGGAAGAGATGGAAACCGAGTTGGAGGCACTTTCTCAGGAAGATAACAGGCCAGGTTGGTGCTGAGCCTGCAAGGAGCTTCGACCGGAGGAGTAGTATTGTGGCTACCCGAAAAGATTTTTACCTTTCTCACCTGCAACTAATTGTGCTTAATAAATAGTTAATTGACATTGTCTGTGTGTGTGTGATTAAGGGGCCGGGCCAGGACCTGCGTTGTGACAATTTCGGTAGCTAGAACATCAGAATTAAGGGTGGATCTAACTAGTCCAACCAGAGGTGTCCCCCAAAACTCAATTAGGTAACCTTCCCTAACAATTCTTAACACCCACGAATCCATGGTAATAACAGACCACGCGTGGAAAAAAGGTAGAAGCCTTTCCCTGAAAACAACGGGGTCCCCTGTTTGGGAGGGGAGGGCCATCAAAAGTTCTGGGGCATGAAAGACGCCGCTTGGGACCAGACTGCCCCCTAGGTCTGTACTGGTAGGGCTGGTAGGACTGCTGACGGCTTTTGGCAGCAAAGGCCTGCCTACCTGTAACTTGATACCTATTGTAGGGACGGTATCTAGAGCCCCTGGAAAAGGAATTATAATTCCTGCGATATGGAGTGGAAGAGTTCTGCCACCAAGGCTTTGTTTGGTACATCTGGGTTGGAAACCCAAACTTATGGGCAGCCTGCCGTGTCTCTTGCTTATCTTTCAAGTTAGTATCAGTCTCGGGGTGGAAGAGACCATCCTGATGCATTGGGAGTTCTTCGGCAAGGGCCTTTCCCTCATCCGAGAGAGTAGATGAGCGGAGCCATGCGTATCTTCTAATTGAAGTGGCTGTCCCAAACAATCTGCCTGTGGACTCGGCAACATGCGTGGCTAGATCCTTCTGCATCTGTGCCAGCGTCAAGGACTCGGTGTGATAGGCTCGCGGCAACCTCTGATCCTCCAGCGGTAGAAGGTCAAGGAAGGGTAGTATTTTTCCCCACAGTTTGGTATCCGCTCATATAAGTAGCGAAATGCGCCATGCGCATAAAGATACTAGCGGAGAAATGGACCCTCTTGCCCATAGAGTCAATGCGTTTGCCCTCCTTGTCCAAAGGTGTCAAGGCCGCTCCCTTGGGACATTTGGTCTTAACCACATCCACAACCACAGTATTCGGCTTGGTAGGGCGGAGGGCCCAGTCATGATCCGACAAGTCAACTTTGTAGAGGGCATCTACTTTCCTCGGAATAGCCTGTGGTGAGTAAGGAGGAACGTCAGGAAGTTCTTCCAGCTTCAGTAGGTAAGGAAGGGGGGAACGGCAGTCGAGGAAGAGTGGACCTGTTCGTCCGATCGGAACATGGGGTCCTGGACAGTATCCACAACCTTAGACGCAGAAAGGTCCAAGGCTCTCATCATACGTGTGAGCACCGCCATAAATTTAGTATAGTCAGAAGGTGTGGGCTCTGGATCTTTAAAAACTATGTCCACATCTTGCATGCCCTCAGCAATCTCAGATGCAGCCGGTTCCAAAAAAACCTCATTGCCTGGGGTCCCATCTTGGAGACCTGTCAATACAGGTTGTGGGGTTGGAGTAGTTGCTACAGGCATTGATGCAGCAGGGACCCTGGTAGAGGCTTGTACAGGGTGTGCTTGAAAAGATGTTGAAAATTCATATTGAGGATAATAAGGTGGCATCCAGGGCATGGGAGGGGGGTAATAGCAGGGAAACTGCCCATGGTAAGGTGCTTGCCATGGAGGTTGATAAGGCATAGCCATGGGCTGGCAGGAAGGAGGGGCCTGGAAGGCAAGAGGAGCCTGGAAGGCAGCAGGAGCCAGGAAAGCAGGGGGAGCTTGGAAGGCAGGAGGGAGCTGAGAAGGTGGTCCCTTTGCACAGGCAGGGGGAGGAGTCGCAGAAGCAGCACTCCACATCCGCTCCTCCGACGTCGAGGGGAAAACAGCTGAGGCAGTTCGCAGGCGAGTCTCCCCTCTCCCTCGTACTTCAGGAGAAGGAGGAGTGGGCTCTTCCCGTGTTGGGGCTTTTGCGCGCGTGCACAGCTGCTCCTCTCTGCAATGCAACGGAGGTGCTTGGAGGCGGCAGCAAGGAATGGGCCGAGCTCGAGCCTGAAGGGAAGGAGATCTCGGCTGCTGGTGAGCTGGAGGCATTCTGCCTCGGCAGGGAAGGCATTGGGGGAGTAGCAAAACATGTCTCTCCCGAGCTCGAGAGTAGCTGAAGCTGCTCAGGCTGCTGGGCGCCATCTTGGGGAGCCTGCTGATCCTGCCCCTCCAAAATTTCACTAGGAAGCCCCGTTGCTTCCAGCAAGGCAGATGGCATGAGTGCCATGGTGGTTCCCACCAGCTCCATGGAGCTTTTAGTGGCGATGGAAGACTGGGTGCCATTTTGGTGGCCATTAGTCTTTTTTATTGCCTTAGCCTTCTTTTTGGGGACAAGAGACAAGTCTTTGTCTTTGACTTTTACTTCAGTCCCATTCTTATTTTCCTGGGCCGTGGCCTCTGGGAATTGAAGTGGGGGACTGGCAGGCATTAAAACCTTGTTATACAGGGCAGCCTTGAGGCGAGCAGCCCTCAGCTTCCTAGTTTGAGTGGTGAAGGTTTGGCAAATGCCACAATTCACAGACAAATGGCCCTCCCCCAAGCAAGCAAGGCACAGGGAATGACCATCATTGTCCAGAAAAATATTTGGACAAGCAGTACATCTTTTGAAAGATGAGGTAGCCATGGTCAAAAGGAAGTCCAAGATCAGGGCAGGAGAAAAACTCACGATCGAATATACAGTCCAGTTTAGGGTTGGAGATATCAGGGTAGTCAGGCAGTCCGAGTCAATACACAAAGGTCAAGCAATAGGTCAGTAGAGCAGGAACGAAGGTTCTCTTAGTCACTAGCCGGAGTGCAGAAAAAGAGGACTGAGGGCTGTAGCCTCTCCCACTGTCTATATATACACTCTGGGTGGTGGGTGCGGCTTCAGCATTAATTCTTTCTGATTTTTTATAGAAGGTCCCGAAGTTAAAGCGCAAGCGCTGGAAAATATCTTTTGTATGCATTCACAGTGACCACGCAAAGGTAACCAGGATAACATAGGGAAATGACCAAAATTACCTAATTACTGAAAACATATCATTTTACTAAACTGATTTCAGTACAAGCAGAAATATTTGCTGGACCTAACAGAATCTTAAATGACTTGTCCATAAGTAAAACCTGGGATGAAACTACTCCACATTCTGGATTAGTAGAAATGTTTGGAAACATACCATGCACACCAATATTATGTCTTTCTATCAGCTTTCTAATGGGGAACAAATTGCACATTCCACCTTCTTTATGTACCTCCTATCCCTTCATCTTTGCTGATCCCAGACATTGGGGCATTCAAGGCTAGATCCAAATATTTTAACACAATAATACAGTGAATATTTTCAACACATCTTCATAAAAACGAGACTTGTCCCATGTCCCCCCGCATCATTACGGCAAAGAGAGGAAGGCCATGAGGAGATTCGAGTCACTCCACGAACTGTTCCCCATCGATTCCCTGCATTGGACAGGGGAAGCATCAAATTAGTGCTAAAGAGGGGGGAGCACTAAACTTATCCATATCACAGGCACTGTCCATGATGTAGACATTTGATCAAATTTGCAACGGCTGATGTGGGATGCCAAAAATGTTGAAACGTGGTGGGACCAGTCATGCATCATGTGAAGAGATGCGTCAGTGGCTGTAAAATTGCCCCAAAGAAGCAGAGACCAGTGTGAAATTGGATGAAAAATCCCAGGTCTGATGAGATTATAGGAAGCATTCTAACGTCTAATTCAAACTCCTGTCCTCTTTTTATTTCCATGCTAAAGAGCTTCTAGCCATAAACCTGAGCATGTCACAAGGGTGGAGATTGCTCTTTTGTTTTTTTAAAAAAAAGCTTTCTAAGCTTATGTCATTTGTTCCTCACAGCTTAATTTCTCTGTCACCCATTTACCTTTTTCTTCTTATGCTACTGGATTCAGAATCACATTTACAGATGTATGACCTGAAGTTACACAGATGTAACTGATCTCTATTCATGATCCCGATGTTGTCATGGTTGTTGCGCTGTCATGTTTGTAATTGCCTCCAAACCTAGTTTACAGGACATAAGTCATACTGAGAGAAGGAGGTCCATTCTGAAGGCAATCAAGATACAAGGTGGATGTCATTTTTAGCTCCCATAGCTCTTGCACGTCACAGTCTTGCTGGCTAGTGGGGATCCCTGGAAACATGATTTATGCAGGCTATGATCACCAGCTGAATGGACCACCTGCAGCTATTGCCCAATGAAGTAGTTTGAGGGCACAAGTGGGGAGACATCATTCATACATAGCTGATGTGAAATTCTGGCCATTTGTCACTTGTCTTCTAAAAGATGTACTTTTGGCAATAAAAATCACCTGTAAGTAAATGTTAAGTTTTATGTACAACTGTCCAAAACACATAATTAAAATAATTTTTTTCTGGTTGGCAATAAGGGATAAATTTTAGCTGAAGCATATAGCCAGATGCCCTCAAAATAAAGCAACAATTGACCTACTTAGAGGGGTTACTGAGGATCATCATCCTATGTTGTAACAGCTCTACTGTCTGCCACAACGAGTATGGGACAGAGACAGATTTGGTTTCCTTGGTGGATAAACTTTGCAGAGAACTGGAGTATGTCCCTATTGATATTTGTCAACCTCTCGACAGCTATCAACACCATCAAACATTTGTCACTTGTCCTTCTGAGTCACTTCACTGAGATGGGATTTGGAGGCACTGCTCTACAGTGGCTCAGTTTCTTCTTGGAGAAGCATGCCCAGAAGGTGATGCTGAGAGATCCCAGGTGATGCTGAGAGGTCCAAAGGACCTGCTGGGTCCTTTGGACCTCCTATTTTGTCCCCAATGCTGTTTAACATATACATGAAACCACTAGGAAAGGCCAAACAGAATTTTGGAGTGAGGTGACATCTATATGCAAATAACAGACCACTTTACTATTCCTTTCTACCTGAAGCCAAGGAAGCTGTTCTGGTCCTAAAAGTGTCTGTCATCAGTAATGGATTGGATGAGGGAAAACAAATTGAAACTTAATCCAGACAAGACAAAGGTGACTCTGGTCAGACAGCAGGCAGATCAGGGGAATGGGATTCATCCTGTGTTAGATGGGGTTATGCTCCTGCTGAACACACAGGGCTGCAGTTTGTAAATATTCCTGGGCTTGGTGTTGAACCTGGAAGCTTACATTTCTGTGGTGCCCAGAAGTGCCTTTGCACATACCAATTTCATTGGTTTCTTAAGATGCTAGACCATGGTAGCATACAACCCCAGTTTTTTTACCATAATATAACTCTACTGGCTGTCAGTTTGTTTCAGGGCATAATTCAAAGACTCTACTGGCTGTCAGTTTGTTTCAGGGCATAATTCAAAGAGCTGGTTATGACCTATAAAGCCCTATATAGCTCAGATCCAGGCTATTTGGCAGATAATATCTCACAGTACAAACCTGTATGGGACCTAAGATTTTCAGTAGAGGTTCTTCTCTCAATCCCACCACTATTGCAAGCATGGTTGGTGAAGACGCTAGAGAGGGGACTTCTCTCTGGCTGCCCTTCATTTCTGCCCAGGGAAACCAAAATGGACCCCTATTGCTGGCCTTCCAGCAACAGATTAAAACTTTCTATCCAGGCAGGATTTTTAAAAAGAATGTTTTTAAGGCTGAGCATTTTATGTATTCAAATAGTTTGTAATCGTTTTACTGTTTATTTTAAGTACTCCAATGTTTAATTCTATTTTAGTGCTTATATGGTTTAGGTTTCAAAGTATGCATTGAACTGGGGGTTTTTTGCATTGTTGGCCACTTTGCGTCTCTTTTGAGAGACCCAAAAGTAGCATAACAACAATAGCAACAGGCAACTTTATGCAGAAACATCCTATGTCTAATTTTTTCAACCCTAGATTTACAGTATACCTCTCTTTGCTGCTCTTTTATAGCAATACATAGCTGGAATACTGTCATGCTAGTTATGACAAAATAGTAAGAGGATGGCATTAACAAAATAACTACTCTGGTATAAATGATGGGTCAAAGAACACTTTGAATAAAGAATACACTTCACCCTCCAACAAGTTGGGGGGTGGAGCAATTTTGTCTCCTCCCCTCAGAGAAGAGATTGGTTAATTTCGCAGAATGTACTGGAAGGGAGGAGGGGCTGGCATAGTGTGCTGCCAGCCCCCTTTTCCCTCATTCTGCAAAAGGACATCGCCCACCACTCCCGCCCATGGATAGTATAATAATGATCGCTCAAATGGTTTAATATTTGGGGGTCAGATAGGAATTCGCCTGCGAAGGTTTTGCCTATCCTATACTGTCTATTAGGGACTTAGATGGAATGGTCGGCTAGTAAACTAGCTAAGCGTAAATAGTTTAGTTATTCAAAGGTTTGTATACACTTAAGGTACCCCTTAAGGGTGCGGGGCATTATGCAAACACTCACCTAGACGGTTAATTTTAGGGGTGAGGTGATGGTGAATGTCCCAGGAGCGGGGAGAGTCTAGTCTCAAAAGTTGAGAGAGATTTCTCCTGATGTTTCCCTTACGGGTTGCCCGGGTTGAAATATACAGGGGACCCAGGTAGTACACCTGAATAGCTGAGGGGTAGACTTTAGGAGACGCTACCTCAGCTTACACACACCAAGTTGAACTGACACCAAAAAGTTAGTTGAGTTACAAGTTAAATAGGTAACTATTTGATAAAAGTTGCCCAAAAATTTGAAACCACATATTTTGTGTCTGTCTCGTTATTTCGGAAGGTTGGAAGACAAAAACTCTCAGGATAAGCAACCTGCCAACAAAACAGAACAAAGCTGCAACTCTGTGTAAAGTTCCTTGGGGATGAACACTGTTAATTTCAGTGAGATTTACATCTGAATAGTTCAACACAAGATTAAGTGAAGACAAGGAGATTGCTGAGCGGCTAAACGACTTCTTTGCCTCCGTTTTCACACAGGAGGACAGACAACATATGCCTGCAGCTGAGTCAGTTTTTTCAGCGAGGGAATTAAATGAATTAAACCAGATAGAGATAAACAAGGAAGATGTTCTCACATGCCTTAGTAAACTAAATGTCAACAAATCACCAGGGCCAGATGGCATCCACCCCAGAGTTCTTAAGGAACTCAAGTGTGAAATTGCTGAAATTCTAGCCAAAATATATAACCTTTCTCTAAGATCAGGCGCTGTACCCGAGGACTGGAGGGAGGCAAATATAACTCCGATCTTCAAGAAAGGATCCAGGGGTGATCCAGGAAATTATAGGCCAGTTAGTCTAACCTCAGTTCCAGGCAAAGTGATGGAAACCATTATTAAAGAAAAAATTACTAAGCACATAGAAGAACAGGCATTGCTGAAGGAAAATCAACATGGTTTCTGCAAAGGCAAATCATGTCTTACTAACTTGATAGAATTCTTTGAGGGTGTAAATAAACACATAGATAAAGGGGACCCAGTCGATATTGTTTACCTTGACTTTCAAAAGGCTTTTGACAAAGTCCCTCACCAAAGGCTCTTAAATAAGCTCTTCAGCCATGGAATCAGAGGATAGGTCTTGTCCTGGATTGGAACCTGGCTAAACTGTAGGGAACAAAGGGTGGTAATAAACGGACATTTCTCTGGGTGGAAAGTGGTAAGAAGTGGCGTACCCAAAGGTTCAGTTTTGGGTCCGTTACTTTTTAATTTATTCATTAATGACCTGGATGTAGGAGTGAATTCTTAGGTAGCAAAGTTTGCAGACGACACTAAATTGTTCAGGGTAGTTAAAAATGAAACTGATTGTAAAGAGCTCCAGAAAGATCTCTTGAAATTGAGTGAATGGGCAACAAA
Organism: Anolis apletophallus; assembly: GCA_030556195.1. NCBI lineage: Eukaryota > Metazoa > Chordata > Lepidosauria > Squamata > Anolidae > Anolis > Anolis apletophallus. The sequence continues at coordinate 33,136,861 of JARBWK010000004.1, read as the reverse complement.
GTGGCAAATGCATTTTAACCTAAACAAGTGTAAAGTCATGCACATCGGGGCAAAGAACCCCAACTACACCTACAAATTGATGGGGTCAAAGCTTTCCGAGACAAACCAGGAAAGGGATCTTGGGGTTTTGGTGGACAGCTCAATGAAGATGTCAACCCAGTGCGCTGCAGCAGTGAAAAAAGCAAATTCTATGCTAGGCATGATCAGGAAGGGAATCGAAAATAGGTCGGCAAATGTTGTATTGCCTCTCTACAAATCTATGGTAAGGCCACATTAGGAGTACTGTGTACAATTCTGGTCTCCGCACCTTAAGAAGGATATAACGGAACTGTAAAAGGTACAAAGAAGGGCGACAAAAATGATCCAAGGGATGGAGCAGCTCCCTTATGAAATCAGGTTGCAACGCCTTGGTCTTTTCAGCCTTGAAAGACGGCGTTTAAGAGGTGACTTGATCGAAGTGTATAAAATCATGCATGGGATAGAAAAGGTGAATAAAGAAAAATATTTTCTCTGTCACACAACACTAGGACTAGGGGCACTCCCTAAAGCTCCAAGGTAGGAAAGTTAGGACTAATAAAGGGAAATATTTCTTCACCCAGAGGGTCATCGGGTTATGGAACTCACTTCCAGAGGAGGTTGTGACAGCTGTCAGCCTGGACAGCTTCAAGGCAGGATTAGACAGATTCATGGATACCAAAGGAATCAGTAGCTACTGAAATGGACATCCAAGTGCCACCTCTGTGTTGATGGAGGCAGGCAGGATTTCCCCGGGTACTGGTTGTGGGGGGTCGGGAGCAGGTGAGGGTTTTGCCCTCCTTTCTGCTAGAGATCCCCGTGTACAACTAGTGGGCCACTGTGTGACACAGAATGCTGGACTAGATGGGCTGAGGCCCGATTCAGCATGGCTCTTCTTATGTTCTTATGTTATGTTCTTATATGCAACTCTCTCTGGAGTGGCTAAATGCAAAGCAAAACAGAACTTCTCTTTTGTAGTTATATTACTTGAGATTTTCAGCAGGTGTTTATTTTCTATTCTATACATTAGATCATTTGAGGAGGCCCTGCTCTCGATCCTGCCTTCCTCGCAGGCGTTTCTGGAGGGGACGAGAGAGAGGGCCTTCTCAGTGGTGGCCCCTCGGCTGTGGAACTCCCTCTCTAGGGATAATAGATTGGCCCCCTCTCTCCTGACTTTATGAATAAGAATAAAAACTTGGCTCTTCGAACAAGCATTTGGGAATGCAGTGTAATAAATAATTAGGAACTATGAAGAATGAACATGGAATGACTAGATGATGTTACTGGACAATGAGTTTAACAGGACAACACTGGTGAGCATAAGGTTTTAATGGTTTTTATAATATTATGCTGAATGTTTCAGTTGTATTTTTATGAATGTATGGCATCAAATTGCTGCCAATTGTAGTTTTTGTTTTTTAGAATATATTTTATTGAATTTCCAAAATTTAAAAACAACAAAACATGTAACAAAACATTTCTTCCACATACACCTTACAAACTTAAAAAAAACCTTACATATATTGGTACTTCCCTCCCTTTCCCCCCAGTTCTATCAGTTTCAGTTCTATTCCCGATAATTATCGAGCTTCATTTGATTGATCCAGATGCTTTCTTATGCAATTGTTATCATCCATTCAATCTTATTTTCTTCCAGATATTCTATAATAAACGTGTGCATTTCATTTTATTTCATTTTATTATTATTTGCTAAAGCTCTGGTTAAGCTGCCAATTTTGTAAGGCACCTTAGGGCTGAGAAAGGTGAGCTACAAATACCATAAATAAATAAATAAATAAATAAATAAATAAATAAATAGAATATACAACTATCTCATTAACTTTTTTATTTTAAGTTTGCATATTCAAAATGAACATGCACATATTAAAATTATGTTTCTTAACATTGATACAGTCTTCATTCACAGTTACTCTATTTCTTCCCCTCATCCATCCCATTATATTGACTTCTTATCCTTTGGATTGAAGACAATCATATATACTGTATATACTAGAGTATAAGCATAGTTTTTCAGCACATTTTTAATGCTGACAAAGGCTCCCTTGGCTTATTCTCGAGGGTCCTGGCAGGAAGACATGGGGCTGAATAAAGCCCTTTGTGGGGCTTCTACCAGCTGCATGCCTCCTCCCTTTTGACACAACAACTCAGCTGGATCTCTGTGGTGAGAGAGGAGCAGAGAAAGGTGCGTGGTCTCTAGTCTCAGCACAGCAATCCAACTGGTTTGCTGTGCTGAGAGGAGAGGAGAAGCGGTATGCCCCAATTAATGTAATTTTACTGGTATCTATTTTTATTTTGAAATTTACTAGTAGCTGCTGCATTTCCCACCCTAGGCTTATACTCCAGTCAATAAGTTTTCCCAGTTTTCTTTGTGGTAAAATTAGGAGCCCCAGCTTTTATTCAGGGTCAGCTTATACTCGAGTATGTAACGACTCTCCAACACTCGGTAAGGATCACGCGTAGATTGAAGCACGGTCCAACACGATTTTATTGTAGGTACGACACATGTGAAGCAAAAGCACCGTCCCGCCACCCAAACACACCTTATATACCCTGAGCCCCTCCCCATTGCCCATGCAATGTCCAAGCAGGGTTGCACCATATCCGGGTGATTCAGCATATCCCATAGTCCGAAGGGATGTGACCTCATGGGTCCATGAGCTAGCATTATGAGTCCAATTGTCCAATGTCCAGGCTCGGAGGAGTTTGCCTCACTTCCCTCCAGAGCCCCACACACAAGTGGAAGTTACGTCACTCCCACTTGACTCAGCACAGTTCTATGCAGCTGGAGCCAAGGTCACCAAAGAACTGGGGCAAAGGTCGGTGCAATCTCATGGCAGGTTGGGAGCCTGAACTTCTCTTAAGCTCAGGTCTCCCAGTCCTGACACAAGTATATATGGTAATTATTTCCTTCCTAGTGAAGTACTTCTTCCATTCTTTTTCTGACATGACAAGTTATTATAAAAATTCCATGCAAAAATTCTGGCAAATAAAGGTTAAATTGATTAAAATAAATATTTAAGATCTTTGCTGTGTTTTTAAAGCAATGAAACAGGTTCAAGCTTCTTAAATTTCATTTACAGTACTATTAAAATGTTTCCTTCTTTCTTTTTACATTTTTTTGTGATTTCTTTCAAATTTTTTCCATTTCCATCAATGATGGTGAAAACCTTTATTTTTCTTCTGTCTCCCACTGCCTTTACTTGCAGAGTGGTGGGCTGAGTACAATGCTGTCTATGTGTGGCCGACAGCTGAATTTTTGAGACATTATTTTTATTTAGTTATGGATCAAATATAATAACATGCAGTGTAATATCAGATATTCTTGTGAAATAGTTTTTCTTTATCATTGCTTTTCTTTTCAATTTATAAACCTTGCAGGGTTTTTTTTTGTATCAATGGAGAATTGGAGTACAATTAATCAATTGCTTTTTTGTGTGTGGCCATATTTAATTTCCATATTGATAGGCACTTGAACGTTTATGTTACACTGCTTTGTATACTGAAAGCAATATAGTCTTTAAAGTGCTTATAGACTTGTGAAACATGAATGTTTATACTGGATAGTGTTAACTCTAGAAATATCTATCTGCAAACAGCTGCTTTTAATATTATTTATTTATTTATTTGTTCAATCTTATATTCCGCCCTTCCCGGCTGGCTCGGGGCGGTTCACATACATATTAAAATACACTGTAAAACAGTGGTACATCATAAAAACAACAATGGTTGGGGCGAACATATTAATGGTTGGGGCGAACATTAATATGACGCTACAAAGTTTATAACAAGGGATCTTTCAACCTACAAAGTTATAGCAGTGTATTCCGTCTAACTGCCATGGCAGGCTCTTATGGAATCCTATAATTCATTGTTTGATAAACCTCTAAGGATCAGAACAAAGGACTCTATGTAGCATTTGTTGACCTCACCAAAGCCTTTGACACTGTGAGTAGAAAAGGTCTGTGGCAGATTCTGGAACGATTGGATGTCCCCCCAAATTCCTCAAAATGATTATCCTGCTACATGAGGGCCAGCACGGTCAAGTCAGATATGCCGATGCTCTCTCAGAGCCCTTTCTAATAACTAATGGAGTGAAACAAGGTTGTGTTCTTGCACCAACCCTATTTACAATCTTCTTCAGCACGATGCTCCAAAGGGCTACAGCAGATTCATGGATACCAAGGGAATCAGTAGTTACTGAAATGGACATCCAAGTGCCACCTCTGTGTTGATGGAGGCAGGCAGGATTTTCCCCGGGTACTGGTTGTGGGGGTCAGGAGCAGGTGAGGGTTTTGCCCTCCTTCTTATGTAGATCTCGAAGAAAGCATATTTATTTATTTATTTATTTATTTATTTATTTAAAACTGTTGTACCCCGACCTTCTCACCAATATCAAGGGACCCAGGCCGGCATAACAGCAAAAATTCAATGCTATAAATTTAAAAACAACTAGAACAACATATTAAAATACATGAAAACTCAACATAAAATATCATCGCCATTAAAACAATTCCACTCAATCTGTAAATGTGGTCATACATTCAGACAATAGCCAATCTCAGCCTATTCTGGGAAGGCTTGGTTCCACCAGGTCTTCACCAGCCTCCTAAAGGACAACAGAGAGGGGGCAGATCTAGCATCACTTGGTAGAGAGTTCCATAGCCGAGGGGCGACCACAGAGAAGGCCCTGTCTCTCGTCCCCACCAACCCCACTTGTGAAGCCGGCGGGACTGAGAGCAGGATCTTAATGTTCTTGATGGTTCGTAGGGGAGAATCCGTTCGGACAGGTAAACTGGGCCAGAACTGTATAGGGTTTTGTAGGTTAAAACCAGCACTTTGAATTGTGCCCGGAAGCTAATTGGCAGCCAGTGGAGCTGTATGCTCCCTGTGCCCTGCTCCTGTTAGTAACCTGGCTGCTGAACATTGGACTAATTGCAGCTTCCGAGCAGTCTTCAGAGGCAACCCCACGTAGAGAGCGTATATGCTATCGTACTGATGGTAGCTTGTTCAATTTAAGCTATCTGTGGGCTTGCACTAAGACTCTAAACTATCTAGTCCATGAGCTGCTTTTTGCTGACGACGCTGTCCTTGTCACCCATACAGAAGCAGCTCTGCAGCCCCTAACATCCTGCTTTGCAAACGCTGCAGAGCTGTTTGGGCTGGAAGTCAGCATGAAGAAAACAGAACTTCTCTGCCAGCCCCGCACCACAGGAAGAACACCATCATCCCCACTTCAGCATAGGCAAATCTGTGCTTAAGTCCGTTCAGCAGTTCACCTACCTGGGAAGCATCATCTCTTCAGATGCCAAGATTGATAAAGAGATAGATCACAGATTAGAAAAAGCATATAGTGCATTTGGAAGGCTTCACAAAAGAGTCTGAAGTAACAAACACCTGAGGCAAAGCACAAAAATCAGTGTGTACAGAACTATTGTACTGCCTATTCTCCTATATGGGTCTGAAACATGGGTCACCTATTGCCAACACCTACGACTCTTCGAATGCTTTCATCAGCACTGTCTTTGCACAATCCTAAATATACAGTGGACCGACTATGTGACTAATATTGCTGTCCTTGAGCATGCAGGGATCATGCTATTGAGAACACAGCTGTGCTGGGCAGGGCACGTCTCTAGGATGGAGGACCACTGCCTCCCAAAGATACTACTCTACAGTGAACTCGCCATGAGTCAGCTCAAGAGAGGCGCCCCGAAAAAGAGATATAAGGACTCCCTGAAACAACATCTCAGGCTTGGCCAGATTGATCACCATAAATGGTCCACCCTGGCCTCACATCAGGAGGCATGGAGACGCACTATCCACAATGCTGCGGCCTCTTTCGAGAAGTCATGCTGAATGAGTCTCGAAGGGAAATGACAACACAGAAAGAACCGCAACCTGGAAACCCAAGGAGACTTTCTGCTGTGCTTTCTGCAACCAGACTTGCCTATCTTGGATTGGCCTTTTTAGTCATCAACACGCTTGTAAAAAGCATGGGATGAGTCCTTCCTGAATCTTCGTTCATGAAGTAAAGCAAAGAGAATCCTCTGCCTAAGAATTTAAACAACCTTTCCTAAATTGCAGATTCCAGGGCTCCAGAGGATTGAATGATGACAATTAAAATATAATACAGCATTTTTGTAGCACGAGACTCGAAAAATATCTCCAAATGCTACTGCACAACTTGCTTATATTTTAATATGTGCATTATATTCAGTTGATGTTCTTCTAAAGTAACACATTTCTCTTACAATTATGAAGAACAGTGTCTTTGAAAGATTTCAAGTATTTTATTCAGGCTCACTTACAAAGCTGGTTGCCCAAACAGCTTCCCATAGAACTTTTAAAATGTCATTCTGCAACCTTGTGTAATAGTTTAGTGCAACATGATTCAAACACGACCTTTTACAGCATAAAATGGATGAATAATGTGTGTTTTCAGAGAACCTGTTGTTCTGATCTGTAATTAGAAGAAAACCTTGACTTGTGTGTTTGATTTACAGAGTTAAAATGCTTTCTAGCTCATGACTGCCTAGCAAAGAGTCTTCCTTGTGAAGTTCACCAGCAAGCAGTTTGGGTGCTAAATCTCACTTTTGTCAATGAAATCCCTTTAGGAGGAGAGATTTATGTTAAGCTGCTTTGTGCTTCCCACAGGAAGCTATAACCAGGTCGCTCTCTCTCTCTCTCTCAATCCCTCTCTCCCTCACTCTCGCTATCTGCACCTACTTCACAGATCAGAGTAGCTGTTGATATCCTCAGCCCCGCACCTTTTCCCTTTTGCTTGTCTTTTGTCTATTTCCACCCTCCTCTTTGCTTTATAATCACTCACACTCATTTATCACTGGCTTACCCGGGTCTGCCTACACTATCTTCAATTTTTGTCATGGTGCACTGGTACATTACAAATACAATTAAACCTTTTACGATACTGCAGCTTTTGGCTATCGCAGCCCAGCTTCAAGGTTGAAAGATTTCTGATATTACCACTGATATCAGTTCTTTCCCATTTATCGGCAGTGTCCGGACTAATGCAGAAATGTTGCATTAATTAAAGGAAGCATCCAGTAATGTTGCTGTTTTTGCCAGTCTGACACTGAATTGAAGCCTGATGCCTGCTCATGTTTTAAGAGCCATTCATCACACATGTCATCCCAAAGCAGCCAGCTGTCTGAGCAAAGCTTCATTTGCATTTCATCAACTACAGTCTCCCTCTTCTTTCTCTTCCAGCCTTTGTATATAGAGCTTTGGTTTTTAAAAAGAGCCTAGCCTTCAAAAAGCAGCTTAGCAAAAATTAGTATTCCATTTAGAAAGATGATTTTGGTTTAGTTCAGAGGTCTCCGCATTGATCCTGGGAAAATGTGTCACACTAACCCATGTACACAGTCTGTCTATATCAAAAATATTTATTGCTTTTTGGAATAGGGTACCAGCCTGGCAAAGCCTGGATAAATCAGGGCATTCAGCAATTTGTAATAATGAAATGTTTTATTTTAGAAGGATTCTAAACAGGTTTGTGGTTCTGAATGATGACCAGCTATAATAGGACTTTGTGTTATAGAGTTTGATGTCTTTCAATCATAAGCTAACCTGTTTGCCTTGTTTGGTATTACCATGTGGACTTCTACAATATGAGCATTGCATGCATTAAATGCTATTTGGCTCATTTCTATCCCATTCAATCCTATGCCTGTTTTGTTTACTCAGATGTACATCCAAATGTGTCTCAATTGGTCTTTTCTCGTGTAAGAGTGCCCAGAATTGTGTGTATGTGCATTTAGAAAACTTAATATTTGTTTGCAGATGTGATTTAGCATTTTATTGAGTTGTGCTATCTTTATAAAGTTTCACCCATGCTTAACTTATATAGTAATGCATACAGAATTAACATACTTATGTGTGACCAGTTGGCCTGTTTATACATGTGAACATACAGTACTTGTGGACAGTTGGCCTGCCATATCCATGGAGGTTCAGTTTCAGGACTAGTTTCTATGGCTGATTGGGGTTTTGAACCTTGCTCTGATAGAGTTTTAGTCTAATACCTAAAGCACTATACTATGCTGGCTCTTTGTTTAAATGTGTTATTTGTTTCTAAACCGTCTCTTAAGAAAATACCATGGTTCCATAGGAAGGTTCATACTAAAATATTATAAAATCCAAAAAAAATCAACCCTAGCTCTTTGGAACATAACACAGAATGTCTGATCATGTTTGCATTGATCAGAAGAATAGAGCTGGTGTTTTATACTGGTGGAAAGCTTTTGTTAATTGAACTGGAAGGTAGCAATTCTCCCTCCCTTCCCATTCCTTTGCCCTCAGTTTGCTCTGAAGTATTGGGGACTCTATAGCAAGTTGGAAAGGTTTAGAGGGCTGCAGAGATCCCATCCCTGCTCTCTATCAATAGTTTAATAAATATCAGTATAGAATCCATTCTTTCAGATTAACATTACAATTTATTAAATTAACATTACAAATTATTAAAAGTAATCCACTATTACTAGGTGTCTGTATATAAAAAGACTTGCATGCAGATATGTCTAACTTGGTGAATAATTATAGCTGAATTCTTAATACTTTGAATGAATTAAAGAGATTTGTGTGTGCTGTTATTCCATTAGCCAGTATCTTTCCACTGGTATCTGTATTCCCACAGACCTGGGCATTCACAGAAAAATATTTAGAACAGGAGATGCATTTGTGATCACTCCCCAAAAGGAGACAGAACAGAATTATGACTCTTTTGGGGGTTGAAGTTCATAAACTTTCATGATACCATCAATAGTTTTCAAAGTTTCAGTCATACCAGTAAAGAATAAGCTGCTACAATATTCATGCCTCAAAGTATAGCAAAAAAAAAAAAACAACCCCAAAACCCTGACCTTAGATACCTGAGGGAGTTCTGCACAAGAACTTCAGCAGGAAATTCCCAGTGGGTTTGAAGGTTAAAACAGTGGAAATGTGTTCTGACACTGAAAAAAGAAGAGGATAGCAGATGAAAAGGAATGCAATTGCTCAGTTCTGACAGGAACTGTTTAAAAGTAGTTTGCTACGGGATCATGGCCCAGTCATGTGAAACAATTCAATTAACTCCTGCTTTTATTAAAACAAATTTTACTATAAATTTTACTAATGCAGGAAGTATTTTTCTTGTATATTTACTTCCATATAATAAATTTGATAATTGAGACTTGGAATGTAGTTTTAAATAGTATCCTTTTAAATATTAAGGAAGGCCACTATATTTTGAAGTATGCAAATATTCCATCTGTTCCTTTCTAATAAATGCAGAAAATAAAGTATTTGAGTTATAATTGTTCATTAAGAGTATATATTTTGACCTAGAATATGTAACCAAATGTGAGATGGGAACCATATTTTGTCCTATGGGCCATATTTGTGCTTGCTGGCCCACTAGAAATTCCTGTTGTCACTTCTAATTATTGCTTTGGCCTGAATTTCTGCTAAAGATAAATGTTTCAGGGGTCGTGGAACATTCTTGAGGCAAAGGAACGTAAGATTTATCCAGGCTTTGCCAGGCTGGTACCCTATTCCAATTCTGCATGGTTTTGGTATAGAAACATAGAATCATAGAGTTGGAAGAGACCTCATGGACTATCCAGTCCAACCCCATTCTTCCAAGAAGCAGGAAAACCACATTCAAAGCATCCCTGAGAGATTGCCATCCCACCTCTGCTTAAAAGTCTCCAAAGAAGAGCTTCCACCACACTCCAGAGCAGAGAGTTCCACTGCTGAGCAGCTCTCACAATTAGGAAGTTCTTCCTCATGTTCAGGTGGAATCTCCTTTCCTGTAATTTGAAGACATTGCTCCACGTCCTAGTCTCCAGGGTGGCAGAAAACAAGCTTCTTTCCTCCTCCTCATGACTTCCCCCTTCATATTTATAGATGGCCATCATGTCTCCTGGGGTTTTGAATGACAATTAGCCACGATTACTTCGAATATAAAAATAAAATGGGGGTTTTGGACTACAGGTGCAACACTTTGAGGGCTGTGTATGACTGATGGGCCAGATGGGTTCATATCACTGTTCAGGTTAATATATAAGAAAATATTGTATTTTCCAGAAATTGCTTTCAAACTTGAGTAAAAAACATAGTATCACAGTATGGTGTAAATAAAAAAAATTCCCACCTTATAGAGACTACTTGAATGCTTCTTCCAAAGTGCATCCAGGGAGAATGATTAAAAGCCTCCACTATTCTTATTCTATCTATTTTGGTCTATAGATCTATGCCCCCATTTTAATATCGTGGGAGCAGCTGATGAGGCATGCTTATCTGCTTTCCCCTTTAATCTCTGTTTTGGTGGGTTTTTTAAAACCCATTCTCAATAAGGGATTCTGGAAATACTAGTGGTTTGCTTCAGCTATTATAGGGAGATACACAAAGACCTGCACTAGATCAGAGTGTAAACTTTCAAAGTTTGATCTATATTGCATTGTTTACCGCAATAACATTATTACAACCCTCCTCTGTGCTTCTCTACCCTTCCATAACCATCTGCCCAATGCCAGTGCTGCTAAAATGGTCATGCAGCTAGGAGAAACAAGGAAAACAGAGATTAGATGTGCATAAGAAAATCTTATAAAAAGAAGCTTCTTTTTCAGAGCTTTTATTATCTGACATATGCCTGTACTAACTGAAAATAATTCTGCTTAGCTTTTTAAATCACCTGAAACAGTATTGGTTTCAAAGTGATAAAGTGGTGGTATAACACATACTAAAAGTCTAAAAGGACCAAAAGAAAGAGGACAGTAGAGCCACTAGAGGGTTGCCATAGAGACCTATATCACCAGGGTATGGTCAGTGCCTGGGGAAAGAGAAAAAACTACTTTGTGTAGTGCAATACCTTTAAAAACCCATAGGACAAGTCACTCCAAAAGCAAACACAGTACAATTACTGAGAGCATGTGAGACAATTGAGCCATGTGATCAACACCTTAAAATGAGTGGGAAAAACCGATCTGTAACCGCAAGAGGCCATTAGAGAGTTGCCATAGAGAGCTATATCTCTTGGGTATGGTTCCTATTTGAGGGACAAAACATACTTTGTGTTTTGGTATGGTGATAGAACCGTCCCGACAATCTTAATATATAAAACATGAGGTTGCTAAACATAACAAAACCACTGGGCCAAATGACAACAAATTTGGCCAAAAAATGCCTCACAACCCAATAAAATGCCTCACAACAATAAAAAAACCCCAGAAAACCCAGTGAAAAGAACTTTAAAATCCTTTAAAAGTACAAGAAAACACAGTGCATGCACACAAACAAAGCCATCCCCAACCATTCTTCCTCACCACCTATTCCTTTGATTTCGTTCCTCCCACCTGGCATGCTCTGCTCCATTAGGGAGGTTTCTTACCTCCCTTCCCTTCCCTTCCCTTTCTCTTCTGGGCTTGGTGTCACTGTGAAAGAGATCCCCGCTTGGCAAGGAGGCAGGAAGGTGAACAGGCCACTTAAGCTCTGCAGAGAAAGCGAGAAAAGAACCGAGGGAGAAAGAAGATTCTTCCCAAGGCTGCCCCTGAGCATCAACAGAGTGCCTCAAGAGAGTGGTGCATGTTGGTGGGATGGCTTTATAGCCCTTGAGGCCTTTTAGGAAGCCAAAGGAAGAGACACCCCTGTAAAATTACAGGCAGTCTCCAAGCTACGATCAGGATTGGTTTTCTAGGTTTCTTCTTCAGTTGCATGTGTATCTAAGGCCTCTTCCACAAACCTGAATAAATTCCAACCTTACCAGCTTTCACATAGAAGATATGGCAGTGTAGACTCAGATAACTCAGAGCCCTTCCACACAGCCCTATAACTCAGAATATCAAGGCAGAAAATTCCACATTATTTGAGTGTGGACTCAGATAACCCAGTTCAAAGCAGATATTGTGGGATTTTTTCACCTTGATATTCTTTGTTATAGGACTGTGTGGAAGCAGGCCCGAATCAGGCCCTTTTGCCACCCAAGGCCAAAGGGTCTGCCTCCGCCCCTTCCTGCCCCATGGCTCTGCCCCTCCCCGCCCCTGTCTCCGCTCCTCCTCACCCCCGGCTCCGCCCCACTCCGCCCCTGCCTCCTTGCCGGCGCGAGGAGGAGGAGGAAGGAAAACCCAACCTCCAGAGCCGATGCGGGGCCTCCCCACGGCTGCTCCTCCCTCCCTCCTAAATCCGCCATGCGCCCGAAATCGCCCTTTTCAGGCTGGCTTTAGGAGGGAGGGAGGGAGGGAGGATCGGCTCTGCGCCAGCAAGGAGGCGGGGGCGGAGCTGGGGCAAGGAGGGGTGGAGTCAGGGGCGGAGCCGATCTTCCCACCATCCTAAAGCAGAGCCGAGGGGAGCAGAGCAAAGGGAAGGGGTGGCATGGATGGTGCTTGCGCCGCCCCACGCATACGCCCTTTTAAAAAAAATCAATTTTTTTCGATTTTTTGGGGGGAATTTTTTAAAAAAGAATTTGGGGTCCGGATCTGCTGTCCCCCCAAAAGTGCCGCCCAAGGCCATGGCCTTGGGTGGCCTTATGGGTAATCCGGGCCTGTGTGGAAGGAAGGAAAGAAAGAGGTAGAGAAGGAAGAAAGGGGAGAATGAGAAGGGAAAGAAAAGGGGAGGGAAAGGAAGGAAAGAGGTAGAAATGGAAGGAGAGAAAGAAAGAAAAAAGGGAAGGAAGGAGAAAAAGAAAGGAGGAAAAAGAGGGAGGGAAGGTTGGCCACAGCAACGTGTGGCAGGTACAGCTAGTCCATTATAAAATGCAAACTCAGACAACACCGGGTACATAAGCTAATATGAATATAGTTCTTTTAAAAAAAACAATCAAATCTTTTGTGTCATGGAGCATAAAATTTAAAATACAATGAAAGCTAAACATTATGTGCTGTGCAACACTGTAATTACATATCAGACTTGAGCCAGGCCCTCCTTTAACACAGTCTACTTGCTAGCAAGCAGCTACTGGGATCAACAGGGGTCTATTCCCCTGTTGATTAAAAAGTGACTGCTTAAAAAATAGAAACATAGGAGGAAGAGAGAAGAAGTTTGAAGGAAAACAAAGGTATAAGAAAGAAGCGGGAAAAACCACTTGGAAGATACCCAGGAAGTCAACAAAACTTTTACATACTACCATTTTCTTGTTTTTGCTTTAATTTTTTTCCTTTTTCACTTTCAATCCCTTTTTTCTATCCTTTTTCCCGTCTTTTCTTCTCTCTTCTCACTGTTCTATCTATCGACTTCCCAAGTTTTTGTATATAGTATAAGATGTTTCTTGTTTTTACTAAAAATTCTAAATAAAGATTTGGTTTTTTTTAAAAAAGTGACTGCTTGACATTCCCATCCTGCCCCATGAGAAGTGATTTCTAGCACAACAGGAAGAAGAAAAGAACTAAGTCACGATTCCCCCTCATGCCAGACATTACTTGTACTAGGAGGCAGAATGACAGACATCTCAAGTAGGAGGAATGGATGCCCATCAATTCTACCAGCCGTTTACTGGTAAGTGAGATTTGGGAGTCTTTCACGATCCCTATGTAATGATCCTGAATAGATATAAGTTACAAATGCATAACTTTAGGTTATGCTGTCTTAACTACCCAACACAATTCTTGTTGTTCCAAAAAAAGGGTTTGATGTAAAGTACAAAACGCAGCAGAGAAGCAGTTAAAAAGGGTTCACAGCAAATGTGGCATATGAGGACTCAAACTGGAAATAATGCATCTGAGCAAACAAGCCATGTTATTAAAGCATTTCTACTTTATTGTAGAAAGCAACAGAAAGGCAGTAATACACATGCAACAGCATGTTTAACAAATTAGAACAGCAGAAAACATACCATGAGGCACACAAAATGGAGGTATACAGCAGAAGACTTACAGCAACTCTAAACTCCTCCCTTCTTCATCGCTGTGATTGGAAGAGAGACTGAGCCAATAGGCAGAGCTTAGCAACAGTGTTTCTAACCTTCTGACTATATTATTATTCTACCGTTAGATGGCGCTCATGAGAGAGGAAATCTGCTTACTTCTATCCACTCTCATGAGACAGACACATCACATCCACCTAGACTTCAGTATAAACATATTGAACTACATCATTTTGCTATTAATTTCAACAATTCTGGTCATAGGTTTTAATAGAGTAGGATAACTGTAATACATCTGAATCACCTGCTAATTTCATCAAACTAATTAAAGATTCCTTTCTTTGACAAGACTGAATGAAGCATATCACACTTTTTACCAAAAATGGATAGAATTATGTTATATGCTTGTCTAAAACTTGGAATTGATCGGGTAAATGTGTCAGTTAACTTGATATATGCATGACAATGTTTATTATATATCATTCTTGGATTTGGCAAAGTTGTAGATCATATCAAATAGGATGTAGCTGCCACATTTCAAATTATTAATGCTACATGTGTCTTCTGTGAAGGAATAGAATTTTGAATCTACAGTGGAACCTTGACTCCCAAGTCAAGAGTGTTTTGAGTTAAGAGCCATAGTTTGGCCCAGGTTTCACTTTGACATAAGAGCAGCATTCTGAGGTAAGAGCAAGAGCCAGAGAGAACAGGAATTCAGGGCTTCAAGGGAGACGTCTTTGTGCCTCGTGCCTCCGTGCCTATTTCCTCATGCTCTTGTCAACTTTAGGAGATTGCTACCCACTTTGCTCTTGTCTACCTTGAAGAACTTTAGGTTAGTTGATTTTGTGTGGTTTTTATTCCTGGTATGTTTGGCTTCATGAAGAGAGAGCAGGAGAGGGAGGGAGACTGGAATGAACTTCTGCCTTTTCACTTTGTGCTTCCTTGCCACGACTTTGCGCTTCTACCATTTTAAAGTTGAGCTTTCTTTTTTAATTGTTCTATTTGGATGTGCAGGTTTTGCCTTGCTGTAACACAGGCCAACATACATTTTGCTGCCTCAAGTGTGCTTCCTTGCCACAACTTTGTGCTTCTACCATTTTAAAGTTGATCTTCCTTTTTATTGTTCCATGTGAATGTGCATTTATACATTATTTGTTATTTCTAAAGTACATTTTCCTATTTAAAACACATTAAAGGGAGGAGGTTGGGGGGCTGGAATGGATTAATAGAATTTTAATAGGAAAATCAGCTTTGAGATAAGAATTATTTGAATTAAGAGCTCAGTCACAGAACAAATTAAACTCTTAAATCAAGATATCACTGTGTAATGGTGACATTTTTTCATGTGGTGAACTTATTTTTCCTTTCTTTCTTCCTTTCTTCCTTCTTTGTTCTGGTCATAACTGAATGGACACTACTGAGCCCCACAGCTAACCAAATTTTGGAAGTAGCTACCAAAAGAAATGGCAGTAGACACCACTGAGATTACTTGAAAAAGGAAATCAGATAATTAAAGTAAGATAAAGACTTCCTATGGCTATTTGTCATTATATTATACATTCAGAATTAGAATGAATCTGAAAAACAGTTATTGAATTTTTAAAAATATATATTTCATATTTTATTTTGCCCAGTGTTCTTGCTGTAGACACTCTTAAATATCTCATTAGCTGGTGGTGGAAACAGGATGCTGGACTAGATGGGTCTCTAATCTGATCTAGCTAGGTTCTTCTTACATTTGAGTGTTTACCTTCACCGCATTCTTGAAAATTCAGAAAATGTTATCTACATTCATAAATGTGCAAGTACTCTGAATTACTTAGCACAATAGATAATGGGACTTTATTTTCCAGTTTGTTTCAGAGCTTGCAAAGGCAGAATTATCTGCTCCTTGAACATGTTTTCAGAAAAATTGAATGGGCCAATATTTAGTCATGAAAAATAAATTCTGGCTAAAACTGGCTTGAATTGTACTTCCATAGAAAGCCAGCATACATATGATAAAGGTGGATCACATGTGGATGCACACGCACAACACAATTTTTATGTATATAAAATATTTGTTTAGGATATTATTTTATTTATTAATAAAGCTATGATGGAAGCTCATTGTAAAGACAATAAAGGAACAAGTATTTCATATGTAGCATAATTTGGTGAATATGTTAAACTAATCTAGGACATTTAAAAATAATGACAAACATTAGTGAGCGGTCAACAAATGGAATATGCTATGGAAATGCTCTAATTTTAAAAGATATGTGTGAAAGATTGGCTGACTTTGTGTAGCTGCTTAGTAAATGATGTATGAAATGAAAAGTCTTTCTCAACCCAGTGAGCTTTCAGCTAGCATTTTGTGTGATGTACTATCTTCTAAAAGCGTCCACAAAAAAGGAAAAAGAAAATTATTCACTTAGCAATTTGAAAATTACATTTAAAACATGCATTCTTTCATATTAAAATTTAAAGTCTCCTCAATACATATCAAAAGCCCTTAGAACTGTTTACCAACATGAAGGATGTAAGGTTTTTAGCTTCCAACTGAACCTTAGCCAGAATGAAGTTCACTGTCTCTTTTTAGCGGACCTCACAGAATTCTTGTGAGAATAAATGAAATACAAATTGCTAAAGCACTGGATGCATGAAGAAGTAATATAGGATTGTTGATAAATCTGTTAGTGTTTTTCTCTGTGATATGGTTGTAGATTTCCATCTTGATTTTTTTTTATTTCTATATTTCATTCTTTCCTCTCAAGTCAGATTTCTGTGTGTAACACATGTTTCCCAGCATCAAGGCTATCTAGTAAATTGATCATGTATTTGACTTCTTGAATTTGATATACATGCTTCTAGTAACAAATTTTAAAAGCCATATATTATTCCATCATAATAATGATATAATAATCTACTTTTTTCCCATGTCAGGAACGACTTGAGAAACTGCAAATCACTTCTGGTGTGAGAGAATTGGCTGTCTGCAAGGACGTCACCCAGGAGGCGCCCTAATGTTTTGATGTTTTACCATCCTTGTGGGAGGCCTCTCTCAAGTCCCCGCATAGGGAGCTGGAGCTGACAGAGGGAGACCATCCGCGCTCTCCCCAGATTCGAACCTTCGAGCTGTCGATCATCAGTCCTGCTGGCACTGCACCACCGAGGGCAATAATTGTCATATTGCCAATCAAGCAAGCACAATCCAACCAAAATGTATTGTTGGCTATGTATTGTTGTTTTATCGAATTTTATTGTATGTTTTATTGTGTATTTTATTGTTGTTGTGATCCGCCCCGAGCCTGCAGGGAGGAGCGGAATATAAAATTGAATAATAAATAAATAAATAAAATACAGAAAATATATCAAGTAAGCTTTTGCAACACTTCCGTGGCTTCTTCATCAGGCAAAGATGTTAAAAATCATAGAGGAGAAGCAATGATGTTAGAGACACAGGCCTACATTTTAAAAATGAGGGGGAGAAAGGTGGCATCACATTTCTAAGGTCTAAGTAGATCTTGACAGTGGTGGGTTAGTGTTGATGTGTGAAAGCAATACATTTGCACACAGAAACCCAGTTTCCCTGGATTCAAATTTCTCTCTGACAATCTTCTTTTTGTTATATATGCAGCTGCAAGGACTCTGGTATTAATATATATATATATAGTGTGCCACAATGTCATTTTTGTTCATGTTTCTACTAATGGATTGCAAATTCTTCTATAATTGGAACCAGTCATTTTTCTTTCTAGTCTTCCTTTCTAATTGCTTTGTTCAAGGACTACAACTTTTATAGTAGATCCCTAACCATATGTTATTTAACTGGTTTTTCAATATTGCCATTTCTAATGTCAGAATGGACTCCATTAATCATCTTGCATACCATCTGTCCTGTTCAATCAATATGGAGTGTGGAAGGGCATTGCTGGCAAAGAATGGGATATATCACATTGGAAGAAGATCAAGCAAGGGCACTTCTGATGTTTTGGGTGATATTTTTGCCTCTATAATATTGTCCCCAGAATATATGTGGTGGAAGAATAGGTTTCTGTGTTCTATATTCATGGCAGGATCTTGTACCTGTATTACCATTTGTGTTATATGCCCTATTATAACCGCCTCTTAACACTAGAACGTGGATCCACTTTAAATCTGGTTTCTGCTTCCTGTCTCAAAGAGCTTCTGAAAGGGCATTATCATTCTGTGTCGGTTTTAACATGTTAATGAAGTCTTTGAGGGCCCATCCAGACAGGGCCCATAACGCAGGAGCTCCCACAGTTTTACCAGAGATGTCCAAAAGATGTCTCCAGTAAAACCGAATTAATTTGGGATGAAAGAGGAAAACCCTGCTTTGTCCTGAATTAATTAGATACTGGTTAGATCCAGGTCTTCCTGAAAGACTCTGGTCAAATCCAGTATGGGCCCTGTGGGGGCTGCCCCCTCAGTAGTCGAGGGACAACCTAGTGGGCAGTCCACATAGCCCTCCCAGGTTTTCTGGGCTGAATCAGCCTAGAAAACTCATATGACCATAACCCCTGACTCCCGAAATCTTTTAAAAACCTTTAAAAATAAACTCATGTACCCAGCCACCATTAACATGCTGCCAGAATCCTCCTGACACATAGAAATGACATGTCAGGAGAAGGGAGTGGGGTGAGAGGAAGTGTGGACTTTTTTCTTGTGTGGAACTGACCTGAGACATCTACATTTGTCTCAGGTGAATCACCTGTTGTCAGTTAACATAGTCTACTGGAATATCAGTGCAGGCAGTGGACACTTCCCTTAGCCATGTGGAAACCAAGAACAATGTCCAATAAAAAAATCAGGCAACAAAATTTCCAATGCATTAACAACAACAAAAATCAACTTTCCGTTGAGATTCAAGCTGCCCCTGTTTGTTGTGAAGCTATATGCCCTTTTCTGGGAAGAGGTAATTGGATTTATGAAGGATCCCTCTACTGTCACATCTGGGAAAAGGTTTAGGATCTGTTTACAGCTGCCTAATATACCGATGCCTCGGGTCCTAGGAAATGTCTGCGTTCCCTTTAATACCTCGTGATGTGATTTGTAATGTTTTAATGTTTTATCGTTTTATTGTATTTTTATTGTATGGCTGCATGGCCATCACATGCTGCCTGTTTTATATGTTGTGACCCGCCCCGAGCCTGCAGGGAGGGGCAGAATACAAGACCAAATAATAAATAAATAAATAAATAAATAAAACTTGACTATTGTAGTCCAAATGAAAGAGTGTTACCTTTGTTGGATAATTTTATTACCTCAAACTTTGTTATTTTACCTTTATTATCATTCCTACTGTTATGAATTGTCATGTGTAGACAACTGACTGGATTGAAGAAGAGTTTAAATCATCCATGGAGTAGTGAACATTTCTGTTTCAGAATCTGGATAGAAGAGTTGGTTCTACTGAATTTCTTGACAGATTTTGATACAATCAATATGCCAAATTCAGGTTCAAGAAAGACCCTTTCCTTGCACTCATTGCCTTTGGAGTAATATTTAGAACTCTCCGTGGTCACTACCAATCTCTGAATCTCTAATATGAAGGCAACTAAATGAGGTTTTTTTCAATTCTTCTACTAGTTGTTTACATTCTAGCAGGCCATGTGATCAACTCACACTTTGAAGGGATGTAAGTGTTCTGCTCTGTCTGGTTGTGTTTTGTTTTCTTTTACAGTGTGTTTTAATTGGTTTGTTTTTATTTCATGTTTCCATAACATGCTGTTTCTAATCTGCCTTTTAATTACTATTAGGTACCTTTGTGGAAAAGTAGGCTATACATGTAATAAATGTGGGACGGTACATAATAGGAACAAGACACCATATAAGCGGTTTTCAGTGAACATTTAAGTGGAAAACACACACAGCCACTTGAAGTTGGCTTAATGCTGACTTGGCACCTCTTTCTTGGCTGGAGGAGGGGGGAAAACAAGAGGAGCCACTAAAATGATGACACAAATTGATGGTAATAAATTAGCACATTCATAAAAGGGCTTCCAATTTTAGCACTAAAAGCACACCATTATAAGCAGCATAATGCAGTTTAAAAGGCGGACTGATAAGTGCTGGTATTCAAATCCATTTCTGTGCCCTTTGTGTTCTTATCTGCCACAGGCCAGCAGACAATCCAGGTTTTCACTAACCTTTGGCACTCCACCATCAGCAATAAAATGTGAGCGCCTTTATATTCCCAGGGCTTCCTTTAATTAGCATCACCTGTGGTACACTCTGTTTGAAGCTGCATCAGCAGTGCAACCCACCTGCTCTAGTGCCTGCAGGTAGACGGAGGTTCAATGTCTTAGGGGCCCTGGGAGTCCCATCTCCGTGCCCTAAAGCAATGGTACACTAGAGTGTTGGCTAAATACCTATCATCTTCAATGATCCACTAATCCTGATAATTATTGCCTTGACGGTGAAATCATAAACAATGTTCTGCTATAAATCTGTTTCAAGTTCTAGCAAAACAATTTCCTCATCTTCTACTGGAGATAAAACTATTTCAGGACTAGACAGAACATAATAGTATATTTCATATACTCATTGTCTACAGAGTTTGCAATGTTAATTTTCATGCTCTTTGCACAATCACATCTTAATCTACCTTTCTCATTTGGAAGTACATATGTAATGAAATCTGAGGCAATTTGTACTTGTAGAGATAGATATATTTAATTGCATGTACTCGTTTATATTCCTATGTATTCCAGAGGTTACGTTTTGCCTATTAATAGCACAAATATACATTGTAGGGGTCGACAGCAGTCACTTTAAAAATGAATAATGAACATCTTGATTGCAAATCTGTAAGAAAACACTAACAAATTAGAAGACATAAAGGATAAAGGTTACCATTAGTTTTGTTTCATTTGATTCCCCCCCCCTTTATTTATTATTATTTTGTATTCTTACATGTAACAGTTATGCTTTGTACCCCAAGCCATTTTACTGTGTCTTGCACTTATGCAAAAATGATGATGCCATGATTTCTAACAAGTAGGAATGTTGTCTTCCTTACACTAATAAAAACAATAGCTTACTATTTGAAATATATATGCTGCAATATATTTAGTCCAATTTTATGCATGTGTTTAAAGAAAAATAAGAGAGATGAGGGAGTATAAACAAAAGCCTTTTTCTCACTAAACAAAAGGTAATAAAATGTTGGATTATTTCTTCAAGAGCAGCTAATACTATATTTATATTATGTGATGAAATTCTAGTAGAAACCAAAATACAACACTTAGAGATGAGCTATGAGATCCGATGGGGCCTCAGAGATCTGGATTAATTTCACTAAAACTCTGATTCAAAATCATCACTTCTATTTTTTAAAAGGTGAAAATTATTGTTGTTATTATTATTGGGTTGTTGTAGGTTTTTCGGGCTATATGCCATGTTCTAGAAGCATTCTCTCCTGACATTTCGTCTGCATCTATGGCAAGCATCCTCACCAGCCAGATGGGGCGCTCCTGCCATGCGTGCACACACCCTGCGCGCACGCGCACTCCTGCTGCTGGCTTTTGCTCTTGTGGTGCTTCTTCTGCCTGCGGGGCATTGCAGGAAGGAGAAAGCACGAGGCGGGGCATCCAGAGGGAGCGCTCCGCCCTGCCTGTCTCGCCAGCAACGGAGGCTGCACCGCTGCTTCTGGATGAGAGAGAGGCAGGGCACTCCCTCCAGAGGCCCCACCTTGTGCTTCCTTCTTCCTGCAATGCACCGCAGGCGAAAGAAGCACCACAAGAGCAAAAGCCAGCAGCAGGAGTGCGCGCAGGGTGTGTGCACGCATGGCAGGAGCGCCCCATCCGGCTGGTGAGGCCTGAAGATCACCTGGAAGAGGGCCGAAGATCTACTAGTAGCTCCCGAGCTACCTAATGAGCACCCCTGTTCTAGGAGTAACATGTGCTTTTCGTTGACAGTAAGACACCTTTACCCCCACCCACCCCCAAAAACGAAGAAAACAACCGCAAAACCACACCAAGTAAGCCCTGTTAATCTAAACCTTTGTTACTGAATAATGGATCTTAATACCTCACATCTCTGGTTTGTGAATGTTGCCAAGTCAAAAGTATGAATAACAATACTGGGATTAATGTCACTACTACTGCTACAGATAGCATTGGTCTGGTTCCCCCATACTGGCATAAACTAATTCTGCCTAGCTGGAGTGCCCAACCTCTTTACACTAATGTGTTCATCAGGAAGAAAATGAATACTACCTTATGCTCTTTTGTACACCACTGTTTTGTAAATCTAGGAATTATTCGTCTATGGATCTAAAACTTAAAGAATAAACTCCGCGTATATGTTTTGTTTAATTAAAAATGAGCAATGCATAAAACAACCACATTATTTCAAATCAAAAACTTTATTATGGTCACAGACCAGCACAAAGTGGGCACAAGCGCCCTAAGAGGAGAAGGACAACTCCCCAGTAAACAGTTATTTAAAATCAGACTAGAAATCAATATAGAAATATATTTTAAGAGACATTATTTATTTATTGTATAACCAGAGGTCCTGACAAAAGGAATATAGTAGTAAAAACACAAAGAACTGGAAATAAAACAGAAATTGTACAGTATGGTAGTGAATTAACTGGGTTTTCCCAACATGTGAACAAGATTTAATAATAAAAGCATTCTGCTTCAATATATGAAGCAAAATTAAGAGATGTAGGATACCAGGTTTAGACATAATTCAAATACACCTACTCACAACACCTACTCATCCCAAAAATAGCAATAGAAAAAAGTAATAAAATAATATATCAAATAATTGTACTGATGTGGGCAGTTTGGGGCATGTTGTTTAGTAAAGCTGAAGGTGTCACACAGCATACTATCCTTTAGCATCTGCTATATGAAGCAATAATCTAGGTGTTAGGGATGCTTGTGTCTTGTAATCTTTTGCATGGACCCAGATCCTTTGCTTTCCTGCAGATCAGTTCCTGTGCAACATTGAAGCATTATGTTCTTATGATATTATTTGATTCAAGTATTGGTTTACTTCAAATAGATGTGGGTGTTATGCGGTCCTCCAGATGTTCTTAAACCACATATCCCACATCTCCCAGCAGTCCGAATGAGTGTAATCAATGGAGGAGAAGAGTGGATCTTGCAGTTCAACATCTGGAGGGTTTTACAATTTTGACTTTGTTGAATAAAAAATTTCAGTCTCTTTCCCACCATGAAATGCCACTTCTGAGTTCAATCTAACTGTATCAGAAATAGCATTTGATGGGATATTAACATTGCAATTAGACATATACTTATACAGAATAAAGCCCCACTAAGTTAATAGGGGCATTAGATTACAGTGGCAATTAATTTTAAATATGCATGAAAAATCTATTCTTTACTATAGCTGGAATCTGTATTGCTAACAGACTACACTTACATATGGCCCTAATAAGAGAAATATTTACATGCTTTGTTTTACATAACTCCAGGGTACAGCTGTCTAGTTTTCCACCCAAGTGAATCCTGTTAGTCCTCTGCCTGCCATACTGTCCCTATGATTTGTTTGTTCTATTGTTTTTTCCAGTGGAGTGATACATTGCTGTATCTTCTTTTGCTGCAGCTGAAGTAGAACCATCCATCATCCCAATCATTGCAGGGAAGGACCTTATGGACTGGGAGTAAATTATGAAGCTGTGGGAAGGGGGAGAGAAAGGAAGAGATTATTTTCTGCAGAAACAGCTATTTTCTGCCAGTGCCTGTCTCTACATATTATTTCTTCCCTGTTTGAGATCCTGATGAGCCCAATGCTGAGGGAGAAAGTCTAATTATTTTAGGAATAAGCTGAATTTAATCAATCCAAATACACTTAACATACATAAGACTGGCTTGTCTCCTGCTTACATTTGACTTCCTGTTTCAGTTGTGCTTTTACTCTTAATGTAATGCAAATACTAAACCTAAAGAAATAAATGATGTCAGGATTCATACTGAAACTATAATTGATGTGTCTTTCTGGTTCATTCCTGTACTGACAACTATTGTGCTACCATGTAGTGATGGCACTATAAATATAATAGAATAAGGAGCATTTTTATTGAACAGGTATTCTAATACAATGTAATGATTTGTTTCATTCATAGAAAAAGCCCCAGTGTAACAAACATTGGGGCTTTCTCTACTCTTACAATGCTATTTCATGTATACTGTCTCCCTGGGCCATTCCAGACAGGGCCCAAAATGTGGGCCCAGTCGGACTTTTACTGGAGGCATCCAAATGACACTTCCAGTTAAAGATTATTAATTCGAGAAAAAAAGCAGGTAAACTCTGCTTTGTCCCAAATTAATTTAATATCTCATTAGATCTGGGCCATCCTGAAAGGCTCGGGCCTAATGGTGCATAGGCCTTGTAGGAACTGACTACTGAGTAGTCCTGCCACCACCTAGGCCTGAGTCCCAACAGCCCATCTCAGTTCTTCAGACCCCATGAGCCCAGAGAACCAAGGAGGGCACCCCTCCCAAAGCCTTTAAAATAAGAAAAAATGTACAGGGCCACCATTATGCCTCTCTGAAGTTTTGGGGGGAGGTGTGGGGACAGAAATGCTTTCGTGTGTATTTCTTTGAAGTCTGGAAACACCCTCAGGTATTTGTATTGTAAGTTAGGCATTGGGCTGACCCTGTTGCACAAAGATCAATTTTGGATCAAAGGACTTCATCTGAAAATCTGCCAGGAATGTTGTTGGTAAGGCTGTTGACCACAGTTGGTTCTCCATACCCATGGATTCTGAATCCAAACATCTCTCATATATATATATATATATATATATATATATATATATAAAATCAATAATCAAACCTTGAGTTTGCCATTTTACACAAGAGACATCATTTTCCTATGCCATTGGATCTAATGTAACTTGATCCCGAGTCATTTGCAACTTCAAGTTAGGTCCACTTAGTTATTCACTGTTTGAGAATAACTTTGAGAATAACTTTTTATTTAAATCTTTATGTCTATACCACTCTGTGCTGCTAGCAAATCAAAAGTCAAAAAGTCTCCATGAGCTTGTTTTCTATTATTTACCTGTTCTTATTTAAGTTTCCTTTGTACCTTTTTTGTCTGAACTCTATGACTGCTTTGTAGTTTGGGGATCAGTTCTTCATTTGTTTTGCTTGGGAATCTCTCATTCAGTCATGCCACATTGCTCTGGCATCAATCCAATATTTCTATGCCCATCATTTTTTCCCCTTTGGGTTTCCTGATAATCCTCTGGTCATTGCACAAGCTGTCCAGGAGCCCTAGCAAGTTTGTTGAATGGTCAGAAATGCTTGAAGCTGAAGTCCAAAATACTTTGGCCATTGTAAGTGAGGATCAGCCCCCTGGAGCGCAAGCTAATGTTTTTCTCTTCCATACATAGTAGGTTTGCATGTGTTTCAGAAATATAATCTTTTCTTTGCTTTTTTCTGTGAGTCTTTCAGCTCACTTGAGAAATATGCTCAATTTAGTGAAGAGCTTAGAGGACAAAATTTTTCGGCCATACCTCTAGTTAAAGCCCCACTTTGGTTTGATCACATGCCTGGATGTTTTATGTCTGTTTGAATGCTGATTTGCAGCAAAACCGCCTCTAATAGGTTAGTAAATGCTAATACAACTATTATAGTGTCATACAATCTGTTAGCATGAGAACTGTGATCAGAACTGTACATGGCATTCAGATATGGTCATTTTATAAAATTATTTTAAAATATTTCAGTGGTATTTATTTCATGCTGAATACGTGTCCTTATAACCCTTAACATTAAATCTGCCCTTTACAATGCCATTCTGTGAAATGAAACTTTTATGGACCTGTCATATTACTAAGATCTCCTTCTGGGTATTTATTGTAGTATATAACTCCGCATTGTATATCTGTAGCTAGCCTCATCTCATACAAATACTTATATTAAATCTCATGAACATTTTGTTGCCTATCTGCCCATTTTCAAGAGGTGCTTTTGGAACTCTTCGCTGTCTTCTTTGGTTTTCCCTATCCTAAATAATTCACTGTCATATGCACCTTTTGTTGTATCTTTGAAATCCTCTAATTTTAGATCATTTATAAACTTTAAATAGCACCAGTGTTAGAGCCCAGTTTTCTGTGAATTCTTCACTTATTCCTATAGTCTGCATTCATTTCTCCAAGAAAGTTCCAGGCCTTTTCACACTAGAGCAGGGACCCTCAAACTTTTAAAGCAAAGGGCTAGTTCATAGTTCCTCAGGCTGTTGAGGGGGCTGGATTATAGTTTGAAAAATGAACCAATTATTATGCATGCTCCTTATATCTTGTTTGTTATACGACCCCTCCCCAAAAGAACATCACAATAATTAAAATGAAGAACAATTTTAAATGTAATAAACTTACTAGTATTTCAATGGGAAGTGTGGGCCTGATTTTGGGCAAGTTAATTAGAATTAACTAATTTACCTTCCTTCCGGAGGGCGTGCAAAACATTCCTTTTTCGGCAAGCATTCGGATCCTGTTGATTGGAGTTCTGTTGTTTTAATTGTGTTTATGTACATTGTCTCTGGTTGTTTTTGTAAACCATTCCGAGTCTTCGAGGAGTGGCGGTATACAAGTCGGAATAATAAATAAATAAATAAATTGTTGCTGTTTTGTGCCTTCAAGTTATTTCAGAGTTAGGGCAACCCTAAGTCTAAAGTTTTGGGCAGGGACCAGGTAAAAGACCTTGGAGGGCTGTATCTGTCCCAAATACCTTAATCTCAATTAAACCAAACAATCTCAATTAGTGGGAATGTTTAGGAAATGCTAATGATGCATTGGATTGGCACTTGTAGATGCTACCGATTGGGTTTAGGCCACTCTGAATGCAAGACTGCTTTATTGCAAGGGAGCTGGATGCTTTAACATTAACATAGCAGCACTTCAGGAGACCTGGAGAGCAGTAGAGAGATAGCTGTGAGAAGAAAAAGGAGGTCACAATTTTTTTATTTTCTTTTTTCCCTTTTCTCTCCCTCCCCCACCTTTTTTTCAGGCTTTTCTTTGTTGTGTATATGGAAGTTGGTATACATGTTGTTCGAGACCCATGAGTGTGAGGGTCCACAGATTTTGGACTTTACTGACTTTATAGGCTCCCCTAGCCTTACAGGACTATCTCTCCAGTAACAGCCACACACTGTACTTTGTTTTCATATTATTGTATGTATATTAATGCTCTTTGAATGTCACAATATGATATGCTCATTTGATTTGAATATTTAATGATTTTTCTATGCATTTGAGTGTGTTTGATCTATCTGTGGGGGGACTATCCCGGCTTTAGAAGCCTTTTTCGTAGCCTACCCTCATGGTGTAGCCTTTTAGTTTCATGTAGTGTTGCCAGTTTGTATCACTTTGCTTTACCAGTGCTTTATAGGTAATAACCTGCACTTTGAATTGGGCCCAGAAACAAATAGGCAGCCAGTGAAGTTGCTTCAAGAGATGGGGGGAGGTCATATATTCTCTAAACCCTGCCCCTGTCCGCATCCTGACTGCTGATATTTGTACTAGTTGAAGCTTCCGGGCCATCTTCAGATACGGCCCCACATAGAGTGAATTGCAGTAATTCATATGAGATGTAACTAAGGCATGGACCCTATGCCGTCACGCCCAGGTGCTATGGGTTGGAATTGGGGTGTGCTTCTTTCTAAGCCTGGGGAACCGCAGGTGTCTTCCTTATGAAGCTTAGGGATCCCAGTAAGCAAGGCCACTCCAGGGAACAGTAAAACAATGTCTTTATTTTAACAAAGTCCTTTTCAGGCTTGGTTCAAAACTTGAGTTCCCCAAAATACCTAACAGGTAACTTACAATGTTGTTTAGTTGTTCTTGGTTTCTCTCTTGGTTGCTGGAACAATGGGTTGTGGAACCCCCTCTAAGCTTCCTTCTGAGGCAGGGAGATCCGGAGATACTCTCTAGCCTGGCTTCTGAGCGTCTGTATGAAAGAGCGGATCTTTCCTCTAAGCTCAGAGCCAGTAGAAGGCAATGCTATGTCTAGCATTGCAGTACTTGCGGTGGCAGGTCACAGCCCAATCTGACTGACCATGCAAGCACACCTGCTTCTTGAGACTTCCAGGAGAAGACTAACTAAACTAAAATGGAGGTCTCCCTTCCCTGGGAGAGAGGGCAGGCACCAAGCAGGACTAATTATGATAGGCACCTCTTTAGGCCAATGGCTGCAAAAGGGCCCTACAAACTAGCTGTTGTGAAGCAGAACTCTGTTAATGATTAACTTTCAGGGAGCAGCTCTGAGGCTTCAGCAGCCCTGCAAAAATGCAAAAAAATGCTAACTCTCTAGACTGGGGCAGAACAAACCAGGCACTTGCTGTGCTGGAACAGACACTGTGGCCAGATCTGGCTTTTCGAGGTACAGTCACAGCACACAAGCTTTAATTGTGCATAGGCCCTCCTGGCCATTGTCGACACCTGAACTTCAAACATCAGTGCTGGGTGCAGAAGGACCTCCAAACTGCAGACCTGTGTCCTCAAGGGGAGTGTTACCCTGTCGAGTACAAGTTGCCACCCTATACCTCGATCGGCCTCATGACTGACCAGGTGGTCCTCTGTCTTGTCTGGATTTAACTCCAGTTTGTTAGCCCTCATCCAGCAAATCACAGCTGTCAGGCACTGGTCTAGGATTTGAGGAGCTTCCTTGGATAGAGGTGGAAATGAGTAATAGAGTTGTGTACTAGGGCAGTGTTTCCCAACCTTTTTTGAGCCGCAGCACACCTGGTTACTCGGGGCGTGGCCTCCACCCGGGCCCCACCCCCTTTTGGCCAAGACCCCTCCCTCTTCTTCCTTTCCCTCCTGCCTGCCTGGCAGCCTGGCTTCTCGGAGGCGATGGAGGCATAGCCTGGCGCTGCTGCAGGAGGAGGCCTCGTGGCTGGTTGGTGAGTGGTCCCCGGCCACGCTCTGCGCCCGCCTCTGCCTGACTTCTTGGGAGCGATGGAGGCACAGCCCGGCGCTGCTGCAGGAGGAGGCCTCGTGGCTGGTGGGTGAGCCACTAGGCCTCCTCCTGCAGCAGCCCTGCTCTGCACCCGCCCTGCTCTGCACTGCCCTGCTCTGCACCCGCCTCTGCTTGGCTGCCTGGCTTCTCAGGGGCAATGGAGGCACAGACCTGAGTAATCAATATCCGATATCCAGAAAAGTGCTGTGTCCTGGTGCAGCTGCACTCCAACTTGGCGTGGCGACACCAGGACACAGTGCTTTTCCGGATATTGGGTATTGATTACTCAGGTCTGTGCGTCCATCACCCCCGAAAAGCCAGGCAGCCAGGCAGATGCGGGCGCAGAGCAGGGCTGGGGGCCACTCACCCACCCACCAGCTGCGAGGCCTCATCCTGCAGCAGCGCTGGGCTATGGCTCCATCGCCCCCGAGAAGCCAGGCAGCCACCAGAGGTGGGTGCAGAGTGGGGCCGGGGGACGCTCGCCCACCAGCCACGAGGTCTCCTCCTGCAGCAGCGCCGGGCTGCGCCTCCATTGCCCCCGAGAAGCCAGGCAGCCAGGTAGAGGTGGGTGTAGAGCGGAGCCGGGGGCTACTCGCTCACCAGCCGCAAGTCCTCCTCCTCCAGCAGTGCAAAGAGCTCCAGCACTGCCGGGCAGCTGATGAGCAGCTACAGCCCCCCCTGGATGTAGTCCAGCACGGTAGGGTCCAGGCCTGAGGGGAGGCAGGGCAAGGCCGAGGCTGGGCCTTCCTCTCCTCCTGCGCCGCGGAGCAAAGCCAGCACCAGGTCTCGTGGGAAGAAGGCCCCAAAGGCGATGTGGTGGCAGAGGGTGTAGGCCTCGAGCACTTGCTGCCCCACCTGCCGCTGGAAGGGGTTGGGCCCTTGCAGGATGAGCCAGGTGCTGAGCTCGAACATGGCCCGGCACTGCGGCTCGCTCAGTGGCGCCTCCGCAGACTTGGAATTTGCAGAGAGAGGGGGAAAGGGGGGGAGGCTTTCTCGTGGCACAGCAGCTGGTCCCAAATGGCACACTAGTGTGCTGGGGAACATCAGCTGAGAAACACTGTACTAGGGCATACACTACCAGTTGTTGCAGGCATTCCGTGTAGCAGAAAGACAACAGGGAGGAGGATAACATAACCTCTCTTAGAAGGCAGTTCTACAGTTTTGGAGAAGCTACCCTTTCCCATGCCATCTCAGTGTGGTAGGACTGATGGTGGTAGGACTGAGAAAACTGTCTCTCCTGCAGATGTCAAAGATGTCAATTTACATAATAAGCCTTTGAAAAAAAGTTTAGAAAATGTGCACTGGTTCCTTTCTTTAAAAATCCTCTCTAGAGGAAACATTTGTAAACAACTCAGGAGGAAGTCCTTTCCTACATGCTCAGTAAGTGGTCCTTTACAATCAGGGATAGTCAAAATAGGTCTGGTCCTATGGAACTCCCTGCTGCCTAAGACTTGGGCTCTTTGAGATCTGAGCTCCTTTCATAGAGCATGCAAAACCCACCTCTTCAGGCAGGCTTTTGACAATTGCTGAGTTTTTAAACCATTGTTTTATTCTGTATTGTTATTCTTTCTTGTAAACCACCCCAAGCCCTTGGAAGTGGCAGTATAAAATCGAATAAGTAAATAAATAAAATAAATAAAATGGCCTTTTCTACTGGACTCAATAAAAATCTTAAAGCATTTGGTTGCAGCCTTTCATCATTTCAAGAGAGATTTGCAATTACCAATACAAATTGCATTCCCTTCTAATAGACATTATGTGTAAGACTCAGAGTAGATGATCTTACTCTGCCTTAAAACTTCGACTAAACTGACCAGTGAATTTAGTTTAAAGCTTATATGATATATTACTTTTCTCAACTATTGCAATTTGTGAACAAAATTCAAGTTCTCTGTAAAGCTCTTTGGAAATGGGCAGCCCATCAAAAAACAGAATACTGAAAAGGTCAGATAGAAATGGCATAGGATTATATTTCATAAAACATAGGCACTGCATTTCAGAAACCTTATTCGTGTGACAAAAATTGTGACAAGAACACAGGTTGGCATAAAATCAATATACTCAGTCAAGGCCTCTAATAAATAATAGAAATGAGGAACAGCATAAATTTAACCAGTTTTCATTACAACTTAAAAGTCATTCTAATTTCCTAGGTGAGCTCTAGAAGCTGCATAATTCCCCCAGAAAAGTCAAAGCCTGAATATTTCTCTTTTTTTTCCTGGAAAGTGCCAATGCAAACTTCAAAGAGAAAAATATGTTTACTGCTTTCATATACACCAGGGGTGATGCTATTAGACAATTATCAATGTGTGGATGGTGGATGTGGAGAAAGCATTAGATCAAGCAAAGAAATCAAACCCCAAACCATTACCAGGGCAAATTTACTGATCTATAGTCAAATCCCAAGGTGAAATGCCCTTTGCCTGCAAAAATGCTAGTACTTGTTATATACAGAAAGTGAGAAGGGCGATTAGGTGAACATTGTCAAAACTAAGGGAAGCAGAAGTGATGTTATCCACTAGATGTAGTATTTTATTGCTTGAAGATGGCAAACCACCATGAAGCTTTCAATGTGATGGTCCCTATCACACAATGCCATGTGTATGACATTGTGTTTGATAGAAATGGTACAGCATTTCTAGCAATGAAAAAAAAACCTGTTTGATGAACATTTGGTAAATTGATAGCACTGGGTAATGACGGTGAATGTCATGATGCAATATCTAAGGGAATGTGGCAGCGACTGGGTCATAACCATGTCAGGGTTATTGCATTGGGCTTGCATCAGCCTGTGTCCCTCCAGAGATACTTGCAGGAACACCTCAGCAAGCGAGAGTCGAAAAGTGGCAAGTTAAAACCTGGAACCTCAATCAGTGGCTGATACCAGATGAGCAACTCCCTCCTGGAAACATAAAAGACTAGGGGACTTGGAAGGCAGAATAGACTGTGCTTTGGTACCATGAGATGCAAAGCCAGTCTTAAGTAATGGGGCTATAATACAGCACTTTCACCCCATGCCCTAGTTCATTAGCTAAAATTTGCAATATCCTATTCCCTGCTCCTGTTTGCAGTTGACTATGCTTTATGATAGTTTTCATCATAGGTTATTGGGCACTGTTTTGAACTTAAACCTTTATATGTTATTGGTTTTATCTTGTATTGTATTGTGTGTTCATTATGCATTGTTTTAGGAACATTGTGCCATATGTAAGCTGCCCTGAGTCCCTTTGGGAATATGGAGTTGGGGTACAAAACTAAAATAATAATAATAATTGCCACCCTCATCATCATCACCACCACCATCATCATGTGAGTGTGGAGAAGAGCAAACCATACACCGTTTCCTACAATGCAGTCTGAGGACCTCATCACACTAGAGAATGAATCCACTTTAAATCCATTTGCTGACTCCTGCAGAATTCTGGGCTCTGGAGTTTAGGGAGGAGCCTTTAACAGCCTCACTAAACTACAAACCCCAGAATTCTATAGGAGACAGAAACTGGATTTAAAGTGGATTCATTCTCTAATGTGATGAAATATAAGAGCCCTGCCACATGCACAATGGAGTACCTTAGAGAGACACCAGAAAACATTGGTCAAAGGAAATGTAGTACAGTGCCAAGTTTTTTAAATTTGTTTGTGGTTTTTTAATACATTATAACTGTATTCTTAATTTGCTGCTGACATGATAAATAAAAATAATCCAATGTCCCTTACTGATGACCTATCAGCAGATGCCTATATAAGGAGGATGAAAGAATCCATCTCTTTCTCCTATGTGACTCGGTCATGAATATCTGTCTGTTATGTATGTGACTGTTTGATGACTGATTGCAAGTACAAGGAAAACAGATCTGTGTGTGCTGTACATATTGGTACATATTGCAACAGTTAAGACTAAAGCCTCCTAATATTTTGGATGAAAACGTGAATCTGTGAGTTGACTAAACAGTATAGATGCTGGCAGCGAAGACTCTGCCGATAGATGATCTGAATCACATGTGTTTATTGTGAAAGGACTCTGCTATATTTTGCTTGCTTCTGGGACACTTGCTATCCAATTCATGGAGGTTGTGATTTGGAAACTATAAATCGCTTCACGTACCTGCCTTCCATAACACATTGCTAGTCTGCCACCATGAGATAAACCTTTTCTTGCTTTTAAGAGTAATACCTGTTGAGAACCACAGATCGTGCCATGTTTTGATCACTTACCTGTTGCAATGAGGGCATACCACTTCTATACTGGCATGCCAGCACTGAGGTGACATCAGGGACGGGATTGTTCTTCTCTCCCACTCTCCTCCTCACTTTTCCTAAGGATTTAATTATTGATTTAAAGTTTAATTTTTAACTTTAAACATTTATTTATTTATTTATTTCGGACATTTATATCCCATCTTAACTCAACTTCTGCAGAAGGACTCAGGGCGGCTAACAAACCAGCACCCCATGGTGCCCATATCCAAAAACATACATATACAATTTAAACAGCAATATAACTGTTTTTACTGTTTTATAAACAGTATAAAACAGTAAAACAATATAAAACAGTATAAAAACAATCAAGCAGCCAACAGTCGCCAGATTAAATCATCATCGAAGAAGGAGTCAGTCAGTTCCATAAACAAATCGTTTGTTGTAATTTCATATTTGCAAGGGTGACTGTACTGCTGCAATGGATGGTCGTGCAATTGCCCTGAGACAGCAGCTTTGTGAAATAAAGTCTGAAGTGGCAAACAAGTTCTGGTAAATAATGGTTGTTTGCTTTATATACAGGGCTGTCCAACTTCTACCCACCCAAGGGCCGGAATTCCAGTCACTGATCACCTGGGGGGCCACAGCAGGGGGCGGGGTCCCTCACGGGGGCGGGGCTGTACCCATGCACGCGTTGCTGTGCCATGTCTCTCTCTCTGTCTCTCTCTCTCTGTCTATCTCTCTCACTCTATCTCTCTGTCTATCTTTATCTCTCTCTCTCTCTCTCTATTTATTTCTCTCTGTCTCTCTCTCTCTTTGTGTGTCTCTCTCACTCTATATCTGTATCTCTCTCTCTATTTCTCTCTCTATATATATTTCTCCCTCTCTCTCTGTCTCTCTCTCTGTCTCTCTCACTGTATCTGTATCTCTCTCTCTCATTTTTTCTCTCTCTTTCTCTCTCTGTCTCTCTCTCTCTGTGTCTATCTCTCTCTATCTCTCTGTCTATCTTTCTCTCTATTTATCTCTCTCTCTGTCTCTATATCTCTCTATCACTCTCTCTCTATATATTTCTCTGTATCACTCTGTCTCTCTATCTGTCTCTCTCTCTATCACTCTCTCTCTCTCTGTCTCTATATCTCCCTATCACTGTCTTTCTGCCATGCCCCCTTCCTCCCTCCCTCCTTTCCCCCTGCACCGAACGGAGCGCCAGTGCCGGGGGGAGGAGGGAGGGAGGAAGGGGGCGTGGCATGGAGGAGGCAGCGGCTCGCTTCCTCATCCCTGCCACGCCCCCTCTGTCCCTCTTCCCCCTCCCAGCGGCAGTGTTCCCGAACAGAGCGCCGGTGCCAGGAGGGAAAGGAGGGAGGGAGGAAGGGGGCGTGGCAGGGAGGAGGCGGTGGCTCGCTTCCTCATCCCTGCCACGCCCCCTCTGTCCTCTTTCCCCCCCCCAGCGGTGGCATTCCCGAACGGAGCGCCGATGCCGGGGGGAAAGGAAGGAGGGAGGGAGGGGACGTGACAGGGAGGAGGCGGCAGATCACTTCCTCATCCCTGCCACGCCCCCTCCATCCCTCTTCCCCCCCCCAGCAGCGGCATTCCTGAACAGCGTCATGCCGGGCGGCAGAAGCTGGCGAAATCACCGCTTCTGAGACTGGTGTGACGCTTTAGGAGGGAGGGCGGAGCCATGGGGGAGCAGAGCAAAGGGGGCAGCAGCTGTGGATGGAGCTTGCACCGCCGCGCGCATGCACACTTTTTTTTTGGATTTTTTTGGATTTTTTTAAAATTCGGATTTTTTAAAAAAATAAAAATTTAAAAAATAATTTTTGCAGGAGGGTAGGAGGGCTGGATCCAAGGGACTGGCGGGCCGTGTGTGGCCCATGGCCCGCCTGCTGCACAGGCCCACTTTATAACAAGCAGATCTTCATACTTGTTGTTAGCTTCTTTATGCAACAATTTTTATCAACTTAACAGGCATAACCTTCACTCCATTCCAAGGGCTCCCTGATTTAGAAGTCTGGTGCAATACTTAGATTTCTCTGCTACAGTGCTCTAATGCTTCCCATGAACTATAGTACTACTCGAACTCTCAAATCAGTTTTTAAAATCGGTTTTATGATGTCGCGTTTTATGTGTTTTAACTTGGTATATTTTATGTGCTGTAAACCACTCTGAGCTTCGGATAGAGCAGTCTATCAAGCCGAAATAATAAATAAATAAATAAGCAATGTCTTTGTATCTCACCAAACTACACATTACAGGGTTGCTTATGGTAGGTCGAAGTTATATAAAACTTCTATATTGTGTAGTATACATTTCAGCCAGTAGACTGATCGTCCTCTCTTTCATTATTCCTAGTTTGCATGTATGCTTGAAGATTCAGGAGTACATCATGCAGTTATACTGCAATGGAAACTATGGGGAAAAAAATATAATTTTCCTGGTAAATCTCTACTTCTTCACACCCATCACACATCCCATGAAAAACCAAAGGAGTTATTAGTATTGAGGCTTCAATCGTTGAAAGTATTCTCTAGGTTCAGGGAAGCAGCACCCAGTAGATAGATAGATAGATATTTATTTACGGTCAAGGACCAAGGAGCACCCAGTAACAAATGTTTTATCCACCTGGCTGTTTCTTTAAGAAAAATAAGTTGGGAAGAGTATTGAATGGGAGCACATTAAGAAAACCACGCTACTCATCTACTCAACCCTTTTCTGTATTTTTTGGGAAAATAGTAGCCATTTATTCTTTACAGACATTGTAAGTTGATTATTTAGAATAAGAATGTACTTGAAAGTCCCTTCCTCTTCCTACTTCATCTCACAGAATTTGTTGCTACAAAATTAAGTCATGGTACTAGATGAGATAGTTGAAAAATAATACTAATTTCCTAAAGAGTAGGTCAAGAAGCACCTACTGGCCATGATAGCTAATGGAAACTTCATCTATGTTTCATATATACTGAAAGCTAAAAGCAGGCTGATAATGACAGTTGTTTTTATGCCTGTTAACTTTGGAATGGTCTTTCTGGATCAAATTAAAAGCCTGGCATTCTGCCTCCTAGAGTAGACATCACAGTGTTACCGAGACCTTTATAACCAGAACAGTCTCTTGAAAACAGCTGGAGTAGTCAGGCCACAAAAGATTCTGTTTTGCCATGCTGTCTGATGTTATAACCAGCAAGATGGACCACTTGTTCTAACCTCCTGGAAGAATCTTTCAAGCACAACTCCAGGAGTTCATTCAGATGGATCCCATTCTTTTATGCAAAACACACCCTAGGAATTGTTCACTATCCTGTAAAAAGTAATGAATCAACTGATGACATTTAAATTTAAATAGTTTCTTTCCAGCAGAGTTAATACATGCACGATGCAGATGACTTAAAAATATATGTGTACAATATGAATATCAAGCATTGTAGAGGTGCTTTTCCTTAATTATGAAATCACAAATTTTATTGCTGTAATGGGTTTGGTAGAAGTATTACCCACCTGCTCCCCCTGCTGGATCATTATGATATACATTTCATCCCATAATTAATACTTCAAAATTGCAAATTAATTTTTTTAAAACCATTTTAAATGTTTTATGTTTAGAAGGAAGAATGCAATTCATAATATATCAGAAACAAAGATCAGCATGCAATTAATTTGCTGCATGGTGTGGTTATGTGTAGTCTAGATAGTGTTAAAAAGGATTTACAATGCTACTAGTCATGATCCATATGGATGTTTACAACATCCATGTTAAGAAACAACATGCCTCGCAATGTCCTCTACTGTAAGCTACATTAGAGAAGACAATTGTCTTAATGTCTTGCTTTAAGGCTTCTCAGAGGATGCTGCAATAGACAGCCAGCCAATTGCTCTTGGAACTATTCTTTTTGTGGTTCCTTGAAAATGTGTCCTTAAATATAGTGTATGTGTTAAGCATTGAGTCAAGGCATTGTAATTCCTATTTACATGCATTATTCTAGATCTCTTTGATTAGTTGCATGCCTGTTAAGAACCCATCAGAATGTACTATTGTGCGGTATGGTGGGGAGGGAGGCTTTGGATAGAAATTTATCTTGGCTGCACATACAGTTGTTCCATCCTGCTCTAATGGGTTATACATTAGAATAGTTGGTTGTGAAATTCTTATATTAACTGTAAATGAAATAACTTTCCCCACCAACAATATATTATTATGAGCTTTTCCCATTGCAATCCTAAGTATTTGAGGATGTTTACTCTGTAATTGTGAAGACACATTATCAGAATAAAACTAGACTTGGACCTGAGTCAGTTTGAATGAAAATGATTTGTAATATTCAGTGGTCCATTTCAAATAACCTCCAAAAACAGAACATGGAAGAAGGAGCCCCCCAAAAAGCCCCAGCAAAATGGATTAAGAGGGCCAGATTTATTGGCTACTGGAGAGGATAGACTTTTGTCTGCAATATACCTGAGGGGCTCCTGAAGAAGATGAGATTATTGCAGAGTCTTTTTCTCCCTCCCGTGGCAGCAGCAGCATCCATCCATTTCTTTTTGAAAAGTTTCCTATGCCCCTCCTCCAGAGAGGGCCCTGCTGGGAACTTGCTTTCCCAGTAGCACTTGCATGAGGTAGGCATTGAAAAGTCTCTGATTTCCTATCAGAGCATAATAGGAATTAAAGTTTCTCTCTCTCTCATTTTCTCAGTTGCAAGAGAGGGTTCTGAGAATGAACACAATTAGCAGCTACAATTCTCAGAACCCTCTCTTGCGCTTTGACTTCTTTTAAAATGTTATGGTAAAAACTTAAAATAACTCTTTAAAAATCAATAGATTGGTGAATTGTTTTGTAACTTGACAGGCCTGCAGTTGTAAATGGGGTGTAAAACCGAGGTAGGTTTTATGCAGATAGACCTTAAAATGATTGAGGAATGAGCCTTTAAAGTTTCCCATTGTAGCCAATGGGCTGAATCTTTGTCAAATGAAGATGGCAACATCCATCCCAATTTGAGTAACTTCCCAGTAAACAGAATGAGGGATCAGCCAACAACACACCTCAAAACAGCATGCCTTTGGCCAAATTGCACACCTCTAATTAAAAAAACCCCTGTTTAATAGAGATTTTTGCACACCTGGAGTGTTACTATAGAAATTGTTCTGGTGATGATCTGAAAAAATATAATATGGCATTTTAGAGTTTTTTGATTTTTTAGAAGCATACTGTATATATATATATATATATATATATATATATATATATATATATATATATAGATATATATATAAGAATGATCTGGTAAACACTAAAAAACCACTCAGCAAATTTAATAGTCATGGAACAAGTGGGGCGATTGGTAACTATTTAAAAACATTAAGCAGAGTGAGAGGGAAAATGAACAGTTCTTACAATATAGGAATTGACACAGTAAGCATTTGCTATGAACCAAATAAATTCTGTGTTGTGAAGCATAAGGAAAGGAATGAGACAGAAAACTGCCAATATCATAAACGGCTTTAAATATATACTGCAACTGCAATCAGAATACTGAGTATAGTTGCAGTCCGTATACTTACAGAAAAGTAAGTACCTCCCACCACTTATGGTGCAGAAAGGGACAAGATTGTTAAATAGCAGAGATAGATAATTTTTTATATTCAAACATGGCTGAAATCCTGCATCAGGAGATGCATCAACAATTGAGCTCTATGACAATAGTTACATATCTCAGACAAAACTTTCTAATAACTAATGGAGTGAAACAAGGTTGTGTTCTTGCACCAACCCTATTTACAATCTTCTTCAGCATGATGCTCCAAAGGGCTATGGCAGATCTCGAAGAAGATAGCTTGTTCAACTTAAGCTGTCTGAGGGCTCGCACTAAGACTCTAAACTATCTAGTCCGTGAGCTGCTTTTTGCAGATGATGCTGCCCTTGTCACCCATACAGAAGCAGCTCTGCAGCGCCCAACATCCTGCTTTGCAACAGCTGCAGAGCTGTTTAGGCTGGAAGTCAGCCTGAAGAAAATGGAAGTTCTCTACCAGCCCGCACCACAGGAAGAACATCATCACTCCCAAAATCAGTGTGTACAGAGCTATCATACTGTCTATTCTCCTTTATGGGTCAGAAACATGGGTCACCTATCAGAAACATGGGTCACCTATCGCCAACACCTACGACACCTTGAATGCTTTCATCAGCGCTTGTCTTCACACAATCCTAAATAAACACTGGACCGACTATATGATGAATGTTGCTGTCTTTGAGCAAGCAGGGATCACCAACATTGAGGCCATGGTGTTGAAAACACAGCTGCGCTGGGCAGGGCACATCTCTAGGATGGAGGACCACCGCCTCCTAAAGATACTACTCTATGGTGAACTCGCCACATGTCAGCGCAAGAGAGGCGCCCCCAAAAAGAGATATAAGGACTCCCTGAAACAACATCTCAGGCTCGGCCAGATTGATCACCAACAATGGTCCACCCTGGCCTCACATCAGGAGGCATGGAGACACACTATCCACAATGCTGTGGCCTCTTTTGAGAAGACACGCCGAACGGGTCTCGAAGAGAAACAACAACACAGAAAGAACCGCAACTTGGAAACAACATCACCCAAGGAGACTTTCTGCTGTGCTTTCTGCAACCAGACTTGCCTATCTTGGATTGGCCTTTTTAGTCATCAACACGCTTGTAAAAAGCGTGGGATGAGTCCTTCCTAAGAATCTTCGTTCGCGAAGTAATGCCGAGAGAGCTGTATGTTGTAACAGCTGGCTTTGAAATAATTCTTTCCAAGGAACACATACACTATGAAAAATTATATTCAGCTGGTTACTAATCTAGATAAGTACATTTCTCATCCACAGTTTCACCATTCTTCCATTTCATGTGTCATTCAAACTTGTAAAACTAAGCAAACATCCAAACATCCTAAGCCATTATGCTACATTAGCTGAAGTGATGAATATAATAAGGTCCTTAAAATAGAATTGCTAATTTGCTTAACACCAAAAATACCCCTCCCCAATACAATTTCAGATAGCTTTGTGCAAGCATTAGGAACATTTTCAAGCCTTCTATTGGATATCTGCTGGACTTGTGGGAAAGAATAAAAAGGTAGAGATAAACATTAGGGATATCAGAATGGCACAAATGGGCTATCATGCTTGAAATGAGTGATATTACCAAGTAGGAAAGATCATAAAGTGAACTGAATAAAAATGCTATTTGAGATAACATTGCACAATAAATAGAGGCAAAATTTTGCTTTCATCAAGGTGCAAATTACTAACTTTAAGAAAGTCAGTATTTTGTTAAAGCTTGATTGTTGCTTTGGTGGATGGAATCATCATAGAAAATGAAAAATGAAGCATTTGCATCAGGTATGCCACAATAATTTTATTCTTATTGAAAAATATGCAAAAAAATTCTTAGCTGATAGACTAAAAAAATATAAATTTAATAAAATGTAGTGCTCAGAAGGCATTACTGTAAATTCCATGTCATTTTTAATAACTCTGTGTCTATGACCATTATCTATAACTATAGATCATTGTTAAAACTTTAAAGTGCCCATTCAATATACATATTTCTTTCCTCACCATACCACTTTTACTCCTGAAGCCCAGTAGGTGGGAGATTGCTCCCACCCCCTCCTAAAATATAGGGTTGGAAGAGCCTGAAAGTCGTAAAAAAAAACCCTTCCAAATTTTGACTTTTGAAGCAGTTTTGAACTATGCAGGAAAGATTGGGGGAGGATCAAGTTTGAACCACTTACCTTTTTTTGGGAAATATTCCATGATGTCCACATGACTCCCAAGGTTATTTTAATTTTCACAACCATTAAGTAACTTTGGTAAAGTCTAAAAAGTTTTAAAATCTCATGCTTTTCCTCCCCCGACAATGCAAGGGAGGGATGAGATGGGTGTGGCTAAACACAGCCATTGTTGTTTGTGAAGGTTAGGCTCTCCACTGGGAAAATCCTTGCAAGAATCCTTGCAAACCATCTTCTACCCCTCTCAGAAGACACCCTCCCAGAATGGCTTCCACCCCTCCAGAGGAACAGTGGACATGATCTTTACTACACGACAGCTCCAAGAAAAATGCAGGGAACAAACCACTGTACATGGCATTCATTGACCTTGCAAAGGCATTCGACACAGTGAATCGCAGTGCTCTCTGGACCATCTTCCAAAAAATCGGGTGCCCTAACAAATTTGTGGACATCCTGTGGCTCCTCCATGATGACATGATCGCAACAGTCTTGGACAGCAATGGCTGCCAAAGTGACCTATTTAATAATAATAATAATAATACTTTAATATTTGTGAGTCGCCCTCCACCCCTAACAATTTAAAAACCCTAAAATACATCAATGTACAGCAATTTAAAACATAGATGGAAAAGGCTCAGACATTCGATGGTCCATGATGACAGGTCTTTAGGTCTGACCGGAATCTAGTTTGGGTCAGAGTGGCTCTGAGGGCAGGTGGCAGTGAGTAATCAGATTCCACCTGATTAAGGTGGAATCAGGTCTCAAACAGGGATGTGTTATTGCCCCAACTTTATTCTCCATCTTCATCACTATGATACTTCAAGCTGTTGATGGGAAGCTTCTCACCAGAGTGGAAATCATCTAGCGGACAGATGACAAGCTATTTAACCTCAGCAGACTGAAAACCAAACCAAGGTTACAACAACATCTGTTATAGAACTCTAATATGCTGATGACAACGCCGTCTATGCGCATTCAGAAAAAGACCTACAAGCCACTCTAAACACCTTTGCAGAAGCATACAAGAAGCTCAGACTGTCATTGAACATCGAGAAAACCAAAGTGCTCTTCCACTAGTCACCAGCCAATCCCTCTCCAATGCTAGAAATACAGCTTAATGGTGTAACATTAGACAATGTTGATCACTTATGCTACCTTAGCAGCCACCTCTCCACAAAAACCAACATTGACACTGAAATACAACACCGCCTGAGCTCTGTGAGTGCAGCATTTTTCTGAATGAAGCAAAGAGTGTTTGAGGACCGGGACATCCATAGGGATACCAAGGTGCTTGTTTATAAAGCTATTGTCCCCCCAACACTGCTATATGCCCGTGAGACGTGGACTGTCTACAGACATCACATGCAATTCTTGGAATGATTCCATTAGTGATGCCTTTGAAAAATACTGCAAATCTTCTGGGAAGACAGGCGGACAAATGTCAGTGTGCTGGAAGAAGCCAAGACCACCAGCATTGAAGTGATGGTCCTCCACCATCAACTCCGCTGGACTGGCCACATTGTCTGGATGCCCGACCACCATCTCCCAAAGCAGTTATTCTACTATGAACTCAAGAATGGAAAATGGAATGTTGGAGGGCAGGAAAAGAGATTTAAAGATGGGCTCAAAGCCAAACTTAAAAACTCTGGCATAGAACTGGGAAGCCCTGGCCCTTGAGCGCTCCAGCTGGAGGTCAGCTGTAACCAGCAGTGCTGTAGAATTTGAAGAGGCACAAATGGAGGGCAAAAGAGAGAAATGTGCCAAGGGGACAGTGTGTCAAGTCAACCCCGACCGCCTTCCACCTGGAAACCAATGTCCTCACTGCAGGAGAAGATGCAGGTCACGAATAGGGCTCCACAGTCACCTATGTACCCACTGCCAGGACACCGCACTTGGAGGACCATCATCCTTGGACTACAAGGGATCACCTAAGGAAGTAAGAATCAGAGTTGGAAGAGACTTCATGGGCCACTTAAGCCAATCCCTTGCCATGTAGGAAAAGCACAAAGTAGCTCGTAGAGACCTACAGACATTGCATTTGTTAAAGATTCACATTAGTTAGATCACCTTATAATCTACTTTATCCTGCCTTTCATTAGAGAAAATCTTCTACAAAGAACTGAGGGGCAAAAGATGAAGAAAGAGCACTTTGATGTATTTTATCAATTCTCTAATTTATGTGCTTTATCAACTGTCTCAAAGGAGCAGCTGAAAAAGAAATGTTTCATTAAAACATGTATAGATATATACATATGATGAAGAACTAGGCTAAAAATGCCCAACCTAATAGTATTGTACATCAGTGTGTGAACTGAAGGAAACCCTTAAAAATATTTATGGTTTCTAATATTGCCTCTTTTGCCACTAAAGCTGCTATAGAGATGTTCTAGGCTGTTCTTAAATAATGCACCTTCCTCAGGAATTGACTGTTATACATAATAATGTTTCTGTCCTCATAATTTTTTTTATTAGAAAAACAGGAGACTTAACTGATGCATCAATTCCTCCCACCTCCTAATAATATGTAATAAGAATCAAATGTGGCAAAGTATGCTTTGGGCACTTTCTATGTGGATTACTGCTCAATTACATGATTACTATTTATTTTCATGGACCACATGCAATTGTTAAACAATTTGCTTTATGATAACTCCCACCGATGATAATAGGCATTATGTTAGTAGAACTGGCATTTGTTACATTATAGGTCTCCATACAAATAATAACATCTTCCTGAGAGATAACTCTGCAGGTTATCTAGTTCTGAAGGTTGTAAAAAAAGTGAAGAGCATTGTAACATCAAGGTAGAACCTGAAGGTTTTCAAACAAACACAGGGAAAGTACATTTTGTCACAATTTACATAGGAAACATTTTTTATTATCTGTTAGGATACTAGTTTCTTACAGTACTTGGAAAAGTTAGGATTTTTATTTAGCATTTTATCACCTAAGGTAGACAAACCTGCACTGCAGCTGAACTGTCACACTGAGTGATGCTCCCTGTCACACAATGCCGTGTTCATCCTGCTATTGGATTGCCTTCACCTCTTCCATGATTTTCCCATACCTAGCCATTAATGTGTGAAACCCATAAATAGCTCTCCATCCTATTGGAGTGGAATAGGTGCCTTCTACTTACTTCTGTGCCAGCATGCCAAAAGGAATGTGATGTCAAGGAGTGACATTATTATTTTTATTATTATTATTAAACTTTATTTATACCCTGCCACCATCTCCCAGAAGGGACTCGGGCCGCTTACATGAGGCCAAGCCCAACAATACAACAATAAAAAACAACAACACAGCAGCAAATAAAACAATACAATCAAAATAACACATATAAACAGTAAGTACACATTCTTCTCCTTTCCCTCAGCCACAGTTTCCCAAGCTGACTATTATTATTATTATTTCAAAAAGAAACCATGTGTGTGTGTGATTTTTTTCCATGTGTGTATGTGTGTTGTGTGCAGTTTGTGTGTGTGTATATGCATGATTATATATATATATATATATATATATATATATATGGGGTGGTTGATCCATAAAAATGTTTCTAAATTTATGGGGGAATTGCCACTGTTGTTTCGAAATACAAAGTGTTCTGAAAAATTTTGTAATAATTTCGAA
Organism: Anolis apletophallus; assembly: GCA_030556195.1. Classification (NCBI taxonomy): domain Eukaryota; kingdom Metazoa; phylum Chordata; class Lepidosauria; order Squamata; family Anolidae; genus Anolis; species Anolis apletophallus. Next base: position 33,092,458 of record JARBWK010000004.1, on the reverse strand, counting down.
ATTGAAACGTAATTAATAACAAAATTCGTTATTATTCCATTACGCCAGCTGGGAATCAACTCCCAAGCATTAGTTCCCAGCTGGCAAGGAGGGGTGGAGGTGACTAGAACGCTGACACACAGACACACACACACACACACACACACACACACACACAGAGCTCATTTGATGTCTCACCTCTCTTCAATCATGCAATTGTGTCATTCACTTTTTTTTCCATGTCAGGAGTGACTTGAGAAACTGCAAGTCGCTTTACAACAGAAGTCACTTGCAATTTCTCAAGTCGCTCCTTACATGGAAAAAAAATCTGTGATCATCATATTTCCACACACCCAGCCTTCCATGGTTCCCAGCTGGCAAGGAGGGGTGGAGGTGACTAGAACGCTGAAGGAGACTGCTTACTAGAGATTCAAAACCGCTGAATGGTAAATGCGATTTGGCCGTTTTGGCTGTTTCAGTTCTTTTGGACAGCCATAATGGCATGGGATCTGCTGCCAATTTGTTCTGGCAGCAACAGATGATGTGGCTGCTGAAAATGGCTGCTTTTGGTTTCTTTCAGCTACACATGGAGTGCAAGGAGGGATGCAGTCCTGCACACACAGGTTTCCCTGTGAGGCTGTGAGCCCTGCTGCCTGCCTGAGCCAATCAGAAAAAGAAAGCCGCTCACAGGCTACCTAGCTCCATGTTCTATCTCAGTGCCATTGCTGCTTTTAGGATCTTATTTTGGGACTCAATTAGAACCTTTTCCTTTGGCAATTAAATTTATGGTCTGTGAAAGGGCATTTTTTTTTTGGGGGGGGGCGTGTTTTTAAAAAACATTGCAGTGGCTTACTGAAGGGAAGGGAGCCTGACTTTCTTGAATTGTATACTGTAGGTATTTTAACACCGGGGCTTGGGAAAGAAAGCAGCCCATAGAAGTTTTAACTTGGGGCTTGGAAGGATAGCAGTCTATAGAGATGTTTTAAAAGTGGGCTTGGGAAGGAAAGCAACCCATAGAAATTTTAACATAGGGCTTGGATGGCATGATGGGAGCTGGCTGGTTCAATGGGTGAAAAAGGACAGAGTGGTGCATGCTGCCAAATTTAGCCCTGTGTGAAGAGGTAGGTCTAATTGAAGGATAAGGGGTAAGGATCACAGAAAGGATGGTTTCTTAAGCCTGTTGCCTTAAATGCAGGGCTCATTGAAAGATATAAGGGAAAGGATCCTTGAAAGGGTGGTTTCTTCAGCCATGTCCTAAAAATGATGGAAAAGGGAGCCTCATAAGTTTTTCATTGCTGCCAATGTGCTGGATTTTTTTTTCATTAGCCAATTTCAGGAGGCTCATGAAAACAGATCTGGGTGCCTCCTGAATTGCACAACACTATAATGGTGTGATGATGCAACAAAGAACAAGGAACTACAGAAGCTAACCCTTTCCCCCAAAATACTATTCACAGTTTTTAAAAAGTTTGGACTGAAGTCTGGAGCAGACCCATTATTCTGCTAAAATGGAAATCCGAATTACAGCTCCAAGGATTCTGTTTTACAGAGAATCCTGGAAGAGTAGTAGAATAAACAATATTTCTGAGCTTCAGTTCTTTATAATGTTCATACCCATGACCAGCTTCAATTTAGCAACAACTAACTGTGTCTAGAGTTCTGTTAACTCTACTTCTCTTTATGAAAAATTGCTTGGGAAACTAAATGGAGATAAAGACTTATAACTTGGTCCAGAAAATAGTCTATTGCAACAGAATGGTATTCATGAATTAAACACGATGAAAGTGCTTCTGGTCCAGTTTTGCCACACTATAAATATGCCTCTATCCAGCTTCAGCTGACTAAACATAGGGCAACCTGAAGAGGGGATATTTATGCTATCAACGTTTCAACAATCATTTCACGCAATATATGATTTGGTGTTTTATAAATAAACATAGATGGATTTTTAATAGTAAGTGCAATGTACTTCATTTTGTTGAAAGTATTACACCTCATAAACATATCAAAGATTTCATTTACAGCACGAATTGTACCTCCTTTCTGGAAGAAACCATTTTGGACATGTCTAGTAGGTTAATCATTTTTATGTTTTAATTTTTAAAATTTAATATGCAAATTTGTGTGAAACCTATTATGTGCAGCTGTTCATCATAAAAGAAACATCAACAAGAAGGTGATGGGGAAATAAGAGAAGACACAAGTAAGACAAATGGTCTTCAAACTAACAGACATTTAAGGTGTAGAAGGCTTTCTCATGGAAAAGAGCAGATTATTAGCTATGCAGAATTAATTGAAGAATTGGATGATTGATTTTGTTATTGGAAGTTATTATAAAACAGTTTATTTCTAACAACCTTAATCGCTCAAGAATGAAGCTCTTTAATATTTCTGCTTTTGTTCTAATTTGCAGTCCAATCAGTAAAGGAGTGGGGTTTTAAGTGGTCCTGCTATAAGAGCAATAATCTGTTATATTTCTTGATCATGAACCCAGAAAGCCCGGTATATATATTTAACTCAAACTTCATATTTATTCCTTAATAAACATTTATTGTTCTTTACTAACACATTTCCCTACTGCACCGGAGACAGTGCCACAAGTCACATGGAGAATATTTCCAAAATAAATTTAGCTTTCATTGATAATATTCTACTCTTACTTGCTAGGAGAAAGGAAATAGAACAAAAAATGTGTGAGTGGGGAAGAAAGAGGAGAGCAAGAAGAAACAGAGATGAGAAAAGCCACAGAAAGAGAGAAAACAAAAGCAAGGGGGTAAAAGAGGCATGGGGGGAGAATAATTTGTCCGCGCGCCAGTGATGAAGCGAAGCCAGGTCTGAACTTTAAAAGTTATTTTATTGATTAAGTGAGCAAAGTAAAGCATTCTCACACAGAGCAATTCAGCAGCCTGCACCTCACAGTGGAATCAGCATGAAGACTAACTCAAGCAGCTCAGCGTCTCCCTTATCAGTATGTTTACACAGCTGAAGGTCAAAACAGTGCTGGACTCCACTTCTGCTGTTTTAACCCTATAAATGCCTGGTTACACAACACAGCATCTTATACAATGGTTGAATAGCAGAAAAATCTGAAAATCACACTCTGACAATCCCCCTTTTGAATTTCAAATCTTTCTGTCTATTCACAAATACTATCCATCCTAAAACATACTCATTCTACATGTGGACATCCATCACCATATAAAGCATTCCTAAGCAAATATTAAATCTTTACACATTAATCACATACATATGAAAAACCTTAGGTACATAGCAACACATGTATTCCTCAAGCACTTAGGAATCTTCCTTTTTCTCTCCAATTAATGCTCTGTTTACTATCCCTTTATTTCTCTGTGCCAAACAAGGAATCACCAGAGCCTTTTATTCTACTCCTCCTGCAATAACTGTTTCTATTATTACTCCTTCTTCTGGCTCCTGTTTCACTCTCTTAATCACTTCCTTCTGTTTTGATATGGTAGATTCTGGTTTATCTTGTTTTATTCTTCTAATCACTTCCTTTTGTTTCAGCCTTGCACCTTCCTGTCCATACTGTTTATTGGGAGTTCTAGTTTCCCCTTTCAGCACCTGTTCTTGTTGACTAACAGTACTGGATGCCCCCTCATCCCTTTCACTTACATTTTCTCTAACTTTTGGAAACACAGACAATTCTCCAAAGTTAAGGTGCAAATGCTTCCAATCTTTAGGTTTTTCAAAATATGCCAATCTTGAAAATCTAATTGTGTGTGGTGTTTCTAGAAACCGGTAACCTCCTCTCTGATACCCCAGTATTTCAAACGTATCTGGCCTGAACTTAGACTCATTTTCTTTCTCTCTCTTGTGGGTATACGTTGGATTGCCCAAAATGTCTGTCACAATGTGGTGGGTTGCGCCATCCTGCCCATCAAAGTACATTGTCCCACAACCACCAAGTAGACAACTTGACCCAATTGACCATCTTTTGAGCTCTCTCTTTGATCTGAACTTTGCAAAAAAGTTATTTTATTGATTAAGTGAGCAAAGTAAAGCATTCTCACACAGAGCAATTCAGCAGCCTGCACCCCACAGTGGAATCAGCATGAAGACTAACTCAAGCAGCTCAGCGTCTCCCTTATCAGTATGTTTACACAGCTGAAGGTCAAAACAGTGCTGGACTCCACTTCTGCTGTTTTAACCCTATAAATGCCTGGTTACACAACACAGCATCTTATACAATGGTTGAATAGCAGAAAAATCTGAAAATCACACTCTGACATAATTATGAACACATGCAAAGCAGAGAAGGTCTGCTGCCAGTGTTTTTGTAATTGGGTATCCTTATGTACACTTCAACTTGTTTATGAAAGTGTCCAGGCACTTTCTCAAAATTCCAAATGTTGGAAACCCCAAATACCATACTGATAACTTAAAAATGAATCGTTTTATATCTAACTTGATTTATTCGCAAGCTCAACCTTGCATTAGTCATACTTTTATGTTTAAACTGCATCAAAATACCTCAAATGTTGAAACTTATTTTTTTAATCTTTTGCCTGCATGTTAAGGCTGATCATTCAAATCCATATTTTCTATTGTTAAATCTTCAAAAAGTTGTTACTGTGACAGAAATTAAGCATACCAAGCTACTGTGGTTTTTCTGTCTGTCTGTCTGTCTCTCCCTCTGTGTCTATTAATTTCATACAAAAAATAGGGGAAAGTCATACCATGTTAACAGCAAAAACGTGGCAAATATCTTATCCAACAGAAAGTGATCTTTACTTTCTTTTCCTATTTACTGTTATTCATAAGAGTAAAGCAAGTGACTATAAATCAGGTTCAAATTGTTCTGTAATTGTGCTTTTCAAAGTAGATAATTAAATCGCTGTGTCTTTGGAAAGGTCAACATGTTGGGCTAACATATATTCATCTCCCCAAGGCATTTGCCCTTATTAACCATGAATCAGTGTTTCATGAAGTGAGCCTTTTGGATTCATCTCACAAAGCCTAAGATTATAACAATTCATTGAGATCTACTTTTGTTGCTTAACTTTATTACTAATTAACCCTCATATTTCCTTTAAGATGTACCTCTGTTACCAATAATACTGCTTGTCACAGGGGGATATGTCAGATCTTGTGTCCATTGTTACACATTATTAAAGATACTCAATAATCAGCATGTTTACATAAGAAGTCAACAATGATGAGTAGGAATAGGCAAAAATACCTCGTATGTGTGCTATTTAGTAAGGGTGTGCAATTCGGTTAAACCCCATTCTGTTTTTGGTCTCTGAATTTTGGTGGACCCCCAGATCCATTTTTCAGGCGTTTCCCAAATTTAGTCCAGCAACCAAAATATCTAGGAAGATCCAGACCATTGGCAGCAATGGAGAAGTTACGAGGCTCCCCTTTCCCCTTGGACCTCTTTCATGCACCGATGGTGGTGTCTTTCTCACACCCTGCACATACAGGCTTCCCCCTCATCTCCTTCATCACATGGTGGGAAGTCTAATCCTCAGTAAGCTGTCTGGGTTCAGGCTTTTAAAAAGGGAGACACAGCTCCTTCACTCACCCTTCTTTCATAAGCTGCTTGAAGCCTCAAGCCAGCTGGGTTTATTTATTTGTTTATTTACTTCATTTATATCCCACTCTTCTCACCCTACAGGGTACTCAGAGCAGGTTCAGGTTTTGAGGGAAACCTGGCTATTTTTCCTACCACTCGCCTTTCCTCAACTTGGGTTTCATGTTGCCAAAGGCAGCCCGTACCATCCAAGCTTTCCCCTCATCATAGGTGTGGAAGCCTCTTTAAGCCGGTGTAAGGAACCACCCTTTTTGTATCCTTTGCCCTCAAAACCCTTTCAGTGAAGTTGAGTTAAGGGAGGCACCATTTTTAAACATTTATTTCAGTGGGAGTCACACCTCCTGAAGGAGCATTAGCTACTCTTTAAAAAAGGTAGAAACTATCTCTTCATTTTATGGCAGCTTTAGAAATGGTAAAGTACGTCCTCTACCCCACATTTGAAGCTTGCCTCATGTGAAGGGCATCATCAGTGGCTGTTTCTTAAGTGTGTAGAAAGTAAACTGCTTATTTAGTGCTATTTGAATCAAAAAGTATGCAGAGCTGTGAGCGGCACTGAGAATTTAGATTACTGGTCTCCCTCAGAAGCCTGCTCACCGCAAAAAAGAAAAAAGAGGAAGCCCAGCTTGGCTATAACGCACATCATGACTTTCTTCTGTTTTGATTGGCTCACAGGAAAACCCTGTGTGAGCATGGCTTTCTCTCCGTGCTCCACATGTAGCCAAAAGAAACAGAAAGCAGTAGTTTTCAGCAGCCACATGGTTTATTGCAGCCAGGAAAAAAGGGCGACGGAGCCCATGCCGTTATGGCTGGCCGAAAGGGTTGAACCAGCCAAACCAGCTGGAGTCCATTTGTAAAAATGAAAACGTGCCAACCTTACTGTTTAGTATTGACCAATTGCTAGTTCCTATTATAGTGAACATACTGAAGCACTTCCCAGTGAGCATTTACAAAAATTGAATGTAAAAATGGAATGTAGTCCATTTTCTTTTGAAATGTGTTGTTTGTTTGTTTGTTTGTTTAAAACTTTTATACCCCGGCCTTCTCACCTCCAAAGAGGGACTCAGACCGGCAAACAGCAAGTATTAAATGCTAACATATAAAATCTAAAGCATCATAAATTTACAATAAAATTATCAAATACAATGCAATAAATACATTTAAAAAGCCTTTCGCCAAAGTAAAATCAAGTCCAACTCAATCCATATATTCGCTCCGTATCAAGTGTTTAGTGACTTTAGTCGCTTCGCGATCTCCTCCTTCATTCTGCAAAGGCCTCATTGCACAGCCACATTTTCACCCACATCCTAAAAGTCAGGAGGGAGGGGGTGGATCTAATTTTATTTGGGAAGGAATTCCACAGCCGGGGGGTCACCACAGAAAGGCCCTGTTGTGTATACTTCCACGGTGCTTGCATGAAGTTTGTCATATATGGAAATGTGGAAGAATAACATTGTTATATTGTTTGTAATTCCATGTTCTGCTACGGTTTCTTGTAAGATGTTAACTGAGACAGATTATCATATTTTCATCACACTATATTAATAAATACCATGATAATGTTATGAAAAATGTTATTTACTATTTTCAAAACACCAATAGCAACATGAGTTTGAAAGAAAATGTTGAAAATTGTTTTAAAAGCTTCAAACAGATAATTTTAGAAAATAATATGCCAAACATAACTGTGCCTGAGAAAAAGAAAGTTTGGTTTATAGATATGCCAGTTTCTGGGCATAATAGAATTCAAGACAAATAAATTGATAAGATTCTGAAATATTGAGACTTACCAACTGAAATTAAATTTTTATGGGAAAAGAAAATAAGTGTGGTGGTAGTGATAATAAGTCCTCTGGAAGCAATTCCAAATAAACTAACAAAACATAGGAATGAAATCACTACAGACAGACCACATGATAGCACAACTGAAAAGTGACTCATCTTGGAAAATTTCATATTATCCGATAATATTTATTTATTTATTTATTATTTACGTCATTTATATTCCGCCCTTCTCACCCCATGGGGGACTCAGGGCGGATCGCAATGCACATATACAGGCAAACATTCAATGCCATTGAAATACAACATATATAGACAGACATAGAGGCAGTTTAACATTCCAGAAATCAGTTAAATTTAGCCTCCCCACAAAGTGCTACCTAAATTTCCTACTTGACAGATGCAACTGTCTTTCGGGTTGCAAAGGGCGACAATGAGCTACACAAATTGATGAAGTGCTCACCCTGACCTGGGCAGGCCTCGAACTCATGACCTTCTGGCCAGTCGAGATCTTATGCAGCTAGCACCCAGCCAGCTGCGCCACATTCCCGGTGCTAATAGATTTAGGGTGGAATTCAAATCACAAATGGTGTAAAATTCTAGTAACAGTAAAAAACAATAAAAATCCAAATTGTATCTCTTGTTAATTTCAACCTGTAAAAGCCCTCCTTGCCCCCCCTTTTTTTTACAGTGATTGGGATGAAACTTGCTACAACCCATTTAGGGATTTCTTCCCAGCTTGGCACTGATTTACTTACTAAAATTATCAGTCAGTCTTCCTCTTTGCAGATTCAACAATTTATTGGAACTCTGGCTGGCTGCTGCTACAGAGGGACAAATCTCTCCCCTCTCTTTATTGGGGCTTTCTGATGTGAGCAGAATTCGGGGAAATGGACTTTAGGGCAGGGTCTTTTGCATTCTCTGCCATATGGCTCCTCACTTTCCCAAACCACATTTCCTAGAGTCCTGTGCTTTCTTTCACAGTGAACTATGCTTTCCCCCTGCTTTTCCTCTCCTAATGGGGTGAGGCTATTAATTTAAAGAAGAAAGGCAGTCTTTTTGGCACAGAAAATAAAACTGACTTTGGGAGATTTCTGAGATTTCCAAAATACAAACAAAAAAGTTTTGGGTAAGTTTTGATTCTTAAGTTTTTGGCACAAGCCATGCCCACGTCGGATATCGCCTTGTAAGTATGAATTACATTTTTTTGATATGGCTTACAAGGACTAATAAAAAATGCACACCTCTAGTTGTTATCACTGTATTTTCTGAAAAGTGAATTGTGCAGTTTAACTATGTGATGTGTAAAGACAGGATAAAATGAAGCAAGAAAGAAACACAGTAGCAATAGCTGAAATCAGGAATCACCTCTGGAGGAGAAAAAAGATTCTCACACTCTCATTCAATCTGCCCTTAGATTGAGGTCCTCTGATCCATTGCTTACAATTAGTTTAATGGGGAGGAAAAGAAAATACTGCATTCTTATTAAGTCTTCTCTTAGATTACGGTTCTGATCCATTAACTACAGTTAGCTCAATGTTATGTCTTCCAACTGCACTCACTGCAATGAAACCATATGGAAAGGAGAACTTGCAGAGAAGTATTGTAATGCAGGCAGGGCTCAAGTGTCTGAAATCAATGGCAATGCTCCCTGTGAAGAACTGCACAGGAGAGCAGAAGGCACACCCTTGAATCTCTTGGCTTTGCTTGCATTGAAATGAGACAGTGTTTTTCTTTAAACCTTTTTTATATTTAATATTATGACTATTCTAAAATATGCAAGTTTTGTTAGTGAAAATTTTCATACTAATGGATATATGTATCTGTATGCTAAAATGAAGTTTGATTAAAAACTAAAGATGGTGTTCTTGGGATACATGAAGTGGGTATGTCATGAAATATATTTTATTTTTTCAAATAATGTAATAATATACTTTCTGGAATGTGTTGTGTGTAATATCAAATGAAGAAAAAGTGAAATGTTACTAAATATTTGATAAAATTTACATTTTCACACTTTTAAAAATATTGTCAAAATTACAATCTGAAAGTGTTTCATTGATGAGGTTGTATTTAATTGTACTAACTGATGTGCTCTGAACTTCAACAGAAATGTGCTCTTTGGGGAAACGAAACAGTCATGCATCTGTCTAATGACTTTCTTCGTGTTCTTTCTATTGATGTCTTTAAAATATTTTTGAGATACAATATATTGTTCTAAATTCATTTCTGTTTTTGGGAATACTCATATGGATGCCTTCCACTCAAGTGCCTAGTAGCTTTCATTCTAATGCCTTTCTTATGTTTCCCAAGGGAGCAGAAATGGACTTTTCTTGTCTTCACATTCAAAGATCCAGACAAACCCCCCTGTGTTGCTTCTATTAGTATGCATTGGCATCACAAGGATATGTCAAGGCAACCTTTCAAAAGAACTTTATCAACATTGATCCTAGTTCTACTAGCACATTGAACAAACTTATTTTGGTAACACTTCTACAAAAAAGATTTTCACAAAATCTAATATTGTGGGGTATTTTTATAGCAACTGTTCATCACTTCCTGCAATATTCACCCATTGCAATCTCTTTCAATTTTTTAAAAATGCCCTTCCTATCTTTCTCATTCATAATAAATATCCAAGCTGGTATTGATTAATTTTTTTAAAAGTGAAATTATAAAAAGTGTTGAAAAATACAACAAAGACTAGCCAAAGGGAATCCCAACAAACTGCATTTGTTGAAGTCCTTCCCTGGCAATAAACAACAAACAAACAAACCGCATATCTGATCACATCAGCAATAGGATGAGAGCCACATGAATTTCCAAATGCACCATTACTGAGAAATGTCTTTTATGTATTCCCAAATAACATGTGTTAGGATGCTAAGAACGAAGCTGTATTTATTTGGTATATCAGTCTGCAAAGGAATCTTGTAGTACCTTAGAGGTTAACTAAGAGAAAAAGTCAGTAGCATAAGCTTTTGTAAACTAAGTCTACTCCTTCAGATAAAAGATGCAAGTAAAATGCTTCTAAAAGAAATAATAAATTGTGAATAATCTGATGTGGGACCTGCTGAAGCCAGGTGTCTATCCTAGTCTGCCTCCTCAGACTTCCCTAGGGGAAAATGATTGAGCCTTGAGGACAATAAAAATGGGGCTGTTCCCCAGATGGAATTTACTGAACAGTAAATTCAGGGCACTCCCGTCTAAGGTCTGCCTCAAGGGTAGCATCCTGCCCCACTTCCAAAGTCCCTGGACTTGTGAAGATTATTCCAGACCTGTATCCTTTACCAAAAGGAAATTATCTCCCATCTATCTTAAATAATCATCTAATTGCAGACACTGCTCTGAGACAATCATTCAAGTCCTGCAAATACAGTATGGAGTAGGCACAGCACAAAAAAGAAATCCTTTTGGAATTCCTACCCATGCCTGAATTCCTACCCATGCCTGAAGCGGCCAGCAAAACGCCCACTGCACTGAGGGGAGGAAGATGGATCATGAAGAATCAAGCAAAAGAAGCACCTGAGCATATGGTTAGGTTTTAAATACCCTAACCTTCCACCCTAGCCTCTGACCATGGAGGCCATCCAATTAATACCTTCTCTGCAGTGTCTCATGCCACACAGTCTAGCTTTAAAGGCAATAACCAGCACTTAGGACTAATTTCAACAAAGGGTTGTGTTAGAACCTACCCCTAAATCTGTGGGAAGAGAAAAATCTTCATTTGTAAATAAATGTTACATGTTGCTCTTAGAAAAGATGTATGCCAGTCAAGAATCTTTTATTCAGGCCCTTCTGGCAATTGAACTATCTCCTGATTTCCTCTTCTTCCTTATCAACACTTCCAAATCACAGATCTTATATCAGGATGACAGCAATAGAACAATCCAATAAAACTATTCTAGGTTGTTGTAAGTTCTTCGACTTATATATGACCATGTTCTAGAATGCTTCAAAACCTACAACAAACCTACAACAACCCAGTAATTCCAGCCATGAAAGCTGTGACGACTTGGGCTATCGAATTATTAAAATCGCTACCACCAACCTAAAGTTCTCTTTAGGATTTTCTGTTAAAAATAATATTTCCAGCTAGGCTCCTTTTAAACCACTAACTGAGAGGAAACTGAGGTAAAAATTCTTCCCCCTTTGACTGGAACAGTGGGAAGGCGGGAACTGGCACACTAAACTGAAAAGAGGTACGATGGAGGCTTTCTTAAAACTTAACAAGAAAGAGTTTATTCACTTCAACAGGCTTTTAAAAACAAGGTGCAGAGCGTAATGGTTCACAAATGAGGCACAAGAGCGTATTGGTTTCTAAAGAAGTCTTTCTTAGATCTTAGACGTAATTCCAGACAGTTCTAAGACTTGTCTCTAAAGCTCTCCCACACTAATATTGAAACTAGTGGTGAGCAGATGTTTACACCCTGGAACTTCTATTCACTGAAAGTTCCCTGAGTCTTGTCTGAATCAGCTAACCAACTCCTACGTCTAAGAGTCTCCTGTTAGCTCCCAGTCTCAGAGCCCACCTTTCTCTCTAAACCCAGAGATTACAAGGTGTCCTGACTGACTATCACAAGTCAGCCCTACCGGCTCTAAACTCTAAGCGTCACCTTGAATTTCCTTCTGACCCTAAGCGTTGTCAGCTACCCTGACCCCTTAGCTCAGAATATTCACTGGATGCTTTGCTATAGAGCAGTGCTGTCCAACTTCTACCGGGTCCAGGGCCGGAATAGAGGTCACTGATGGGACGGAGGGGACGGTGCAGGGAGGAGGAGCTAGCTCTCTTCCTCCTCCCTGCCCCGCCTCCCCCTCCCCCCCGGCCGCCATTTTTTTTTTAAAAAATAGAATTGTTTAAATTTAAAAATGGTGGCTGGGGGCATAGCTGGGGCCGTGCCCAACAGGCTGGGGGGCCGGATCCGGCCCCAGGGCCGCCAGTTGGACAGCCCTGCTATAGAGCACAGACTGCTTCAGACACTCTGCTTAGGCTTTGATGTTACTCCCCCAAAGCCTAGCACAAGACTCCTCCACTCTTCTGACAGGATTTCTCCCCCCTAGCCAGCTCAGTTCCTCCCCCTTTGCTCTCAGCCAATCTCCTGGGAGACACTGTACCCAGACAGAGAGGCTCTAAAACCACTCCCCCTGTCTCTGGCACTACCTTCCTATCATGGCTGCCCTGTGGCAATTCCCTCCTAAGATGGATGCCAGCTATACTATCCAGGGAGGCCAAACTGCAACACGGGCTTCGGCCTGCTCAGAATGGGTGAGTCCTTACAAAAGCCTTCAACAAAACTATTCTAGTTTTCTCCTCCACTCTTTCTTATTTAGGTTGAACAGAAAGAGAACTATTAGACACATTTACTCTGTTTAGTTTTTAAAGCTTCACTTATACTTTTTAAACTTCCAAACTTCAGTCTCATGTTAGAATTGAACTGGGCGGCAAATACTCAGCTCTTTGCCTCAAAACAGGATGGAAAAAGTCAGATAGTGCAAGAGATTCTAAACTTCCTTTTATTAACTCCATGAGATCTTTCTGTATCTCTAGTCAAAAATACCAAGTTTCTTTCTTCTTCCTCTCACATCTGAAAAGAAAGACCTTTTCCTGCTCCTTCCCAAGTCTGAATTTTTTTTATTCTTTCAGACCAGAAATGGTACTCATGATAAGTTCTCAAAAAACTGAATGCACTCAAATGAGCAGATAAAGGCTATTAATTATTTGCAATGAAGTCTATTATTATTTTGTATTTGGTCCATTGGTGTCTTTTTGTTTTCTTTGATTTTGTATTAAAAAAATTCTTAGAAATACCCATTTTTTGGGGGGGGGACTCTTGTATTCAGAAGTGGGGTGACTTGTGTGTGTAGAAAACATGTCTAAAGAATAGTTTCTGTATATTTCTGTGCAATTCATGTTCTGCAATTTCTATAATTTCTGTGTGATTTTAATACAGAATAATTTCCCCAGAATAGACAATTAATGAATTAAAATGCAAAAAAACCAAACTTCTGTATTATTCATCCTGATTGGCTCCCAAATGTCAAGTGAGAAATGAATAGCAACAACAATTCTTCCCATCTCCCCTCCAGGCAACAGAGGCCAGGATATCTCTATGCTGATACTTTCACAGATTGACTTTGCAGTTTCATGGCTACTCAATGCTATTCAAGCTTGCTAATTGCAACATTAACAATCACTTTAAACAGACAAGGATTCTTCCTCCCACCTTGGACATTCCACAGATGCACACACACACACACACTCCACTTGCTTTACTGCCAACAGAACCTCTGAAGATGCCATAGATGCAGGTGAAATGTCAGGAGAGAATGCTACTGGAACACGGCCATAGAGCCTGAAAAACTCATAGCAACTCATTCTTACCACCCTTTCACTCATTCATTGCAGCCTTCTGTCCTATTGAGGAGAGAAAAAGTATATAAATCAACTAAAGGAGGAATGTTCAAAGGCCGATTTCATGTCATAATATATATTGTGTAACTGGGATTCTGGCATAGCTAAAATAATGTTTGCTTTCATCCTTTTCAGTCCATGTAACTTATGATTGGCAGTCCTGTACATCTATATTGTATGTTCCTTCTTCAAATGTATGTTATGTTAGATCTTTCCCCAACTATTGAAGATTTTGGAAGGAATGAGCTCGTATGGCATGTTTAAATTGCAGTTTAAATTGGTCTTCAATGTGTGATACATGTTTCTTAGAAATTCTTTCGAACCAAATGATCGCCTTCTTACCAGTATTCATGTTATCCTCATAAATTATATTAATGTCTCATTTAGGCCTATTAATGTAATCAAAAAGGTAAGTACACACTGGTAATTTATAAATGGTCCCTAGAGTTTTCATTTACAGGATTGCTAGCATGTTTATTCACAAAGCACATTTTCATCAGAAGAAGCTTTGCAGAAAAAACAACATATTTGTGAGATTTAGTACTTAGCACTGTTGGATATCTTCTGCTTTTCAATAACTAATGTATTTTGCCTGGCAATATCTCAAATAAGAAAACAGGAAGTTTTATGTAGCTTTTTTACAGTGTTAAACTAATTGCTATGGCTCACTAAGGACCAGAACAGCTTCAGAATAAGAGCTGGTTCGCAGAGCTATTCTCTTCCCTCTTATACACTTCTGGTCCATTACAGTGTCCAAATTATGTAACGGGCCAGAGATAGCCTTACTGCTTTAGCTTTTTCTTTTTAAAAAGAAAGATTATTGTCAAAACGATTCAGCAAAAATTGAAAAGAATGAAAACTCCAGTGTATTGAAGTACCTATGTGAATGCTCAAAGTCATGTCCAGATCACAATTCACCTCATCTTGCTCTCACCTCACCTTTCAAAGAGGTTTCAGGAGGCAGAGCAAATTATTTCAAAACTGTTCTGAAAAGAGATGAAGTGCTTTTCAGAACAAGATGGCATGTTATTATTGTGGCTCAACAAACAACATTTCTTCCTTTGTAATGTGACAACAATCCTGGAATAAATATTAGTGTTCAAAAGTTTTAAATGATTTCTTGGCAGATTCAGGTATTTCATAAGAAGTCAGTGGGTGACCTGGCTCAGAGTAATCCCATTGGGATATGTTTCCAAGTGTGCATTTCAAGGAATTAGAAAAAAGAAACAGATGTTTTCTGTCAAAAACTAATGTTAGAAAGAGCTACCATTACTCCTTTCCTAAGCACATATTCTAGGCTATAATCATGTACTCCCTTCTTTTGCTTTAATAGACGCAGCAGAATGTAATAATTCATATTCTGGCTTGTTGACACAGCTTGCTTCAGCTGTTCACAGAGTAAGTTGTTTGTTCACTGAATCTATGAACACGTCAGCACTCTGCAGACAAACAAAAAGGAGCTGTTGGTTTTGACAGTGGCTGCAATTGTCTACCACCCTCTAAGGGACTTTTGAAAACCTGTAATAAGTGTGGAGAATCACATGCAGTATATTTTTACTGCTGCTAACTTTGACACTCTTATTTCCATTAGGAGAAATAACAGACTCCTTACAATTTCCTTTGTGCAGGCAAAGTAAAATAAGGGCACAATCAATCAAATTCTGTATTGAAATGAATAAGGGCTACCCAAGTGTGACTTTGGGGGTTTCATGTCTTCTCTATTTTCTGGGAATTGTGCTTTTCAAATTGTTACTCTATTTTTAGATTTCAGGTTTTAAAAGTCAGCCAAAATATAATTTTCCATAGACAATAGTAACCATATTCATAGCTATTGACAAAATTAGGTAAGGATTATTTCTGGTAGTCTCACTCCTTCCATAAGTATCACAAAACATAAACATGAAAGAACTGTGCTATGTATTATGTATGCTTATGGAGGGTTTATGAATGGTTAGATAGGAGGTGAAGGGCTTTGTAAGATAACTGTCCTAATCTATTAATATGTCTTGCTGAAGGAGTTTGAAAGAGATTTAATTCTTTGGTACATTTTTATACTTCTGTTCTAAGACTCTAGGGTTTGATTCAGAGTTTTCATTCTGCTCATGGAAGGAACTTCCATTCAATGAAGGAGTGTTTCAGATATTGAAGAACCTTTTTGCTTTTTTGGTAACTGGAAACCCCCCCCCCTCTGTGAACAGAACACACTCTGGAAATGGATCAAAAGCTTTGACTGCAAACCAATTTCTTTGAAAAACTATCAAGAATAATATTTGAGGTTTGGCAGTATATAGGTCTTCATTTATTTCATTTCCCCCATGAAATAACAAATAATTTCAAAGTATTTATTATTCTTCAGTGAGATTAAATGATTTTTGTGTACTTTTTAAATAATTTTTCACACTTTTACATGACTAGGTTATGCGATTTTTCCCTTTCAAAAGTCTGAAAATGTGAAAAATTGTATAATAATCGATAATTTTTGCCAAAGATCCTTAATGTATCAAAGTATCTATTCTAATCAAACATTAAAACATTTGTAATTTTTTGTTCTATACTTATATAGAGAATCATGGAATCATAGAGTTGGAAGAGACCACAAGGACCAGCCAATATACTTGTAGCAGAAAAAAGAACATGGTTTCACAAAGGTTGGAATAGTCTTCTATTCATTGTATTGGTACAGTAGGACTGGAATGATACAAGAGGAAGAGTTCAAAGTGCAATGGAGACATGGTGTGCAGTAGCCCTAAAGCTTTTGAATAAATATGTCTTGTCAGAAAATGGATATCCTCTTGTCAACACATAAATAGAGTATCTATGCTTTTTTAATTTGGTAGAAAAATCCTTTTTAGTTTAAAAACAACTATAGCCCTGTAGTGGAGTCAAATGTGTTTAGGAATCCATCTGCAATTCTCTGATTAAGACACAGCCATTCAGCAATGGAACTCTCTGCCCCGGAGTGTGGTGGTGGCTCCTTCTTTGGAGGCTTTTAAACAGAAGCTGGATGGCCATCTGTCAGGGGTGCTTTGAATGCGATTTTCCTGCTTTTTGGCAGGGGGTAAGACTGGATGGCCCATGAGGTTTCTTCCAACTCTATGATTCTATGACTACTTTGGATCTGATAAAACACATGCTGTTATTTTAACTGGAGAAGCTTTCAGTTTTGTTGCTTTTTGTATAGGTTTCACCTTTTGTTTACAAGCAAGGACTGTCAACAGTTTCTGGTTGAATCCTGTATCCATTTTTATTTGCAAATGTAAAACACATATATGTATTTCTTTATTGGATTTATATCCCTTTTATTATTTCTTGTGTTTCACTGGTTGGTTGTTTTTTTTTCCAAGACCAAACTTCAGTACATTTATGGAATCAATGAGACTTACCCACATATTCAATTGATTCAAAGGCCTACTCTATTTGGAACTGATATAATTCAGGTAGAAGACTATTCCATACATGTCATAATGTGGATATAAGGCTATTTGAACATATTTGCTAACATTTAAAATATGGTAGTTGATAATATTTAATTAAAGTATGAAAGTCAGCATGATGTAGTGGTTTGAGCATAGAACTATGAATCTGGAGACCAGGGGTCCATCCATACAGTATCCCAGGAGCTCCCAGTTCAAAATGGAAGGTGGTCAAATGACGTTCCTAGAAAACATGGGAGGAATAATTACAAATCACTATAACACAAGATTTTCAGTTGCGGGAATATCCTGGTTCTGGCCAGAAAATGCAGTTATTGAAATCTCAGTATGTCACTACACTCAGAAAATAAGGGATTTTATATTGGCTTGTTCCTCAGTTATACATGCTGTTTCCTGATTGGTTGTATCACAAAAACATGGCAACAGTTGACTAGAGAGCAAAAACTTTATCCTGGCAAGAGAAACTTTGTCCTCCACACATTTAATGAAGTTTGTGACACACAAACAAAGATTTTGCCATGTAATCAACTTTCTCCATGTTTTCATGATAAAAGCAATGAGGGACATATATGTATAACCCAGCAACATCACCCCATTGTTTCCTGGCACATGTACATGACTAAATATGTCTGAAGGATAATAATGACAAAGTTATGTTCCTGGCTTGAAAGTGTCAGTTCCTGTTTAATAGTGTCATTGTGGCTTTGAAAGTAGTGGTACTACTCCACAAACTTCATTAAATGTGTGGAGGATGAAGTTTCTCTTGTCAGGACAAAGTATTCACCCTCTACTCAACATTTGCCACCTTTTCAGGATACAAGCAACGAGGAACAAATATGTATGATCCAGGAACAAAACCCGTACAAAAGACGCGCATATTTGCATCTGCACACTGAAAGTTTTTTTAATAAAAGTCAAAATTTGCAGTGGACACTCTGAGGCAGCCATCTTGTGGACTTTGAAATTATAAAAAAACCCAGAAAATCTAAACATCACAGGCAGAAATCCAGGGACCAACAGGTCTATGTGTGGACCTGTTCTCAGGTCTTGGGGATTTTTGCTCCCCATGGAAACCCCATGATTTGATGCTGTTGGGAAGTGCCCCCACCAATTTTAGAATAGAACTAAACTTGGCACACACACATACACACACACACACACACACACACACCCCTGCTCAGTCATGGAAACTCGCTTGATGATCTTGGCTAACTCATACTCTGTCAGCCTTAGGGGAAGGCATAGGCAAAACCTTGCCAAGAAAATCCCATGATAGATAGGATTACCATAAGTCAGAAATGACTTTAAGGTGCACAATAACAACAAAGTATAATATGTACTCTGAGAAACTACATTGTACTGATAACAATATAACACTTTCTGGGTTATATCACACGTCTCTTTACAATAACAGGAACCTGTATATGCAATACCTTTGGACTTAACAAAATAGTGTTTTTGTAGAGCGACCATTAGACCAGTGTCACTATCAGCTAATTAATGTTTCAGGTAATTCACTTGATTCTAGAGTTCAAAATTTATTTGTGCTGTGCTCTTTACCAGCTAAAGATACTTCAGTGTTTGCCATTTGGAAGAGTTAATGTCAGATGAATGACTGCAACATACTGTAATTGCTACTGATTAGTTTTATGTTGTAATGAAGTAATAATGACCAAAACACCAGGCATTTCTAGGGGATTCATGAGTGGCTGGTTTTGCTTCAGGCCATTAACCCCACTCATTAATACCTCTGGAAGTGCACTGTGCAGAGGTTGTTATTGTTAATAACAGGAATGGTATAAAAACGATTGCCAACACTGTAAAATTAACACTGAATATTTGCAAGTTGGGTAAATATGAAGCATTTTTTCCAAACTGAAAATATTTCTCCATTCTAAGTCTGCAACCAAACATAGACCACAATCCTTTATATTTAAACTGAGTTTGCTACCAGCAGTTCCCCATATATTTGATTGAAATACTTGTCTAATTCATTTTCCTTAAGGTCAATTCCAAGAAACAAAAAGCATTTTACCTGGTCATGAATTAGAGATGGATTATTCTGTTAGGGTTGTCTCTTGAAGAAAGTTATAACAATTAGCCACTGTATTGTTTGAATGACCATTAGAATGCATAGCTGTCCACGCAAGAAGCAAAGCATTTCATTTAACTGTATATTGTTTTTCTGTTGTGTATCACTCCCTTAAAAAGATGATGATAAATAAGAAAGATTACAGTTGCATGAATTCATTTTGTAGGCAGTAAAAATATTTCCATTTATTCCCTTCATGTTAAGGAGAATAAAAATGGATGATAGACTATTTTATAATAAAATAATTTAGCCAAGCAATTGTAGTGAAAATACTGAATACCTTTTCATAAATAAAATAATTTAAGATGTCATATTTTTAAAGATCTGCTTCAAAGAGAAAGAAAGTAACTGAGATGCCTGACTTGGAAAAAAAGCAAGAGTAAAATCCATTCACATATATTGGTACCAAGTTTTAACATTCCAACGGAAAGAAGCATACTACAGTATTGTTTTGGTCAAATTTAGACCTTTTCATGACACTTCAGTTTTTAAAAGTGGACCAACAGAGTTTGCACTAGGTTTCTCATCTATATTATCTCTAATAACAAGTGATAAATCTTGATGGAGCTGGGATTTTGGGAGTGAATTTTAGAAGAAGAGAGTTTGAGAATGGGAGACAGAGAGGGGAGGAGAGAGTGAGAAGAGAGTAAAGAGTGAAGGAATTTGGAAAGAGATAAGTATTGTCAAGCACGAGGGGAAGAGATGTTGGTAAAAGGTGAAGAGAGATTGGGATGACCTGAAAGAGGTGAGAGGAGGAAAAATTGCACAGGAAATGTTTTTCAAAACAGGACTATTTTAGAACAGAGAGACACAGAAACATCAAACAGGGCTGGGATGGAAAAGGGAAAAAGAGGTTTGAATAATGCCTTTGGTACACTATAAAACCCATAACGCAGGATAGTCAAATGTGGCACTATCTTAGTGTTTTCTTGATTTGATTGTAACCATCCCTTAATATTTTCTGCAGATTAGGCTATTGTATTTTAATCTCCTCATTTCTAGTTTCTAATTGGGAATAGAAACTAGAGACATTTGAGCACTGTGCCTCAACAAGCCTGTCCTAGGTTATTGCAATATATTGAATTATCTTTAACAGTTTGTGTTAAAAGAAGTTTCAAACATGTGTCCTAAAAGGGCATAGCTTATAAATTTATTCACAAAAATCTTTAGCTATATGCATGATTCAGTTGCTTGATTGGAATGTCACTTCATGGCTTCTAAAATATCTACTAGATTCGCTGTTTACCATAAAATATCAAAAGAAAGTTGAAATCAGCATAAGGAAATTTTACTTTCTTTACATATAAATTAATGTGCCACTTTAATTTACCTGTGTACATGATATATCATAAATGGAAGAGTAGCTCTGTAATAGTGTAAATATTGGTACCAGATTTCAGTTTTTAGGGAATGATAGAAAGTGTGTGTGTATGTGCATGAGAAAGAAAGAAAGAAAGAAAGAAAGAGTAAAAGAAAGAGTGAAATGCATGCTTTACTATAAGGGATGCCTTACTTGAGGGAGGGAAAATTTTATTCCATATAGAACTGGAAAGTGTCCCTTATTTTAAGGATTATCCTCTATTTGAGTTTTTAAAAAATCATTTTATATAGATCAAACAAGATTCCAGAATTCCCATATTCATGGAGGCGGGGCCATCACAAAGAGAAAAAAGTGTGCACTGTGAAGTTTATGAACGTGCATTTTACAGAGAAATACACAGCTACCTTAAAGACATCAATTTGTTATTTAGATAGAACACAAATTTTAATAGCTACTTTCTGGTTGTTAATCTTCTATGACATGAATTTTGATTGTCTGTTATTGCTATTTTGAAAACCTGGCAACAGTAGTGTGTCTGTGGCATAGAGAAAGTGGAAGATAGAACTATGTCACACCCATGACAAACATAAATACAAAATTCTGAGAAGAAAATAGGAGCATCTCAGAAGCATCAGGTGCTTCTCTCATGCAATGATATAACCATAAAGAGAATGAGAAAATACTTCTCAACAGCCAGAACATTATTTTCCACATTATTCTGCATCTGGCCGTAGATACAAAACCATGTGTTTCTCTGATTTCCTATGGTCTCCACCAGTCACTACATTACTATGGTCTCTGTGAATGAGGAAGGCATGTCCTGTGGAGGTTTTCGTCATTATGATAGGTACTAAATTTCTCCTTTCACAATGTCAAAAAGTTACTAAAAATATTCCAGTAATTCTAATCAATCTATCTGTCACTATATGTCAGTCTATATGCTACTTAGAAGAAGCCAGCCATACAAGTTTTACATTAATTCCAAGATTAAATCTGTAGATTAAAGGTATGGACTGTATTTGCTTGGACAAGTCCCTATATGTGGGGAATGGGAATCAAAATTTTGCAGTAGTTGCCCCATCCATGAAGGCAGCTTTTCATAACCTGGTTTTATCCTGTTCTTAAATACTACAACCGTCAAATCTTCCAGCATTGGCCATACTAGCTGTGACTAATGGGAACTTTTGTCTAAAAGACTATACATGAAGTATACCAAATTGCAAAAGAGCTGTATATCAGTTCAATGGAACAGCCTGTCATCATCAAACAGAACAAGTTAAATGTATTACAGCACTGATTTAGAAAGAAAAGCATTAATTAGAATATGAATTACAGAGGGGATGGAAGGAGAAAGGAAAAGAGAGAGTGAGAGAGAGTTTTTGAGTGAAGGTTAAATAATAGCTTTGCTGAGATGTTTGGTCACCTAACAGTTCATACACTTATAGTTAAATGCTACAAGCTGTATTCCTTTATTCTTGAACACATCAAGTGCTTAGCATGATCTTGACTTTTAGTAACTATGCACTTCACTTGAAGTCAGTTCTATATGATTAAGTGTTCTTATTTTGAGGAGGCTAGTTTGTTTAAAGAATAATAATTAGGACTGAAAAGGTCAAACATTGAAAAACACTGGCAACTGTTCTATCACAATATAGCAATGTTAAAAATCCCTGAGAAATGATGATAGATTTGTCTGTCTGTCTGTCTGAAGAACTGCTCTCTGCTCTCGCTGCTTAGAACTCCCTTTGGAAATGGACTCAGATGGCTTCAAATAAAGGCTATAAAGGAAGATACATGGCCATTGTACTGAACTGCAGTAGCATCAATAACATCAACTCCTACTGTAAAATGCTTGTTTGGGGAGAGAAGAATGCCACACAAAACTCACTGTTGACCTTAAACCAAGGGTAAAGTACTAAGGAAAATTTGAAGCTGAATGCTGGAAGGAAGGAAGGAAGGAAGGAAGGAAGGAAGGAAGGAAGGAAGGAAGGAAAAGAAATCTCATTCTAGTGAAATTTCTCCTTGCCAAGTCTCTCCTTTGGTGATTTGGGAAGATTGTTTTCCTCACTGAGCCTTACGGGAGCCATAGGGAGGGGAGGGCTCATTTAAATTTACTCATATTCTAATATTTTCCAGGTTCTTTGCAAGTATGATCACAGTGGGTGATTTCTTTAGCATCTCACTGTATATCTGAAAAAGTTGACTTTCAGCTTCACTCTCCTGGACAGCTGAATCACTCTTTCTTGTGCCTTTGCTTGCCTGCCACAACACATTTTCTTTTCATTTAACAACATAAGTTCAGAAAGAGGGAGAGACTCCCAGTCCTCATGTTCTTTAGTTCACCAGATGCTCAGTGATAAAATAATCTTCAAACATTATGTTACTTTAAAAATCGATGCTATACTAAAAGCTAAGAAGATTATTTTTTCTGATGTATTTCACTATGGAGTTTTCTTGACTAAGCACTCTTCATAAGTTTTTGCAGCCTTTCTACAAAAACACATTAGCGTGATTAACACATATAATTGATTTACATACATGCAAACAGAAATAGCAGTTACAATTGAACTGCCTTAGTTAACATTTTGATTTTGATAAATTTTCCCTCTTGGCTTTTCTTCGCGAACTTATATTCAGGAAGGACTCATCCCACGCTTTCTACAAGTGCGTTGATGACTAAGAAGGCCAATCCAAGATAGGCAAGTCCGGTGGCAGAAAGCACAGCAGAAAGTCTCCTTGGGTGATGTTCATCAGTGCTGTCTTCACACAATCCTAAATATACACTGGACTGACTATGTGACGAATGTTGCTGTCCTTGAGCAAGCAGGAATCACCAGCATTGAGGCCATGCTATTGAGAACACAGCTGTGCTGGGCAGAGCACATCTCTAGGATGGAGGACCACCACCTCCCTAAGATACTACTCTACGGTGAACTCGCCATGGGTCAGCGCAAGAGAGGTGCCCCAAAGAAGAGATATAAGGCTCCCTGAAACAACATCTCAGGCTCAGTAGCTTAAAAATTCTCACATGCTTACAGATATGTACAACTTCCAGGCATAGAGCAAAGAAAATATTTCTGCTGCTGCATAGGAAAAGTAAAAGAACATATATCTTAAAACTTTAATCAAGTCATTATTATCACTGAAAAATTATGAGGGCTAAGTGTGCATACATTCATGAATAATTCCACATAAAAGCTCCTGCTCACAAAACAGTAGATATTCAAATGGATCAAACTGATGAGCGACTACACTGAAGACACACAGTTCAGTTGCAGTGAAAACTCTAGATCCCCCTAGTACTTCCAAATATCCTGACAATTTTTTCAGCTCTATGCACAGTTCTTCCACACCTCACATTTAATGCTTTACTTTGAAAGCAATTGGAGCAGGAAGGAAACAATTAACAGAGGCAATGAGATAAAGGTCCTTGCCCAGGATACAATAATACTAATGGATATGCCGCTAGTTTTACTTACCCTTGCCCCCGCTCAAATTTTATTCTAAAGAAATATTTTTTAGTCTTTTAATCTTGCAATTTTACAATCTTTTAAACAAACATAAAAAACCCCAACTGCAGTTAGGAGTGGGAGTGGGTTGACAGAACAGTAGTATGCTTTGTATTCATATATGCATTCATTGTATGTATGGGTAAGTGTGTATGTTTTGTATGTTTTGACATGGTCAAAATTGACTAATCAATAAAGAATTGTTGTTGATACAATAATACTGAACCTTTCATAAATTGGTCTCTTCACAACTATTATCTGAGATGTATAGAAAAACACCATTGAAACATTCAGAAAGGGAGCCAAAAAGAATAACCTGTCTGGTTTTCTGGTTTTAGACCCATTGCCAAAACAGTAGCAAGGTCTGGATTTCAACTACATTGTTTTAAAAATCTGTCCATTTTAGGGACTTTTTAAGGGATGCTTTTGCGATAAGCACCACCTTCCAAATCTACTGAAAAAACATTGGTTACTGGAAGGCTGAGCAAAGGAAGACATACATTTGTGAACTGTGGTGCTGGAGGAAAATTCTGAGAGTACCTTGGACCGCAAGAAGATCAAATCAGTCCATACTTCAGGAAATAAAGTCTAACTGCTCACTTGAGGGAATGATATTAGAGGAAAAGATCAAGTACTTTGGCTACATAAGGAGAAGGCAGGAAAGTCCTATTTCGTCTTGGGTCCTCACTCCATGATACCCCTTTATGTTTGCTCACACCAGTGTTCCAAAATCAGGAAAAATATCCAAAATCCAAAACATCTCTTGCTCCAAAGCTCTTCAAATAAAGGATACCGAACCTGTAATTTCATTTCCAGTATCTTGCCCTGAAATCTTAATGGGCTAGAATTATTTTAATATGAATAAATGAACATATTCTCTATGAAATGTAGCAAAACTTAATGGATTTAAAAAAGAATAGGCTATAATATGCCTACCCTTTGTGAAAATTTAGTAGATTCAGAAAGCAATCAAATGTAAATGATCCCTGTCACAAATGTAACTTTAAAAAAAGAGTACTTTCACAGTATTGCTTTAAAATATATGAAGGTAGCAATCTGCATGCAACTTATTTTTTAATTAAATTATATTAATAATGGTCACCTCAGTTATACATGACTCTATAAAAGGTGTTTGATAAGAGCCTGCTATTGCTTTGTTAATTAATTTCTAGTGATAAAGCTTACAAATGGTGGCATTTTTCCATGGCATGTTAAACCTATATAATAGGTCATCATTCTAGCAAGACGGTGCAACTATTAACAACAAGGTTTGCTATGCTCAGTGGGTTTCTGCTATTAAGTTTTTTAATTTAACTATAAATAATATTGACAACACATATTGAGGAGGATCGAATTAAAATTCCACCTGAAAATAATAACCTTGGGCTGATTAAGAAATGGCATCCAATCCAATCATTAAACAGGAATTGAATTTTGGAGGCTATGGCTTCACGATTAGAAATACCTGAACTGGTTTTAATTGCCTTTTTAAGACAGTGAAAAACTCTTTCTTCAGAAAGAGTAAAACAAAAGGTGATGCTAGCAATTCTATGTGTTCCAAATCACTTATTTGCTGGCTCAGCAAGTCTTTTGATTGGTCCATAAACTCTTCAATCTTCAATCAGCATTTTTGGAGGGAAAGTGGTTTTTGCAAAAGCTGTTTAAATCACACAGGTGTTCAATGAAAGCTGTAACCTATTTACTTGCATGCATATGCATATATTTAGATGTGGCTTAGTAACTGTGTCAATAAATGCTTTAATGTGACTTGAACCCAGAAATACAAAACAAAATTTTCATATCTATTTATTTAGGACAATGTTGAATAGTTTCAAACTATTTTACTTTGGTGAAACACTTAAAAATAATAGATGTGGAGATACTACTTTCAGAAAAAGGTACTTAAAATATTTTCACTAGCTTTTAAAAGTACTGTCCCACATATATTGTGGTCATATATTTTTCCCTCTTTTTTGAAAACGTATCTTTATTTTCCTCCTTCTAAAAATATAAATTCTTTGTCATAGGTGATTTTTAAAAAATGGAATTCTAATTGGTGCTGGCCTGTGGTATAAATTGCACTTGCCTTATGTTTGTTCGTTTGTTTATTTATTTATTATTTATTATTTATTATTTCAACTTGCTTAACCGCCCTTCCCAAGCCTCAGGGCGGTTTCCAACATATAAAAGCACATAAAAGATTAAAACATCATAAAAACACTATAAAACAATCCTAACCAGTCATACATCAGTCACAGCGAGTCAGAACAAGCTGACTCATACAAAGAGCAGAGGCAGCACAGCTAGATAGGAGGTTGTCAGTTCAGGTGCTGGTCAGTCACCAAAGGCCTGCCTGAACAACCAGGTCTTGCAAGACCTGCGGAAGGCCATCAGGTCTCGCAGGGCTCGCATCTCCGCTGGGAGCGAGTTCCACAAAACCGGAGCGGCCACAGAAAACGCCCTCTGCCATGTGCTGGAAAGCCTGCAGAGCTTCAAACTTGGGATCTCAAGCATGTTAAGACCCTCTGAACACAGTGATCTTTTGGGTACATATGGGGTAAGCCGCTCCCTCAAGTTCACTGGCCCCAAACCATGTAAGGCCTTGAAAGTCAAAACTAACACTTTGAAGGAGACCCGGAACTCAATCGGCAACCAGTGCAGTTCGCGCAGGAGAGGTGTTATGTGGTCTGTCCTAGTAGCCCCCAGCAGCAGGCGTGCTGCCGCGTTCTACACCAGTTTAAGTTTCTGGATCGCCGACAAAGGTAGGCCAATGTACAGCGTGTTACAGTAGTCGAGTCTCGAGATGACCGTGGCTTGGATCACCGTGGCCAGATCGCAACGGGAGAGATAGGGAGCCAGACGTTTTGCTTGCCACCAATGGTAAAAGGCTGTCTTGCAGGCACAAGCAATTTGCGCCTCCCTAGACAGCTGGGAGTCCAGCCAGACCCCAAGGCTCTTGACTGAAGACTGCGGGCATAACGCCACACCATCAAATGTCGGCAGCTGGATCTCCCCGGGCGGCCCAGCCACAAGATCTCCATCTTCGCCGGGTTCACCTTCAACTTACTGGCTCACAGCCATCCAGTTACAGCTTCTAGACAGAGTTGTAAATTATCAGGTACAGATTCCGCCCCAGCATCCATCCTCAGAATTAGCTGGGTGTCATCAGCGTACTGATGACATTCCAGCCCGAAACTCCATACCAATTGGGTGAGTGGTCGTATGTAGATGTTAAATAACAGCAGGGAGAGTATGGCCCCCTGAGGGACTCCGCAATATAAGGGGGAGCCCTCAGAGACCACCCCTCCCCACTTCACTCGCTGCAGGCAGTTTTGGAGGAAGGAGGACAGCCAATTGAGGGCTGTCCCCCTCACCCCCCGCCACCACCAGGTGGTGTGTCAAAAGTTGGTAATTGACAGTATCAAACACTGCCGTGAGGTCCAATGACACAAGCAGCGCCAATTTGCCTCGGTCCACGTGGCAACGGAGTAGGTCTGTGATGGAGACCAGGACAGTCTCTGTCCCATGCCCGGAATGGAAGCTGGACTGGAAGGGGTCTAGCCAGGATGCGTCATCCAGGAATGTCTGCAGCTGGTCCATTGCTGCCCTCTCAATTACCTTGCCCAGGTATGGTAAATTGGACACTGGGCGGTAATTGGAGGGAGCCGCGGGATCTAACCCTGGCTTCTTCAGCAATGGAGTTACCACTGCCTCTTTTAACTCCTCTGGAAAAGCTCCTTTCTCAAGGGAGCAGTTGACTATATTCAACAGAGGGCCACTTAACCCCTCCACCTAAGATCGAATTAGCGTGGAAGGGCACAGGTCGAGGGAGCATGTGGTAGGTCTAAGAGCTGCGACAATCCTGTCAACATCCTCTGTGTCCAGTGGTCAAAACTGGTCGAAGGTGGATCCAGCGGAGGGCCACGGAGTCTCAAGCTCCTATACTGTGGCGGGCAGGTCCCGGCGGAGCGTCGCAATCTTGTCTGTGAAGTGACTCTGAAAAGCCTCGGCGGTAAGGGCCCGATCATTATTTGGGATGGTAGGGACCATCGTAAGCTGCCGAATTATCTTGAACAATTGTGCTGGACGTGAGTCAGCAGACGCTATCAAGGAAGCATAGTGAGAATTTTTCGCTTCCTTGGTAGCATGCTCATAAGCTTCCATAAAGAGCTTATAAGCTGATTCCGAAGGTCCGTCACGGAGCTTCGTCCACACGCACTCTAGCCATCTCTTCTCCCGCTTCAAGGTTCTTAGATCTTCTGTGAACCACGGAGAGCAACCCTTGCGGGGTCGGAGAGGACGTTTAGGGGCAATCTCGTCGAGAGCAGCGGATAACTTACAGTTCCAGATGGTAACTAGCTCCTCGAGCGAGACGCTGACAGGCTCCAAATCCCTCAGGGCATTCAGGAACCTGGTTGGTTCCATAAGTCCCTTCGGGCGAACCCAAATCAATTCGGCACCCTTGCCGGGGGGTGGTAATAACTCGATCTGGACTCTTAGAGCACAGTGATCCGACCATGGCACCTCTGTTACAGAGGCAACGGACACTTGGACACCCACAGAGAAAATCAGATCGAGAGTGTGTCCAGCCCGATGTGTGGGGCCCGAGTTTGTAAGGGAGAGGCCTAGTGCCGCCATGGTCGACACCAGGTCCCCTGCTGTGGATGGAAGGGAGGCTGTGTCAGCGTGGACATTGAAGTCCCCCAGCACCACAAGTCTGGGGAACCTCAATGCCCACTCCACCACTGTCTCCAACAGTTAAGTATCATCCCAACCGTAACAACAAAGTATAAGGAAGTAAAGTAGACACAGTACTTATTTGCCTTCCAAGTCTAATGCTTCTTCGCAAATTAGGACACGTGCATGATTTTAAGATAGCCAGTATTGAACTAGGACTCTGATAAATCAGGGATTGATCCTCGCTAAGTCATAGAAAACTTTTGGATGACCTTGAGAAGATCAGCTTCAGATGAAGTCATTGGCAAATCTCTTCTGAAAACATTGTTTCCAAATAGCCTTATGACGTGTTTGTAAGACTGCAGGATTTCGTTTTGCACAACCTCAACACACTTGCAAGGGCCATCTAATCCAAACCCATGTCATACAAGAATGAGCAACTAAAGCATTCCTGAAAAATGCCCATCCAACTTCTATTTACAGATCTCTGAAGATGGAGAGTCCCCAAGGCAGTCTGTTCGTCCTAAAATTTAGATGGAATATTTTCTCTCATAATCCCTTGGTTCATGTTCTTGTCTCTAAAGCACCAGAAAACTAACTCACTCCATTGTTTACATGGCATCCCTTCAGATATTTACAGATACTTATTATGTCATCTCTCTCAATGATCTCTGTTTCAGGTTAAATATACTCAGATGTCTTTTCCTCATATGGCTCAATTTGTTGATCTTTGGCTATGTTGGCCATCCTCCACTCGAACCATGCTTCATGGAACTGGACACAGTAATCTAGATAAAGGACCTCATCATGTGGATGAGGTCTACCATTGTGATTTGCCAGCCTCCATGGCTAATTTGGGCAGCAGAGGAGTAGCAGCGAGGTAGCAGCAGGGCAATCCTGGTGCCTAGACTGCAAGCTGATGCTTCCCCATCCCATGTGAGAAAACATTGCCATGTGGCTTGGGTGCACCAAAGCCCGATTGTTCCTTAGGGAACATGAGAAGGTTTCATTTTATCAGAAGCAGCGTCCCATCATGCTGCTGTCCAAGTTCACCCACAGAACCACACCGGATGTCACCCTACTTCGTCTGATGGGCAGTGTGGGGCTTCATGGGTGAGCTGGGGTGGAAGCATCCTAGGCTGCTTGTTTTGCCCCATGTGACAAGGCTGAAAGTTTAACTGAAGCAAAATAGAGTGACAGTAGTACTTCCCAAGAACTAGGGACAATTTAGCCTGCTGCATGACACAGTTGAATTAATCTTGCATTTAACCAACAAAACAACCAACAGTATTATTACGTGTAAGACTGCGTACTCATATACAAAAGAACTCTTTCATTTTTCACAAAAATCACATGGGCAACAGTGGTGGGGTTGTGTAAAAAGGTCTGCCGCCACCCCCTCCCCCACATACCCACAAAATCCCCACAATTTGATGCAAAGAACCCATGGCTATTTATTTGCAGAATAATGTCCCTAAACAATTTGAGATGTGCACAATCTTCACCAATATGCTTTTTTTCCTTACTGAATTTATCAAGTGTTAAGAAACCATTTTTTCCAGTCAGTGGTGGATATTCTTCCCATTCCTATTGGGAAGCATAAGCTATCTCTAGCAGATGTCTTTCTTGATTCTGCCCTTTCAGCAAAAGGGAACCTGCACTGCATGTAATTCCCAGCACAATGTGTCAAAAACACCACAAACTGTGTTGAGATACTTGCACTGACATCTTTCAGCAATGTTTGAAGCAATGAGGACAATATCAAAAAGCTCTGCAAGAGTAATATCCTCCATGCATTTCCCCACCAAAATGGCCAGTTAGGAGGGTTTCCCCCCCCCCCCCTTTGCCATGATGAGAACTGTTTATATTGCTGCACAGCTGGCTGAAGTGGATAACATATGAACAATACAAATACCCTGTTTTGTTTTGCTTTATTTGCTTCCTTTTTGTGGCCAGCTACAGTACTATAGAAAAACAGATCCATAGAATTTTAGCAGGCACTCATTCAATGTACATTGGGATTCATTAAATGTTAGACCAGAAGCTTTCCAGCAGACAAATATCATGTAGGCATATCATTGTATGCTGCCTGAGCTTTGCCAAAAGGAATAAAATGTCACCATGGCTATTTAGAATACCGGGATTGTGTTAAAATGCCCTCCAAATTGGTTTTCTAAAAAAACCAAAAGATTTCAGCAGCTGAGCATTTTCCAAACATTAATCTCATCTGTTTATGTGTATTTGATTCGAGGGCATGTTTCCCAGCTAGCCATACAAGCCCTGTCAACTTTCAAATAACAAAATGTATTTACATTTGCCAATGATCTAGTCCTATGCATGCGATCACATAGCTAGCCTTGGCTCATCTGTGAGGAACATCATAAAGTGTTTTACTATCTTAAAGCTCTTCAGCCTGCTGTTTCTCTGTTAGAATGAGAAGGTTAAAACAAAATATGCTGTAAATATATTGAACCAATTTCATGTCACATGGCAGTATGCAGCTGGAATTATTGTTCAGCAGACTTTATCATGTTATGGTTGAAATTCATTCAGTTCTAATTGCATAACCACCATAGTTACTTAGAACCACAGAATCAGAATTGGAAGAGACCACAAGGGCTATCCAGTCTAACCCCTGCTATGCAGAAGTACAATGAAGATGTGGGGCCAGTCAAAGCACTCCCATTCTGGCCATTCAGCCTCTGCTTAAAAACTTTAAAGACTCCACGACACTCTGAGGCAGCACATGCCACTGCTGAACAGCTCTTCCCATCAGGGGAGTTTTCCTAATATTTAGGTAGATTCTCTTTTCCTGCAGTTCGAATCCATTGCTCTGTGTAAAGAAGCAGAAAACAAGCTCAGTGTGAACTATGTAGCATCTTACTGCTCAGTATCTCCAGCCCCCATTTACTGGGTAGCAGCTACAGGGTCTGTCCTCTGTTGATTCGAAAGCAACTGAAGACAATGGCAAGTCAGCAGCTTCCTTATCAACAGGGAAGCAGACACTTGTTGGTTGCAGCAGCCAATAGCTGTGGAGTTCAGAACTTTTGCTGTCCCTATGTATCCCCTAATCTTGGCTTTTCTTTGCGATTGAAAATTCAGGAGGGACTCATCCCATGCTTTGTACAAGCATGTTGATTACTAAAAAGGCCAATCCGAGATAGGCAAGTCCGGTTGCAGAAAGCACAGCAGAAAGTCTCCATGGGTGATTTCCAGGTTGCGGTTCTTTCTGTGTTGTTTCTCTTCGAGACTCGTTCGGCGTGACTTCTCGAAAGAGGCTGCAGCATTGTGGATAGTGTGTCTCCATGCATCCCAATGTGAGGCCAGGGTGGACCATTGATGGTGAACAATCTGGCCTAAACAAGGGAATAAATTTCCCTAAACAAGGGAATAAATAGGGATACACAGATGCATAACACTTGATGAATTCTTAGCAAGAGATTATTCAAGGTTTTTAAAAGAAATAAACTGTTTTAATAAGCAATTAACAGTATATGGCAATTTCCATTCATACAGTTTTAAGTGTGGCACTTGATTATTATTATTTTCCATCCAAGTGCAAATAATAGAACACCACAGTGTTTTAAATAGCACTCCTCACTTGGTTATGGAACTTTTAGTTTCAACAGCAGGTTTATCCCTTTTGTGTTATTTTCCTTCTGTAAATTGTATTTTCTTTTCTAATAATTTAAGATTTGTATGGGAATCATGAGGGCTCACCAGCATATACAATAAGTAAACATGCATTTTCTATCTGCACTATTTTCCCCACCTAGGGCTTTTTTGTAATACATTTGAACTGTCATGACTGAATACTAGAAAATTCAAAAGTAATTCAATGATAGGCTAATACTTTGACTAAGAATTCTAAATATATTACTGTAATTTCAGTATTCTCTAAGAAATAGCCTTGTAGGTTATTGTGTAATTGTGTCGTGTGGAAAGGGTCAATTGTGTAGTGTAGAAAGGTCTCGTGTAATGTGGAAAGGGTGTGGAATAAGACATCTCTATGTAAATCATTGTAAAGATTTAAACAATCCATTGTTTAAGTCTCTTAAACAAGACTACTTGCCTGTGTACATATAGGCACTAAAACTGTATCCATACTGTAGAATTATAGCAGTTTGAAACCAAATTAATTGCTATGGCTCAATGCTATGGAATTCTGGGATTCATTGGTACCGTAACAAATTATAAATCCCAGGATTCCATAGGATGGAACCATGACATCAAATTGCTATAATTCTGGGGTATGGATGGTATTTAACTTCCAGTATGTTCAGAATTTGATTTGATTGCCACTTTACACTGCAAAGGATTTTTTTAAAGTATGATGTTTTGTGCCTGCAGAAAGACTAGATGAAAACACACCAGTCTTAAGTATGTTTACCACTCTGCTTTCCCTTTCTTCAAATATCTCACTTTAAACGAATGAGGAATGATATGTCCAGTTCTAAACACTTCAAACAAACAAAAGAGCTCAGAAATCAATAGACAAAGTGATGGAGTATTCTACCTGTTCTCTAGAGGAATCATTACTTTTAAAAGGTTTTATTGCTTTTACCATTTTTCTGTCTCTTTGCCAAGTGGATTAGTTTCCCACTCAGTTTGTAATTTGTCACACTGAAACCTGCTATATTTTGACTGCATTGTTACAGGCTTCACAGTATTAACTCATTGTCCTTCATCTTTAAACACTGTCCAAATTTCCACATTTTGTATAATTGGAAATGTAACATATATTTCAGCTTAGCACAGAATGGATAACATCATACAAAAGATACCACAGGATGGAATTTGTGGTCTAATGTACATGTACATTTTGGGTACATGTAGACATTTTTCCCTAATAGTCCAAATGAATACTAAAACTCTGAACCTGTGGGAGTTAAGCCCTCATACTTCCTAGAGAATTCAGAAATAAGGGAGAGATGAAGGAGAAAACCGACATCTCAAATAAAATTGTCTTGCTACAGAATTGCATATACTAACAGAAACAGTTACTCTTACATCTGGCTTGAGCCCTAAGTTATTTCCCATGGTCTTTTCTAAATTATATTCATTTTAATGTTAAATTTTGTGATGGGTTAGCAAAGAGGTAGCATTCCTATTGGCAGCATAATAGGGTAACAAAGATGCTTTCCCTTTCAGGTCAATTATATTGATTGCAAGCATGACATTTCCAAAAGTAACTTGCCATTTTCTTCAATTGTAATAAATTAGGCTGTTCTCCTGATGTCTCAGATTTAGGAAAGGCATGCAGGAAGCAGGTTTCTGACATTCATGTCATTGTTAATTCATTTTAAAGAAATGTAACATGAACAGGAATCCATTTTATGTTTCACTCTGCATTAAAATTTTAAATTACTTTTTTCCAGTGATGTGCTTTTTCAGGTTTATTGATTTTTCTCTGAAAAGTAACTGTTAATCTCAGGTTTCTTTTAATTGTGAACAGAATGACCTTTCTCATTTTTATTGTACAACTTTTTTTAAAAAAAAAATCTGTATGAGAGGGTGTATCTGTTCAACAAGCAGATGGTTTTTAAGGGATCATCATGGAAATAAAATGAACCCAATTCTGTAAACTCTTGAATAGCAATGACTCTCCAGTTTTACAGGCTGAGCAGTTGTAGGATAGCATACTGACCATCTTGACTTATCTGTTGATCGTAATCAATTATTCATGTTCACCATCAAAGCATTTTTTCTAGCATTATGCACAAATAATGTCTTCTGCCATTGGGCATATAGTGCATGCCTCAACGGTGTGACTTTTCCAGTGCCAATGGGGGACTTGCAAACAGTAAATCTCAAACTACCCATATGAAAGGAATTAAGGAGAATTAACCATTGCAAAATTGGTTGCACAAAGTTACTCAAGATGTTATATTCCCGAATGAACAAAATCCTTGTTTGCATAAGAAAAATAGAAGAATCCTAGCTTACTCTTTTTTATCAATATTACATTGAATTTTGAACCCAAAAGCAAATCTTTCTGGGCATAATGTACTGTTAAAGTTAGTGCTGCATATAACAAGTAAATTAAATTTTGGTAATCCCCTTTTTCATAGGGACATGAGGAGAAAAGTGACCATGTAGTAGTCTTAAACTTGCCAAATGAAACCTCCTGTGACATTTTGTTTGTTTTAATGATACATTATTGCAGAGTAAGTATGGCAGTAAAAAATCTTAATAGAATAATGAAAACAAGATGTTAAACAAAAGATTACCCACATCCACTCTCTACTTGTTGCTTTCTTTATTTGCATTATTAGCATAATATCAAATCATTTTGTCATTTAATATATGCCATCTTCTTCTCTTCTTGCCTTGCATAATGATATTCAGCTTACTTCATCTATAATACCAACTTGTCTCCCTATCCACTACCCGCAGATTAAAATTTCCTAGGAGTAATTCAAATCTGGAAAGACCTGGAGCCATCTAAATAGCTTGTGAATCTTTGTCAGTGAATAATCATATTCTTTCTGTGGAGAAACAGTTTCTTAACATTAGTAATTGGAAACCACAGTATTAACATGAGCTACTGCAGCTGTGTAACACTGCCAGAATCTGGTAATACAATTACAGATGGATGGGCACTGTCGTGAAATAAACCAGTGCCTCCTCTATGTACAAAGGTATTATTTCTATGGAAGTTTCACATGTCAAGTCTGGAAAAACTCAAGTTCTCCTGTTTAAATAAACATGAGAAATTAAATAGATTCTATTATCACACTCAAATGGGGGTTTTTTTGTATGTCAGATAAGTAATTTTTTTTTCCACCATAACTTTTAGTTATTCAGCAATGATTCCATATAGCTCTTGGAATGACAGTTGTGTTGTTGTTGTTGTTGATTTACATGTTGCCTTTTTCCTAAGTTGAAACCAACACAGCTTCTAGAAATAGTCGATTAAATACCATTTTCAATAAAAGTACTTTTTCTAGTTCAAATATATTGCAAAAGAAAAGAAAAATCCTCGGAAAACCTTTGTCAAGGAAAACAATAAAACGTTTTCCATTAAGAGCCAGATAGTCCCACCATCCCATTTTTAGACATCTTTTACTTTCACTTCTTCTCCTCTTCCCTTTCCCATCACATTATCATACCAGTCCATGATAATTTTGTATTATTCCCAACACTATGGAAAATATCTCATAACAAAGGGAAAAGCTACAGAAATCATGGAGGGGAAAATGGTATGCCATTTAAAAAGACAATAGTTCATGGATTCAAATATGCAAAATATGTTCAAGAGAGAAGTCATTTAATGTATTGCTATTTCTTCATATAATAAATCTGCTCAAAAGTTCTGATGAGTTTCCCAAGTTTTTAAAATTTTAGCTTATTTGACTGTTACTTTTATATTTGCCAGATCCTTTAGAAAAGCAATGTCTGGTGCGAGTCAAGGCAGATTTTACTGTCATTTTTATCACGGATCATGCATTACTACAAAAGTTTAAGTAACTGTCTCATTCATTCATTACCTTAATTTTCATATTGAAATATTTCAACATTGGATTTGATTAGGTCATTTCACTGTCGCTTATTTCAGATGTGCCAAGATACTTGTATAAGATAAAAGTGAAAATGATTCCCTCATTCGTTTTTAAAATGATATGCTACATATTTCTTCAGTGTGCTGCTGCACAGCATATCTGCTTGTTCTCGTATGGTTATTTAATATTTGACAAAATCAGTGAGCCACTCATGCTATAGTAATATTTCTAAATGTACAAATGCTTGACAAATATGAATTTTGGTGTAATTTATGAGGGGAGTGCCAAGTGCAGGACCTTGCTGTAAATGATACATGAATAATCAAGGTCAAAACTACAATACACCTTTCCGTGTACAGCTAATAACTCATAATCACCATATTTAGAGGTCAGATTTGAGATCAAATATTAATAGGAGGAAGTAAATAGGAAACACAAGGGTTAGTGCAAGTATTGAATTAATGAACAATATGTCGTTGAATGTGTAACAGATTTCAACTAGAGTTTGAGATTGCAAAATTCTGCCCAATTAATAGAGGAGACCAAATTTTCTAAGTTTCATAAGCAACTATTACTTTGTTACTTGCAAAGAAATAATTACTTATTGGTGACATAATTAGTTCATCTTTCCCAGTGCTTTGTAAATTTTCCATCAAGGAATGCTTTCCACACAGATGCTTACTTACATGTCAGCCATAGAATGGCCTCACAATTTTGCTGGGAAGTCTATAAAATACAAATGAATTCAAGACTGCCTACTTCCTAAATGAAGTGAAGTTTTAACTGTTCTCTGATGGGCTTTGAGCTTATAGTGGAAGTAGGTTCCAGAAGATGCTTAAGATCATCTGGAGAGGCCCTGCTCTCGGTCCCTCCTTCTTCGCAGGCATGACTGGCGGGGTCGAGAGACAGGGCCTTTCAGTGGTGGCTCCTCGGCTTTGGAACATGCTCCCTAGAGACATCAGCTCAGCCCCCTCCCTCCTGACATTTCACAAGAAAGTCAAGACCTGACTGTTTGAGCAGGCATTTGCTGATGAAATATAAAGGTTTAATTAGGTATATGGAATGATGACGATGTGACGGAAGCGGTATAGAAACGTGACAAATAAATAAATAAGATTTCTCAGTTCTTGGATAATTTGCAAGACCTCAGCAGGGCAATTGATGCCAGAGTCTTTGAGGTATCTCATTAATAGAGTCAACATAAACAAGTCTACTTAACAGAAACAAATTATGACCATATTCATGTGTCTATCTAAAATGAAGATTCAGACTTTACATTTTGTGCCTTCTCAAGTTTCTTCTCGTCTATATGACTCCTCTTTCTCCTCTTTTTTTTAGTAAAATATTCTTATTTCCCATCTATCTCAATATCAGTCTTAGCAACAGGAAGTTTTAAAGTTATTCTAAACAAATCTGTATAAAATACAAATAAATTTTCAAAGCTATACTCTGTGTAACTCCCAACTGGCATAAGCCTTTTAGGATAGACAACAAAGATACCCTCTTTTTACTCTAAATTTTTCATCATGGCTTTGCTGAGTGATAAATTAGGTCATAATACACTCAGGGAAACTATGGAAAACTTGAAGGATGGAAGAAAATTCAGTGAAAAAGTATTCCTGCATACAGATAGTGACTATGAAGGAAGAAGTGATAAACAAAAGATGATGGGATTTCTGTGGGGAAAAAGAGTACAGTATACAGCAGGCCTGTCCAACAGGTGGCCCGTGGGCCGTACACGGCCCGCCAGCCCCTTGGACACAACCCCCTACCCTCCTGCAAGAAATAAAATGTTTTTAAAAATATTATTTTTAAAAAAACAATATTTTATTATTACTTTATTATTAATTTTTATTATAATTATTTTTGGTCCCCCCCTTGGCTTCCCATTGGCCCCCTCCTCTTCTCCTGAGGGAGGGAGTGACGTCTCTCAGGCCCCACCCCTTGGCAGCAAACGCCGCCATTGCTGCAAGAGCCTTGACCCCCGGAGAGCCACCCAGCACTGCCGCCACCTCGCAGAGGGCATGGATAGCCCTACACAACATGGTGGCATCGGCCTCTTCCGCCCGGAGTTGTCGCACCTATCAGGGCCAGGTGGAAGCCAGTGAGTGGGTCCCTGAGGAGCCGGGCATTGTGGTGGGGGAAAGAAGGCGCCCTCAGTTGCTGGCTTCTGGCTTGGAAGGTGGGCGATGGCAGCCAAGCGGGGCCTGTCATGGCTGCAGGCTCAGATACGGAAGGTCGAGGGGGAAGGCCCTGCCCAGCCGGGCCTGGAGAGGCCCTTCTGAGCCAGGGAGAAGTGGTGAGCGAGGCTGAGGGGCGGAGGAAGGGAGAAAGGCCTTTCCCAGAGTGTCCTCCTCCTTGCTTTGGCTGGCTTCGGGGCATCCCCTTTGCCTCCTCCTCTTCTCCTGCGGTGGGTGTCTCGCATGGGTCTTCCTCGCCCCGCCAAAGTTTAACCACAGAGCAGGGAGAGAGGGAGGAAGAGAGGGAGGCTTTTTTCCCATGTGGAATCACACAGAGGGAAACGATGAGAAGTGGCGACTGCAAGAGGAGTCCCAGACTGCCTTCTCCCTCTCTCTCTCTTTCTCCCTCCCTCTTCGGCTGGGGTTGCCATCGCCTCAGCTTTTCCTTGGCTCCTCATTAAAGCAGGATTACCAGGCGGATTGGCAGCTCTTCCAGCCAGTGGGAAGGAGCAGGGGAGGGGGAGAAGGGGGGGAGGAGCAAAGGCAAGGGAATTCCCCCCTCTCTTCCTTCGCCTCTTTCTTCCATTCTGCTGCATGTACACCAGGCATGGGCAAGCTTGGGCCTTCTGGGTGTTTTGGACTGACAGCCCCAGACCCCTTCCTTTTCCCCCTCAGCTCCTTAAGTGTCTGAGAGCGAAAAGGAAAGGGCCTGAGGCTGTTAGGAATTGTGGGAATTGAAGTCCAAAACACCTCCACTCTGTAACTAATGCAGTTTGACCCCACTTTCACTGCCTTGGCTCAATGCCTTGGACTCTTTGGAGTTGTAATTTCACAAGATCTCTTACCTTCTCTGCCAAGGAGCGCAAAGGTCTCACCACGTTATAATTATGTATTTATTTGGGACATTTCTATACTGTCTTTCTCTAAGGACCCAAGGCTGTTTACAACCATCGTTAAAACATCACAATATAAAATAACCAATTAAAACAATCCCAGAATCATTGCCATGATTCCACAGCATTGAGCTATGGCCGTGAAGCTGCATTCACTCAGCTAACTAGATGTCCTCTCAGTTGGATTCAAGTGAGACCCCTTCCACACAGGCCTATATCCCAGAATATCAAGGCAGAAAATCCCACATTATCTGAGTTTGGACTCAGATAA
The DNA here is from genome assembly GCA_030556195.1 of Anolis apletophallus. Taxonomy (NCBI): domain Eukaryota; kingdom Metazoa; phylum Chordata; class Lepidosauria; order Squamata; family Anolidae; genus Anolis; species Anolis apletophallus. The sequence goes on along the minus strand of JARBWK010000004.1, from coordinate 33,052,852 downwards.
CCCAGTTCAAAGCAGATATTGTGGGATTTTCTGCCTTGATATTCCGTGTTATATGGCTGTGTGGAAGGGGCATCAGTCTCCATCTATATACTGCCATATCAAATCCAAAATGCTTAAAGGGGTTGCTGTGACTTTTCCGTATGGCTGCCTGGTCCTGTTCCAGAAGTATTCTCTCCTGACGTTTCACCCACATCTATGGCTAAAAAGGCATCCTCAGAGCTCTGTTGGGAGTTTGGTGCATGCCCGTGAGTGCCCCCCCCGCTGTGGCCCCCCAGGTGGGGGGCGGGGGCATACCCTACGGCCCCCCAGGTCATCAGTGACCGGAATTCCGGCCCTTGGGCCGGTAGAAGTTGGACAGCCCTGGTACACCATTGAATTCCCTAGTATTCAAAAAACTTATTGAACCTGTAAATTTATGAACAAGTACCATTAATTACCCAGGAGTCGTACTAATGGAAACATCATGGGGATGTTTGTACTTGAGATAGTTATATCAGTAACACAAGAAATCAGTACAGTAAGAACAGAAATCCTGTTGTTATATCCAATTCAAAACCTGGCATGGTAGTTGTTATAGTGGTCCAGTCTACATAGGGACCACCAAAGGCAGAGCCCAAATACAAATCAAAGAACATATGAAAGGCACTGCTGACTCCCTCCATGAACCAGCTCGAACCCTCCACTCCTCAGGGGAGGCCCTCCTGTCACCCCTGCCAGTCTCACAGACTCATCTGGTGGGCACAAGGGAGAGGGCCTTCTCCTCTGTGGCCCCCAACTCTGGAATTTCTTGCCCGGAGAGATTAGGAAAGCCTCCACTCTGGAGACCTTTAAAAAACACCTGAAAACCTGGCTTTTTAGCTGTGCCTTTTGAGAGTAGTTATTTAATTTCTACCATTGCTATCCTCAATGCCCCCGTTCTTGGAGTCCATCCCCCCTCCCCCATAAAGGATGTTTTCCCCCGTAAAGGATGCTATTCCGCTTATCTCGCCCTGAGTTTTTAACATTTTATATGTTTGCCTGCAACCAGCCCTGTCTTTGTGATTTTAGATATCTACTTGTATATTGTTTTTTATTTATATGTAAGTGTTTTTTATTGTATTTATTGCTGATGTTTTGATTTTATTTTATTGCAATTTGTTTTTTGGACTTGGCCTCATGTGAGCCACCTCGAGTCCCCATTGGGGAGATGGGGGCAGGGTACAAATAAAGATTATTATTATTATTTCTATCAGAAAAGTCAGCCATAGCAGAGCACCTGATGAACCAACCTGGACATAGCATATTATTTGAGAACACAGAAATGTTGGACTACAAAATAGATAAGGCCTTTAGACTGCACACCGCTTTCTCTAGAAAGAATAAGACAGAGCGGGATATATTAATTCAGTTCAACTCTACTAAAATAAAAGAAGAAATTCTGAGAAAACAGATGAAGACGCCCTTCTTATTCAAAGAAAAAAAGATTATAATTTTAAGAGAAATCCCAAACTCAATATTGGAAAATAGGAAGAAATATTATTTCTTGATGGACATCCTGAAACAAAATGATATAAGATTCAAGTGGGAAAAAATAGATGGGATCCAAGTGACCCTCAGAAATGAGAGATATTGGATTAACTCCAGGGAGAAGGCAGAAGATTTTTACAGACAATGGGAACATATTTTGTGCCCAAAAAAGAACAATCCATCACCAAGGGAAAATAGAAACAAATCGACGGGAAAGACTACCAAAAAGCCAAATAGTCCAGCAAAGTATGAAGAAGGAGAGGTAGGGGATGCTACTGAAGATAATAGCCGAACCAAAGGGAAACCAAAAAAGAACCAGGCGCAAGGAGGAAAAGAAGATTTAGATCTAGGACAGGAAGAAGCTTCTGATCAAGATCTGGAAGGGGAAGATCTGGACCTGGAGGAAGAGGGAGAGGAGGCATAAAAAAGACCATGGAGGTAAAGTGTATATCCCTAAATGTGAACGGGATAAACATACCCGAAAAACGAAAGCAAACCTTTGCTTTTTTGAAAAAACAAAGAGCTTCAGTCATAGCCCTCCAGGAAACCCATATAAAGAACACTAGAATAGATCTTTTGGAATGTAAAGCTCTGGGGGAAGTGTACTCTTCGGCTATTGATAAAAAACAGAGAGGGGTTGCCCTATATATCAAACAAGAATTAAGGCCTAATTTGGAATTCAAAGACAATGAGGGGAGGCTGGTGGCAGTGTCGATCGAGCTAAAGGGGAAAAAAGTGTTGATAATATGTGTTTATGCTCCAAATGGGGCGAAATCGAATTTTTTTGATGGTTTAAATGAAAAAATCTCCACTGTGAACTGTGAAGGGCATATTCTGTTAGGGGATTTTAAAGGAATTATAAATGCATCCTTGGATAAAAATTACAACAACGTAAAAAACAAAAGAGTGACAAGTAAACTCCCAAGGGCTTTTTTAAATTTAGCAGAGAGATATGATTTAATAGACTCTTGGCAGTTCCATAACATGGATAGTAAAGACTATACTTACTTTTCAGGAGAGAAGAAAAACTTGGTCAAGGATAGATATGATTTGGGGATCAAAGAATATAATTCTATATAGTCAAAGGCCAAAATTCTCCCTAGACTAATTTCAGATCACGCCGCCGTAGAACTTACAGTGAATCCAGGCCCAAGAGAATTTAATTGGAGGCTGAATGAGGGTTATTAAGAAATGAAGACCAAATACAAAAAAATAAAAACTTACTTAAAGAGTATTTCTAATTAAATGACAAAGCGGACACAAGTATAACAACTATTTGGGACGCAAGTAAAGCCGTGATGCGGGTTATTTCATTGCACAATATGGCCAGATGAAAAGAGAAAGAGAAAAGAACTAAAATCCCTTCAAAAAGATTTAGAAAGGCAGAAGCGGACATAAAAAAATACCCTAGAGATAAAATGCTAGATTCCAAAACACAATTGATAAGAAAACAAATCAATTTATTAATGTTGGACCAAATAGAGAAAAAGATGAAATTCATAAAACAGAAAAATTTTGAAAATGCCAATAAGCCAGGGAAATGGCTGGCATTTCAGTTTAGGAAAAAAACACAAAGTAACCTGGTTAACAAGATCAGAAAGGAAGGAAGGGAGATCACAAAAGATAAGGAAATCAGAATAGAGTTTAGAAACTTCTACCAAGAATTATATAAATCTAGAAATCTGAACAAGGATAATATCCAAAAATATATTAGTAGCCAAATAAAGGAAAAATATCAGAGGAGGACAGGGAATCCCTTAACGGGTTAGTGACTGAAAAAAGAAATCTTAACAGCAATTGGAAACCTAAAAATAGGAAAGGCACCGGGCCCAGATGGCCTAACGGAAAGCTATTATAAAAAAATGAAGGAGGAAGTCACCCCTTATCTTGTGAAAGTAATAAATAATATTCTCCAGACGGGAAATTTGCCGGATAGCTGGAATATGGCAAATATAACAATATTTCCAAAGGAAGGAAAGAACTTGGAACTCTTGGAGAACTATAGGCCAATTTCCCTCTTAAATCTTGACTACAAGATTTTCTCTAATATCCTGGCAAATAGATTCAAGGTATTCCTCAACAAATGGATCTGTCAAAATCAAACGGGATTTCTTCCCCGGAGACAAATGAAAAAAAACATCAGGATTGTAATTAACATTTTGGAATATCTAGACAAACAGATTGGGAAAAAGGTAGCTTTGACATTTATAGACGCGGAAAAGGCCTTTGACCAGATTAGCTGGGATACAATAGAGATTTTATTTAGGGAACTCGATATGGGCTTCCATTTCAGTAATGCCGTAATGGGCATATATAAAAAGCAAAGGGCCGCCATTATAGTCAATGGATTAAAATCAGAAAATATAGAGATCCAGAGAGGACCCGGCAAGGTTGTCCTCTCTCTCCCCTCATATTCAACTTCGTCCTCGAAATTCTACTGAAAAACATCATACAAGACAAAAATATTAAAGGGATGAGGATGGGGAAGGAATCCTATAAAATTATGGCCTTTGCTGACGATTTGGTAGGAATTATTGAGAACCCAATAGAAAATCTGAAACCTTGGTTGCAAAAAATTGAAGAATTTGGGGAGGTGTCAGGCTTTAAATTAAATAAGAGTAAATCAAAATCCTTACAAAAATATTACGGATAAAGAGAAAAAGATGTTAACAGAGATATCCGGAATGGAAGTAGTCAAAAAAAAATAAAGTATTTGGGAGTAAACCTGACACCCAATAATGGTCAATTAATAAAAAAACAACTACGAGAATACATGGAAGGGAATAAAAATGGATCTAGATAAATGGAAAATCTAAAACTCTCCCTACTGGTAGGATTTCCACGATAAAAATGATGATTTTCCTAGGGTTAATTTTTGTTCCAAACTCTGCGATTTTAAAAACGAATATATTTTTTAAAAATGGCAAAAATGAGATCTCAAAATTTATATGGCAAGGTCGTAAGGCCAGAATCAAGAAGGCTTATATGCAAGAGAAACCCAGTAACGGCGGTCTAGGAGTCCCAAACCTAATTAGATATTTCGAAGCCAATTGTCTTGAAAGCTTAAAAGATTGGATTAAATTAGAAAGTAGAGAACTATTAAGTTTAGAGGGTGCCGGGAAAAAATTTGGCTGGCACAGCTATTTAATGTATAACAAGATTAAACAGGACAGTGGCTTCAATAATCATGTAATAAGAACAACTCTTCTTAAAATCTGGAATAGGACAAGAAAACACCTGTGTACTAAAATACCCTTATGGGTATCCCCTTTGGAGGCTTTCCAGGTGAAATACCTAGAAAACGGTAATTGGCCGAATTATAAGGATCTATTAAAAATCAGGTGGAAATATAACCCTTAAAAATCGAGAAGAATTACACGCCCTCAATTTGAACTTAAACTGGTTCCAATATAATCAATTGGAACAAAGGTTCAAAGTAGATGAAAAAAACTGGGTGGGACTGAACGCCAACCAGAGGGGAAAAGCTCTGGCTTCAGTCAGATAAGAAAACAGTGAGGGTACTGTATAAGCTCCTGTTGGAAGGGGAGAGAGAAAGCAAGCCGGTGGAAGAATACAAGGTAAAATGGGAAACCAATATTGGCCACAAAATCCCGCAAGAGGATTGGGACAAAATTTGGAAAGTAAAGCAGAACTATTCCTATGCATGCTGTATTAAGGAAAACACATACAAAACAATATTTAGATGGTATTTGACCCCTAGTCAAATGGAAAAATAAATAAAAGTGGCAACAACGTTGCTGAAATGCAACAATGAAAAAGGGACGTATTATCATCAAATGTGGACATGCAAAGTGGTAGGAGGCTATTGGAACATGATCCATAAAGTGGTCTCAGAAATAATGAACCTGAAGGGGGGAAAAAACCCAGAATTATATTTATTAAATATTACAGGCCAAGAAGTGAAGAAAGATGCTGAGAAATTACTGACCTATTTGTCCGCGGCGGCCCGAATTACCCTGGCAAGACATTGGAGATCACCAGAAGTCCCCAACAAGGAGGAATGGCTAAATAAAGTCTATGAAATGATGGAAATGGATAAACTTACTCAGCTCCTTCTGAGATAGCTCTACAAAGAAGTTTGTTCAGGTGTGGCAACCCCTCATCAATTATATAAAGAAGAAAAAGAACAAGAGCCAATAGGCTGGAAAGGTTAAAAACCAACCCCAAAAGGGGGGGGGGGAAGGAAATTAGACCAGACCTAGGCTTATTTCATGTAACCAGAGATGTGAAGTCAACATCTATGTTGAGTTTGTAATTTTGTGATAATCTGTTTTTAAGGCTCCCCTTTCCCTAACCCCATTATTGTTTGTGTGTTCGTCTGACGCTGTGTATGTTATGTGTATGAATAAAATTTATTTTAAAATTTAAAAAAAAAAAAAGAAATGTTGGACTACTTTATCAACTACCATGTCAGGCTAAATAGAGAAGACATTGTAATCCACAAGCATGTGAACAATTTCAACAGAAAGGAAAAAAACCATGAAAATGAACAAAATCTGGCTACCAGTATTTTAAAAACTCTAAAATTATAACAGTAAATAAAGAACAAAACTCAAACACAGGGGAACCTCAGACAACAAACAATCAGGAACAGCTATCACCTCTCAACAAAGGATTTCCCCAGGCAGGAACAAGTCACACTAAAAAAACTGTCAGGCCATCAAATGCTAATCAAGGTGGCCAATTGAAACATTCACACCTAGCACCTACAGACAAGAGTTCTTTCTCCCACCCTGGACATTCCACAAATATATAAATCCCATTTTCCTAGTTTCCAACAGACCTCACAACCTCTGAGGATGTCTGCCATAGATGCAGGGGAAATGTCAGGAGAAAATCAATCAATCAATCAATTTTTATTACTTGCTTAGTCGCCCTCCACCAGCGGTGCTCTGGGCGACTTACAACATAAAACCAATAAAACACTTTAAAAGAATTACAATTAAAACAACTAATCAAACGCTCTGCCAAAGAGCCAAGTCTTCAGTGCGACAGTAAACCATCTCAGTTCGCTCCTAGAACATAGCCATACAGCCCGAAAAACCTACAACAACCCATTTGTTTCAATATTTTTCCACTTGTAAATAACAGTTTTGCCTATGCAAAGCTGTATCAGACCAAGCCCAGTTTGTTTTGATAAAACTCCCATCACAAAACCCTCTTTTAAAAAGCATAGGTATGGAAGAAAAACAGTATAAAAATAATAGATTTTTTTCTAAATGTAATAGCACAACATTCAGCTGACCTTAACTTTGTAATCTAGCCATACTAGTCACTATATTCTGCCATAATGTGTGTTTATACAATGTGATTAGGCAATAACATGATTAGTCAATTCAAGAATACTATTTTCTGAACACAAGCTATAGTATGACTCTATTCTGAGCATTCAACATTGAATCTCCTCATATTTCAGTGGATACATGGCAACTATGCCTTCTCACAGTTTATTCACAGAGAGCACAAAGGTGGGACAAATAAATGGGGCAAAAATGGCAAGACTTGACAGCAAGTCCAAACACAGACCTGTCAGTCTCAGTAAATGGTCCCACAATGTTGTGACACCTTTGTTTGTAGAGGATTTAAAAATCTGTTAGATGGGCAGGGGACATCCAGTGGAAGTTTACTTTTTTAAAACATAGGCTTTCCAAGATATGCTGGATCTCATAATTGCACACACAAGCAGATTTCTTATCACCTCTCCTCAACCTACTGTAAGTTCAAACTCTGTTTAATTTCATAAATATCAAAACAAAGGTATGGTTGCAGAGAGTTCTCATTGTAATTGCTTTCCATTTGTGCTTCCATTTCCATCTGTGTGTCTGTGGCTCCTTTTTTAACAGCCCAGATAGGCTGTTTGGGGATTTTAAAATGTGCTCATGCACTGGAACACTACACACCAGGGCATACAAATGAAATCACATGTTTTCCTTGACTGCAGGGATGTACTGTGATGTGAATATGCACATTTTTCAGCTGAAATCAGGTTTTAAGCTCACCTTTTTAACATGTACTTTTCAGCTGTTAATCTAAATCAGTGCACATTTTCGTGAAATGTCATTTAGCCATCCCTCACCCCCTTTTATTCCAGTTTCCTCTACATTTTAGGGCATGTGTAGAAGGGCCCTGAGATACTGGAGTGAGGATGATTGATGAAGAGGAAGAGTGACCATTTACAAGCCAGGAATGAAATCTGAAGCCAAGATAAGTGTGAGTGATGTGGATAGGAGGGTGGGAGCATTTGCATAGCATTTGGTTGTTGCAGAACATGAAGTTTTGTCTATGCCAAGAAATGGCAACTGTTATTAGCAGTTTCAGGAACTGGAGATCACTCCAGAGATTTGGTGGGACACATTTTGTCATCATTGCCATAAGTATTACTTCTCATATTTTTAATATAAGATTAACAATGTATGCTTATAATTAAAATGATTAATTAAAATATTTGGCAACTTAATAAAAGCTTGGCTACCAGTAATATTTTAGAGATCTGCATTCACCTCTAGTTTTCAGAGTGTCATTTTAAGGAAAATAATAATTCCAATATAGCAGAACCATTAACTATTTAACCATTAACTAGAATAAGCCATAACTTATTAACTAAGTTAAATTTATAGTGAAAAAGAGTCATAGGAAAAATGAAGTTTTTTTCCAAATATATTAAACTAAATATTTAATTATTGTGGAAATTGGGGGAAAGGAGTATTGTACTCTACAATAGCGAATTCACCATGGTCTGGCTTTTCAACTGTAGCCTTGACTTTTCGGGGGGGGGGTCTCTCTGAGCTATCAGAAACCTTGATAAAGGAAAATGTTACATTGACAACATGCATATGGTGCCTGGGGTCCCATCTACATTGTCATATATTGGAATGCATTGTATGCATCTACATTGACCATATAATGCAATTTCAAACTGATTTAATGTTCCAAAGGCAACACAGAGGTATCTTGGTTTAGGAAGCAATATGGGGTATAAATGACTGGATGTAACAACATTAATATATTTATTAGGGCTGTGCACCATCCTGTTTTTCAAAATGGGATCCTAATGATTTGGAATTTTCAGGATTGGATCACCTATAACAGCATGGCTATGCAGCCATGGGTTTGGGTTTTTTTTAAGGCCATGGGTTTGGGGGGTTTTTTGCAGCAAAACATGCAATGGCCAAAAAAGGCTGCTTTCAGTTTCTTTTAGCGACACATAGAGCATGAACTTTCCCTGGGATCCCTATTGCCTAAGCCAATCAGAAGAAAATCGCTCACATGACTCTTAGCCAAGCTGATCTACAAATACTGGGGTGAGCACCTCCATTTTCCTGTGGTATCCTGGCTGTCTAAGAGCTCATGTGGTTTTTAAAACTTGCACAAGAAAACCAGATTTTAACAGTGCATCCATACAAAATTGCATACCAGGACTAGTTGCATCAACACTGGATTCTCAACAGTTCTTTCAGAAGCATCTTTCTGGTAACAAATATTCTGACAGTGTTAACTTTCTTGAGTCTTAAAATGTGAGGTCTCCAATGGCATCTATGCATCTTTAATACATGGCCAGCTGCCTCTACTTATGATACAATTCCTAAAATGCAGACAGAGGTCAAAATTAAATTTTCATCCAGTGGTACACTGTACACACATGGTAGTAAATTGACCTAATGTGATCATAAAATGCTCTAAGTGCTCATATAAATCTTTAGATGCTCAAATTAATTTCAGGCTGCACTGCACTTTTGTGCACCCACCTATCTTCTGTGTACTTGTGTGGTTTTCCCCCCTTTCAATTATTTCTTTCCACGACATAATAAATGCCACAAAATAACCCTGAAGCACCTAGCCAGGAGCATAAATCATGATATTGTTGTAAAAGGAAGGTATAATTATAACAAAATAACAGTTCAAAACTGCTTACCATTTACTTCTTGCCTCTGACAAATAGTGGATAAAATAATTGCCTAAAGACAATGTGTAACATTGATTTAGGTGACTTGTTATACATACATTGTGCATGCTGTGGAAACAGAAGAAGCTGTTTATAGTGCTGACACATTAATCTGCTCAAGTTTATAAGATGCATATTTATAATTTGCCACTTTGTTCTTCACCATGTTTTCAAGATATCTTTGCAACTTTTCTCTTACTAGTCATAAAGAATGCTTCCTCTCATCAAATTATATTTCAAAAGCCATTTACCATTTTTCATCTTCATTTTGCCTTGAGATACATTTAATATCTTGTTGTTTTCATGAAAATATGCATTAAGAAAGTAAACCAAGAACCATTATATTTCTTGCAAATGCCTAGTAGCTTCTTATTATTCATTCATATTAGCTCTTGGTTTTACCTTTCTGCTGTCAGGTATAAATTCTATGTAGATAGATACTATAATGCAGGAGAAAATAGTAGGCTGCATCCATAGAATTTGCTTGTGCGAGTCCATTGTAAATAATATAACTGTCACTGTTAGTACTTTCTGCATCTGATTCCCCTTTGACTTAACTGATTATAGTCTCACTCCCAACCATATATACTATTATGATACACACAAAAACAAACATATGCAGACACATGGATATACATGGCAGGGACACATGGGCAGAGGCTCAAGATTGTAGTCCATTTCCTGAACGTGCTGCCGAAAATGATGTACTTGTTCCAGACAATTCCCATTCTAAGAACAAATTATTGCTTTGATAAATGGAAAAAAGATATAGTGAAATTCATCTGGGAAGGCAAAAAAGCAAGAGTGAAATATAAAATTTTAACAGATAAGAAAGAGAGAGGAGGGCTCTCCCTGCCAAACCTGCATCTATATTTTGAAGCGGCAGCACTGAACTGGATCCAAGAATGGGCGACATTAAAGAAAAAAAGACTGCTTAGTCTTGAAGGGGAAGATCTGAGAAGGGGCTGGCATGCATACATATGGCATGCCAAAGATAAGATTGAAAAGAACTTCTCGCATCATTTTATCCGAGCCGCCTTAATGAAAGTCTGGAAAAAGTACGAAGCCCGATTCTATTCAAAAACGCCACTGTGGGCGTCCCCCACTGAAGCTCAACATATAAAACAAACCGCCACAGGTAAATGGTATCGATATAACGATCTAATACAAAAGGATGCAAGAGGGTGGATGTTGAAGTCTCTAGAAAAACTGAGAGAACAAGACGAGTCCTGGACTTGGTTCCACTATGCCCAGTTAAATGAACTTTTTAAGCAGGACCAAAAGGTAGGTTTTGAGACACAGGAAACAAGCTGGGATAGGATTTTAAAATCTGAAAAGAAACAAATCAGCTTAATCTATGAAGAGCTCTTGCAATGGGACACCGAAAAAGAGCTAATAAAGGATACCATGGTTAAATGGGCTCAAGAGTTAGAGCACCCAATCCTGCTGAAAACCTGGGAATCATTCTGGAAAAAGAAAGTTAAATACTCGGAATTTACTAATATTCTCGAAAATTGGTATAAGATGTTTCACCATTGGCACTTAACACCAATGAGATTAGCGAGGTTCTATAAGCAGTTAAAGGACAAATGCTGGAAATGTGAAGGCGCAAAAGGAAGCTATATCCACTGCTGGTGGACATGTAAAAAGGCTAAGACATTCTGGAGGAAGATACATGTCCACGTGGAAAGAATCCTCCAGCGGAAAATACAATTCAAACCAGACGCCTACCTTCTGAACATAACAGAACTAGAGATAGACAGTAAGGAAGATAAGATCTTCTTTCTATCCTCAGCAGCGAGACTCGAGTTTGCAAGAAAGTGGAAAAGCAAAAACCTTCTGGAAGTCAAAGAATGGCTGCTAAAGCTTAGAGAGATCGTGGACTATGACATAATAAGAAACATAATCCAAGACAGTAGTCCAAGGAAAAGAATAGATTGGCAGCATGTCAAGAAATACTTAAAGGAAATAAATATTGAAGAAGAAACAAAGAGAAGGAAAGACCACAATAAATAGGATTAAGTCAAACTTAAAAGAAGAAATTGGCATAGAAATACCTGAAGAAAGAGGAATTATCAATATCAAGACATAATCCTCCCTGTGAAATGGACTGGAAGCAAAATGTTGTAAATATGGATTCTATTCTATCCTCTATTCTAACCCTACTTTACTATATACACCCAATTCCGCTAATTCACTTCTCTACTCTGATCTCTATCTACCCCTCCCCTCCCCTCTCCCCTCTCTCTCGCCCTTCTCCCCCTCTCATGATTCGCTATCTTATCATATGTAAAAGCTGTACAAAAACAAATTTAAAAAAAGATTGTAGTCCATTTCCACAAAGAAATGAAAGGGGTAGCAGGCAGAAGGAATGTAGCAGCACAATTAAAGCTAACTGCTTTATGTTAGCATTAACTTTCATGGATTTCTGCCACTTCATCAGATTCACCTATAGAGTTAATATGAAAGCACTACATATATAGCAGTTACATGGTTGTGAGGCTAGAGAAAGATACAAATCCTGACCTTGCTATACATTCCAAAGGTTTGTGAGATGATGCATATTGGCCAGGCTGGCAATAATCTTTAAGTGTGAAAGCAATAAATCTACTTCCTCTTGATGTCAGTAACTCATCATATGCAATCATGAACCAAGTTACTCTTAACAATGCTGCCAGATTCTTTTTTCCCCTACTCTCCATTCCTTTTTAAGACTAACATGGATTTCTCTTTGAAAAAATAGACATCAATCTAACTTCATATATGGAGACCATCAAAATCCAGTGGGAAAATACTTAGTCACTGACCTTCAATTTGTCTTCATGGAACAAATAAGCTTTAGAAGAAGATTAGAAGACTGGAATTATCTGTCGACAGAGATATCAGTTATATCCACATAACACAATTAAACCACTTTAATTGTCATGGCCTTTATTCTATGAAATTTGTAGTTTGATTAGATATTAATGTAGTCCTGCAATTTCTAGTTTGATTATAAGATGTTATATCTAAGGTATGTCAGGACAAACTCTCGCAACGGAACATTAGTTCTGGGGGACCTAGATGACATGGAGTTAATTACCTGGATTGCAGACATATAGTCACACCAAAAGGGGACCACCAAGTTAGAAAACTCACTGGGCCACAATCTAACTGTGACAACAATAAGGAAAAGTTCAAGAAATGTTAAATCAGCCCAAATTGAACAAGGTATAATGTACTGACCACAACTCAACGGGAATGGCATCATTAACAGATTGGCCAGCAGGGTAAGATAAGTGATGTATTAACTGATATTTGCCCAGGCCTTTCTTAGGAATTATGCCCAAGCGGGATACATGCAAATAAGGAAACGGGGGAGGGACAGGGACAAAAGGACCTATAATATGACCCTCATTCAACTCCTTGTGGATCTTCTCTTGAACAAAATGCTCCAGGAACCTAATGGAGCAAACATTTCTGGACATCATTGGCCTGCATATTCCTTGATATGGGATATGCACGAACAGGCTAAAACCCTCCGTGAGGAAATGAGCTGCATCCTTATCAGGACAGTTGTGTAAGTTGGCAGAAGCTGGGGCTAACAGCAGGGGCTCACCCACTCCCCAGATTTAAACCACTGACCTTTTGACCAGCAAGTTCTGCAGCTCGGTGGTTTAACCTGCTGCGCGAACGGGGAGTGGAGGGGGGGTGGGGGGTCTACTAGAAGAGACATAGAGGGGGGAAAACAATTTTATTTTTTTATTAGCTCAATCTGTTTCAGCCAATAATATTTAATGGGCTTCTCCAGGGTATGATAAAAAAATATTAGAAAAAAGTGACAGTTTACATAGAAAAGCATGTAAACCGTTTAAACTTTAAAACCATTAAATAATCCAAATAAATGTATACTGAAAAATATATATTAATGCAACTTGGAAACTACCTGCTGAGATTCTAGAAGGGGGTTTCCCCCAAGTTTTTGCCTGACAACAGAAAGTTGGAGAAATAGGAGACAAAGCATTACTGTTCCCTTTCCTCCAGTTTTTCAACATTTGCTAAGAAAATCTTTACCAAAATAATTCAGACAGGTTTTTCAAGCAAATATGTTTTAAGAAGAGGTCAGTGGATGTTGTATGGCATTTGAATTGTTTTTAAGTGTGCCAATGTTAAATGAGATTTTAGTGAGATTTTAATCTAATGGTTTTTTTTATAATCGTGACATTTATTCTAATGTAATTATTACTGGTTTTATTCTAGTTTATGAGCTCCTTTGGGTCTTGGTCTCTTAGAGAAAAGATAATAATGTTAATGATAAAACAACCAAATGGAAAGTTAGGACATATGTTAAGACTTGAATTTAAAAATAGGTGTGCATTTTAAACATGTCAAGTCTCAATATCTAATCCATTTCTTTTTTAAAGCAGGGCCCTCTTTTTGAATCACCCAGAAGTGCAGCTCCTTAAAGGTGTGATTATGTTCCAGAAAATGCTCAACTAAATGGGCAATGTTCAGCATCAAAATGGAGTTTGTGCAGTTCTAGACATTCTTGATCTGCAATCCTAGTAATCACAGTCAATTGAGCCCCCTGTAGTGTGATGGGTTAAACCCTTGTGCTGGCAGGACTGCTGACCGAATGGTCGGTTAGGGAGCAGGGTGAGCTCCTGCCTGTCAGCTAAAGCTTCCCACATGGAGACATGAGAGAAGCCTCCCACAGGATCGTCAAACATCCGGGTGTCCCCTGGGCAATGTCCTTGCAGATGGTCAATTCTCTCACATCAGAAGCAACTTGCAATTTCTCAAGTCACTCCTGCCACACACACAAAAAATAGCCAATGATGAAGAATGCTGGGAGCTACAATTTTACATTTGGAGAACCACATGAATCCTAGCCCATTTTACATCCTTCTATTCATCTGAACAGTTAAATAGTTCACAAGCACTTCCTTTTGCAGTCATCTCATTGTGGCAGGTATCCAATGTGTATGGCTAATATAAAAAAGCATAAGCTCGTATGTCAATCGCCTCATTGTGTATTATTGCATAGACAAAAAAAAGGAACTTTCACACAAAAGAATGTGGGTCTTTGAAATCTACTATAACTGTAAGTTCAGCTTTATATACAAAGCAACTAAGAATTACAAGGTATCACTTGGAAGCAGTGAATATTGGGCTAGTCCCTATCTTCAGTACTCAAATAGAACGATGTGAGATTGACACTACATTTTGATGGATTCCTGGACACAGGTCTCACATTTAGAGAAATTCCTGGTATAGTTTTTGATTAATATGGATTGTTTGTGCATGGCAAACATTCAGAGTACAGAATACATTTGACATTAGGAATAGAGTGCACATGAGATACCATGGGATCAAAGTGTTGTTTCTGTAAATACCACTATAAATGTGGTGAAGCTGTAATTGATTCAGAAAGGACATAGAAAAGGTACCTCTCAGGATGTTCAGTGGTGCACTTCTACAATTATAAAAGAACATTTGGCCCCCTCAGCTGCGCTCCTAAAAGAACTCTAGTCTACAATAATGTTTTCTTTTTAGCAACATGAAAAGGAGCAGAAATAATACCATATATTTTTTAAAAAGAATATGAGCGGCAGAACCATGACCAAGCTATTCGCTATGTCTGATGAATGCTCTTGAAAGAACAATTTTGCTGCCTGCCAGTGAGCTTTTGCCAGACTATGTCTGACGAACCAAGAAACACATTCTCTGACATGTAAAAAATTATTGATTCTGCCACTATGCTCAATCAATTTCATGCACGCATGACAAACCACAGGATTCAGTACATACAAGGAGAAGCCACCAAGATCTGCTTTCTGTATAGAATGCAATTTAAATGATTTTGTGCATACATTTAAAACATTTGCTTTTCCAAACAAGTTAATTAATGTGTTTGAAGTCAGTGAACAACAGTGTAAAGAAGTGATTTAAAATTGTAAACTGCATAAGACAAAAGAAGGACACAATGTATTTCCTCAAAATGTAGGAAAGTTATCTTTGCCAACATTGAGAGAAATTACTTCATTGCATTGAAAAATCATTGTATTGAAATATATATTCCTTAGAGCTGAAACAGAGCTCCTTATAAATCTGGTAATAAGTTGTATTGTGCTGTAAATGTTATTTAAAAATATATAATCTAGCAATTTATAAGTAAACAAATTGTATATAGTACAATGTATATAGTGCAATTATATACAGTACAATGGCTATACATATCAAGAATGATCTCCTAAAATATTAATACTCATATTTGTAAGTTTTGGGAAATACTTCTGTATTAGAAACACCATGATCATCAGATGTAATTAAAAAAAACTTTGAGAAACCCCATACTACCAGAATTAACAGCTATTCTTCTGGAGAAACAGGTCACAAAGTGTTTACAAAATATTGGCATATAACTTCATTTCTAATGGAAAATAACTCTCAAGCATTTGAGTATTGCCTTGACAACACAATACTCAAGCATTTTATATGCAAATCCAAAATTTAGGATCCAATCATAATCCAATTTTCCTGGACATAAGTCACATAGAACTGTCAATAAATATAAATGGATGGGAGTTTAGAAGTTGATCATTCAACTAATTATGCAAATAATTGTGCTATTAGAAGTTTATTACATGGTCAAACACTCTCTTTTAAACCAAGCCAGGCAACTGCACCAGGAACCATCTCCTCCACTATGGATCTGCAGTATTCTTCACTGGAAGCCACCAGAAGTTGCAATCACTTCTTTTGGTACTTCCAGGTTTTCAGTAGCATTTTGAAATTTTTGGTAACATGTTTCTACTTAATCTGCTGTTCTTAGGTGCCTTTGGGAGTAGTAATTGTGGATGTTTTCCTTTACTGAGAGTGTTGGAGGAAAAATGAGGCTCACAAAAGCCATGGGATTGCATGCAACATTGCCATGCGAACAATACTGGCCATTCATCACTCCTAGTTTAAAATAACAGTTGAAGTTGTTTTCTTTTTATATAGGCATGCACATCCTTAGAATCCTTTGGAGAATGAAATATTAAATTTATTTGAGAAATACTTAAGATCTCTGTCCGTTATTATGGTGACTGCTGTACATCAACACTTCCTTCTTATCTTTGCTACTGCTGCTTCCTCCACCCAGTTTCACTGTACCTCCACAAACTATGCTAGGAAGCACTGCTTCACATTCATCTCAGGAGAAGCCACCTGAGCTAGTGGTATTTCTGCTTCAGCTCAGTCCAGCCACACACCTTTTCCTCAACCAAGTGATTAGGCAGTTAAGAAACAATTGCTAGTACTTTGGGCAAAGTAAGGTGGGAGGGGAGAGGTAGCGGCAGTGGAAGTCCAAGGCCCATAACTACAACAATGGGGACAGCTGATTTGAGAAATATGACCTAATGGAAGCTCTGTGCTTTCTAACCCCATTTATGATCTATTGATACTATGCCTGTATAACTTATATTCCACTTTAACTGCTAAGCATGACTGCCTATGGAATTTTAGTATACATAATTATAGAAGTACTAGAACTTTCTGGCTGAGAATTCTAAATGTCCCTTCCAAATCTGCAGATTCCAGGACTCTGTAGGATATTACCAGGAATGCTAAAGTACAGTCGTAGTGCTACAATTGGCTAGTGTGCAAGGACCCTTGTTTTGTTTTGGGGGTAGGGCTGGTAAATCTTTGGGTGCCTCCTTATGGCCAAAACCTGGAACCCAGGATCCTCAAAGCTTGCTCACTCCTGAGCTAGAAGAAGAGATTATGTGGAGACTCAAAATCATAAAATCTCAATGAGGATTTTTTTAAATTCCCCTTTGAAAAACTTGCAATTAATCTCTTATCAATGTGAAACAGCACTGGAAGTTATTGTTAAAATGACATCATTACTGTGCATATATTAACATTAACATTATATACAGTGCATTCTGAAAAATTCTGCTTTCCAATCATTTTCCAAAAACAATTCATATTAATTTACTATCTTTGCCTCTCTCTGGGGCTGAGAGTGTGTGATTTGCCTAAGATCACCCAGTTCATTTTCACTCTAATCTCCAGAGTTGTAATCCAACCATTGAACCATTACACCACACCGACCCTCTCTCTACGTTGAATAGACTTTGCCAAAGAAAACATTAAAAGAAATTTGTAATTTTAAAATTATTATATATGGACAAGTGGGGGTATGTATAATTTGTTAAACATTTATATAATCCAAAAACACATTTAAATTGGGATTACAAAACAGTACACCAACATTAAAAATCACAAGCCTTTCAGTCTCTACCTTTGTTTCAAAATAGTCTGGCAAGCCACATATATCAAATCATAGAATTGGAAGAGACCACAAGAACAATTTAGTCCAAACCTGTCACACAGAAATAATGATATTGGAGAGATATAAAATAATCTTATTAATCAAAATGTTTTAAAAAATATGTAAAAAATGAAATCGTTTTGAATTAGTCACCATGGGGGATGGCAAAATCTATCTGATGATAATCCTGCAATTATGATAGGGACATACATTCCTTTTCATTTTTTGTTGTTCTATCTCCAACCTTTTTCAAATGCAGCCAAAAATGAAACAGAGGATATTTTTTCCATAACTCACTGAAGCTAGTAGGAGTATGAGCAACTTTGATATGAGTGGGAAAAGGGTCAGTGGCTGCTAAGCTCCAGAAGCCTGATAAGAATATTAAATGTTGCATTTATCCCCAATGAGTGTCTGATGAGCCATACCTTGCTCTGCTGACAGAGTTCACTAAAAACACATTATGATAATCATGGAAGTGCTCTGTTGAAAGCTTGGGGACCAGATCACAACAAAAGGGATGACCCCATTATGTTGTTCTCCAAGAAAGTATAATATTACAATGTAGGCAATTTTGCCCTATTCATAAACAAGTCATTAGAGCTGTTCATAATAATTTGAATTAACATATATGTGTGTGTGAGAGAGAAAAATCAGTATTTTCCTTTTGTTTCCACACATCCCCACTGACGTACACATGCACGTTTGTGTGGATATTTCTCATGATAATTCAGAAAGCAAGGTATATTTGTGGCATTCACAAACCAGAGCATGGTATGATAAAGTGGAAAAACGTTTTTGGGGAAATGTGGAACATTAAGTCATAAACCATTTTTAAATCCAATGTTACAAGCTTTACTTAATCACATATGAAGTTCATAAAAAAACATCTGATTAGTACATTTATCAACACCTTTTCATATGAGGGCCACTACACCAAATTACAGAGGTAAAAGTGGAGGTGGAGGAAATTAGTACTTGGCAATGAAAGAGTTAAGAGGAAACTATGGAAGTGGCAAGTTAAGGTCTGGAAGTCATAACTTATGCCGGTAAAAAGAAATTGAGTCATACAAGGGGCCGACTGAAAATTGCTATTATTATTTCATTGACATTGTGCCTTTTCACCAATACTGGCAATTGGGGCAGCTTACAAAACGATTCCTGGTTTACAAAAAGAAGTTAAAACATATGAAGATATAATTAAAATGCAATAAATTATGTGTAGAATTAAAATATTTTAAAATTTTCCATTAATAAAATAAAATTAGACAGCAACACAATGTAAAAACAGCATACCATTAAAAGTTCTTGTAGTAAGTCCCCAAAAAAAAAAAAAAAAAAATTGGAATAGAAAGGTTTTCACTTGCCAATGAAAGACAAGTTAAGATTGAACCATCTTAGCTTCCCAAGAGAGGAAAAGTCTAGGAGCAGTCGCCAAAAAGACATTTGTCCATGTTCCCACCAAACGGGAAAGGTAATGGGGTCAAGAGAATTTTCTCCTCCTAGATATTTTAGAACTTGGGCTGGTTCATATAGGAAGATAAGGTCCTTCAGATATCCTGGATCTAAGTGATATATAAGCTAACTATGGTTATATTGTTTCAAAGTAAGGGAAACACATAAGTTGATCTTAGATATTTAGAGACTCATAACAGTCCAAGGTTACTTTCTGGTCTTTTACCTTTTTATTATGTATTTGCAATGGGATCATTGCCTAAGCCATCTAGATGCCCTTGAGTACCATATTATTCAGAAATAGCCAAAGGATTGTTTAATTAAAATGGCTGTGCTGGAGAGACAAAACAGCTGGTTGGAAACTTATTAGTAGCCCTGAAGCCAAAGCAATGTGATTGCAAAATTAGATTTTAGCATGGAGAGGTTGAAAAACCAACAGGCTCCACCTTAGATGGTGGTTACCTTTGACAGGGGAAAAGCAGACATAGATAGAGGCAAGGAAACAGAGGAAGATGGCAAGACAGGGAAATGACTAAGAAAAGTGAAAACAAAGTGTGGTTGCAAAGTTTTACACTTTGTTTCTAATCATCTCAGTACAACAACCACAATTTATCAATGGTCCATTAAGTATGTATTAAACTGAGTTTGTAAATAATAAAGGCCAAACTTTCTGCAATGTATAGAACAATATATAGCAATGTGATGTCACAGAGGTAGAGCAAGCAAGGAATGGGAGGCAGGTCAGAACTGCTTCTAAGTTGGCTGAAGGTTATGGGTATGTGGTTAGTCAGATGAAATGGACTCAAAAGTTTGATTTTAAACAACCTAACAGACAAAGTAATATTGCAACCCAGCCCAAGAAAACAACAGCACTTTTACTAGCTGGTCAGGCAGCAAGATATGTCCAGTATCTGCCATTCCTGTTGTTAGAGATTGCATCCTGCATGATCTTATACCTGAAGTAAGACATAACATATAGGCAGTTTCTTCAGGTCCTGAGCTGTTACTGCTGCTGCCAGGCTTGTAGAACAAGAAAAGATGTGATGCTGGTTTTACACACCCTGCCTTATTATCATAGATGAAAACTGGGACACATATAGTGAAGTAACATAAGAATGTGGCAAAAGTGGCAAAATTATTAATGCGTAATAACACACAAGTTAGGAAAGGTTGCAGCAATTTGTTTTTGGTGAGTTGACACAGAAGGGCAAGACTTCACCTCATATCTCCCTCCCTCATACTTTTGCATTTTGAACTCAATTTGCAGCAACTGGAGTAGGTTGAGGAGAAACAGGAAAAGTGGGAAGTACAACGATTTCCTGAGACATCAGCTGGTACTCTGAGAGCTGGAAACTACAGTATAACATAATGGTGGCAACCTCAGAAGGAGGGGAAAGCGGAAGAAAGGTATTTTGAATTCTAGATTCATAACAAAAGTTCATCTGCACTAGCCAGATATCCATAGCTGGTCTGGCATGGCAGTAATCTAGATCTGTCCCAGATATGCTGCACTGCCTATCTTCATCCCATTATGGTGGCAGGATGGAGTCTGGAGTCTAGTCTATCCAATTGGGTTAAACTCAGTTCAGCCATGCTGGATGGCCATCCTTTGCTGTCTTTTGTTTCCCTGACAGTTGGTGATTTCCAGATGCATTTGCTACATCCCCATTCCTTTCTCCTGATTGTACAAGTGTCTTTCTGGAGCTCAAGTAGAGTGCAGGAAATAATGGATGAAGGCATTGGCTCATGAAGACAGTAGACTAGTATAAATGCAGCTGTTCTCAGCAACCTCAAAGTGTAGGGCTGCTCTGGAGTTTCACTTAAAACTCTGGAGCATTCAGCTTCCACTAACATGGGGTAAAGCTAAGGCAATCACTTTTTATCTATTATTAAGAGAAAGTCCCTTGATCCTATGTGGACACCTGATGCAACTTCTGGCCCACCCTGTGAGCCAATTGTGTTTAGCTATGTCGAGGTCCTAGGCCATGCTCAGATATACACTGAAATTTGTAAAGCTTACAAGCAGTGGAGTAAACACCTAAAATCACATCAACAGGGTTTTTTTTTACTTGCATACTTAAGTAATCTGCATTATTGCTTTTGTCCTTTGTTTATGAAGTCTGGTTAATTCTGGTTTCAATTATATGAGCTATTCTCATGTTCTGCTAATACTTTGAATTGTTTGTTCTGCAGGTTAACAAACTTATGTATCCTAATATCTATATTCATGCACTTTCTCCTAATGTTGAACATTTTCTACATTTATATAATTTATAATAGTAACATCATATATATAGTCCATTATATCTACTATCAAGAGCCAACTTAGGGGTGTGAGATAGACTGAAATCCTGCCATCTTCAAAACCTTCAGACATAATGACTTTCTATTTCTTTTATTTGAGTTTGGATCAGGCCCAGGTGGATGGAGAATGCAATGCAAATATCCTCTTGCTGCATTAGTATAGAATTCATTACTCATGTATTATGCATTCAGGCATTATGTCAGCTCAGAGAATAGAAATGCAATGCAGAGACCATTTTTCTTTCCGTGTTTTTCCTTCCTTTTAAATTATACTCCAAATCAATATGTTTCTCCTGTTTGGCTCATTGCCTTTCAGCCACCTTCTGTCCTTTCTCCTTCCTTGGACCACCTTGCAGTGGATGCTTAATGACACACACTTGCTTTTATACCTAATAGTTTATGCAGGAGCAATAGGTTTGCCTTCACAATGCTTTTACAAAATTCTTTGTATGCCCCAGTCATCACAATTATGTATTGGGGAAGTGGTGGGAAAACTCTCTGCCACAACACTCAGTATTAAACAAGTGACTGCCTTTCTAAAAGCAAAAGGTAAATGTCACATGGACAACCTCTGCAAAACACAGCTGCCCCTCTGTAGAAATGTGTTCATAATGTGTTGCTGCAGGGGAAATGCAGATTTCAGATGTCAGAAAGGGAATGGGTGATTCAAAACAATAGCAATTTCAGAAGCTTTTCTTCAGGGACAAAAAGTGAACCTTTAAACCAGAAAGGGAAAAATGTCCTTATTATTGTCTCCTCTGTCTTTCACATAAAGTTCATTTTTATGTGCTGAAAAATATCTTATTTAATGTTCCAAGCATTTCTCACTAGAACATCACATGAGAGGTATAAATAAAACTGCCACAGCATTAACATGTGGCTGTTCTTTCCCATCCTACAATGCTGTGGCAAGAATAATAAAGTATTCTGGGCACTTTATATCGTAGATCATAATTGAAGCAAACCTCTTATACCTAATGATAGGATGTTCTAATCCAATATTAACAAAACATTGGATGAACCGTGGTGTGTTATTAATTTGCAAACAAAGGGTCAAAATGCATGTGATGTTTAAAAATATGTGCCTGAATCTTCAATATCATTTTCTTTCAGTAAAATCAGTTGTATGAATCTTTATGTGCTTAATATGTAATCAAGACAAATTTAAATAGAGATCCCTTTCAAATTAGACTTTAAAACAGGGGTGGGCAAACTGTGGCCCGGGGGCCGGACGCGGCCCTTTGGCTGATTCTATCCAGCCCACCTAAGGGGCCCCTGGCTTGCCTCCCTGCCTGGCCTCTGCATAAAAATCTCCAGAGAAGGGGACTATAAGGAAAACATTATTTTATTTTTAGTGGTTTTTATTATTATTGTATAATAATTTTATAACAATAATAAAATAATATAATATAATGTTATATGATATATTATAATTTCAATATATTATGTTTATATATATATATACTATAATATAATAATTATGATATTAATACTAATAATATATGAATATTTCTTGATATATTAATATGTTAATATTAATGATGTGTAATATACAGTAAATATAGTAAGTGAATAAATAAATAAATTATGTAGATTAGCATGTAGTTCCGCCTTTAGGTGCGGCCTCCATAATATTTTTGGCTCATGTGGCCCCTTGGAAAAAATAGTTGCCCACCCCTGCTTTAAAAGCATAAATTCTCACATTATAGCTTTCCATATTTTTCCAGTTATTACCTTCATATTTACTAGAATTGTTCTTTTTTGGAGTTGTTCACAGCAGTTGTTTGGATATGCGCAAAGGATCTTTGAAAAAGATTTTTGTTAAAACTGGGACATGGCTCAGTGTGATATTGCTATGGTTTGAAAAGTCATGTTCACTCTATATTTTTTGTTATGTGGTTATACTGACATCAGTATCAAGGATATGTAATTTTACTGATGCACTATAACACTCCTGCAATATAACTCTTCAAAGGAAGAACAAGGAAACAGTAGGACCTCCCTGTGGTGAGGGTGGTGAAATGCTAAGTGGGGACAGAGGAAAAGGCATAAATACTCAATAGGCGTGTGCAATTTTTGTTAGTCATTCTAAGTCATATCAAATTCATCAAATTCATACTTGATGAAATATCTGACATGTGGGCATGGCCTGCATCAAAAATTTAAGAAGTGAAACTTGGCTCAATATTTTTTTCATTTGCATTGTATAAATCTCAGAAGCCTCCCAAAGTCAGTTCATTTTCAGTGCCCGGAAGCAAAGGAAAAACCAAAAGGCTGCCATTCCTCTTAAATCAATGGTCCCTTACCATGAGAAGAGGGAAACAGCAGTAGAATGCAGAGTTCACTGAGAAAGACAGCACAGAACTTTGGGAAATGTAATTTGGGAAGGTGCGGAACCCTATGTCAGAGAATGCAATATGGCCTGCTCTAAACTACATTTCTCAGATTTCTGCTCAGTATCAAACGGGGAAGAAATCCCTAAATGGAAGTTCTGTTTGTTAATATCAGAGACATTCGCTGTTGTGACTTTTTAAATAAAAAATGTTTTTGTAACTTTTAAAAAAGAAATTAGCTAAAATCAGTAGATGTATGAATATTTCTGAAGGTTGGGGGAAATACATATATTGTGGTTAAGAAAATATGGACATAAGTAAAAAGGCCAATTTAGTCTAAACATGGTTCTCAACCTGTAGGTTTCCAGGGTGTTTTGGGCCTACAACTCCCAAAAATCCCAGCCAAGCTACCAGATGTTAGGATTCTTGGGAGTAGAAGGCCTAAACATCTGGGACCTACAAGTTGAGAACCACTACAGAGGAACCAGTAATGAAAGATTAGGATATAAGAGAGTGACAGCTGGAGTAGGACTTTTCCAGTTAGAAGAATCCGAATATATATCTGGGTTTTTTAAAATAAAAATTTTAAAAAAAAAACTTACGTGGCTTTTGTTCACTCTTTGCGCTGGGACCACAAAGAATTGTAAGTTTGAACTGTACATAATGTAAAAGAAAAAAAAAAACCCCTTTTTGCTGAACAGATAAAAGGCTTTTGGTGATATATTTAATGCGGTCAGAAAAAAAAAAAAATTGATTTTGCTCACCCCAAATTATTTTTCCTGGGTTTTAACTTTGAAAAGATTTACAGATCTTTGGGGTTTCCGAAACCCCAATGACAAAAGATCCCCCTATCTTGTGTCATTGTATAGAAAAAAATTAAAGGGTAAAAACTTGTAGTTTTTTTAAAGTTGAATATAAAATTTTTTTTAAAAATTTTTCTTATTTATTTTTTAAGGGCCCTTTTTCCCCTCTTCTCAACCCCCCAGGGGGGGTCAGGCGGGGTTTCCAAAAAAGGATAATTTCTGGTTTTTTTTTTTGGAGAGTAAAAAAAGGGTGTGGATGGTTGGTTTGTACTGAGAGTTTTCCTTTTGTTGTTCTATATGTACTGTTTTTCTTTTTTCGTGAATAAAAAAAAAAAAATAAAAAAAAAAAAAGGGATAATTTGATGCCTACAAACAATTTCCAGTAAAAAACACAATATAAAACCCCCCCGCATTTGACAATTTTAAAAACATTAAAATATAATTAAATTCACACATCTTATGATTCACCTATGTTAAAAAAAAATTTCCGCCCCAAAAGCATTAGGCCCCCTTTACCAACTTTCCATTAAAACTACTAAAGTGCTGTCCCCTGCTACTATCTAAAACCTGGTCCCACATCCCCGGGTTTTCTTTTTTTCCCCCAATGTCGGAGGGATGGGAATTTTTGTTAGGGGGCCAGGGGGGGACATTCCACAGACGGGGCCAAAGAAGGCCCTTTTCCCGTCCCCACCAGCCGCACCTAAGGGGCCGGGGGAGGGAGCAGGGGCCTCCCCATGATCTTAAAGACAGGTGGGGGGTAGCGGGAATGTTCCGGGGAAAAAAAACTGGGCCAGAACCGATAGAGTTTTAAGGGCCCCAAACCAGCACTTTGAATTGAGCCCGAATTTTGGCCCCGGAGTCAATGGAGCTGACACAACAGGGGTGGTATGCTCCCCGGAAAATAACTCCAGTTAGTAGTCTCGCCCCCGGGGTTGGGGAGTTTTTTTTCCAACTGGTTTGGCAGCCCACGAAAAACCGTTGAGTAATCTATTTGGGATGTGACCAGAGCTGGGACGACCCCAGCCCCATCAGACTTCCCAAGTTTAAGGGGAAATGGCCGGGGGTTTTTAAATGTGCAAAAGCTCCCACCCTGGGGCCGGGGGCCAAGCTCAGCGATGAATCCCCGGGTCCTCCCAGGGGGCGAACCCCGCCCCTTTGGGGGGGAACCCTTTTCCCAAACAGGCTGTAACCCTATGCCCTGTTCGGCCTTTCGACTGACCAGGAGGACCTCTGTCTTGTCTGGATTAAGTTTCAATTTGCTAGCCCTCATCCAGTCCGACACAATAGCCAAGCACCGGTTCAAAGTCTGGACAGCCTCCTTG